>JASBWU010000018.1:0-598608 GCA_030039245.1 Naganishia vaughanmartiniae | reverse complement strand
AGGTCAGTCTTCAGTTGTATTTATCTTTCTTATACGTTTATTAACAAAGCGATTGTATCAATCCTGCATCACAGGTAACTTTACCTTGTGATTGTAACCGTGCGACTCAATAACTGAGCATCGGGTACACTCTTAATAGGTAACTTTACCTTGTGATTGTAACCGTGCGACTCAATAACTGAGCATCGGGTACACTCTTAATAACAAATGTGTTCCTTGTTGAGCTTGCCGAGGACGTCGACCAGGATCTTGCTCAAGTCTGAGACATGCACAGGGCCAGAGCCTGCCTCTTCGGCGCATCGCTTTTCCAGAACAGCCTTGTGCCACGCGATCTTGAGGAGCCGCGTGAGGGCAGGGAATTCGCCGGCGTATCGAGCGGCCTGAGAAGGCGTCGTTGAACAGCAGGAAACAGAGTCAGCACAAACTCCATTCGGCGGTGAACACTCGAGGACTTGCCTCATCAGACAATTCGACTTCCGGTGGGGTCAAGCATTTCTCGCAATAGGTGTCATTGTCGATCAAAATGAGCTGGCTACATTCCACCGTCGCCTCGCATGAAGGGCATGACTCCGATTGATCCTGTTGAGGATGCACGCAGACCATCGGTTTGGTATCGCCTCTTTCAAAATTCTCAGCGACATAGAGATCAGCCTTGAAAGCGACGCAGTCGATGGCTGCCCATATAGAACCGGTATCGAAGAATACGGAATTGGCGTAGTCGCAAAGATCTTGAATGATGGCGACACTGTCAACCTCATCTTCGCAGATCCTTCTGGATACTGAAATCCCGGTCGGACAGCTCTCGTGGGATCCCATGTAGCGATTCAGGTTTCCCGGATAGTCGAACCTTGTTGACAAATGAAGACAGAGTCGTCCTTGGCCGCTCGAGCGATTGATAACGCGAAACGGTTTACCTGATTTTCAAGATGTCATTAGCAAGATGGGGGTACTGATTGTCTCCATCGAACATACGAGATCGTAGACGCATAGCTTTGCTTGTCGCTGAAAGAAAGGAGTAAGTTGGTCAGCGTGACCTCTTCGGTCAGCTCAATCGACTTACAGAGGCTCATCAGCTTTTGAAAGTTTCGGTAAATGCCAAGAGTCGGATTTGCATTGGTTCTGGAAAGGCCAGTGCAATTCAGTCGCACTGGATTCCTTTCTGTGAGCGGGACATACCTGTGGTTGACTTTTCGCACTTGCACAACGAAGCGGCGAATCCATTCTTGCATCAGCTCGTGATTCGCTCTGGTCATACCCTCCAGAGGCTGGTTGGATCGCAAACCACTCAATCGTTGGAGGTACTTTTTTTCGAATCGTACGCTCCATGCCTCTGGAAGTTGTTGAAGGTCTTCAGGGACTTCAGCTTTCGATAAGTTCAGAGAAAAAAGGGTATCAGTATCGGATGAATGGCGGGAAATAGAGCACTGACCTCCTTGAAACTCATCAATGTTAAAGAAGAATCTGTTCCCGTCGACCTGCACCAAGAAGCGAACGTTCGTGATGGATTCCGGTGCGAAATCGGCGGGATCGACATGAAGATCTACCCCGTATTCCTTCTTCTTGGGCGCCCGAAGATCGCAGATGTACCTTACTTGGATATCGACCAGCGGCAGTTTCTCCTCCCAGCCGGTGAATTCTCCACTATGATTGAGGACGACGAAATTCCACGCCTTGTCGATCGTGGCCTAAGCGAGGGACGTCAGAACGTTGTGAAAAATTGCCAGCAAATTGATCCAAACGTACTTTTTCGGGTTTAAAACCCTTCTTGTTGACAAGATGCGCAACCACACACTTGATCTGCTTCGCGAGCTCGGCTCGATCTTCTTTGGACAGAGAAGCGGGGAGATTCTTGCCAGCCGTCTGCCTATCCTTCCCGGTCCGTTGTTGTAAGACCAGACGGAACCGTTCTTGTCTTGTTTCATCTGGAGGTTGATGTCCGGTCTTCCAGAGGTATCCAGCAATGTCACTGGTCCTCATGAGTGTGTTTTTCGTTTCGCCGATGAGCGAGGTAAAATCCATCTCGGGTACCGGAATATCGGGAACGATCAGGTCTTTAGGTCTTCCTTCGTGTGTGACAATGTGTTTGACAACGGCCGTCCATTCCTTACATACGAAAGAAAAGAGGAGTGTCAGATCCCGTATAACCCAGCGTGATTGTTACTTAATACCTTATTCTCCCAAGTATACCCTTCCTTTTCCAAAAGGTACGTTGCGCATCTGAAGGCAACATCTCCGAGACCTCTCCAGTCATCTTCTTGGGGCATCGAAATCATCGTGCACCATGCTTTCTCCTCCGACTTGCTCTTGTACTCGTGATCAGATGGCTTCTCCTTCAGTATCTTGATTGTGTTGTTCCCTTCGCAATATCGAAATCGATAGACGTCGGCGCCAAAAGCGGATTGAGGAACAATGATGTCGGTGGGCTTGTTCAAGATCTTTTGCGCCTTTGCCGTAAGATTGTCGACCTTGATCTTCTTGTAAGTACGCTTCGCGACTCCTGTCAGGCCTTCTTGTTCCCCTTTCGCCCTCAGGTCTGCACTCTTTATCTGTCGCTTCCTCTCGCTGCTGGCATCCAATGTCTTGTCGGTTGCGCCTTCCGCTTGATCTTTTTCATTCGCCTGAGCCATACGATGGCTCGTTTGTACAGCGGCGAGAAAGTTCTTCCCGGGATTGGCCGCAGTTTTGGCGATAGCTGCCATGTCTTTCGCCGTGTCGCTATGGTTTAGCAGGTAAAGACTTCCAGCTCGCAACCAGCGTGATTGATGTGTTTCCAATAGGGGGTTTGCTCGAGTAGAGAGTCCCGGGACATCGTTGAGCGGTTCTCCGATCGTCGCCAAAAGGCTTTCCTTGAGTACAGTGGCCGCCGCGTTGTGATCCACCAAGTCACGGTCCGAAAGTTTTTGCTCATCCGGGACTGTGAGAGATAGTCAGTACATGTGATGAGTTGGCATGATGAGGTTTGAACTCACAAAAGTAGATATCGCGCAATGACTTCGGATCAACAGACTCCTCTCCGACCATATTTGCTTTGGCCTTCATGCCGGCACAGATTGCCTCTATAGGACAGTCAGATGAGAATGTCAATGTAAGCACGGTCCACGGTGCAGGTTGAGTGGTAGGTCTCACCCATCAGAGACTTCAACTCTCCTTGATCCATGGCGACAAGGCTGTCAGACTCGTCTGCGGCAGGAGACTTTGGAGGATCCATGTCGATCTTGCAAGGGATAGAAGAGCGAGGAGATTGCACAAGAGGAGACGAAGACTAGACAAGCTGTGTCAGAGTATTTATATTTTCATGTTCGACAAGCCAACGACGTGTCCATCAAAACAAGGAATTTCCGCTGGCTGTAAGAGCCGGGCACGTTGTATTGATAGTATAGTATATAAACTATAGTATATTATCTATAATACAGTACAAGGCCTTTGAGTGGGATCAGTCAGAAAGGATTATGCTTCGCGACTATGTATATCGTATAAGGCAAACTACTAACTTACTAAATGTAATAGGTAAACCGCTGGTAGGAGCGAGTCTAAAGGTATTACTTAGTATTGTAGTTAGTACAATCAAGGGCGCTGATCAGGAGTTAGGGAGGAAAAGCGTGTTTCATAAATCATAGAGGGCAAAACTTACAACTAAACTAGCTGCATTATATAGACGTCCGAATCGGGTGGCGAAACCAACCCGTCCCAAGGGCTCCTAAGGAGACCTGTGGGTTACAACCTATCTCTGTCACTTCGTTCCGAAGATAGAAGTGACAAAGCGACAAAAAGACATTTCTCAGTCACTTTGCTATTTTCAGTACAAAGTGACAAAATGACAAAATGACATAGGTTTCTATGTCACTTTGCTATTTTGGATACAAGTGACAAAAGGAAAGGAAAACTTGCCAGACTCGAACAGAATACCATATTAAATTAATCTTTCCATCTACTCATACAACAAGGTGGCGAACTACAAAATAACTGCACAAGTACGAAGCAATAAGTAAAAGGACAAAAAGGGTAAAGTGTGAGATACTTACACTGGCACCGCCGACTCGTCCCATCATAGAATCTTCCAGGTGGTCGACTCTGCGTTCGGACAAAACAGAACAAGACATAGAGCAGCCAATGACGTCGTGTCGTGGTGAGATTACGCTTTCGGGCAAAAACAGAAAAGCCCAGCCTGTCGGATGTGGCTTTCGACCGCCAGCGGATGAACCTATCTTGGAAAGTCAAGATGAAACAGCTGATGAAACGCGAATCATGCAATTATTAGGGCGATAAATGGTGGCCTCGCTGATCTCAAAATATATTTGGGTAAGTTCAAAGGAGGGTCCTGTCCCCAAGCCTCCTCGGCAGAGCAGCTGGCAGAGCTATCGGGCAGGCTCTCCAGCTGGCCCCCTAATTCGCTTCATGTCGTTTTGCGACAGCTCCCGGCGGGAGCTCTTACTGGTGACAATTATCTACTTTGGGCGAAGGTCCCGCGAGGCCTGGCACTGCCTGGCAAGTCTAGTCTTTTTTCTTTGTTCCTGCAGGTGGGCAACACGTCGTATCTCTCAACTATACAGGAGACTCTGCGATAAAACACTGCAGTATCTCCAGTTATTGACAGACGGGAAGTGGGAGACGGTTTCTTGATCTGTCTTCATACATCGCAGCACATCACAACCGACAGATCCCATATCTCACTACAACGCAAGCTCATCACAATGGAAGGTATCTCTCGGGCGACTCAAATCGGATTCTGGAACTCCTTTCTCCTGCAGCTCGACACTTTCGTCAGCAACGGCGAGTTCGGAAAAGCAGCCATGGTCATCGACGACGGCGGTTTGGTCGCACACCTGCTGCCAATGTACTACAAAGTCTGGATGATCTCAGTGATTGGCAAGATCTACTGCCAAGTGGGCCAATGGGAGAAAGCTGGTGTGCAGTTTGACATAGCTAGAGACATCTGGGATGGTCCAGAAGGAAAGAGAAGTAAGAATTTTCTCGGCAATGAATCGGCTAGGGCAAACATGGACGGCAGGCTGAGGTCTCTCGAGGCGTTAAGCGATGCTGGTGAGTAGATATCGTACCCATTCGGGGAAAGGAGAATAGGAGGCGGGCTGACGCGATTGTGACTTCAGGAAAGAGAGGAGTCTTTCGTGCGCTAGGAACGCCTCTGGATGGCGAAGCTTGGCAGTACGTGGGTAAGTATACCTGTTTGCCGTCCTCACGTCGCTCTCTTACCGATCTAACTGCTATAGTATCTCGACTCAACGCCGAAGCGGAACGAGACGAGGGCATGGAGAGCGTCGAGTATGACTTGCCGGATGAAGATAGCGACACCGAGCTCGAGAGGGATTCCGACGAGGGGGAGGGATGGACCTACATCGTTGACGATCTGGAACCCGAGCAAGGCAATGTAGCGGTCGAGCAAGGCAAGTATCTGCCGGCAGGGGATACGGTGAAGCGCTGACATGTGTTTTCACGCAGAGAACCTTCGACAAAAGGAAGTTCCCGTCGCCGTGGAAACGAGCTTTGACTCTGGTTTTGACGTCCAGGAGGAGGAGGAGAAGAAGTGAAGGCATCGCCGTTGACAAGTGAAAGTTGAGGAGGATCAGCGAGGTTGTGTGATTGATTTTGTCCATATTAGGAATGTTCATCTGTTGTATCTGTATGGGCTACGCGCTCAGTAGAGATTTTGTCATGTCAGAAAGGATTTTGTAGAATTGTAGGGACTTCTTCCGGAAAGACCTATCGCATCAGGGGTCGGCGTGGTATTGGAACAATCTTGACTTGAGTTCTGTAGCTTAACATCCTCAGCAAACTTCTGGATCATCGGTGAAGTCTCGATAGGTACAGACAAGTGAACGCGACAGCAGCGGGAGACCTCCGTGTGAAGCGCTCATCTTTGTAAAAGATGCAATCAACAAGGAGCGCCGAAGGAAGGGAGGCCGCAGAGAAGATACGTAAATACGTGCATATGACTTGTCGATCCAAAGTTAGTCGTCTCGCGATATCGGGTCTGCGGGTGAGCATGGGTGGCTTGCTGGGATGCCGACTTGATGCGGCGCTTGCGTCGTCGTGTTGTTTGCTGCTTACGGTTATTTGCTGCTTGATTGTGGGATTGCGGGCACCTTTCTGGGATTGAATATTGTAGAATAGACTGATAGCTAGTTTGACCCGTCGTTGTATTCGCCAAGAAGCTCCGCGAGCTTGGAACGAGATTTCCTATGATACATGTCTCCGTTATGCAACGACTCTATGCGATAGGTTCTCGGAATCGTTAATCCGAGACAACAAGTTCTCTGAATCGTAATGTTGTAGCAATGCGGTTCCCAATGCTTCAGGTGGGTCCCGCTGCGCTGCAATGGCTGTCGCGAAGAGCTCAAGCGCGATGCTACTCCAACGACACAGTAATGATCTCCTTTTCGATGCGACGATGGCGAGAAGTCAGGCTCGGCTGTTGTGGGACGAACGTGAAACGAAGGGGAACGGCAAGACTTTCGATTAATGCTGGAAAACAGGCGCGCCTGCCCACAAGCTGAGCCGATGCCATGTAATTTCCTATGGTACAAGTGCTGAGCACTCCTTGGACCTATTACAACTGCCAGAATATGATAATCGTCCTTTTCTACCTTGACGTCCGTCGAGGATCGCCTGGGGATGTTGTTACACGCCTCGCCCATGCGTTTGTCGATCAAGAAACGCGTGCCGCCGCTACGGAAACTCGTCGTAGTCGTCGTTTTCTGCTTCGAGAACCATCCAGTGCCACATATACTCGAGCATCTCGTTTGGCAGCCCGGGGGAACAAAAATGCATACAATCTGGTAGATAGATAGAGCGAACGTTGCGTTTAGCATAGCACAATGACGAGGCCACAAGCGCCAGGAACCGCAGAGCTTCCTTACCTGTTGAGACCTTGAGGTGCGCATCTGGCCTTGTAACGGTCAGTGGCCATAAATCCATAAACTGCATAGCTGCGTTTGGCTCCTGAACAAGCTTGTCCTCGACATAATGGTCGTAAATGGGGAAGTAATCCCTAAATCATACCTTCACGTTAGACCCGCAGGACTACGATGGAGAGACGACAAGCTCACCAGTTAAACTCCTTGGCTTCTGGGTTGAGAGTTGAATGATGGGTAGTGCGGTTGTTTTCAGCTGATAGTGCGACACAGTCAAAATTAGTTTAGGAGTACGCCTTGGGCAAACAGGTCGAGCGCACTCACGTTCGGTATATTGGGCGCACTGCGGATGGGCGGCAGTGGAGCCTCTCCACCACGCCAACACCTTGTGCTCTTGGGCGACAGCGGTCACATTTTGAATCACTCGGTCGGCCTGAAAACAAGATGCAAGTCGTGTCAATCCTTCATACAGTCTTGACAATTACGACTCGAAAGGCAATGTACTTACAGCCGCAGTGTATCCTTGCAGAATCTGCTCTGGCTTTACTTTACCCGCAGATTGCTTGGGCCACAGTTCCACCGGTGTCCAATGAGGTCCAGTGCTAAAGGAGATGACACTGCTTTCCTCTGCGGGAAGACGTCCGTCCCGCGACCGAGGCACAAACTTGACTGCCTGCGCTAATAACGACTTCCACGACTCGTACCACACTGAACGATCCCAAATCCAACCACTTTCAGCCAGCGATGGACCTCCCACCCATTTCTCGTACCCTTCAAACCCGACAAAGGCCTCATCCAGATCTTCTCGGTTGACAAGATGATGTTCCCTCCAAAAGTTGAAGATTGGCTTGTCAAATCGATCGACGGTGACTCCAGCAGCATCTGCGAGCATTTGAGCGTCCGGGTGATTCGGGTTGACGGTAATGTTGAATATGCGCTCGGGAGAGCCATGTAGCTTGAACAGTCCGTTTCCTTTGGTAATCATCGAGGACCAGATGACGGTATAGATCTGGTCTGCCAGGGAGTCTATTGTGCGGCAAGAGCAGCAAGTGAGTTTTGGGAGGTTTTAATACGTGTATGCATACTGTACCACTTACCGCCTACAAGGCTGCAAGAGAAAGCGAAAAGAAGATCAATACCGACACATCTTGATAGGAGAGGCGAGGGTATTTCACTTACGAACAACCGCCCTTGCTCCTCAAGCAATACTTGGCAAAGTTCCACCTGCTCCAACTGTGCTGTTTGCATCCACTCTGCGGCACCCATATGTACTGTGCGGTTTCCAATATCCGCGCCCAAGCAGCTGGATCGTCAGGACCGGGTTCCACACCTCGGGGTTCGTCTGCAGCGCGACATTTGAGCAGTCCAAGTTCCTATCGGAGGCAGATAATCCGATGAGGTGGATTGCTTAGGTCGAAAGGCGCAGAATGAACTTACCGTATATTTGTAGACTTCTCGGATATTTTCCAGTGTCACTTCTTCCTCCCGTAGCAGCCATTCCCCATCCAAATACTCGCTCGGTGTACACCAATGCACATTTTTGCTTTCCAGAGCGACTTGCTCCTCCCTGCCGCCCGTCGACCAACTTGACAGTCGCATTCTCTGCGCTTGCCATCCGAGCAGTGCTCCTGAAGAAAGAGTGAGTCGACATTGTTCCAACTCGGGTCATAAAAAAAGGCAAGATACGTACTATCCAGATCGACTTTATCTTGGTGCATCCATGCTACATGGGCAAGAGAAAGGGTAAACATGACCAAAGCGCCCATCCGCCAGTAGAACGCTCTTGAGCGAGCTCGGGAGTATCGAAGCATGTCTGGTAGGTTTGGGTCTCGCTGGCGCAGAGGGAATTAAGAGCCTAGACCGAGAAAGTGGCCGATTCGGGGTGTCGTGGTATCGACGAATGGAGCAGTCGGAAAAATGTAATTACTCCGACCAAGAATGCTGGGTATAGAGAATTGCGCAGGGATCCTTGAATAGTCCACGGAGTCGAAGTATAAAGGATATTGGGATCGATATGTCCTGGCACGGGCGTATAGTTGGCTCTACTTGGCTGGATTAACGGATTCTGCGACCCTGTCAAAGAGTCGGTTCGAGGTTCGCTGCTGGTAAAGGAACTGGTGAAAGGATTCTATTATGGCGACGACTCCGATCGTAATTGGTCCAAAGGGTCAATGGAAGAGCTGTAGAAGTCATGTTGTAGTCGCTAACCATTTTCTCGCTGCCGTCTCTGGGCCTTTCGGTCTTGCCTGGTCTTGCAAATGGAACCCTACAAAAAGGAGCTTGTCGCGCTGTCAAACACCAACAACGGGGCCATCGAAGGTACCGTACCGTAATAGATACTGTAATAACTTGCTGGTTAATTTAAAGTTTGTTCTTGGCTTTCCAAGTGAGGCTCCGCATATACAATCAATGGTACGTACAGCTTGCAGAGCCCCGGAAAGAAACTCGGAAATGGAGCCGCCCGGTAGATCGGCCTCGTGATCTGCCTGGACTGCCTCGTGGCCTCCAGCTTCGTGAGTACGCTTCTATTGCTCTATTAGACTATTGGCGAACCGCAAGCTGAAATCAACAGCGCTGTGTCGAGTTAGCTGTTGAGCTGGACGTTGATTGAGGGCGAGCTTTCCGCATCGCACTCAATTCCACACTCGACGATTACTCGACGGAAGTAGCTACGCAAGTCGATGAATTCACCAGCTATTTCACCCCGAGGAAGCGAAGAACAGAACAGAAAAACAGTTGGGAAAAATTCGTTGACGAGATGGTGACCGTGTCTCAGAGCTTATTTTTGGCTTGTTCAAGCGTGTTTCGTGTGTCGTGTTTCGTGTGTCGTGTTTCATCTTTGTAAATTTCGGTCAAAACACAGTAGCTGTAGCTGCTAAAATGAACCGATTTTTACCACAGAATCAGGCCCGGAATTTAGGTTCAATTTGCGATTACCACGGACCACTGTACCTACTAAGCATCTTACTTTACTTTAGCGAGCTCTTTAGCGGCTATTTAGCAGCTACTTTAGCATTTCGCAATCCAGCAAGCTTTGCTCGTCGTTCGCTTGGATGCTGGATGCTGGGTCTGCCTCGGATCTCGGACAGCTCCTCGGACCGCGGATAGATTCGAGTGATCGGGTAATACCAAGAGAGCTATATCATCCAAGCTTACCGAATACCAGTTTAAAATCAATTACATAGCCCATAATACAGATACCCAAAGTCAGAGAGCTCTTCAAAGTTCAGAGCACTCCCACTCGTGCCATTGAGCTTGCCATAATGGTACAAAGTCACCGCTTGCTCAACGGCATCCTGACCTCATCGCGATCAGCTTCTTCGCGTTCTTCCTGCCCCGCTCGCCGCGTTCAGTAGCGGGTCCGGCAGAGCCCGAACCGACACTATGTTGATAGTAAAATGTGGTACGCCACTGCAGGTGGGGGGGCGTGATAAACTGGTTCCGTTTCACGGATCCCGTGAAGATGCGAGAAGGGAGATGGAGGGGGAAGAGGCTCTGAAGCTTGCGCAGCTCCAGAGAGCTGGCATGGTAGGTGCCAACAACTGAATGAGAGAGCTTCCAAGAGTCTTCCGAGAGCTCTTTCGAGTGAGCGGCGCTGTGAGCGCTTCTTCAGCTGCATCTTCAGCTGCATCTTCAGCTGCGTTTGTCTCACTTGTGAGCCGGCTGCAAAGATCGGCTTGATCATTGTCTACCTCTGCTAGATGCTCTGCTTCTCTGAAAGATACTTTCCTGTGACTTTCAGCGCGTAGTTAGCTCTGTGTGTACCCCTTCGCGTTCGAAGTGCACTCTCAATGCATCAGTCAATCAATCAGCTAATCAAATCTATCAACAATTCTGGTACAGTAAGTACGGTTATCCTTGGTTGTCCCCCCCCCACAGCTGTCCAGCTAGCTGTCCCCACCAGCAAATAACCGAGACTGCAAGAGTCCAGGATTTTCCTTGTTGAAAACTACATATATACCTCGAGTTCGCTGGCTGCGCCAAGCCCAGCACGTTCGAGTGGGTGCGATCAAGGCGGATACAGTCCCGCCCCTATTTGTCATGTCTTCAGGATCAAACAGCAAATCGGCTTACCTTCGAGGGTATTTTCGTCACCGATACTTTCGCCTACTCTTGATCTTCTTTGCACTCCTCGGCTTCACTCATTTCTCGTCGGTCCTACTCATCGGATTTGATTCACAGTTCCTCGACAAGTTAGAAATCGCAAGGTCGTTCAAGCAGGCATTGGGGAACTGGAACGTGCAGAGTTTGACCTTTACGGATGACAAGTACAAGACGATCGGAGATTGGTGCACAGAGGAGCAGTATCTAGATGGAGGATGGGTCGAGCGGAAAGAAGCAATCACGTTGGACAACATTCGCAAAGTGTTCAAGTACACCGTAAGTCTCCTCCAATCTGGTATCAGTCGGCGTCTCGCTAAGTCCCTCTGTTGCGACACTAGGATTCCGGGGAACTAAAATGTCAAGCAAAAGACGCTGTTTATGGTTTCGAGCCCAAAGGCGACGATCCAGCCCTGTATGCCCGGATATTGGAGACGGCGCAGTACGAATACAAACCGAAAAGTGGATGCAGGAAGCATGAATGGAATCGGTGGAACTTTGCAAAGTTTTGTTTGAGAAGTAGAGGGGGATGCTCGTAAGTCGTCGCTATAGTGCCCTGATATATCGTCAGCTCAAACTCATGAGACGAAACTCGGTCGCGCCTTAGGATAGCAGGCGGTAAGCAATGACGGCAGTCTCTTTTCAGACGAAAATCACGAAATCATACTAAAGCCCCCTGCTGCCTCCTCGGTCTCCAGATTCCCTGGCTGATCAAATCTACGTCACCATCCGCTCATCAATGATCTCATCACACGACTCACTCTTCCGCCTGCAAGCGCTCTCAGACTCATCATTCAGCATCTATGTCAACCTCGACCATGCTGATGCTGAGAAACTGGCCGCGGCAGCTGGTGTCTCGATGACCCGCCTCGAACGGCCAGTGTTCGCGTACTACCGGGACCATCACCTCGTCAACCGCCCTGAACTCGATGAAGCGTTCAAAGATGTGCCGGGATACCAACCATTGACTGGTGGTCCACCGCACAGCGAGCAGAAATTCATTGCGGATCGCTCGGTGTGGTATGAGAAATGGACGGGATACTTGCGTACCCCTTTTGCTTGGGCGGAGGCGATAGAGGGAGGCGCGCACAGACCGATGGAGGAGAAGAGTATGATTTCGCTTTCCACGGGTCCGCATTGGTCGACTCGGGAACTTTGGCCCAAGGATGCTGTTCAGAGGGCGGGAAGTGATGATATGATTATGAGAGGATACCGGAGGGCTGTGAGTACTATTCCCTCAAGACGTTTCCCAGCCGTTGTTCTCATATTTTTGTCATTGCGCGTTCAAGTTTGCGACGGTTCTGAATAACATTACAGAGATTTCAAAGACACATAAAGTCCTAGCCTGGTGGAGGAGCAATACACCGGGAGATGTTGATTGCTGGCAGTACGATAAACGTAAGCGCACCTTCAGGTTATTCCGCTTACCCCTCAAGCTGATACGCAGGAGTATGAACAGCCCAAAACGATCGCCAAAACACGTTATCTGCCTTGGACCCAACGCGGAGCTCTTTCAATTGGCGAGTAAACCTACTTGCTTCTTCCTCCGTTGGCAAGTCTGACTGGAGCAAGTTTTGCATATGTTAGGCTCCAATACCCACTAATGAATTCATGGGTTGCTTCCCGCCTCTCCTACGCGCCATCCGACTCCAACTGGTACCTTCGACCTACCACGTATGCCTTTCGCTACCTAGATCTTTGGAAAATGTCAATACAAAGAGCGGACAGCCATCTGAAACCAAGAATAGGTGAGAAATGAAGCTTTGCAGTGATATGGCTTGTCGGCCCTTTGATCATGGAGAGGGTTGTTGCTTATGCTTTGCGTTGTTGCTTATGCTGCGTTTTTTTTTGTTTTTTTTTTCTTTTTCATAGATTGTCTACACTACTGTACGCCTGGTGTCCCAAATGAATGGTTAGGGTTCATGTGGCATATGATGGTCACTCAAGCGGAGAACGGCGACTACGACGATGCGCCTATTGGGGACAGCTGGATTGCAGCGGGAATGCCGACAACGTAGAGGTCGCGTTTGGAATACTGGATATAGGGCATTAGTGCATAGGTTCGAGGGGATTATGGGCTTGTATAACGGTGTACAGGGCTTCTTGGAATAGGTTGTATTATGGGTACGTAGCATAGAAAGGACACGCCGCACGCCGCAAAGCACGACGACAACATGCATGGATAGAATAATAGGATACGATTTATGATGCTTCCCGAATCCGTGATGCTCCTAGTGTGCAAAAATGCAGAAAGTAACAGCACAGTTAGCGAGCTAGCTAGCTGGCAGCAAAGTAGCCGTACTATTGCGAGACGAGAGACGACGAGGAAAAATCTCTTTCATGGAGACAGCAAAGCTTGCGTACCGGGTATTTGGCAGAGTGAAATACAGCGCATCCGCTAAAAGGCAGTTAGGCAATAGATCTCGCTAAAGAACACGCTAATAAAGAACACCCCCGCAAGCGGCTGCACAAGGTCGTTTCGCCTATTATCGTCTATTGTCTTTGTATTTGAACATTCCACAGAGCTCATTACGTCCGTGCTCGGCTCGAACCACGTTGTTCACTGTCCAGTACTCAGTATTCAACCAGTCAAGGAAACTGACAAGCTGGTCGACAGAGATTCACAGAGCTACGGGCAGACAGAGAAATCAGAGTCGACAGAATCGCCAGTCGACGCTCCGGTACTCTGAATCACTCTTTCATCGACTGTTCTGCGAGCGTTCGATCAAGCGTGTCCAGCATTCATACATCTCCAGCGGACAATAATACGACGGTTGAACATTCCCTGCAGTAATCACATCTGAAACGGATCGATCAAACTACCCGGAAGTCGAAAGACAATACTTGTTCACCTGTGTTTCGAAACAGGCGAGCCTGTCGCGTACAAACGATCTTTACCTATCTTCAACGACGGTCAAGGATAAAGTTGTGATTGGCACGCAGAGGCCGGCCAGCTGTGCGTTCTTGAAAAGAAAGGAGCGAATGACACCACCAAAGGCACTATCGGATTCTCGACAAAGGGCCCCCCTACAGTCAGGCAGACCAAGGTCTCTACTATGTCAACAACTATAATGCAGCCAACTGCACACCAAATGGCAGGATCATCGACCTCGGGTGGCATTACTTCGTTTCCCTCTTCCACGTCGCAAACGGTCTTCAACACCAACAACCTCGAGTACAGAGATCCGAAACGCCACTCATCCAGCACGTCTAGCTACCATACCACCAATTCTGCAACAGGAACAACTTCTTTGGGTGGAAAGCGGTTGACGAATAGGATGACGAACAGGTATAGCGTTACTGCTATGTATAGCATGGCAGCTGAGCAGGACGTCGAGGTAGAGGACGAACTGGCAAGAGGTAAGTTTCTGTTCACCGAGCCGTCGTCATATGCTAATTCGGGATGATGATACAGCCCAGAAACGTCTTCGCGACCTCAAATCCCGCATTTCTGCACAATCAAAGAAGAACTTCGTGCTAGAACGTGATGTCCGATACCTCGACTCCCGCATCGCGCTCCTCATCCAGAACCGAATGGCAGCGGACGAACAGCGTGAAGTCGCGCAAACGCTCGAGGGTGAGGTGGATCCGAATAAGGCTGGTGGAGTGGTTTTGGATGAACGCAAGATGCATACGTATGCGAATCTGTTCTTCTTGTTGCAAGGAGAACCGAGGCATATGGCGAGCTTGTGTAGGATGGTTTCGCTTTCCGAGATCGATACGCTGTTGCAGACTATCATGTTTACGCTTTACGGGAACCAGTACGAGAGTCGAGAAGAGCATCTACTGTTGACCATGTTCCAGGTAAGCCTTTCGTCTTGAGGTCAACTGCTTGCGTCAGCTGATCGCTTCATAAATCCCGTACAGTCCGTTCTATCCGCACAGTTCGAAATGACAACGGAGTTCGGATCTCTGCTACGTGCCAACACGCCAGTCTCGAGGATGATGACGACCTACACCCGTCGTGGACCGGGCCAGACGTACCTCAAGAACGTACTAGCGGACAAGATCAATAGTTTGATCGAGCACAAGGATCTGAATTTGGAGATCAATCCACTCAAGGTACGGAGCTTTTTGCGAGTACAAATGTACGTGGCTACGCTAATCTTGTGACAAATCATGCGTTGTAGGTGTACGAGCAAATGCTTCAACAGATCCAGGACGATCAAGGCTCCCTACCCGATGGACTACCAAAATCCGTCGCTCCGGAAACAGCGGCAGCCAACCTGGATGTACAAGCGATCATCGCACCTCGACTTACCATGTTGATGGATATCGCGAATTCGGTGCTTGATACTATTATACAGCATTTGGAGATGGTTCCGTATGGTATTCGATGGATATGCAAGCAGATAAGGAGTTTGACAAGAGTAAGTCCACGTAGAAGATTACGACAGGACGGGTGTAGATTGACTGGATTTTTTGGGTTCACAGCGAAAGTATCCCGACGTGACAGACTTTGCCGTGTGTTCCCTCATCGGCGGTTTCTTCTTCCTCCGCTTCATCAACCCGGCCATCGTCACTCCACAAGCCTACATGCTAGTCGACGGCGTTCCAGCCAAACATCCTCGTCGAACACTTACCCTTATTGCGAAAATGTTGCAAAATCTTGCGAACAAGCCCACGTATTCAAAGGAGGCGTATATGATGTCGTTGAATCCGTTTGTGGATATGAATAAAGTGAGGATCAATCGGTTTTTGAATGATCTGTGCGAGGTTGGAGATTTCTATGACACGCTCGAGGTAAGTTGTGGTTGTTTCCGGTCGAGAGTCCTATCTCCCAGAGACTAATGATATTTGGATAACAGCTCGATCAGTACATGGCTCTATCGAAGAAGGATCTCTCAATCAACATCACGCTCAATGAACTGTTCAACACCCATTCACTGCTGATGCAGCATATGGACATGCTCGTAGGTTTGGTCTGAAATATCGATACAGATGGAGATTAATGCTGTTGCTGTTTTTCCTCCTAGTCACCAAATGACAAACATCACCTTCACGTTTTGCTAGACGAGCTTGGACCCGCCCCATCGCAAGTCCTTCGAAATCAGAATCGCGCAGTCGATTTGCCCCTGTACAGTCGATGGGAGACGCCAATTCAGGACATCACAACGGCGCTCATGTCCGAGAATAATGTGACACAGAACGACATTCTCTATATGGAAACGAAAGCCATCTTTGTCCATATCATTCGGTCAATCCCTCAACTGGCAGAGAAACGACCCATCAACCTACCACTGATTGCAGAGAAAGCAGCCACAGCAAAAGACTCGATACTGGTGCGCAAGGGAATCAAAGTGAAAGAGATGCTGAGAGAGTTGGAGGAACTGGGAGTCATCGATCAAAAGGATGACTTTAGGATCATGCGGGAAGAAGTCATCGCCGAGTTGCTGCACCTTGGAAACCTAAAGGAAAAGATTGTCGAAGAATCCGCATCCCTCGAATCCGTCTACAAAACCATCTGTGACCACAACGCCTATCTACGCTCGCAACTTGAACAGTACAAGGCGTATTTGCAGAATGTCAGGATGAATAGCGGAAAGGATTCGAGCTCTTCTGGTGTTGGCGTGATTTCGGTTGGCGGGAAAGAGAAGAAATTGGCAAAATCTATATCTCAAGGACCTTACCGGTTTACACATTCTCAATTCGAGAAGGAGGGCATCATTGTAGAGAGCAACGTCCCAGAGAACAGGTAAACAAAGTCTTTGGGGAGACGAGGTTTATCATGACTGATCATTGCCTTCCTGCTCTCTTAGACGTCAGAACCTCTTCTTCACAATCACTTCACCTGTTCCTGGAACATTCGTCATTGCGGTGCTGTTTAAAGGCCGAGAAGAACCTCTACTTGAGATGGATCTGAAGATCGACGATCTGCTGGAGCGGGTAAGTCCCAGCATAGTCGCAATGTACATCGTCATGAGACTTACCTTTCCGCCCTTGTGTGATCTAGCAAAAAGATGGGAATACGCTCCTGGATCTGGACTATGTGCAGTTGCATGTGAACAAGACGTTGGCACTATTGAATAAAGTAGGTTCTGTGTTGAAGCGCTGTCGATATTTCGCCATCTCACCTTGTGATTCCCTACAGCTTTTTGTGAAACGCCGCTAGCTCGGCTAGCGCACTCTGCCGCTTGGGACAATCACGTCCTTTATACCCACCCCTTCGATCTCGATACCCTAATGCACGTGTTTTCCTAATCACCAATGTTGTATTTCAGCTTTACAGCTAGCTGAAAGTTGTACCCGAGTGACCATTTTTGCGTCATCAGATCAGTGAATCATCTCGCAGAGTCGCATTACATATGCATGATAGCCGATTGGCTGATTACAGTAAATTCTGGCAGGAAGTGCTGTTTAATTCGCTATCTGCAAGATGTGTGGAGTGATGGTTACTCGGAGACGGATGGCATCGATACCAGCAGACAGTCGAAACGCCAATTCACGACTATACATAAAACGTATAACATCATCTGTAAACGATATGTATACTACAACGTTCTCTGATTGCCCGTGTTTATGGATGCTGTTATATCCACACGCTGCATCTGACGATGCTGTTCTTTGTTCAGCTGATGACCGCTTTGTACGTTTGCTGCCAGAGCTCGCTAGATCGCTCGTGTTATCGATTAGGTGGGTGCGTATTTGCCTGATTGTTTGCTGGTAGCTAGGGGAGCCTCGGACCGTCCTCGGCATTTCTGATGTTGCGCTGGCCGGATTTCGACGGGATGGCATGTCATGTTGGCGACTAGATACCGTAAGCAAACCACCGATGCAACTTCTCCAACAGCATGTCCATCATGACGGCTCTTGGTGTTTCTATAGGGTGCACCCGATCGACACCGGTAAAGTACTCTTCCGGAGTAAAGCTGTCCTTGATCTTCCAGTACTGTTAAGTGGAAGGAACCAATACAGTAAGAACTCGACCAATCGTTTTGTATGGCATAAAACAATGGGCAAATGTGCACTCACGTCAACCGTGTCTATCCCCGTTTCCTCCGCCGCTATGGCCAATGCATGATGATGCTGTGACTGACGTCGTGGGGTGAAAAGCGGCGGTAGCAACGGCGAATCCTCGCTTGCATTCAAAGGCGCCATGTGATAATATGGGCCAGCCCCTAAACACCACCGTAAATCAGCGGATATCACCCAGTCAAAGATTGACGAGGACTTACAACCATGCCTGATATTCAAGTCAACTGGATTCAGCCAATGCGGATTGATCCATAATGGTTTTGCGTGTGGAAATTGAAGCCTGACAAATGCGATCAGTTCTTTCAACCGACCCTGGAACGTCTGAATGTCTTCTTTCGGAATAACGTCGTGGTGCTGTTTAGATTTTATATCCCGGTGGTACATCCACAAAAAGTCCCAGGCACCGCCATTCAACTATCGACCAAAGCAAAACAACATCAGTTCCTTTGCACGTTCACGTCATTTTGTGGAAGCCAGCTTTATAAAACCCACCAGCACGAAATCAGGTTTCAATTCTGGTATACACTCAGCGAACAACCGAGTTATACGGGTCTCAAAGTCCCATGGGCCGCCCGGGAACGCTCTTTGGACGACCTCCATCGACGCAGGATCCGAGGTATTTGCGAGACCTATATCCGAGCGGCAAAGGGAGGATCTGTTTTTTAGCTCGATGGCCCCGGATCTTCATCAGGCGGAGGGGTGACATACCGTAAGAGTGTAAATGCGTTACTTTGAAGTTGAGGTCTTTTTGGGTGCATATTGCACCTTCCCAATAGATTACAGAAGTATTTTGATTCGGGAACAGCCGTCTTTCCATACTCATGCCGAGGTAACGACAATAATCATCGAACAGATGCCGGCCTACGGAATCGCCATAGATAAACTATACCTCGACGTTAGTGACCTGCCCTCTACGACACGTGTACGACGACGACGAAGACAACTTACCACAGTCTTGTTTGCAAACTCTGGGAAAAGCTCTGGATATTTTTCCTTTGGCGTTTGAGAGAATCGGTAAAGCAGGTGACTGGATTCACACGCGCCATCAGATCGTTCCCAGACGTTTTCTTGATTCACAAAACCTTCGCCTTGCGTTCTTCCAGACGGCGGAGATGTTAATCAGACTAGGTGTTCGCGAGACACAACGTATGGGAGATTTGCCAGCACTTACGGATCACACAATGTCTCTCCTCTAAAGCCACCTTGCCCAAACTTTCTCTGCAGTTCCCTCCAGCCAGGCCTCGAGTGCGAACCCGTCCTCAGCTCCGTCACAGCATTCATCACGAGCGCAACCATACCTGCCGTCCAGAAGAGGAATAACAGCTTGAGAAACCACGGTGTTTTCTTGAACATCCGGACGCATCGTCTGATCCGGTAATGCGGGCTGCCATAAGGCGGTACATAACCCAATGAATTCGTGTTCGCCGCGAAAGAGATGTGTCGTTGCCGTTTTCCATTAGAGGCAAGAGGAGGAGTATTGGCGGTCAAGTCGTCTGGTAGTTCGTATGGCCTGCTTAGGATTGATGGAGAGCCAGGGTGAACGCTGAGTGAGCTTTTTGATCGGTGGTGGCCGCTTGGAGTGGACGGTGGTGTCATGGCTCCAGGTGGCATCTTGTTGGATGTATCCAGTTCTGTGAGCGCCATTTCTGTTGTTTGCCGAGATGTGTCTTCAAAAGGCGAAAGGAGTTGGTCGTCTGAAGGAAGTGTTACCAGGATTTCTGGTGTATGCAGAGGATCAAGATCACGAAAACGGCTCGAGGCTGTTGATAGTGGTGTAGCAGGTAACCTCGGTTCAAAGGACGCTTGCAAAGTTAATGGCGAAAGAACGAGACGCAAGGTTTCCGCGTTGTAATTGGTGCTGAAAGAGGTTGCCGAGTCGTGACTACTCTCTGAGTTGGTTCGTCGGCGCGTGAAAGTGCTGTTTGTGCGCGATGACATGATGGCAGTAGAGCAGTGACGAGAGAGATTGGATAGTCGATTGAGTCAACATCAAGGGTCTTATGAGCACTATTGATAGACTCACGCCTCACGCAAGATTAGATGCCAGTTACCTCTAGACAACAAAGAACGACAGCAGCTGTTTCTGATCTTCGGTCTTCAGGGCTAGACAACAACGTGTATCGGTTGGAGCTCTACGAATGATGCGAATGAGCAAGTCCCGATCATCAGCCTATACTCGAAAAGAAGCGAAAACAACTCGACTTACGGAATAGACAGACAGCCAGAAGATTGGATCTGCGACCTGCTGCGGATCCGTTTATTATCCAGTTTTTTGGTTGTCAACGAGGATGGTTGTGGATGGAGAATCCAACTGATAGACCACACGTCAATTACGTCGCAACGAAGAAGACGTGCTTGAGACCTGGAATATGAAGTGTCACAACCGGATAGTAGGGTCTTTCCTGTTCACTGTCTCTGCTCTATAGAGTATACCGCTACCGCGGACCTCTACACGACTTGTGCTTGTTGGCCACAATTGCACCAACAGTTGATGATTCCGCACAATAGAAGAAGGAAATCCAGGCCGACATACCATGAGCTATGAGAGCTATGCCATGAATGAATAGCTAGCTGAATAGCTGAATAAATCTGTTGAATTCAAAGTCCCGAGACAGCCGGCATCATATTGCCCGGCGGGTAAGAGCTTGCGCGGAAATTACAAAAAGCTTACCTTGGTATTTCATTTAAATCCGCGCTCTCTTCTGGTGTACTGGTACAGCCACTGGTACCTATTGGTACTGGTATCAGCTATAGCCGTACTACATTATTATTCTCGATCAGCTTCTCTATCCTACAGCTAGTCAACATCTTCATGGTATGGCTCGTTATTGGATACTGTAGACCCAAGGAGCTACCCAAGGATAATGCTCAAGAATCAGCAAGGATATCACCGCACAGTCCACCAAGCAAGCTGCCAAGCACCTCTCAGGCAAAGCTTCTTCAGGAATCTCTTCAGGAGGAGCTGCATCTAGGTGGCTTGCATGAAATGGCAGGAAACCGCCGCGCGCTACTAAGTAACGGCTAATGCGTGGCGAAAAAGTTTAATGGTATAAAGGGAGTCTGGCAAGGGGCAAGGTACTGATTTTCAGAGTGCTGTTCGGCTTTCGACGACTTTTATACGCCCAGCTATATCGCGCACGGTACATCCTACTTACATCCAAGCTTTTTGGATCATTAGATATCCGGGAACCCCCGCCCCCCCCCTCGCGACCAGAAAGAATAACTGGTTGTGATGTGACTCCGTATGAGGAATGTCTCTCAGAGACTGTTGAGACGATGGTGGACTCTTTGCGAAACCGTCAATGTTGATCGTCCATCGATTGGGTATGGGTATACTGGAAGAAACCAGACTTGTAGCATGCGCTGGTGGAAGATGAGTTTGTCAGGGCCACGGATGATATATAGTGGTCTTCGGCAGTGAAGCCATGAGCTGCAGCAAGAGGGCATGTAATGTGTAACATTGAGTACAGACCTCGGCGACGGATGGTGGTGAATCGCGATGGGTGGTAGCAAGATATACTACATTGAATTGTCGGACAGATCGAGGTTTTAGGCGATGAGGAATGTTATACTGATAGAAAGGGGGAGCCTATGGTTGGTTACTGGGCCGAGGTTGTGTCGCCGTGGTTGTCAAATACATTCGATTAGCTATAAAGAATGTCATGATATGTATACCCACTACACTTGTCCATCAGCTCCATCCCTTCAAATGTAGTTTGGAAATGGTGATCGGCTGCGATCGGCTGCGTCATGAATGATACCCTTTTTTCGGTGGTGGTAGCTGCGGTGGTTCAGCTTTTGCAGCTGCTTGTGCTTCTCATACATTAGCTGTTCGCATTCGACGTGACAGACACGCCTTCATCTTCAAACGGACATCTAGTGGATAGTAATTTTCCAAATACAACTACAGTACATCAATGCAATAATCGTGCCTCATCAGGGGAAATCTGGTCACGATATTCCGATTGCAAATTCCGATCTTCCAGACAGCTTTCCAGACCCAGAAAGTCAGCTTGCAAGCCCCGGTAGCTGCCTCGGTGCCTCGGTGAAGAGAAGTGTATATGGAGCTAATGTACCAACAAACTTCGCATATCAAGGAAGCCCCCTTCGGCACGCAATTTTGAGGGAGGTAGCAGTACTGGTAGCAGCTTATAGATAGCTCCATGTTTCGATAGGGTAGCTGATAGATAAAAGAGCTATGAACAGTGACTGCGATGGTCGAGGTATGTCGATCCACGTGAGTGGATACGTCGCGCACAGGGCCTCTGGAAGCCTACATGGCTGTCTACATTGATGATTCCAACTCCGTATCCACGATAATTGTAAGAACCAAGGGCCACTCGAAGGAGAAAGACGCGTTACGTTAGCACCGCAACGACGTCGCAATAGCCACTTATTATATGCCCATACAAGGTCGTGCCGATATACCACTTTTACTACTACAAGACAGCCCTGAGTCACCCATGAGTGATAAATGGGTAATGCTGCACAACGCGCCGCCACGAAATATACAAGAGTTGTAATCTGCTACATGCAGAGATGAAATGCCTTTATGAGAAGAACCTCTAATCACGGAAGGTGTGTTGTTGTCTATCTGGGTACCAAGGCTTGGATTATAATCTACCCAAGAGAAACGGACATTAGGCTGGCAATCCATGAAGCGCAACTTGAAGGTAGGCTACTTACGCTGTGAGAGATGTCATTCTGAACTCGTGGCCTCCCCCAGGGGCTTTTGTGTCGGAGACAACCTCGCAATGTAGCATATGATGGCCGGGTTTCAGATCATGCCGAATGTACGTATATCTGCATCAGGCAACCCGTTTGTGCAAGGTCAGCGATCGCGACGTCGCGCGTGGCAACTATTGAAGAAAATGACTTACCCAACCAGTGAATACGGGTATTTCCAGTATGAGTCCAATCGCTTCTTGATGTGATCATCATTATCGACCCAGCAATCAGCTTGTCCGAGACCGTATTTGCCAGAGTGTTGGTGGAAAACCTTGAGGATTCCGATCTCGCTGGTGAATGCGAACGAGGCCTTTGCCCCTGGTTCTTTGGCAACGAGGTAATGCTGCAGGGAGGATGAGCGAAAGTAAGTACCCGTGCTGCGAGACGCAGCCATATTCCAGTCGAGAACTCACCTTGTCTTTCCACGACCAAGGTTCCCTGCGATAAAGAGGAATGTAAGTCGCCGGGTCAACAATGGCACAAAAGCCATGCCTGTAACTCACCATCCAGACTGCTCGACAGGTTTCAGAGGGTGCTTCTGCGACATTGTAGAGAAACACTGGGGACGCAATGGAGCCACATTGTTCTCCTTGTGGTACATTTTCGTCACCATCATTTTCGGTACGGTTTCAAACCGGCGTTTCGAGGCCCATTCCGGAGCGTGCGCCATAGGGTCTTCCCCGCGTGCCGAAAGCGAATCCAGTGCCTGCATCTTGCAGAATTGTCGTTCGATGTAAAGCCGAGTCAAGTTGGCCAGTATTTCATGTCCTTCAATGTTGATCTGAAAAGCCGAAGCAACGTTAGCGACAAATTCGAAGCGTTAATGGTAGGAATCGTGTGTACATGACGATAATCGACCAAGTCATCGAACGTCTGATTTTCAGATTTACGAGCGTTCATGGTGAAGAATCGTTCGGCTGCAAGATAGTCGTCCAAGATTTGCGGGAATATGAGGGAACGCAGATTAATGACCGGTAAATCGTAATAGTGCGCAATGCCAAGATGCTGTATGATACCACGTATTTAGCCTCAGTATAAACTCGGCAGAGTTTCACAAGTCACATACCAGATCCCCTCCTTGAGTAATCGGATCGAACAATAGTCCCAGCGTGCTACAACGCAATAACATCCATCAGCTGAGGCTAGACTAATTCCCGCGCAAAACCACCCACTGTAGATTGATGAGTGCTGGCTTGTTCGGTAGATCCAAAAGACCTCGAACCATCATTTCGTACTCGACCTGCAAGTCCAAATTTCGAATATCGTTGATAGCTGTGACGTGAGACAACCAGAGGAGTTACCGGACCATTCTACTGCACGCCGGTGACAGGAACGTACCAAGTTCGATCATGACGAGGTCGACATCCTCCGGAATATGTTCAGCGAAACAAGTCGCAAAGTATTCGCTGCCTATCATGCAAAACATCCTGTTTAGCGCGTGTACATTCCTTGAAAGGTGGAAACGAGCGTACCAGTAGCAGACACAGCGCCATTCGTAAACTTGTGATCCGGATGGGGATACTTGGCCGTCAAGTATTCGAAAATCCTTCGATGCATATTCAATGGACCGTTCCTCTCGTCCGTCGCTGATGAAGACCAGGTATCGTCACAATCAGCTCCTTGTGCAATCATAGCTTCGTATATGATACGTACGTCCTCTGACAATCAATCCGTGACCCGAGCTGACTGATCCGCCGATGACGCCAAAGGAAATCGGTTCGCCGTTCTGCAGTTTGCGTAGGACACGGTGTAGTCGGACGTTGGTGCCTATTGAATGATGTCGAGATCAGCGGATGGACGTGGAAATGGAATCGTGAATGAATTTACCTTCGTACACTATACTAGCAGCTAGGTTATGGTAGCTAGGAAGGCGTCATATCATTAGCCTACCAAGGTCAACGAAACTCGAGGAAAGGAGCACCCACCCAATACTCTCGCAAAACTCATCGCCTGATGGACAAAGATCGCACGACATCGGGGACGACGGCCTCGCTCCATACTGCTCATCGTCATAGAACGCACCCTTCCTATCCGCATCTCCACCGTTCGCACATTTCCGTTCACCTACAGACAAGAGATCCTTCAACCGAGTTGAATCCGTTGCAAAACTGCGTGCGATGATGTAGATGTTGAAGCCGATCAAGAGGGAGAAGATAAAGTACGACAAGAACGTTTTCACTTTCAGCGGACCTGGAGATAACGCGTGCCATCTTTTCCTTGTTGTCATTGGTTTCTCCCTGCCGTCTCCATTCGAGGAATCTTGTTGCCAGTCGGCGTTCCGTCCTCTGGTAGTCCACTCTCCGCCTAGACTGGACATCGAACGCTGATGTATATTTATACGCGGTGAACCTCTCCTTGAAGGTGAATGCGGTGGTGGGCTCCGATCACGACGTCGACGATGATGGTCTGGTGACTGGCTGTACGGAGGCGTTTCTGATCCGGTTGCTACGAAATTGGTGGACGATGACATTCAGCCGGCTGAGAAATTGCAGGGTCGATATACTTTGCCGGGTGGAATATATAGTATGAATAGCGAAATTCGCGAATTATGATGTATATCAGTGAAGGGGGGCGGCTTCTGATGTGATTGATGATGGTACAGATCTTGAATCTGATCTGGAGGATAGCGCGTGCGGCGTGGCGACTGTTGATGTATGTCAGACGAATCGTCGGTTGGTTGGAGCAGCAAAGATTTAAAGGCGGCAGTCAAAGAGTGTAGTTGAGGTGTACCAGACCTTGCCAGCTTAGAGCTTTTTGGGTTTGCAGTACTTGCTATATAAAAATAGCCAATTGTGTGTCGTGTAGCGAGAACAAAAACCAGGGACCTTACCCATCTTCTAACCCGGACGTCTGTTCTCGATCATTCATCATTTACGCGCCAGCCTAGCTGCCAGCCTGCCAGCAGCTCTGCTACCCTCAGGCAACCAGGTGCCTGATCAACGTCATTATTAAACAGTTTAAATTGGCCCCACTGGTATGACCCCTTGACACTTGAGCAATTACTATATAATACCCATCGAGATAATAGGCTCTTCTTCCATTTCTCATTCTGTTTGCTACTTGTCGAGCAACTGTCTTCGAAGCGAATCTGACGACATCTGCTTAGGAGCTGTTGCTGGTATCAAGACACGTCCGAGTCAATCTGGCTGCTTCATTGCTCTGCAACAGAAAGCTTCTCAAACCTTCTCTCTAACCAGAAATCCCTTCATGTCTGCTTTGCTATGATGTCGGATATATATGATAACGGCAAAGCTATAACGCCTCTTATACCATAATGTTCGTCAAAGCTTCCAAGGGGTCCGTGCCGTCCGAAATGCTTTTTCCGATTCCCGAGTACGAGAGTGGAGGCTTTTCGCCTTTCGATGCCTTGCAACTTCCACGACGCCGAAGCGTGCGCGGCAAACAAATGACTAGTCAAAGCGATCATGAGTTTTGCAAGAAGACAAGAAGGAAAGGTTGAACAATATCATGATAGTTGAGATAGTTCATGTCACTTCGAGCGACCACCTGCGTCGGCAGAATCGATACAGATGTTAAAAGGGCAGGAGGAGAGGAGGCAGGATGAGGAGGACAAGCTCCGAAAAGCCTCCAAACAAAGCTCTGAAAAATGTCTTTTTCGCGGCATTTTTTCGGTGTACCAGTACTTTGATTAGCTTCATAGCTTGATAGGGATCTTGATTCCCCGGTGAAGTCAGCCAGGGGGGGAGAGGGAGACGGCATAGATCATCATCCATCAGCATCAAGTCCCATCATTATTATGGCCTACAGACGCGATAATCAGACCGCCCACTACAATCTGGACAATCGAACAATCAAACGGGTTACGACGGTTCCGCCGATCCGCATGGCTTTGTTCCATAGTTCTCTTGTTCTCGCGGAAGAACATGGACGACGATCAATCAGTATCTGACCGCGGAAACTACCGCACAGCTTCACTCTTCTTTGATGGCCGTTGATGGGTGATGGGTTGATGCTGGCATGAGGATCTGACGAGCTTGTGACATGTGAGTGATATCCCAGGCAGTAGTAGTCTTGTTAGGATTGTAAGTGCTGTGAAAATCCGGCTACACCCCCTACAGCCTACTTGAAGGCTTACAGGGCCGTCCTCGACATGCTGGTGAAACCTTTTGGCTTGTCGATATCCCCATTGTTCTGTCGCATGAGATATGGACCTTGGTCGAGGAAAATGCAATCTCACTCCTCATCAAACATTCATCAATCACCGTTCCCAACTCTGATCACTCGATCAAGTCCTCATCACTCAATGCCCGCAAAGTCAAGTCTAAAAAGGTTGAAGACCCTTCCATGACGATACCCAGCTCGGCTTGTCTAGGATACGGCGAAGCATCCCAGATCGTCCAGTACATCGCCTTCAACATCTATCCAAGAGGTACTGGTGATGTGATGAAGGAAGCTTAGGAAAGCGATTGGGAAGGCCTGATCTAGCGGGACCAAAGGCCAAAGCGTTATCAGGTGAGAGTGTTTTCAAACCTCCTTTGACTGCCTTTGGTGCTTCTTTCTCGATCCTCTAGCCCTCCGTGTTGATCGAATATGTCCCTTTATAGCTGCTTTCTAATAAAAGTTGTCATCATGAAATCAGTATATATTCATGTCCCCCTGACCGACCTTGCCCGATCCCGCTTGTTGGACTGTCTTGACATCCTTCATCCTTCAAGCCCTTCAAGCGACATCGTTCCTTCTTACCTTACCCCTTCTCTAATCATCCCTAATCTACCTACTCTACATTGTTACGTTCCCTTCTGATCGTTAAATCTTGCCATCAACATGCGGGACGACGATACCAGTTCCACCATCCGGGCATCTGGATCAGCTGTTTCTGTCACGCAAACAAGCATCACTGGCAACGAAGCCGCTCATCGTGAAGGATACCGACAGCTAGACTCTCCACCTACCGAGATTCCTCCTCGATTTCCCGCGGCACCTTGTAAACATTCCATCACAAATCAATCAACATCCGGACAACCTCGACTACCCGCGGAAATAGGTCGGGCGGCAGACGGGTCGTATATTTCGCCCCCTACCTCTCCTGAGTCGCCTAGAAAGCGACAGCTAAACGGATACCGACGAGAACATCGATTCACCTCGCTTGGTGGAGCGTTCAGGCCGTTGACTTCCGGCGAATCCGGAGAGACGATCGGTCACACGAGAAAGACTTCTTGGAGTTCTTCCTGGTTCGACGGAGACGATCTTGTCGTTCGACCACGCGTTCGTGCTCTCGAAAACTTTGTGAATGGCGTTGCTTCTGTCGTTCCACAAGTTGGCAAGAATGCGGTTAATCGATTAACTTCTCGACTACCGACGCTCAGCGAAAACAGTACCGTTGCAGAGAAGAAGGATTTGGCTCGTCAGAACGGTAGCTTGCCAGTCTACACTCGATGGAGGTACAAGCGAAACTACCGATGGGTCTTTCTTCTGATCGCATTCACCTTGTTCTTTGGCCATGCCATCATGCCTCGCATCGACTGGTCGCTTCCCACTCTACCAGTCCGGTTGCCGACACTTCACCGCGATACCGAGTTTTACTTTGCGCCACGACGACTCGCAGGTTCTCCTCGTGAGCCACTGAACCACAAACCACATGGGAGTTACAAGCGACGAATGCAAGAGAAGCTCAACTTGCTTCTCGCCGACAAGAAAGCCTTTCGACACCAAATACATGACGGTCTTCTCACTGTCAACATGTCGCTACCCGTTTCTCTTCACCCGATCAAACAATTAATTCGGGATGCAAAAGACAACTGGCAGGCAAAGACCGCGAGGCAGTCAAAGACGTTGAAACAGGCCGTGGCAGAGTACAAGAGAAGGAATCGAGGCATGTTGCCGCCCAAGGGGTTCGACAAGTGGTGGAGATTTGTTGTGTAAGTGCGATTGTGCCCTCTCATGTCGCCTAGTATCGTCGCTAACCTATTTCATCTCTGCAGTGAAAACAACGTGCCTCTGGTCGACGAATACGATTCAATCATGCGAGACGTCTACCTATTCCACGCCTTTGCTCCTTCGGAAATGCAAAGGCGCATCGACGCAGCCATGCAGATCCCGGATACCTTTCTCCTCAGTATCAAGAATGGCAATATCCGAACGCGAACGAATTACGCCGATCAACCTATCGAAGGTGGCTTTGAACGAATCTCGGGCCAAGTCGATCTCCTCAAAGAGTTTGGTGTCAACAAGTGGATTCCCGATTGCAGGGTAGTATACTCGTTGCATGATACTCCGCAGAATTTCATTGGATACGATCACAGGGCTGATCTGGAGATGCATGCTATTGACCATGAATGTACGTAACTCCACTCTTTCCAGCGCAGAGTTGACTTGAACTCACCCATTCGCTCATAGACTATGACCCACATGGTGAAAAGCTAGATACCTCGAGGCACGGATGGTACAATGCTTGTCCTTACGCCTCGAACGTGCGAAAGTCTGCCCCATACAACCCAGACGCCAAACCATTCGGGAAAAGCTTCGTGTCCGATGTTTCCGCTCAATACGATCTTTGCAAACACCCGTACAATATCCCTCTGCATGGTTTCACCGCTGGAAAGGAGCCCTACGTGGATGGATACATCAAACCAATCTTCAGCTTAAGCAAGACTTCTCTGCATGCCGATATCTTGGCGGTACCTGTTGAGCAATGGATTAAGGATCTCCCAGTCGTACCCTGGAACAAGAGAACCTCGAACAAGCTCTTGTGGCGAGGTAGCAACACGGGAACCGAATACACCAAAGCTATAAATTGGCAGAACAGTCAACGAATTCGAGCCGTCAATCTCACTCGACCCGACGCCGAGGGCTTTGCCAATGTGCTCCCTCCCGCATTCCACCCTCAAAAGAAACAGCCATTGGAGGAAGTCGCTTCCTCTCAATCGTTGCAGGACATGAACAAGAGGATGTTTGACGTTTCTTTCGCCGGATACCCTATTCGTACGTGCTTTGTGTGCATATCCTTTGCCAGCGTACTGACTGGAGCATTATTTTGTGAACAGAATGCGATACCGAAGACGGGACTTGCGAAGAGCTTGAAAAGTCTTTCGACTTTAAGAAAGAGCCAATGACTTTCGAAGAGGCTCTCAACTACAAATATATTCTTGACATGTCAGTTCATCTTCCCCACATCCGTATTCGATTTGCTCTCACGCATTCCTCCTCCTGAATTCACAGCGACGGCAACTCGTGGTCAGCTCGATTCGGTCGTCTATTAGCTGGTGGTTCGTTGGTCTTCAAATCCACTATCATGCGTAAGCTCTAACTGTTGACGGAATGTATCGGTCGGACCTTGTGCTGAACTATCGTTGTTCCGCGACTTAGCTGAATGGTGGGGCGACCGAATTCAACCCTGGATTCACTATGTCCCTCTTCAACTGGATTACTCCGACTTGCACGACGCGCTGACTTTCGTAAGTCGACTCGTATCCATGTTCGGTGCTGTAACTCATTCCCCTGAATTACATAGTTCCAAGGAGACGAGAATGGTGAAAATGGGAATGACCGACTGGCTTCCGAGATCGCGGCGTCTGGTCGGATCTGGTTCAAGACCCACTGGCGCAGAGTTGACATGGCGGCTTATACGTGAGTGTCGGATCGCATCGAAAGGAAAATTCCACATACGCTGACCTGGCAAGGACATCGTACAGCGCTCGATTATACCTTGAGTGGGCCCGTCTTCTTGCGCCTAATCGACGTGCGATGGACTTTATCTACTCCCCGGGAATGGAGTTTGCCCGTACCAGCGATTAGTGGGATTACGCGGAATTTTGGCCGTGTTCGAATCTTTTGGGCATTTGGATATATACTTGGCGCAACATATAAACGCCGTCATACGACGACTACCGACTGACTACACGTCCGTTGCATACCTCGCCACGTAAATAATGTCACACTCTCATGACCACGCGTTTTATAATGGTACCTAACGGCGACTTTTGTATATTGTCGCATTTTGACTTAACGCATGGAATGCGTACCCATCTCATAATAACACAGCAATTGTAAGCCAGGAGGAAGAAGGAAGACATCGTTCATCATACCACCGCATAACATCTCTGCTCATGCTCGTTGCTCGAGTAACATGACAAGCAACGACGACCGGCGCGCCGTTGGAGCTGACGTTGTTGGTCGTGATAGCTGGCTGTCGTGATTTATATCGAGCTTTGCTAGCTGCTTTGCTTCCGCAGTGTCCACCAACAACATCCTCCAAGCTCCTGTCCTTCTCGAGCTCGACCTCCTCCTCATTCTCCTCTGGCAGGGTATTCTGCGTTTCATGCATATAGGGTTTGGATCAATTGTCGTGACTTCAACACTACATACCCCGGCTTGCCTAATCATATGTCGTCCAACTGTTTACCGGCCGATCCAACCCTGCGATAGCTACATCGGTTGACCTCTCGAACACCCCAATCTCTTCAACAAGGGAAATAATGCGTTCAGGAGAGCAAGATGCTCAAGCTTTCGCAAATGTTGCCGCCTGATGCCGCTCCAACGACGTCATCCGGCCAGTCGACCGAAGATGCACCAGATGAACCGTGTCCAAGGTCCATCATAGGAGCTCTACCGTCTTCCGCACCACTCCATCTCGCTATTGCGCATCAGCTGGGAAGTAAGACCTACGAGTCTTTTGGGAGACATCGACAAGAGGGTATCGATGATCTTTCAGCGTCAAAGACCACCGACAACCAGACACAAAGGGAAATTCCTTGTGAGTGCGGAGTTCCGCTTACGACGCACAACCAAGAAGGCTGACATGGACATTCGGCTAGCGTCAAACTCGGTTCTGATCATCGCCAGTGAGCGATCCAAATGGCACGAATCGCTAATCCTGGAGAACAGCTCGTGGTTGCAGGAATACGGCGGTAATCCACGTATAGCAGAAGCTCTTGAGAGGACGGATATCAAGTACGTTCTGGGTTGTCATTGTTCGACATGACCCGAGCTTGTATTGATTCATTATGGTGAATAGGTATTGCAGCACCGCGAAAGATGCTCTTATCCTCTTGACCCTACTCCACCTACCATCGACCAACTCACCCGACACAATCGAAAGCGATACAAGCACTCTCACAGGGCAACCTCCTAGTCTAATCATCACCTGGGATCTGCTCGACTTGTTCCTCAAGCCTGAAGAAAACGATGAAAACGATCCGGATTCAGCTTCAAATGACACAGAGATGCAAGATGGGATTGGCGAACAGACTGTGAATGCCGTCGATGGCAAGGAGCCCTCGAGCGCTCAGTTTCTTGATGGGTACGTCATATGTGGATGTGAATGAAGCGGTTTCTGACACTCTTGGCCTCTTTTTCTGCAGCACTTCCGCACAAGACTATCTTTCTCTGATATCAGCATTGCGACAAGCTGTTGACCAGCTAGGGGATATCACAACGGGGTCAGTACCCGCACATTAGACGATGCGAGTTCTTAAACCTGACTTTCTTGCATTTTCATGTTCCCAGTTCGAAACCAGACTTCGTTATCCTCGAGCCGCAAATGACAAGTACGATGGAAGTGCCAGTCGCATATGCCACACAGCTACAGCCTCCGTTGCGGTCGTATGATCGGAAGAAGCAACAAACGTTCAACCTCGCAAAAGGACTTTATTGGCTTTTGGCACCTGGGTATCGAGACCCAGACAACAATAGACTCGCGGTCTCGAATATCAGCTTGGATCGGGAAACAGGCGATATAATCGGTGAGTTCATCAACCCCCTTGCATCCCTTCGGCTTCCAAAAGAAAGGAACTTTGGCTGATTCCTCGTATCGTGCTTCATGGGTCTTCAGATAGTCCACCTCGGCAGCCAGAGTCTCAGCGGTTCAGAATCGAGAACCTATCGGGCGACGTTCTCTCTGTGTTTGAACACTCGCACGACCACTTGAATGATGATCGACCGTGGCTGGACCGGGAAAGCTCTACATATCGTTGGGTGCAACTCGAAAACTTGTGATCTAGGTACACTGTGGGAGATGCATGTCATGCTTGTATCGACGCCGAGATAGACAGCTAGATAGACGCTCATTAACACTGGAAGCGTAAAATCCTTTGTCGACGTCATGCACCTCGCTTATCAACCTAAGATCGCGCTCATGGAGAGCGCGGCTACTTCGCTTGGACAACCAGCCATGGTTGGCGCCTCGTCGATGAGTAAAGCGTCGACTATTCAGCCTCCAACCACAGGGGAATGATCCAGCGAATCGTGAATCTGATCATGGTAGTATTGCTGCTTCTCTCACGCTGTAAAACTGCTTATGGTTGTGGTGCACACTGTATACCTCCTTCGTATCGAGAATAACAACTTTCATCACGCATTTTTACAAGTCTTTCAGATTAAAACAGTCGCCAAAGCGTTCTCCGATCACCCAATCACCCACAACAATGTGTTCCTCATCAAGTCCCTGTGCAAAAGCTTAGGGTGTGCTGTTGATGCTTCCCATCCTCATACTATGCGTCGTACTTTGAAGGACTTCTGCCGTTTCCTGCCCCTCGAGATCCAGGGAGAACGAAACGCTGCATGGATTCACCATGGAATAATTATATATGAATATGCTTCGGGCGATCCCTCCCTTGCGGCACTAGGCGGACGAGCGCCATAACCAGAAGCCGCAAAATGCGACCTTGAATTATGTGTTGCTCCCTCAGGTCAGGCAACGACGTAATAATATCAGCAAACGTGACGGTAGGTACAGAGATGATCTGTGACAACACTTACCGAACCCTTCCGCGATCTCGCTGAGGTGGCGGGAGTCCTTACGGGTTCGGAAGGAGTGGAAGAATACTGATAGGGGTGCATGGGAATGAATCCTCTGCTGTCATCCTTTTGCTCAAACGAAAGAGCTGCTGCTGGTTGGCCGACCGACTGGACGAAATTTTGATATTAAACAAAGGAGAAGAATTTTCAGAATGTAGGGAGACAATAAAAGAGCTATCCTTCCAGACTGGAGCACTCACCATGTTGAACGATCTTGATGATTGAGACATGTGAATTGTGGCAGGCGGGCATGGCGGCGGAATCGAGTTGTTGTAGTATCTCGAATCGAAAACGGACGGTTGCAGTTGAGAATTGATCTGCATGCCGCTCTGATCAAGTCAAAAGTCAGCTGAGCCTGTCAACGGTGTCTGCCATAGATATACGCACTCCGGGAAACCCGTTGAAACCCATATCGTACAGCGATGGCTGAGTCCCTGCTGTAAACTGCCCGGGTAGACTTTGCTGATCACCTTGCGGCATTCCTGGGCTGTTCGCCGGATCAAACTCCGCATGGTTCCCAGAAGGAGAAGGAGCTAAGGGATCGTAAGACTCCGGGAGTGATAGCTTCTCTGGAGCTGCATTTGCATCTTCCCATGTCTTCACAATCAGGTTTAGAGTGGCCGTGGAGCTCAAATACTTGCACCCTGCCATTTGGTTGACAATCTTGTGAAGCATATGAGAAAATCCATCGGGCTGGGGGGTTGATCCTTTCTTCGTCGTGGTATCCTTGAACTGATAAGTCTATCGTCCATTATGGTGGTTCGTCAATATACTTGTAAGTGAACCGCCAAGAACGAGATCGGCAGTAAAGTCGGCACTCACTTTAGGATCTCGCTGTGAGCCTAACTGATTTTTCAGCCACGGGGTCACCTTGAGCTTGAAGAACTTTTCTACCTGTGGGTCAAGCTGGTTATCTGATGACCTTTTTTTCCTCCAAGAAGTGTTCATCGTAACGATTCCTGATTGGGGAGACACCTTTTTGTACCACATGTCACAATAAATGAGAACGTGTGTAAGTGTCCGCCTTACGTCTCTGTATAGCGCCTGGTCTTCTGAGAGGTCCTGGCCTTGGGAAATAACGTTTTCTGCCTGAGTGCTGATAGCCTGAAGGCAAATTTCAAGAGAACATCACGACCTGCTCTGCAATGGGTGGAGGAAGCCGAAAGAGAGTCGTGCACTCACTGGCATGATTTACGCCGGATTCTGTTCACACAAGATCTGACGTCCAAGGGGAGAGGCAAGTAAAGAGGGAAGCGATCGGTTAGAATTTGTGCAAAAGTCGTCAAGTTGGATTTGCCTTTGGAATTCCTTTTGCGCCATATATCATACGAGTCTCCCTGCTCTCACGCCTGTTGCAGCACAATCGTAAAATAGTTCCTTTGATCCACCGAAGAATTCTGCTGAATGTGCTAGAAAACAAGGGGGTAGCAGATGTCACTGGCTGGACCGACAGGCTGAAAAGATGAAGCTCCTACGTGTACCGCCGCACTGATCTTAACTCGAGCGCAGCACACTATCACCCCTATTGCCCTATCACGGTGTCACGCAAACTATCGAATATCCCTAAACTCGGAGCGCTTCGAGGCTGAGAACAAGGGTGACGAACTGGCGTGCGTGACAGTTTTGAGGAAATACAAGTTGTTGACATCGTGACGTTGCCTGGTGCTATCTATCGACTACTGTTGATATTTTATATTTTCAAGTTGTTGCTACTCGCTACTCAATGAGGATTATGTATTATGGATAGTTTGCTTCCGGATGTGGAGGCACCTTATTCGCTTTGGTGTTTCATATAATAATAATAGTTGATTCGATCATTGGCATCTTTCGACGCTGCTTTTCTCCACAATATTTGTCTGCCTGCTGTCATAGAATCGGTAGACTGCTACACTTAATCTGCCATCTAACTCGCGCCACCATGTCCTGCAACATCCGCTCAAACTATAGAGCAATGCTTGAACATCTCGTCCGCCTGCCCGACTTGGAGATACAGTACGTGCTTTCCTTCCTCCCGATCCTCTGCTCGTGTCATCTGCAATGCGGCTTATACAGATGTGATGCGCCGGTCAGGTCTTTCTACAGAAGTCGTTATCGGACGCTTTGCCGAGCCGCTTCCGAAGTTTTAGAGGGACCGCGCGAAAGTGCGAAAGACGCAGATGAACAGCCAGGAAGTGAAGGGAAAGATCTCGTGCGAGCAAACCGGTATATGGCGCAGATACGACGAGTGAGTTACTCCCTAGTTGGAAGATTGATCTGATCCACTCTGTGTTACACCTGCAGACCGAGGGTTGTCCGGCAAAAGCTGGTATTGAGCTGCGTGCTAACATCTCTGCTCTTTCCCGCTGCTATACAGGAAATTCGCAGACTACGGAGCATCTCGCAATACCTCTCCGCACAGCAAATTACACCACTTCTGCCTGGCCAAGGAGACTTGGCCTCCTTGACGTCTCCAGCGGATCGTTCGACACGAGAAGAACGGAAATTCGCTTTAAAGGCGTATGATAGGATGGTGGACGCAACGTACGCGAGAACAGGTAGAAGGCGGTGGGAGGTGCTGGAGGTACGTCAGACCTGTTAGTGGTACTTGCTCGAGCAATGGTGCTGATACATTGGGAGGGAAGGCGCTGTACCCGTCTTCCATCCGCACTCCCTCTTCACCCGCCAAAGACCCGCAAACGACTCAACGAAACCAATCACGCGTTCCACCTTCCCCGCCTGTAATCCCAGCATACCTAAAACCACTCGAAAAGACAGTCAACCTTACAGTCCAAGCACATCGCGAAAAAAAGCTCAAGGAAATCTATGGCAGTGACGCGTACAAGGAGGCTATTGCCGTACGGAGGGAATGGAAACGGTGGAGCAAGTTTATGAAGGGTGTTGCGGTGCCGTTGCCTGGTGCCCTGTTGCAGGGCGTAGAGACAATGTCGCTCGGATCGGTGGCGGGAGGGAGCATCCTGCAACTTCTTCGGTACGAGTCGTCGTACGCGGATGATACAACATCACCGAAACGCGACGTTCTCCACGCCGCTACCTCTGCTACCTTCTCGGAAGTACGACTCCCACGACCGATCCAGCGGATACATGAACGGATGATCGCTCGTATACCGGTGCTACCGGTTCTGAAAGACGCGGAATCGCCATCGGTGGCTCGTGAGAAGAGGACGCGGACGGCGGAGAAGAGTAGGGGTTGGGTACCTCCGCCTGCCTTGGAAGACGATCTACGTTGGATTCCAGGCGCAGGTAGCGCCTAGGATCGTGTATACTCTACCGCTTCGTTTCCCAGTTGGTACTAGAGACGTACAGGACCTTGCGATAGCGTCACTGCTCGCCCAAGATGTTTATGCTATTATCGTCTTGTCAATTTCGCTTACATCGTGAGTTGTATCCTGTACGCAATGCTCCATCGATATCACGCTTTCTCACTGACTGGCATACCAATCACTCATTCTTTGATTCAGCAGGAATGCTTGTCTCGTGCCCTTCTGCCCCTGGATCACAAGGTCGCATTCGCCTTGATCGACAGTCGCGAAAAAAGGAATGACGTCCATGGAGGAAATCACTCACAACGGACAGCACATACGAATGGTTTCTCTCGAGCCGGACGGCGTTCAATCCGCTGAGTAGGGACATCACCATAAGATAACTTTATTGATAGCCATGGCTGGAAGGAGGATGGCGCTGTCGAGTTCTCGAGGCTAGTGCGCTCTTGCGACTGTAAGCATTGATAAACTATTCATGTTACTTCGCTAGGAATCAAGGTACCGTCAAATGTGTTGCAATAATGATGTACATTATCGCACCTGCGGGGCACAGAGACATCAGTTTCCTTCTCCCAGTTAGGGAGGGAAGAAACATTACAGTAATATGCGGCCTCTTGATGAGCCTCGCTCGTGCGAAGCCTGATAAATCTCCTGACTTGCGTCGGTCGTTCTCAATCAATGACTCATGAGTGCCTATCTACATATGACACAGTCGGATTATTTACAAACGGAATTTGTCACAGTATTCTGTCAGGAGATGCAGGCGAACACTACTTGACCTAATATTCTGGGGATTTCTTTCTCTTTAATTATGTCCTTGAAGGGGCTTGCGTCTCCTCCAAGCTCGTCTTCATCTACGTTGGTCTGGTGTTTGTCAGGTAGCTCTCGGCAGCCGCAAAAGTTGAAGCCTTGAGGTCAACCTTGAGTTGGGACACCAAATTCCCAGCATTGGAGTTTTGCTCGGAACCGCTCTGCGTTAGACAAAGACAGGTCAGATTCGTCGTGGGGACTGCTCTTACCGACATGCGACGTGTGCGTACCGTTTGGGTGGTCGCATGCATCGCGAGCTGAGATTCGAAGGGCTTGCTCTCGCGGTCTCCGAATTTCTCATCGACAAGCCACCACTCTATAAGGCAAAAGGTCCGCTTAGTGCTGAGTTCTCAGAGTAGGTTTCTTCTGACTGCTCACCTCGAGGCACGATCCCTTGGAAAAGACTGTCTTCACCTCCGTCGAAATTATCTGCGACGAAATTCCGGCCCATCGTTTCATCAGGATTTGGAAGTGACGACGGTGGTAGATGTGATGTATCTATGTCGGTCGAGGCTGCACCAGAAGCCTCCTCTTCTGTTACACTGTCATCATCGCTTTCGTTTTCTGAAGTATCACCATCTAGCTCGGGGCAAGGCACAAGGTGACAACCCTTCCAGAGTAGATTGCAAAGACGCATCACGTCTTCATCGTTCAGGATTTTAGTTTTTTCCCTTCGCCTCTGGTTTTCTTTACCCCGAGGATGTACATTGCTTTGGATCAGTTCCACGAGAGTGTAGGAGTATAACCGGTTATTCTTGCCTCTACGTTCGAATTGCTTGGGATCGTCCTTTTTGATCTGGATGTGCAGGACTTATAAGGAGAACGAAGTCGAGAACCTTGCAACGATCGAGCATCATCCTGCGCACTCACGTATACTTGAAAATCTTGCCCCAGAAGGTGCTTCAGCCAGGGAACATACTTCTCTTTAAAAACTGTCTCAATTTCTGGATCGCACGTCAAGGACCTACATACTGCTCTGTAGGCAAGCTTGGGTGGTTCCCTCCATTTTGTGACGACTTTTGCTCGTTGTGGTCCAGTAGCATTGAATCGGCGAACTTCTCTGGCCATCTTCGAGAATATCTTGTCCAACTTGGCTATCAGCGGCTCTATCACCTCATCTTCTCGCTGATTCTCCGAAGGACCGGTCATTGGTTTCTCGATTACTTGCTCCGGCATGGGGGAAGGTAATAAGACGTTGAAGGTGGCTGAAATCTCACGAAAGGAAGCTAGAAAAGCGGTGGGCACCACGTGATAAAGGGAGGATAGCAACGACGAAAAAGAGGGTAGAGAGAGATGAAGGAGTGCACGAATACAGAATACAGCCTTGTTTATATCTTGGCAGTCACAACAGACGTTCTGCCGATCTCAACGTCGGCGAACGAGGAAGAAAAGCTGAAACACGGCGTTTCCTTTGTTTCTTCAGGAGCCCGGCGAAATGGATACAGTCTTGAGCTTGGATAGGTTCACACAGTGGCTATGTGGAGTTGTTGTCAGGAATTGTTTGACAGAAAGGTAAGCTCAGGAAGGGGATCGGCTGGGGCCATCATTCGGTCTTTCTGTCCAGCTCGAGCGCACAGCAGCCGCGTCCCTCGTCTTTGCTCGAGACCAGTCAATGGTGACAGTGAAAAAAAACGAAGTTGGTCAAAAACGATGCCTGATGAATGGAGGATGCCTTTACACATCTTCTTGCGATTCGGATGACATGTGAAATAGCCTGTATGATGACTGCAATGCGCAAATGAAGGACTGGACAGTCACAAGCTAATAATCGGTAGCGCCGGGTGAAGGACACGAGATGGCCACAGTCACAGTTGTCTCGCCAGGACGTATATATGCACAGGCATCTGACACCCACCTTCCTTTGGAGAGCGTGGCTCACCTGCTGCTACAGAAAAGAAAAGATGATCTCTGGCAATGGAGAAGCTCAGAAGACAGCATGTAGAGCTGCAAGTAGATTGAGGACTCGCTATGGCGCCTAGGTGTAACTTGTAACTCCGGTCGGACGCGCAAAAAGGAAGCGCAGGTGTTCTCGTGGGAAACAGTTCAGATGCGCCTCACAAGAATTTTTCTCCACTTGGGCATAGTTAGATTCCGCTTCACCCCGTCTGTCTGTCTGGCCTGTGGAGTGGCGTCCGAGCACCCTTGATATATAGTTTCATTCAGTCACGGCGACAACGGTTGGCAAATTATAGACTTTGATCTTTATCCATCACTCTTATCATCTTTTCAAAATGTACGGAACTTGTTACAACGTGAGTCACTGGCGAGGTGGACAGGTGATTGCAGGGATGATTTGCTCATGATTCATGTTTCGTTTGGCACAGTGCGGTCAACGTATGTATTTTTTCTTTCTTTGATGGCGTCAAGAGGTAGGCAAGGCATTCTTGGGTATGGAACATCGACAACACGACACTTCAACGACAACGATAAATGGCAGGCGAATCAAGTGCCATTGACGGCCGACTCCATAAATGCAAGTAACACAGGCCGTATCGAGGAGAAGGGTATCACGGGCTGGGACGAGATGTGAGAGTCGATTTTCTTTGATGTGTTGTTGGTGCGATGACGTGCACACCGCCGAAGGGTGACCGTCGTCGTCGAAAATAACAGTTGATTATTGGAATATATATTGATCATTTTTACTATACATGAAATCACCTATCCAGTGGGAGGAGATGTATGTGTGTTTGCGTTTAGAGACGAACGAGGATGCGCGACGTTCGACGAGAGACGAACGGAAGACGGAAGAGGATGTTCATACGCGACCACGAACGGAAGAGGATGGAAGATCGCCTGGAGACGCGGAGAGACGAGTGAGCTAGTTTTGTTTGAGCGAGTCGCGAGACGAGCGTCCGTATGTGAAAGTGCGAGAAGGCTGAGTGATTGTTTGTGTGTTGGTTTCGTTGAGCAGCTTTTTTGATGAGCGAACTTGATTCCACTTGGCGATACGTGTCATGTCGTCCGCGACGTCGTTACATGAGATCCAGAGCGGCAACGCCAGTCATACGGCAGTCGCTATACTTCCGGCTCGTCCGACGACGCCTCTTCGCCGACCTACCGAGAATGCCTTTGCCTGCCTCTAACGCGTTTCTTTGGCCGTTACAACCCAATCTAATCGTGACATCACGTCCCCTTTCCTTATAGCCGGCCACCAAGCCACTGCTTGTCCCCAATCTGGTACTCCCACTTGTTACCAGTGTATGTACATGGTATTTCGTCGACTGAGCTCCAAATACTGATCAGATGTTCCATGACGTAGGCAACGAGACCGGTCACTTGAGCAAGGACTGCACCAACCCCCGAGCACCCAAGAGCTGCTACCGAGTACGTCTTCTCCACTCCACATCCTTTCAACCTCACCTACTAACCTTTTCTGTCTTCTCCAGTGTGGTCAACCCGGCCACATCTCTTCCGAATGCACTGAAGCCCCCGCTCCCGGTGCCGGTGGTGCTGGTGGATACGGTGGAGGTGCTTCTTCCGGCCAGTGTTACCGATGTGGTCAAGATGGACACATCAGCCGAAACTGTCCTCAGGGCGGTGCCGGTGGTGCCGGTGGATACCAGCAGGGTGGATTCCAGGCCGGTGGTGGCAAGACCTGTTACAACTGCGGCGGTGTCGGACACATCTCCTCTGCTTGTCCTTCCGGCCGAGGTGGAGCCGGTGGTTTCCAACAGGGTGGTCAGCAACAGCGAGCCAACGTCTGTTACAACTGCCAGCAACCCGGTCACCGAGCCAACGAGTGCCAGAACGAGCGAGTTGAGCGACCTCCTATGAAGTGCTACAACTGTGGTGAAGCTGGTCACGCTTCCCGAGACTGCACCCAGGCCCGAGTCGGTGGTGCTAGCTCTTTCGGTGCTGACAAGAAGTGCTACGTGAGTCATTTTGCAGAGTTGATACGGACTCTTACGAGAATACCTGCTAATTATGCTTTCCGGATCATGTAGAACTGTGGTGAATCCGGTCACATCTCCCGAGACTGCACCCAGACCCCCGCTGCCTAAATCAGTCGGGTTCGAGTAGTACTACCTTGCGCTTGATTCTGGATCATGAAAAACCCTCCCAATAAAAGAGAAGCGAGTGTGAACCGTGGTCGGTCGGTTGTGGAAGAATGATGAATGTGTAAAGAGAATGGAGCCTCTGAGAAAGCCGGGTTGAGATGACTAGTTGTTGTTTGTATCCTCGCTTTCTTTCCTGGGCCACCGCTTTGTATCTATCGTGCAACTACAACTAGAAATCAATATAGCATTCTTTCTGTTTTCAATGGATGTGTCGTTACATGTTGGTCATCCAGTTGTTCTCACTGTTCACTGTTTTTCGAATCGTCGAACACACCGTCTGTGACGTCAGAGAAGCAGGTGGTTGTGATCGAGACGAGCTGCCAGACATGTCCTGACCTGTCGACGACAAGGACGCAATCAAATGCCAAAAAGTGGAATCATTAGGCAACCAAACATACTCTTCGTATACCAGAGCATGCCATCATGCTAAGGTCATTGGCCAGTAGGGCTCCCGCTCTTAGGCCATCTTATGGAGCGGCATGTCGCACGGCAAACCGCTCGTTACGGGCGGAAACGCGCCGACCGACACCTCTTTCCATACAACGCAAATGGTATACCGCCGAGGCAAATGTCAACCCGGCAAAAAACCCGGCAGACAACCTGACGTCCAGTCCTCCCGAAACTCCGCCAATGGAAGAGGTCACAAGAAAGACAGGAACTTTCTATATCAGTAATGTATTACCTGTCCAGCTAGGCAAGTTCGAGTGAGTTTCCGCTTCGCTTCCCTTCGCTGTAGTTGCACTTCCGAGTTACTTCTCCGTCCATTCTAACCTTTGCCGAACGTCTAGTCCTCGACCGTCACTGGCATCCGTAAGGCATGGTCATTGCCTAGAACAGATAGAGGATATCGCTACGGATATCGATAGCCACGGATTCCAGCTCGAGGGGTTGGAAATCGCGCAAAAAGACGGCGGTATTTTCCTCAACTATTCGTACATTCCTCCTTTACTAGCCACAACAGAAGCAACCAAAGGAAAGCCTTTCAACCCCGCGAAAGAGTTCCTACCGCTGCTTAGCGACTCGGCGAGACGGCACGGCGGTTTCCCATCTTGGCTCGGAACCTGGTGGGCATCGACGTTCCTCCCCGGCCCTCCAGATTTACCAACAACAGTAGCAGACGACGAAGTAGAAGCAACCGTCACTCAATCCATCAAACAAACCGCCCGACCTAGACCGTTATTCGGATTCGGAGATGGACGTTGTTGGGCCGTTCGAGGACGTCAATGGATGGAGGATATGAATAGGTTCCCCTCGAATCGCTTGAGAGTCGAGTTTGATGGACCGGATGTTTCGCAGGAGGTCTTGTATGAGTTGTTCAGGCCGTATGGGCGGTTGGCGGATATCACGCCTCCTGCGCCGGTTCCGGCGGGGACGTTGAGGTATGCGGTCGTCTACTATGGGAGACTCAGGTCGGCGGCTGTGGCGATCAACACCGTACGTCTGACTTTGTGTACCCTTCCGTTCGCTGCTAACACATTCCTCTGCATACCAGCTCCATGGGCTCACAACACCGACAAACACCAAGGCATTCGAGCTTGTTCGCGAAGCAGGACAGGAAGCAGCAAGCCAAGCAACAATCCCTCGAACCCGCTTACGCCTATTCTACGAACGTCCCATCAAAGCACACGCAGTTAGAACATGGATAAGCAGCCACCCGCGAATCGTCATCCCCATCGCGGCATTCCTCATCGGTACCTTGTCATACACATTCTTCGACCCGATCCGTGCGTTCTTTGTAAAGGCAAAAGTCGATGGGTACTGGAACATCGAGGGGTACTCGGTGGTGAAGAGGCTTCGCGGGCTGTTGACTTCTTACACTGGGTATTCGTTTGCGGATTCGCCGGGGAGGGAGGGTGTGATGGGTGTTGGTACTGCTGGCGTGTTCGGTGATGATGAGCAGGAGGAAGGAGGAATCGGAAAGAATGCTTGGTCGGAGAGGATTGAGCAGGAGAGGCAGATCGAGGGATGGATTGGGGAGATACCGAGTAAATTTTTTTATGCAGAGATCTTCGCGATTGTCGTGCTTAGTGGGGTGGTTTGCGTGTTTAGGTACCTTTATCACCGTGACGGGGCCAGCAGGAAGCGGAAAAGCGGATCTCGTCAACCGTGTCATTGCGGATACAGGAAAGTGAGTTGTTTGGCCGACAAGTCGTAGCACGCGCTGGAACTTAACTATCTTTGACACGCAGGAAAGCGCTCATTATCGATTGCAACCTGGTTGCCAAAGCCAAAACCGATGCATCCGTTGTCAGCGAATTGGCGGATCAGACGGGCTACTACCCAGTCTTCAGCTTTATGGGTAGCATTTCGAACATGATCGACTTGGCCGCGCTCGGTCTGATCGGCCAAAAGGCAGGATTCGCGACGCCGGTCGACCAACAGCTCAAGCAGGTGTTGGAAGTCGTCGGGACGGCGTTGAAGGATATTTCCGCAGGGAGTCGACAGCAGCATGAGCAGGAGCAACTTGAGCGACAGCAAGCGATGGAGCGGGAGGAAGAGAAGAGGCGACGGCAGGAATTGATCCGTCGAGGCGGGTGGCATGATGGTCGGATCGATGCGATTGCAGGGAACGGGATCATGTCGGAATTGGGCTTTGGGATCGAAGGGCTTACGGGTGACGACTTGGCCTCTTCAGACGTTGTTCCCGGTGTCGATGTTGCCGGTCTAGAGGTCCCGTCAGCCGCCGAAATATCGCTAGCGTCCAAGGAACACGACAACAAGAAATTGGCCACGGACGAGACGGACAAGGAACTCGAGTTTATTCATTCCCTGCCGATCTTGGTACTGGACAACTTTACGCAAAAGGCCAATACGAAAACCGAGCTTTGGAACGTATTGGCGGAATGGGGTGCTAGTCTTGTCGAGAACAAGATTGCACATGTTATTGTCGTCTGCGATTCAGCGACGGTAGCCAAAGCGCTCACCCGTGCCATCCCAACCAAACCGCTAAACGCCATTAGTCTTGCAGATGCCGACAGCGAAAACAGCATGAACTACATCCTCAACAAACTTGGCGTTCAGAGGAACAGTATCTCCAGCAGAGATGTGCAGTTGATTGAAAAAGTCGGAGGCCGGATGATCGATCTTGAACTGCTCGTTTACAAGATCCGCAGTGGGTTCACCGTCTCGGAAGCCGTCGAGGATATTATCGTCCGAAACGTGGTAGAGCTGAGGAAAGCAGCCTTTGGCGATGACTTGGAGGATTCCAAGAGTTTACCCTGGACGCGAAGTCAGGCATGGAAGATTATCAGTGATTTGGCAAAGAAGCGCGAGGTATGTTCTGTAACTGATTCTTCCAAAAAAAGCTTGCTGACGCGCTGCGTCGTAACAGACGTCGTATGCCAATCTGTTGCAAGACTTCCCCTTCAAGGGTCAAGAGGCGTCATTGAAGGCAATGGAAGAACACGATATGATTGCTGTTTCTTTCGTTGACGGAAGACCTTCCATGGTTCGGGCAGGTAAACCGGTTTATCGACAGGCCTTCCAACGTCTAGTTGCCGGTATGTCCCTTGTATACTTTCACTCGGTAGCGTAGCTTACTTATACTACCCGTTTCCAGATCCTGTTTTCGCTGCCACCTGCCAAATCGACCATGCCAACGCCTTGCTAGCGAAAGCTGATCAAGAAATTAAGACGCTCGAACAGGAACTCCTACAGCTACACGAGATCTCCCCTGAACGACAACCTGGACTTCTGCGACGTTCCGCCTCGGGCTTGTGGTCCGGCGCAGGCTCCATCACACATGCAGTCGGATATGTCCTGTCACCATGGGATTGGCCCGTCTTTGGCGGTCATGACTCTACATTCAAACCCACTCGTTCGGCATCCGTAGCACCCGTCAAACCATCGGACGCAGTCGAGACGAGACGACAATGGATATTGGAAAAGATGGGCAAGACGGTGCAGAAGATGAACATTTTGGAGGCAGAAGTGGCGGATTGCAAAGATTCCCTCAAGCAAGCCCGCGCATAAGAGGCAGAGGTTGGCGACGACGATACACGGTAGGAATGACAGGATGCGCCGGGTCATGTTGTACAAGATATCATGCTCTGCGCACATCGCTACCTACTCGATCTGCAGAGCTACATGGCACTTCGACTACTTTCCCCTTGCCTCGCCTGACTTCCACTTGTGCCAGCGATAGCAGGAGGCCTAAAATTGATCTCACGTCGTCTTTCCAATTCCGCTCTCGACGCCACCAACGCTTGCTGCAGCTGTGCGTCGTGCTCGGGATCCTCGATTTGCCCATCTTTCATGTCAATCTCTTCCGTTTCCACCCCCGCCGCAGCCAGTAGATAATCTCGATTACTGGCCTCGATAGCAGCACCCATAGCTTCGGCCTCGCCCATCCTCCCCTCTTCCATAACCGCTAAACTTGTTTCAACGCCCTACTTCACCGCCTGGTGCGTACTCGTTGTCAATGCCCTGGCCGAGGTGGTCCGTGAGAATGAATGTATGCCTAGGCTCTCCCGCAGTAGTGACCAGGCTCCCGTCTTGATGCTCCAGCGTCGTTCTTTTAGAGGTGGGCCACTATGAGCGGATGCATAAACACAATCTAGTTATTAGCGCGCTTCCCTCCAATGTATGAGTGCGACTGAGACATGGGCAGCATGGTATGCACACGATGTGAGCTTCAATACAGAACCATATAATTCCGTGCAACTCGCGTCGCGACTGACATGCTTTCGCCTGCTTCGATAGCGTCGCTTGTTGCCTGGTGCTACTTTGAGGGGAGTCGGTCCGCCTGACAGATCGTCCTGTAGCAGTGCCTTATTTCCGGATTTCGGCAACTTTAGATGTATGCTTTGGGCTCCCGTCTGGATGGGAGAGGGATAGTCCTCGCGTCCTGCTGTGGAGGTGGTGACATATGGAATCGCAATGCAAACGCATGAAGCGATGTACTTTACTCGAACAATGTGGATACTGATTGTGCGCTTCATTTGCAGTGGTATCCTGCTTCATTTCAACCTCTTCGAACGATTTGGAGATTACTATGGAGAAATAGATACGTCCACTACATACAAACATCCACTGCATATATACAAAAAAGAGGACGACTACTGAGTATCTATATGGAAAGACTGAGGACACGCTGACAGAGAAGGAAAACCAATAAAAATCTGAAGAGAAGGGCTCAAACGAGCTGAGGGAGGACCGTGTCAGGATCGCGTCACGTTGCGCCGAGTTCCGGGTGAATGGTAGCGAATACTGAAGCCTTCATTTGTTTGTAGAATCGGTACCATGATCGGCACTACCCGCTCCATACAAGGTGACATTCTCCCAACCGTCTTCTGTTGTTGCACCTGGACCTCCGTTCAACATGCTGCGAATCATTGCAGAATTAGGCGCCCTCTCCTCCTGCGCACTGTTCCCTGCCAATGAATCACGTAGCACGCTCAGGGCATCATCATAATCCGACAAGACAACTGAATTGCTGCGAGCAGATGACTTGGCTTTTGTAGACTGCTCTTCAAGGGGTGGCTTTGTGGAACCCTTTGAAAGGCTGATCTCGGGGATCAAATTGTCTGAACGACTAACAGGATCAGGGGTCTATGTCAAGGTGACGAATGGTAAACACAACGATGGGAGGATCAGCTCTACGCGGTGCTGTGAGAATGTCAACGGTTGTGGGAGGCTAAGAAGGCTGCCTTACAAATCTGGCCCCTACCAATGCAGCTTCAAAGGTGATCGGTTCCTCCTCGGGCTTGGCCTCATAGAGCTTCTGAAATTCTTGAGGGAGAGAGACCTCCACGGGATCACCCTGTTTCTGGCTCCAGTTGCACCCCCTGTAACGTTTAAGCATGTTAACTGGTGTCTCATTCTGAACAGGATACGGCCATCCATTGTTCTTAGGAAGGCTATGCCCGATGGCATAAGCGACTTTTCCTCTGTGAGCAGGTCTTCGGTCCCGGAAAAGACGTCAAAAATATCGTGGAACTTGGCACGGCGAGATTGTCCTCTAGGAATTTTTGGACGTCGAAGCAGATCCCTGCCCGGCTTAATGACGGAGTCCCTGCAGAGAGAAATTGACCATGGTACAGTGTGAATGTGCCCTTTGATGTTGAGTTTGACATGTTGGTGCTCGATGTGGAGGATGGAGTAGTAGGTTGCTGTGGACGTTATGTAGTTGTTGAATCGAGAGGAGGGATTTTGTGGATATGGCGAAAAGCTAGATCACATACCCCCCATGAACGAGACACGACTTTATATAATACTCGATGGCCTTTATTCCAGCGCATGGTGAAAAGTTTGACAATGGAGGCGCAGAGAACCGGTTCGTTCGACGACAAAGGATGTAACATTGGATACGCCAGGGTGGGCGTTAAAAGTCGGAGACACGGTTTGTTTCGTCTGACAGTGAGAAGAGAGCGTTCTCTACGTACAAGATGAGACGACACGAATGCAGTGATGGCGAGGGTACGCGACGGAGTATCCCGACCTCCGCACGTGCACCACAGATATGTTGTGTGTCAAGTAGCGATGTAGTCGTAGAATAGGATCGATCGACTGCCTGACTCCAAGTCAGCAAGCCGGAGGTGAGATTAGGAGTGGCGAGGGTGTGTTGGAAACTACTTCATTCCTGTAGTAACGCAGGTAGCATAGCCAAGAGTTGGTACGGTGTGTGTGCGATCCCAATCGCAGTATCCTAACGGTTATTTTATTCGTGCAAAGGATTTTATACAACGCTTACAACACTCACTCCAGACTTCCTGCACCTGAAACCCTCTACAAGCCTCAACTCCCCACCACGCCCCTAGCCAACGGACTCGAAACACCAACAACTGCACCACCGGGCGTCCCAGCCCTCGAAACACCATTCGCCTTTCCCGCGTTGTTACTCCTGAGTGATTTCTGCAGCGCGGCTGGTAGTGCTTTCCGGAGTTGTTGGACTGATGCGATTGGGAATTTTGATCTGCGGGGCAAGAGAGAGACGTGTGAGTTGGATGTTTGATTGTGGTAGGAGCAAGAGAAGGAGGAGGGAGTGAACAGGCGTGACGTACTTGCAGGTCGTACAAATCGGCTGTGGCGAACAAAATACTGCAACCCATACGCGAACATTAACAAACAGCATCCCGCACAGAAAAGAAGATGTCTGAACGTACTTGATAAACACACCGAGCAAACGAACCCGATATCAACAACCCGTTGATGACAGAAACAAACCGCCCGAAAATCGACTTTATCCTGCGGGGGTAGACCGAGTTGATCACGGAGGTGCGGCGGTGGTAGGAATATCAGCTGGCCGAGGAAATTTTCAATGTCGACGTTGGCGTAGGGACAGAAAGGTTAGTACGGTATCGAGGTGGATAGGTGGAAAGGTGGGCAAGCTTACGTTAAGGTAGGTGAGGAATGCAGCCCGTTTTGGGATCTTGTAATATATCCCATGTGTGAGATGCGCGGCTTGTTGTAGAAAGATCGAATCGATCGGATGTAGGTTCACTACATCTATTGGGATTTTCTAACCACACCACAGTGACCGAACGAAAGGCAAAATAAGAACTTGATCCATTTTGCAACAGAAAAGAGCACGGATAGGATAGGACAAAGAAGGGAAAGGCCACAACGTACCCTCTTCTGCGCTGCAAACACCGAGTTCATAAGCCCGACATACCCACCACTCCCCCTTTCCGCCGTATTATTCACAATCAACACCCGCGCCTTCACCCCGCCGCCTGCTGCGTCCGGGTTCTCGAGGATGAGACCGGTGGCGGATGCTTGAATGTTTGATAGTTGATTGTGTGTTGATGCTGCTGGGTGGAGGCGGTTGATGTCTGGGAGGAGGTGACAGTGGTTGGTCAGGCGAGGCGGTGGTGAGAGGAGAGGGAAACGGAGAATGGAATGGAAGAAGTTCTTACGGCATAGAGCTCGCAGGAGAGCAGGAACAATTGCAGGTCCATCTATAGTCACGCACGGTCAGTACGCCGCTTTGAGACACCTGCGCCAGAGAACTCACCTTTCAGCATCGCTATTGCCTTCTCGTCCTCCCCTGACGCATCCACTTCCATAGCATCCTCATCCGCCATGAACACCTTCTCCTGCTGCTTGACCAACTCGCGGAGTCGTGCTTTTATCGTCTGACTCATCGAATGGAATGGCTCGAATGCGTTTCCTGGCAGCGAGTGGTGAAGGGAAACTGAGGGTGCTTGTGACGAGTAGAGCAGTTCCCTACATTACACAGCGGTTTTAGTGTTTATTCTCCCGTAGATAGGAGGAAAAGAGCGACTCACGATTTCCCGCCAGCCATCGCTACATAAACCATCAACTCATTCCCCCACTTCAACGCCAAATGGGCATTCAGAAACACGAGCAACTCATTCAACGCTCTATCCAGTGTTATTGTATCTGTCGTTCCGGTTTGTTGGGATGTGTCGGCGGAGGAGGCCCATGATAGTGGATGTAGGTCGAGGATTACGAGGAGGATGGAGGGTGGGTCGTCCATCGTCACGACCGGTTGGAAAGGACCTTCTGAGGTTGCGATGGCTTGCGTGTGCGCGCGGTACTAGTGCTTGGAAGTGAGGCTGTGATGAGGTTGACGACAAGATGGTGAGATGTGGACAAGCAGGAAACTGGAAAGTAACAAGTCGAGTAAACGAGCAAAGAGTAAAGACCAAGTCGAGAGATTCGAAAGCTGATGAGCGATCGAGAATCGCAAAGTGACGAAGCAACACAGCTACCAACACGCTAAAACAGTAAACAGTTACTGTAACGAGTCTGCATAGCTGTCTGCATCTTGTATACAAGAGTTACACATCTCCACCAACCGCTCTATCTCCATGTATCGTGGACTCGGACTTGCCTTCATGTCACTCTGTACGAATATTCGACGAAAAGAAAAACCCGTCAAACTTCCCGAATGTCAAAACGCCTTTCCACGGCGACGAGCCGTGATTTCCCTGAAGCGAGGCAGCCTTCGTTACAGTAACTAGAGTACACCCTGGAACGACCAACATCGCCTCGAAATGCAAGTTAATGACCGCTTTCGATGTTTCTGATAGCGTCTGCTTGGCTGTGAACTTGGTGGTATCGGACATGTAGTGTGCTGATTGTGACTGTTTTCTCTTGCGATATAAGAGCGAAAGATGATTCTCAAATGACAAACAAGCGCCGGTTGACCGCTAAACGGCTACTATATCAGCTTACATATACGGATCAACGACCCGATCTTATGGTCCAGCTCCGGAGACGTCGCTTCTTATCCGTTGTTGTTGTCGTCACCGTGTCCGTCACACACTCGCTTGAATTTGGAATACTCGTCAGCTCAGTTGTGTGACAGGTGTCGCATTCCTCTGATCGAACAAAGGATACACTCCTTTCGATTGGAAAGGACTCGCTGGCAGGATGAATCAGAAAGCATGGACTGGAAGTCGAGCGAAGGTACTGAGACATCGGGTGTAGTCGATGTTTCCTCGCTCTTCTCTTTTCCCATTTCCTTCCCCTGCAGGTGCGCTTGTTTGTACCACCAAGTTTTAACGTCAACGTATCACCGTCTGGCTGATTATCACGCTTTGCATCGTTTGTTATCAGAAGAGTAATACCTCTGACACGTCTCCTATTGCCATCCATGCCGGAACGAGTACCCGCTCGACGTCTCGTACCCTTGGAATGTAAAGTGAAGGACAGGGAGGAGCAAGCAAGTCGTGTTGTAGGCATTCCATTTCCGTCAGCGAACCATCGCTTCAATGACTGACTTGCACATCAATTTCAAAGGCTGAAGAACAGCAGCGAAAGGCAGACCTTGTACAGAAAGCGTTGGGAGACTTGCACGATAAGCTTGTCGACCTCCAGCTCCAGCTGGCAGGGCAAGATGTTGTGCACGAACCGCCAGTCAAAGGTGATGGCTTCAGGTGGAGGTCACAGCCGAGCAGGTTCAGTCGTTGCGACTCCTTGATCGAAGACACTGTGGTAAAGACCTGTGTTCCGGTTCTGAAAGACTTATTCGATGGTTCTGTAAGCAGACGAGACACTCTGGATAGGTCTTGGACTGTTGACGGCTCAAATACCCACAATTCCTATAGAATCGAATCCAGTACAAGAGGGTTGTGGGCGTTCTCGAACACGACTTGCCAGAGCTACTCACGTGTGCTTGGAAACACTGGAACAGCAATAAGCGTGGGAATGGAGCTTCTGTGTGGACGATACTGTCCGACACGGAACTACACAATATTGTCCGACATCATTGGAATCTTCCGACTAGTGCTGGCCAGGAGGGAGGCATCGTCGCCCCGAATGCGTCTGCTAGTGAATCAAAGTTGACCGGTTCTACACGCAATACTCCAACATGTGTGTCATCAGATCCAGACCAAAGAGAATTTCTCCGTGAGTGAGGCCCTTTATAACTACCCCCCGCATGTCGCTAACACTCGAGATTCCTCGCTCCAGACTCGGTGAAATCAGACACCACAGAAAGGACATCTGTTGCATCTGATTTTGCAGGTGAGTAGAAACTTCATTTGCATCGGTTCACCGCAGGGGCTTATAACGGATTCTTTTTCCCGCAGAGCCAGTCAATGCGATGCGTCATGTTTCCCCTTCTAACCTCAACACTGTCGATTTTGATGCACCACTGGACGCCGTAAGTAGGATGTAGGATTTATTAACATCTGTGCGGCTGAATCCTAATATTTCATCCTCCACGTCTACCAGAACATGCAGAGTTCATTCGGTACAGGTTTTGCCGGCCCTTATCCTCCATCTCACCCAGACCTCGAGAACGGCACAGGCACAAGTGTGTATACTACCAACATTTTCCAGCAAGTTAAGAAACAGTATAACGACGGAATTTCGGTCGACTTTTCAAGTTTACGAGCACAAAGCCCGCCGTGTATCGATCCGATGCTGACGGTGCTGTATCACAATAACCCATCTGAAACATCACCTTCAGAGGACTGTGCGACCCCGGAGGACTGGTAGGTGGGGAATTGAACCTGTTTTTATTAGATGTACGCGGTGGTAGCCGCCAATATTTGTAACCCGAGAGATGGATAACAGGGTAATGTCGGGTGGAGGGGATCAATAGGTTTTGATCTAGTACTGTAGTAATAGAGCAATGGGGGTTTGATGTAGTAACAAGGAAGTAGATCATGCGGAAAATGATTTGGGTCGTAGCTACATAAGCTGCTACATAAAAACTTACAGCGAAATTGCGACATGGCAGGATTATTATTGAATGGTTGATATGGTTAGTTGATATGGTTGATATGGTACCGGTTGAGCAATTCAACGAACAAATATCGGAGCGCGGAAGCTATTCTAAACGCCATGTACAGCTGTACTGTATGTAATGTACTGCTGTCTACTACTGTTTCACATGTTTCAGTCTTTCAGAAGATCTCTATAAATATAATCAAACAAGGTTGTAATCTGATCAGCCATATGACAACACCATCCATCCCTCGGCTTAGCTGCAAGGTTGATCCATGATCCTGTCAATCTGTCACCCGTCAAACCCACCACGGTAGATGTCGAACATGCCACAGGTAGAGAAATTCTCCGTCCCTTGCATCAACATCAACAACGACATGCGGACAATAAGCTGCATGGCTAGCTGGATTAGCAAAGAATGGACGAGGGATTGAGAGTGGTCATCGTTTTTGGTTGCTATGGATTGTGAGTACGGAATACACGTTACAGAATCTGACCCGCCTGCCCGCAATTATCCTCTTCCGATTCAACATCAAGGCCTGTCTACGCGAACAGGGAGGCAGCTGTACAGCAACTTGATCTCATTCCGTTAGGCTACTGGCGATATCGCTACCTCGAGCGGCCTGGCGATTCCGAAAAGATGGGTAGCGACTTCCCCTCTCGTCGTCCATATGGATCCATCGTTGTTCACCGAACCAGCAAAGTGGAAAACTCGACGGTGGTTGCCTTCCGCCGCCTCGGAAGCAGACGACCCTTATGCCGCTCGATTCCTCCGGAGGTACGAGTTTGTCCAGTTTGGGGACGGGAAACACGTCTGTTTGGGAGACCAAATGGCGCATACGCTCCTGCGTGAGAGGCGTTAACCGACGCTTGTCGATCATTTCAGGGTTGAGCTGGTGAAAGGTGTTGTTGATTGACAGCGGGTTGATGGGGTTGGTGCGACGCCGAATTTTGTGGAGAGTTTGAGGACGGCGTTTGGTGTGAGAGAGGTGTGCGTCGACGTTACCAAGAGAGATGTACCACTTTCGTCTACCGCGTCGCCTGTGGACACTATATTTGTCGCTTGTCGCTGCACTGAAGGCCACACGAGCGCAACCCTATTCAAGAACTCGTATATCATGGGAAGCGACCACCAATGTCCTCCTTCTCGGAATGCGGCTCGCGGTATGTCGAGAATATCACCGTTATTCATTTTTGGAGGACGGACGCTATCTTTTCTAGCAGAGCACAAAGGCAATCAGTCATTCTCGAGACGACATAGTAAAGGAGGTATTGTCCGTTTCTAGTCCCGACCGATTGTAGTGCGTCATGTTTCAACAGTCAGTCTGCCTTTCGGGTTTCCCTTTCACCAAAAGGTTGATCAATCATCTTACTGAATGCTACATTGATTTTCTCCAGGAGTGATGGGTACCATTTACGTGACTTGGATGTCCTTTACGCGACTTGGACGTCCTGTCTCTCTTCCGGAAACCATCTACATCGGGAAATAATGGGAGAAAGGGGGTCAAAATGTCGCCTGGACATCCGTGAGGCAGACCAGGACAAGACTTTTACATAATCAGCCACATTTCGCTTGGCACACACTTGTCACTTCCTGACCGCAATTGTTACTCGTCATCCATCTGACTTTCTTCTAGTCAGACACCGAAAGATTCTAGTCGAATGGCGTTCCCGGTCGCTCTTCCGCCCTACTATATCGCTGTCGGGCTCGTCGTCATCACCTTGACCGCCACAACGCGTTTCTTTTGCATGGGAAAGCCAGCCAACATCGCTCCATGGGCAAAATCCGCACATGTGCTTCTCGGCCACGTGCCTGCATATCTCGCAGACCCCGTCAAGTTACTGTGTGAACAGAGGAAACTCGTAGGCGATGTATTTCGCGTCGACTTGTTGATCTTGAAAATAACGTTCGTAATTGGTGCCGACGTGAGTAGTACTCTGTTGTACCACCAATGCTTCAATAAAGTCGGCGTATCGGCAAGATCGTGATCAATATTCACTAATCTCTGCTGTTGCGCCCATATTGACGAAAAACAGTGGAATCGTTGGCTTCTGGCCGAAGTTCAAGAAGCGAACGTCAGCATGTACAAGGCGATATCATTCTTCAGTTGTGGTCTACTGTCTGATCCGCTCAAATCACCAGTGTGGATCACACACATGCTCAAAGCCTTGAGAGTTGGTAAGTGCGCGTGATAGGGCCGATGCGTTCATGAGTGCTTCGGATCTTGATTCCTTCTTGCGACAATAGGACTAAACGGACCCACCCGTCTGCAGGAGATAACCACCGAATGCTCAAAGGTAGCACTGGAGCGATTCTTCCCAGCATGGGCAAATCGATCAAAGATCCCGTTATTTGATTCTTGCTCTGAGATACTCTTCGATTCTCACTTAACCACGTTCTTCGGACGGCGTTTCGCGGATGCGCACGGGCTCGAAATACGGTCGATCTACGAGGCGACAAAGGTGGCACTGTTGAACCCCTGCTCGAGGGTACTGCCTTGGTGGGCAAGTCCGAGTGGTATAGCTTTGAAGAGGGGATCTAGGAGGTTGACAGAGATAATCAATGCCGAGGTTGCGGAAAGACTGCAGGACCTGGATACTTGCAGGGAGGCGAGTGACTATCTTTCGGGCTTGATCATAGCCAATGATACCGAAGGCTATTCGGAGAATTACCGTGAGCATTTCGTGAGTAGCTGCGATGACAATGGGAACGCCAGAATTACATTAGGAACTGAACAAGTACAACGCACATCTTGCACAGTCAGCGTACATCGCTTTAGCACAAATCAGTATAGACAACACCTGTTCATGGACTCTTCTTCACTTACTGCGCAATTCAGACCATTTAGCTGCGTTCGAGGCTGAAATCAGGGACAGTCCACCGGTCGACGGCATCTACCCGATGAAGAACATGCCTTTCAGCGAGGCCTGTTTATGGGAGACGGGTCGACTGTATAACAACTTTCTCATTATCCGCTATGCCCAGCACGACATTCGTACACCGAGCGGTCTCATCATCCCGAAAGGCTGGGTTGCGATCTCCCCCGCTGCGGTTCAAATGGACCCCGAGCTGTATGAAGAGCCCGGGAAATGGAATCCTAGTCGATTTTATTGCTCTTCCTCGAATGGAGCGGCGACAAAATCCGATACCGAAAACGCCTCCAACAGCTTATATGCCACAGTTTCCCGCAACTACCAGTTTGTACAGTTTGGCGGGGGCAAACACGTTTGCTCAGGAGAAAAGCTCACGCATTTGCTTCTTCGAGCGAGTCTCTGGCCGTCATTGCTAGACAACTACCACCTGGAACTCGTTCACGACGACCTAGTCAACGGCGAAGGAGTTGACGGAGTTGGCGTTGCCCCTGATCATGCCAGGAATTTGGGCGCGGCTCCTCCTAGCACAAGGGAAGTCCATATCAAAATGACGAGGAGGGAGGTGCCGCTCTCTTCCTTCGCGGTGCATGTAGCGTAGTATGATTTGTTTCTCACGGACCCGTAGATTAGATGTCAATACAGTGCAACACCCTCTGACAGCAACCACCCTACTTGTTGGTTCAGTAATTGCTTTCCGTTTCGAATAGGATCATGCATGGAGACTGACCCGATGAAAGAAGTCACCGAAGTATGACGAAAAAGTGCGACTGAGGCGTATTATTCCTTCTGGTGGTGATACCTACAGGAAATACGTGGCAACGAAAAGGCCCAACAAGCACTATGTCTTTTCAGTTGATATCCCGCACTTTTCATGCAATCTATCGCTCCTAGATCGCGCCATTGCAAAGTTCCTTTAGGGGCTACCTTTCCAAGAAAATCTGGTAGTCAGCGTCATCAACAGATCCGACAGAACACTAGTACACCAACTTTCTTTTGATACAAGGTCGTCTTTTAGCCCCTAAGCCTGCATTGGGTATGCGCCGAAAAGCCCCCTCTTGACTAAGCAGTAGAATCACTTGTCGAGAAGGGCGGTACAATGAGGGCTAGCTCGAGTACAGTGTATTCCCCGCATCATCGACCTCTTTATCTCTCTGCGTCAAGTTCGATGTACTCGTCGTGCCGCTCTTGAAACGCAACTTGCACAGTTTCTGTCGGACTGCCTCACGTTATTTCCGAATTCTTATTTCGCTGCGACCGCAGCCCATACAAACATCTCACCACAGGTCCTCTCCTTTAGTCGACCTTTGATAGCTTCTTTGACGCGCTCACTTCGGTCGCAGAAGGAAAAGGGGAAGACGAAGACCGGTACCAAGCTTACAAGTAGGCATATACAGGACGGTCGGTAAACTCTGCGTCTACAGTATGCATGTTTCATTCATTGCTTGGAATTGCCGATCCTTTAGCTCACGCAAATATCCTTGTTCTATCCGTGCGATCAATCTTCACCCAAGTGGCAAGGAAGTCGAATGCCGGTTACGAAATAACGCAAACGTCCGAGGCTCTATCAGGGGATGGCAGAATCTTCTAGTTCAGGTGCTTTGGACGGATCGTTCAGTATTATTGGCGCACACCCCGTGCAAGAACCGGAAGCTTATGAATCGGACGTCTTCCACACGACAATGCTCGCCGCCATTCAGGAGTACTGGGCTCGAACGCGAGATGCATCTTCCGTGCCATCCAAGTGGCGAGGTAACATAACCGGCTCTGCGTATGCGTTGTACCTCAAAAAAGGATGTTTGCTTGCCAAGGAAGAATGGAGGAAGTACTGCATCCGGAAAGGCTTGACTGACACGACATGGGGTATCTGGCACCAAGGTAATTTCAATTTTGAGGAGATAACCGCAGCAATACGGGAGGCGTCCCCGGGATCATCAAAGACAGCCAAAGGCAAGACAACCAAAGTCAATTTGGAAAATCTAGAGTCCGCTCTCCAATCTTCAATGCGTTGCACAAAAGACAACATATTCCCTGCTCTACCACCACGGCGAGGCCCTCCCTTGGAGAATTTCATCACGGTTGCAAAGGAAATGGAAAAGAAATTTGACGAAATCTTCGCAAACCACATTCTCGCTCGAATGTTGATGGTGAAAGGCTCGTGTGATCAAGCTGAACATGATACACAGACTGGCGAAAGTTGGGCTTCGCGATCGTGGAATACCGCTTCCGGATTGGTGACGGATTCGGGAGATACGGGGAGTAACACAATTGGTCACAAGACCGACGCACCAACTGCAAATATTACATCTCTGCTTCCTACCACTAACAACTATCCTTAACTCGTCAAGGACGATGGAATCTAGAGAACCGACCCAAGCTTTACGAAATGAACTTGTTGAGATTGTCAAAATTCTTTGGCAGGACTTTTCGTTTGCGTACCTGCTCATACTCGACGCCGCCAATCCTTCCAAAATGATACTGGTGGTGTAAGGTCTGCTCGCTATAGTTTAGTTGTTTTGCTAGGTGTAGGTTATTTGTCTTGCTCGCTCAATATTTCTAGTTGTTTTGATGAATGTAATGTAGTTGTTTCGCCTGATGGGCTTCGTGATGATCTTTGTGTCGGTATACAAGCCCTCTTGCAAACCCATTATCTATGAATCTGTAAGACAGATATCCAAGCGCCTTGACAGCCCTTACTCACAGTTCCTACCCAGAAGCGGGAAGACTATCACCTGGTTTGGCGGACGAGGAGGGGTTTATCATCCATTTATTCGTCGACACACGCGCCGGAATACAACTCGGTGGTGCTGCGTACGTAGATGCTAGATCAATTACTTGACGCTCTAAAAAGAGATGGCTTTTATCGATTTGCCCTGTTGCATCAGGCCATGTTCCATAGCATTAGTTATTATGTAGCGATAAAGTTACTGATGTGCAGATCCCTCTTCCCTCTCACCTGGATAAAGCACGCATAGACGCCTAGCAGAACCATGGACAGCGCGACCGTCGAGAGGATTTCTTTGGAGTGCCACCAAGGTTCTCCATCGGCATCCCGAGTCCTAGGTAGTAGTAGGTCCTGCATGGTTACTCTTGCACTCGATATCTGAACGGGTTCAAAGGAGATAAGGCGTGAGGACCACGTTAAAGGTGATGTATGGCCGCCCATCTTGGCTTACTGAATCGTTCCAAGTACGCCGTTGAAGTGGATGTGAGTTTATAGCAGGTTTGGGAGTACCAACGAAACGGTGACACTGAGATCTGAATCCAGGATACAAGCTTTTTCAACTAAGTCTAGAGATTGGGTTGTTCGTTTTTCCGGCTCACCTCTCGCGGTAACTCCGTCAAATAGGGGTGAAGTACCGTCTTTTATCTCTATGGCGTTGGTCCCTTTGTTTATGATCCTCCTTTACAGCGGATGAGATCTGCCAATGTTGCGGATCGTCTTCCGTGAGGAGCAGAGGACGGGTAGTTCCGCGGTGGAACTGGAACTGGCCGTGGTGATGTTCCATGATGAGAGATCATATATATAATAAGCGTATGAGACTACCATGCTCCATCTAATCACTTCTTCCTCTCACTAGCGAGGTCGCCTCGGTCTCCAAAGGCTTCCATCACTGTTCAACTGCAACCTGAATACAATAATCAGTATGAAAATGATGGTCATCAAAATATCGATGCTGATGATCGTGGGGAAGTGTGACTTGGTCGCTTAGGCTGCTCGCTTTTTTCTGACGGGGGTCTACGTTTGATGGGCGTATTGTATGCTGTTTTCACTGCTATGACCACATCGCAAAAGTATCAAGACGCCACCCGCACCCGCAGTATCAGCCCTCTTCACCGCAAGGCACGCAAACCAACTCTGCTATTTCATTCACGACAATCTCATCAGCCAACCAAATTTCTATACATCTTCTTCAACGTGACGCGTTACTTCTTCTTCTCCTTCTCCTTCCCCTCCTCCTCTTCCCGCTCTTTTCGTCCCTTTTCAACATCTTTCGTATCAACACCCGCCTTCTCGGCTGCTGCTTCAAGCGCCTTTTGTTCCTCTGATTTCGAGTCTTCCAGTTCCGCACGTCTGCAGGGGGGGGGGGGGATGGGGTTAGCACGGTTGGTGTAAAGCAGGTATGAGGAGGGGTGGGCGTACGAGTTTTGTATCCTGTTTTCAACTAAACAACACATGAGACAAACCCCATCAGTAATCTTGCCTCTCACACAGGCAACAGGGAACCGGCAACCCACTCAAATCATGCAACGCCAACACACTCCTCACCAAGCTACTCAAAAACACCAACATCAACTGATCATTCGTCTCACTCCTAAACGCCCGCCTCTTCCCCCTTGCCTCCTCGGCCTGGCCATCCAAGTCGGGCAACAAGTTGAACACATCCTGCAAGTGATACATGATTTGATGGTTTACCGGTAGCTTTCCTTTCGCGACAAGGGCAAGGTAGTCCCTTATCTCGACCAACCGCGAGTGGAGGCCTTTTAGGGAAGAGAGCTGCGCTGAGACACGGGTGGAGAGGGTACCGAATTGGTGTGGGGATTTGATGTCCCGGAGGAGATGTTCGACGCCGATTTCTTCTGCTTCTTCTGCTTCGATCGAGGATGGGATATGTGCGAATGAACGTTGAGTGGCGGTTCCGTCCTACATTGCCGCGGGAAAGGTGTCAGTACAAGAGAAGTTGGCTAGGGGTTTGTGTTCGTTGGAGGAAAGGAGACTACTCACGTCCTTGATCTCTTCTACCGCAAAGTACGCATCCGTCGGGATCCCAACATCACCACGCCCACCCGACGGCCTCACATCGACGATAACCATCACCTACGCACACACGATCAGTCATCATTCACGTACCCGTACCCGAGACGGGTGTATGGAAGAAAAGCGACTTACAGGCCTCGGCATGAACCGCTTCAACCGCTCACTAATATCCAGGTCGGAAGAACGGAGTTGTGGGCCCGTGTGGTAGAACCCGATCGGTCGTTCTTTGGCTGTTTACGATGAAAACATGCGTCATAGTAGAGGAAAGGGGAAAAGGCAGGCAGGCAAGGAGAAATGAGATGGGTGGATAGGGAGGAATAGGAGGTTGTTGTGAGTTAGTTGCGCTGTGATGTATGCGAGCGTTGGATGAAGCCCGGATGTAGGGCATGGGTCGTGGAATGCAAGAGGTAGACCGTAGAACGGGAAGAGGGAAGAGGGAGGCAAGAAGGAAGACGAGAAACGCACCATTCACTTTCCTAAACATCTCCCACATGCTCTCGATATAATCCAGATCCAAGAACCACGTTTTCGGATCCTTGTCGTCCTCCTCGAATGGAACTGCGAAGCTGTTGGATGTGGAGAGATGGGTGAGATTCGTTGTAAGAGGTCGTGAGAGGAAGGAAGCAAGGAAGGAAAACGGAGGATACAGGGAGGAAGGAATGAGGTGGAACGCGATGCAAGTACGCGATGACGCCGTAGGATGAAAAGTGGCAAAGGATGGTATATGGAGAAACACCATTCGAGAAGGAAAGCGACATACGAATTCGCAACATTGATCGTCTTTCCATCATTCTGGCCCAACAAGATGCCTAGTATCCGCTTCTTTGACGAAGTTGGAACGCGAGATGCATGGTCCACTACGGAGAGGAGTACGAGGGGATGTATGACTCTACGAGGCGTGCCAGGTGTAGATTGAGTCAGTGCGTTGCGTTTGGAAGGGAGGAGGCGGGACGTACACTGTCGTATTCGAGATCTCGTTGATCTACCGAGCTGCACGTTAGCATTACTCCACCGTGTACGTCAAATAAGGAGAGAAGCCTTACCTGTGCTGTTGTAAGACCACCCATGTTTGATTGTTGGTATTCACTGATTTTATGTATAGAGTGAAAGAGGAAGATGAGAAAGTAGATGAAGAGAAGAGTTATTCGTCATGTAGAGTAGAGAGATTGCCCGCTGACGACGCGATCTTAGCGGACATGACACTATATTGATGTCCGCGTTTACTCTTTATTGAGTCTAAAGTCTAAAAGCTGCCATGATATCCAAACTAACCGTAAAAGTAGTACAAGCTACCCTCAACGACAGGTATGCCACCAAAATCAAAAACCATCAAGTCGTCTACCAAAAAGGCCACTTCTTCTTCCGCGCCTGCTGCATCGTCGGTGAACAACACAACACTAGAGCAGGATGGTGACCGCCTTCCCTGGCCTGTGGTATCTTTGAAGAAAGGGTTAAAGGTGGAATGCATACTGCCTGATCAGATATACGTGATTGATGTATGTCCTCTGTATTCATATCTTCCATCTATCCATCCGTCTATCCATTATTACCAAAAGATCGTACATCAGTCAATCGCACCGGTCGTCAGAACGAGTGAACACGATCATCACCGCCTACTAACCCACCTCTTCTCCTTCCACGGCACGACAGAACGTCCTCACACCCTCCGAATGCGAGAAATGGGTCCAGTTCGGGCAGACGCTAGAGTTGGAAGCGCCTAAACCGCCAGGTAAGGATGAAGCGGAACGAACAAACTGTACGCGCAACATCTCCTTCTCCACGAGTCCTTTCTTCTCTTTGTTGCTCTGACGTCGCTGCATGCCCGCTGACGACCTCCCATACCAGTCCGCTACCAAACATACGCACCACGCTTCGCCCAATCCCTATTCACCACCCTCCATCCGCACCTCTCCCTCCTTCCGCCATCCGAAATCAACACACCTCTCCCCCCAGCAGGTCTATACCCCAAGATCAGGATATACGACTACCCACCCACCACCTTCTTTGGCCCGCACTACGATTCCTCCACTGTCGACCCTGTCACCGGGCTGACCTCACGATGGACGTTGCTGATTTACCTGACAGGCGCACCAGACGTCGTAGGTGGGGAGACCCGCTTCTGGACCCGGCCTCCGAACGCGAGAGGGAGGAATGGGCAGGCGGTCGCTGTGTCGCTGGTACCAGGGCGCGCAGTGATGCATCGCCATGGAGATGATTGTTTGTTACATGAAGGGGAGAGGGTGGGCCGCGGCCATAAGTGGATACTGAGGAGTGATTTAATGTATCAGTGATGCATTGGGAGTGCATCTTTCTGCTTTGTATGGTTTCCGTTTCAAAAGAAAACCGATGTCGGATTTCGGCTGACTGACTGACTTGGCATCCACGCAGTACCAACGACTTGTATTCCGGCCGTGTCGACGATTGAATGATATACCCCTCGCCGCCCGAATCACGGTCTGGGTTGAAGCTGCGAGTAGGGGACGTCAAGAAGGTGCTTTGAATATCTGTCGCATGGATGCAAAGATAACGGGTTTGCAAGAGGGCATGCATCAAAAGACACATCTAGCAAAACAACTAGACTATAGCGAGCAGACTTTACACAGCAAGTACTATTTTTTGAACGACTGGCGGCGTCGAGTATGAGCTGGCACGCAAACGGAAATATCGCACTCGGGACTAGACAATGTGCTGAAAATCTCAGGGTCATTTCGTAAAGGTTAGTACTGTCCTTCCGGTTCCATCGGGCTTGATTCGAGGATCGTTAGTCGTCGGAAGGAGAGATGCACTGTTTGCAGTTGGTCCCGTGGGGTCGTTATGACTACCGTCGCCTCCAGCTGTGTTACTCGCCGCCGTATTTCTCCCACCCGTCAACTTGGAAGCGGTATTCGTCAATCGCGAAAACCAACTTCCGTGTATCATCCTCATCGTCTTCACCCACGGCTGTCACCATCAACATTCGAGCGAGAATTTGCTTTGCGAAGATTTCATCGAATTTCTTTTCCGCTTCTTCTGTAACTTCGGGGAAATTCACCATTGCACAGCCACCATCATCATGTTTACATCTTTCATGTTTTGTGCGGAGCATTGAGATCTGGAGAGTGTTCTGTAGCTCGTTCAGATCTTTTTCGGATGTCTTTGTTACTCCCGGTGATACTTTCGGAATCGCTGCGGCTATGTCCTCAAAGCAACGACTACCTTGGTTCTGTATATCCCCCGTCGCGTCGGGAGACCCACTAGTCAAGTCTTTCTTGCTACCGCAGTACTTCATCCATTCTTCCTTGGCGAGCTCACACCCATCTCTGAGATACCGCGCATATTCAGGGCTCTTCATGTCACCTCGCCACGTCGTTGGCACGGAAGATGCATCTCGCGTTCGGACCCAGTAGTCCTGAATGGCGGCCAGCATCGTTGTGTGGAAGCCGTCCAGTTCGAAAGCTTTCGGTTCCGCTACAGAGTTCGGGCCAAGAGGACCAGCGTCATGGTTGTTTCGAATACTGGCTCCACTAGAAGGCATAGAGGGTGTTGAATTCATAGTGGAGTTTCGGCTTGTCCCTCACTAGGGTGAACGCAGAGTGGACGATAAGGGGATTATTTATGATGGTCTGAAGATGAGCTAAAGGACAGGCAGCTCCAGGAAATGGCAACATAGCGGACAGAGTTTGGCTAGAGAGACAGTTGACTAAACTCCTTATATATGCCTACTACAAGCCTGTTGGCGCTTTTCGTCATCCCCTTTGGCTTCTGCGACCGAATAAGGGAGTGACCGCATCAAAGGTCGACTAAAGGAGAGGACCCGTGGTGAGATGATGCATGAGCTGCGGGAGCAGCGGAATAGGAATTTCGGAAAGCTAGACCGTCCGACAGATACTGTGCAATTGGCGTTACAAGTGAAGCGCGCCTTCATCATGATATGGTGCAAAGAAGCAGCAGAATAGTGCGAATACACAGAGCAAGAAATGAACACCCTGCACGGAGCGCTCAATTGCCTATGTTACAATGATATATATGATATAATTCAATAATATCTATGCTAGAAGGATACCCAAAATGAGCAACAACACCATCCACCAAAACGGTCGAATGCCCTCTGACCCTGTCTTTCGCCGATACCTTATGCTTATCTGATGCACAAACCCTTCCTCGTTCACCTCGTGCGTCCAAAACACCCTCATCTGGGTTTCGTCGACTCGCACGGTTCCATCCGAGCAGGATATCGCGAGTTTGCCCTTCGATGATGCTTCTGCTAGCCAGGGTGGGAGGAAGATTTCGGTGATACGGCTCGGGGTCTGAGAGTGAGTTTGCGATGACGGGATAGACGACTTTTCGGAGGTTTTCATGATCGTCGATGATTCGAGTCGTAAAGGGTTTGTGAATTGGTACATGAACGCACCGGTGCGGTATTGATACTCGAGCTTTAACGGTATACCGGCCGTGCGAAGCGCGTAGGGGCGCTACATACCGCACCTCGTGAGCCTACATCTCTTTTACCCGCGGGATTCTGTGCAATGCGACTCACCACGACCTGCCTGTTCAGCCGACACCCTTGATCCAACTCAGCACCCTGCGCGCCCGTACATAGCCGTGGGTCAAGTTGCCGTTGAGAGAACCAGGAGAAATTTTCAAAATTCCAGTCGTCCCCTACTTCGTCGCAGTTCTCGGGATTGTAAGTCCATAGGCTGTCGTGATGAAAGGTTTGGTCACAAAGTCAGTCGAGGAGATCGGGTTGGACGAAGGCAGGGAAGGGGGTATGTACTTGAAAGCTACCATGTTCCGTTCTAGTGCAGTCATTAATGCATCCATCATCCTTTCCTGTCTTCGAAAGTTGCTGGTCTTGAACGCCTCTCCTCCGCTAGTCCAGCAGATATCGGCGTATCAGCTACTGGCAACCATACGTTAAGGCGAAGCCGACGCACTTCATATCCATCGGAAACCCCGTCTCACCGATCACAACCGGTACTTCACCGAGCCTTTCATGCGCCGCACGTACGATATTTCCGATTTGGAGGGTATAATTGTCTTTCGTCTGCGCGTCACCAAAGTAGACTGCGCGGGGGAAGAACATGCCCTACAATGAGATTCTGGTATCGATCAGTCGCCCGTTCGAGGATCATGGCGGAAAGAGGGAGGGGGAGGTACGTACCTTTGCCAGACCCTGTACGTTCAAACTCATGAATCCGAATGATTTGTTGAAGAGTACGTTTAGGTCGTACCTATCATAACATCTAGACCATCAGTACAGGACCTATGGAAGCGAAGCGTTGGACATGTACCAATGCGGCGAGAACACCAGGTTTTTTGGTCGAACGTTTTCTGGCCATTCAGGGCAGAACTATTGTAGAGGAATCAATACCGGTCGATCTCCTGGAATGAACTTGGAAAATCACGAACCTGATTAGGCACAGTCTCAACATGTACCATCTTCCCCTTCCCGGCTGTGCGGTTCACCAATTCCTGCCAACGACCGACAAACGGCCAGTAGAAATCGCGGTAGAACTCAACCTTTCGTCCCACCTCCTCCAGCGATTTCTCGCTTGCCCCGATTCCCTCCTGCCAACCCTTTGGACGGGTAGGGAATCTCGAAAAGTATCCTTCTTTCAACACAGTCGGCCGCTGGCGGTCTTCATCCCACGCCCAGACATCTTCCCTCGCCCACACGCACTCGCCTGGAGCGGACGTGCCATCAGTCGCAGGCAGCCATACAGATTCTTTTGCGGAATTAAGAACGACGCTCCGTGTCCATCGCGATGGGAAAGGCCAGGACCGCGTGTACACCGGTATGTCGACCGGGTGACCTGCTCCGAGTGCGAATCCTTGAACAGGGGATGGGGCGGGGCCGAGGTGAGCTTCGGTGTAGTAGTCCTGTTCAACGCGGACTTGGTCAGTCACACCGGGCATCCCGGAAGCGCAGCAAGCACTTACGAAGGCGTGAAGGGTCGGCATGCCGATGTATCCTGCATGCGGCTCATTGGTCATCTGCCAAAACGGAGAACAGTATGAGTGTTGCAGGCTAGCGATAGATGGCACCGGGACAGACCTCGAAACCCAGAACCCCGTCAATCCCTCTGACGGAATCCATAAGACGCTCAAACATCCTCAGATACCGGTCCTGCAGAAACGTCTGGATATTCTGTTCTTTGTCGTCCAAAGACAGCGACGATAGGTGCGAGGGCAGCCCGGTGCGTGTATTCACCATCAATGAAGGCGCAAACGTCTCTCCGCCCCAGAAAAGGGTACTACCCACCCAGCAACCATATCAGCTACGCCGCTCATCGAAAAGGAGCAAGAAATCGGGGAGAAACGCACTTCATCGTCGCACACCCAAGTTTCGAGTACCCCGTCGACCATAATCCGCGTTCGGTCTCGTCTTTGGAATCCGCACCACGGTGGTTCACGCCATCGAGGTATGCTGCGCCTGTGTCCTTCAAGATAGAGGGGGAGGAAGAGAGGCCTGCTGCATGTAGGGTCCACGCCGGTGCGCCGGAGCCTATGGTCGTGAAGGAGAGTCAGCGAGGTACCAGATGTGATTCTTAGGCAAGGTACGGACCACCGGTGTGCCGCGACCAGACATCCTGGTGCATGCACTGCCGTGAAAGATCGCATAAGACTTGGGCTCGAGGTGAGTCTTATGGATAGAAGACGTACGATATAGCCTGATAGTCCTGCTTCAGTCATACTTTCCATCAAAAGGCGAAGGTACTCGAGGTATTCCTCGTCATAGACGCCACTGTTTTCGCCACTGTGATCAGTATTCGCAATACGCTGAACTCAAGACAAAACGCACGGTGCAGTGTGTTCAATAGCTTCCCATGTGACGGTGATTCTTACTATCGTCCAAGAGAAGAGTCAGTCCAATCGCGGAAAGAACAAGGGGATGACGCACAGTACGTAAGACCCCAACGTTTCAATCTCGCCCAATGCGTTGGCGCCTCGTCAAGCGGGAACGGACGATTTATGTACGAGACCTTGGCTGGATGATCCACGTCCACTGAAGGATCGGACGAGGGTCTGCATCGGTGTGATATTCAGACAACGGGGTTCAGTGAAGTGTAGTGAGAGTAAGAGGAGGGCGTAGCTTACACTTTGCTGCATCCGGAGACGTTGACGCCGCGGAGATGTACGACTCGTCCGTCTGGGTCTACGAAATGTTTTCCTTGGATACGAACGACCATTGTAACAGGCGGGAATAACACGTGTTCGAGACAATCAGCGTATCGTTGTATCTGCTCGCTTCATGACCGAGATGAATTTTCCGAGGTCCAGTCATTCCACATATAATATACCTGGCATGACTTGTTTGTTTGCTTGCTGGAAGAATGGGGTGTAAATGGCGCAAGTTAGTGTAGAAAGGGACCTGTTCAGAGCTGAAATTGCGAGGGGACGAGCGAATTGACATGAAAGGTTGGCCATTTTAAGGTAGTGTGTGGGTAAATTACTATATCAAAGGATAGCTGACCCTGTCCAGTAACTGAAACCGAGGAGAATCTGAATCCAAGGACATGCATCGAATGACATTCATCCTTTAACGTCGTGTTCACGAGTGAAGTGAGTATAACTAGACGGCTTGAAGGTCATGCGCAGGCATGGGCTGCGAACTGACAACCTGAACACATCAGCAAAAAATAATGTTTACAAGTATTCATCAACCGCCGACGAGGAGAGGCGAAAGAAGGGCATGCGACTGTCTTAAGGTTATTTGTCCAGAGTGGGAACTTTTACGCGTCATTGTGAGTGGCTCATGAACGTAATGGTGATCAGGAGGTCAAGCAAGGGAATGTGAATGGCTTGGAATTGGATTGTATCGTCTTCTTCCCTTCTTCCCATCATCATCCCATTCGAGACGGCTCGTTGGATCGACCTCTCGCATTGTCGTGCTCTTGGCCTACAAACAGTGTCCACCGGCTTTCTGCGCGAAAAAGCTCCTGCAGCGACACGAACGACATTACTCGCGTTCATTCGCTCGACCGGAAACCGACCGCTTTTCACGTCGGATGGACAAGTGCGGTTTGGCAATTGGACAGAACTGGAAAGATACAAAAGGAAAGAGCGACCAGTGAACACTTCAAGGTGGAGAGATTTCGCGGCGAGGTGAGTGCGATCACGGGAGAAGCTGCGTTGTTGATCAGTACGGTAGACGGGCTGGTAGATGGAGTTAGCACGCCGATGTCGATCAGACTTACAACGTATCTAACGCTTTGCTTGTCCCTCACAGATCAGTGACGACCAGCAACGACTACGCTAACAGCGCAATTAATGCAAGATCGCGTTCAACCAATCTTTCGTATATCCCAACATCCACCACTACATCAACGCACATCCACATCAAGCAACACCGTACCAATGACCTCGCCTATCTATCCGCAGGCACAGCATGTCGGCAACGTTACGTCGGCGGCGCATACGCTGGGTCCTCAGCCTATGATGCGTGAGATTTCGCATGATGGGCAGATTAGCGGGACAGGAGGAGGAGGAGGAGGAGGAGGAGGGATTAGTTATGCTTCTGCTGCTTCGCCTGTACATGGCAGCCAGCAACAGCAACAACAACAACAACAACAGATGCATCAGCAGCAGTCGCCTCCTGCTGGACAGCAACAGCATATCATAAACACCGCTTCTCAGCTTCAAAACCAACAAACCGGCGTCGCGGCCGCCCCTGCTGGCAACGGAGCAACCCAAGCACCACCACCAATGAACCTCGCCAGCGTGCTTCACTACCTCCAATCCGAATGGCGACGCTGGGAACGTGATCGAAACGAATGGGAAATCGAACGTGCAGAGATGCGTGCCCGGATCGCCCTGCTAGAAGGCGAACGAAGAAGTGCGGAAAACTTGAAGATGGATATGATGCGCAGGGTCAAGATGTTGGAGTTTGCGTTGAAGCAGGAACGGTCAAAGAGTCTTTCTTCCACCACCACCACTACTACGGGGACTGTTTCTTCTGCGAATGCGGGGACGATTGGCGCAGAGGCGGGTGCGGCGGCGATGGCGCATTTGAGAGGTCCGCAGTCTGCTGGTGCCGCGTTGCCTGGTGCTCATCACTTTACGGGTATCACCTCGTCCAAAATGAATGCCTTGAGTCCGTCCAACAGCAACTCTGGGATTTTGGGTGAAAAGAAGGATGCATCCAGCAGTGGAGAAAACGTAAAGACTGCTTCGGATCTGGGTACTCGTAAGTCATACTTGCAGATTTTTCCTCCTCAATCAAATGCTGACCAGTCCTGCCGACACGACGCAGAAAACACCAAAAAAGTCAATGGCACAGTTCCAGAGATGGCCGATAAGAAATCAATGACTTCGGCACCTGCGTCGACCTCTCGTGCTGGCTCGGTGGATGGCGCAAATGCACTTGCGTCTGGGGCGCCGCCGACGGGTACGAGTCCGTGGCGGTCGACTGTATCCATGCCGATCCGGGACCCGAAGAGTAGAGCGAGAAGTAGGGATTACTTGAAACAGTCAGTCGTGCTTGGCTATTTCGGTCAGAAAGGAAAGCTTGGACTAATGCGTGTTTGTTATGCGCAGATGTTTGCAGGAAATCTCGTACTTGACGTCTCCGGCTGCGATGAACCCTCTTCCGAATCGCCTACCGTTGACACTCACGGTGCCCGCATCCACATCGGATTCATCGTCGATCAGCACCAGTGCGGCACAGCAAGTAGGTGCTTCAGGTACCGTAGAGTCCGCCGCGCAGGGATCGACATTGTCTTTAGCACCCGGAACAACCATCCTCGAAGTCCCTGAACGGCCGAGGAAAACTCTTCCGGACGGTCCATTCCCGCCTAGTCAACCTGGAATGATCGGCTTGGGGATGAAAGGCGTCGATGTACCCATCGTAGAAACAGTGCCGACAGATCCAGCCGCAGCGACGACAGGTGGAAAAGCGGAACCGGTGGTTACCGGGTTGAGTAATTTGGCGCAGGAAGTTGTGGCGGAAGAGGAAGAAGCCAAGCGAGCTGAAATGCAGCAGAAACACGTTGTTCAGATGATAGGAAGCCCGGAAGCTCAGCTGGATCTCGAGCAAGGAAAGGTCTTGACGGCGATCTACAAGCCTGAGAGTAAGGAGGCTTGGAAACAGGCTTTGAAGCAGGCCCACGAGCAGGCGGAGAAGACGAAAAATGGGATTCCTCAGAGTCAAAGGAGTAGCGAGAGCTCGTCTGTTGATTCTGGTGGGTGCACTCTGTTACTTTTCAGATACAAAGGAAGAAAAGCTGACGATGGTCTGGTGTTGACAGGCGATGCGCTCGAAACAATGTCAAACTCGTCGGCTGATACGGATGTCACTGCTATTCACGACGATGACTTGCCTGTGCGGAAAGGTTGGAAGCCTGCTCGGCAATTGAAGAGGTAGGTGGCTCAATGGCAGGATTACTGTATGATTAGCGACGTGAACTGATTCGCTTCCCATATCTCAGTCATCTTGACGCAGTACAAGCTGTCGCATTCGGGCCTGAAGGTATAGTAGTATCCGGTTCTTGGGATTGCACTGTCAAAGTGTGGCGGCTAGCACAGGATAAAAGCAGTGGCCGGTACGTTTTTGCAACGCAGCTGGTTTCGACGTGCTCTGACCCGTGTCATCTGCAGGCCACATCCCCAGGAGGAAGTCGAGCCACAAGTCACCTTCAGAGGCCATCTGGCGCCCGTCACCAGTCTGGCGGTGTCCGCGGGGACTCGACGAGTCTTCAGTGGCTCACTAGATTCTAGCATCCGGGTATGGAATCTGCCTTCCCCTGAATACCACACATACTCGCCACATGATCCGAAACTGGAAGACGACACCCTTGTTGGACACACGGATAGCGTCTGGGCTCTTGCACTCTTACCGAGTGCAATTGACGAACCGGAAGGTTACCTTGTTTCTGCTAGTGCAGACGGAAGCGTCAAAGTCTGGTCGACAACAGGTGACGCTGGTACTGGCTATCCGTTGGTTTCCGGCTGGAAATATGACGGAACTGCGGATCACGATGATGGCCAAGGCGCCGACTCCGACGAGAAACGTGAAGCTGAAGCAAAAACAAAAGAAGAGATCAAGCGGCCGGTGCCTGTCGCTCTGGGAATGTACTACCCGGATCTCACGATGGTACTGGTGGGCTATAATACCGGCGTAATCAAACTGTTTGAAATAAAGACGGGCAGGGAGGTCATCGAATTTGAAAACAAGGCACATGGTAAGTGAGATATGGGCTCGAAATTTACGTGTTTATTGACATGTTTTCATCTGTAGGCGCGTTGTTGACGGACGTTGTCTGCCACTCTACATTGCCTTACGTGGTCGCCTCGATGAACGATGGCACATTACGTATCCATGATGCGAAGACTGGTGAGTCAATCCATGCTCCCGCAGGGTGACGCATCCGACTCATCATCTCGCTCTATCCAGGTAAAATCAGGGACACCATTCAAGCTCATTCATCCACAATCAACGCATTACGAATCGACCCTACCTCGTCCAGCGACATCGTTACAGCCGGCGACGACTTGTCGATCAAAGTGTGGAATCTCGAGTCATTGACATGTACGAACGAATGGACCGCTCACCGGAAAAAGGGGGAGCAAGGTGTACTGGCTTTGGACGTGTGCGAGGAAACGGCTGCCGTTGCTACTGCCCTTGGCAAGGATGGACGTGGGCGACTTGCAGCATTGATGAGTGGCGGTGCGGATGGGACGGTCAGGCTGTACTCGAAGGCATAAGAAAACGGTCGCAAAAGGATCCGGCAACCGGGATCAACTTGAACGAACTGTCGCGAGAGAAATGGTATTAACGCATAGATCGTAGACGACGCACGAAAGCCGGACGGATAGAAGAACAAAGCAGCAAAAACGTGTATCATATTATAGCATTATATTTTTATCGCATTCTTTGTGATCGTACATCGGCACGTTGCCTCTGTGAAAGCGAGTTGAAGTAAGAAATGATGACCACCACTACAGCTCTGAACTCGATCCACATATATTAGTTAGGAAGGTTTATGATAATAGAATACAACGTCTCATAGCGACGACGTTTCCTCCGGGCATGATCACTGCCTAACTACGGTACGGCGCCTTGGCAGGATACTCGTTCGGCACAGCAGGAGCACCGTGCTGATTCGCGGGAGAAGCGGGGTATTGCATCCCTCCTTGCGGCGGTGGCATGTAACCCTGTGGCGGCGGAGGACCGTATCCCGGTTGCTGGTACCTGCGCAAGTCACTCTGCGTTAGCATAACATGTCGTCCGGATGGGTAAGGCAACGTGGACTTACTGGCCTGATTGTCCTGGATGCATGTACCCCTGTACTGCTAATTGCGGCTCGTACCCCTTGTTGCGCTCAACTTCCCATTCTGTAAGATCAGACAAGGCAAGCCGTCACTCTCCGTTCGCGGCAGAAAGTCGGTGTCGTTGCTTACGACATATACCGCATTTCCATACTAAGTCGCTGCTAAACGGACTGCGAGCACATATGTAGTGTGAGGTCCTGGTGCGCAAAGTTTGCAGGATGGAGACGACTTACAATAATGGCACGAAACAGAATTCGAACCAAGTGCGTGACTTTGCAGACTATTGTTGGAGCACAGCATTCAAGCCACCCGTTAAGCACCCTTTGTCTCCGTGGATGGATACTGGGAAGGTATACTCACGATCACACTGGCGTTGTGACAGTTCGGACACACTCGAGGAGGTCCGGCTTCGTCTTGCTTGATCTGGATACAGGAGGGAGAGATGTCAGAATCATGATGCGGTGATGCTGTGCTACTGTTGTCTCGGAGAATCTTTGGAAGGCATACCTTTGTTGGACAACCGCCTGGTTGCCATCAAGTAGTTGTTGGACGGTCAGGATCATGGTTGATGATAGTTCTGGCAGGATGAGGACTCACAGGCGATAGGTAGACAAAAGAAGTCTGAGCGTACAGAACGTCTAGTCATCATCTATACACTGGAACTCTGAGAAAATGGCAGAACTCACCCATTCCTTCCGGTGTTTAGTCACGTCAAAGCAGCTACTGGTTGAATGCTTGTGAGAGCGAAAGAGGTGTATTGTGCTTTCCTCCAGACGAGGTGTATGGCCTGATGGTAGGGTCGTCTGTGAATGTCAACATGTATAGTGACGATGAAGACGAAGGATCCTTTCAGATTCATATCGCGAATTCTCTTGTTTATGATTACGTCATCCAAAATCAGCCAAGCTTTTTTTCGCCACCCGCCACCGTTTCAGTCGCACCATCGACAGTTCCTTTCCTCAACTCTTTGCTCCTACAATGATACTGCTTTACAGCTGGGAACTGTTCGAAAAATTCCAGCAACGTAGATCGTCCGCTGTCTTATCCAACTAGGTAGGCGGCTGATATTGCTTACAATGCTCGTTAGTTTCCCTGCATCCGTCGTCAGTCGCAAAGGGAACAAGGCGGTGCAACGACGACAACGACATGGCACTCGTGAGCTCGCTCATAATGCGATTGACAAGGGATACAATGAAAGTCTTCCTTTATTGCGAGGACCGTATTTCTAGCATGTTTTTGGGGCAAGCTTGGTAGAGAATCGCCAAGTGTCGGAGGCGAAGAACCGATCATAAGTGAAGAGCCCAGAATGGAGAGCCGACGAGGCTCGCGCAGTTTTTCGATGCCGGTAAAGACTGAAATGTAACGCGAACCGTATGATCTGCACAAACTGTATTTAGGAGACCATTATTGTACCGACATCTGCAATATGCATAGAGGTTGAAAATACCTATTCCATGGTTGAAGTCAAGGAGGTAAATAACTAGATGAATTTTGTGTACAAAGTTTATCGTTGAATCAGCTACTGATGATGCGCATCCTCCTTGGCTGCCTCCTTGTTCCTCAATCTAATGCGCTTGCGACTAATGAGATGAAGACACTAAACGAAAGCGGAAGTCGACGACGTGGGGAAGAGTCGATACGAGGTTGCTGTTGGGCAGATACTGAAAGTCTGGCACATGAAAGGAACACACAAAACAAAAGGCATCTAAATTCACTTCTTTGTTATATCTACCCGCATATAAAAACGCTTCACGACCATGTGTTAGTGCTAGCCTATGCCGCCTTGCGCAAACGCCGCTGTGAGGACAATCAATCTTGAGACTGAGATCGCTCCCTGGAATTCTGCTTTGCTTCCAATTTCGACTTTCCTCGACATGTCTTCCGAGCCTATTGAAAGGGCGAATCGTCTACTACAGACTATTTTGAGAAACTCATTAATCGAGATGGGCAACTGTCTTCTGAAGGTTCCGACTTCTGTCATCAATGCCTCTCCTGACACCTGTCCCTCATGGCGGACTAGCAACAGCACGCGAACCAGCGTGGATAACTATTTGGAGAGCGGGGTACGAGCAATATATATGTCTCTGTTGTTTGGCCCATGGGTCGAAAACCACCCCTTCACCGGCGATGAGGCCCTGCGATCGCGTGAGCGCTCCTGCTTAACAGAAGACGTGAGTGCGCAGACGCCACTTTTCTTCCAGACATCACCCATTTAACCCTGTTGTTATTCGGCCGTTTGTATATCGTCAGAGTAGGTTTCCCGCCGGGTTGCGATATCTCAGCGTCGAGGATATCATCACGGAAATCCTAAGGGACAGCGAACAATCACCTTTACTGAACTCTTCGCTCCTATGCCTCTTTTGGCACGCAATCCCTTCTGAGATCTGCAAGATAATGGACGAGTATGACCGCCAGTTGGATCACATCGAGCTCCGATCTGTCGACGGTGCACAGAAAGATAAGTCAAGTCCACTCCACGCCAAGAGTTGTGAGAGGCGCAACTCGTGATGGAGTAGTCGTACTGAACTGCTTGATGATGTACAGGTAGTGATAAGTCGTCGGGGGTAATGACATGTTGGAGAGACCCGACAAAGGACCCATCAACGGTGTACTTACCACAAACGAGTGCTGAGCAATTTTCAATCATTGCAGGTTCCACGGCTATACGCACAGATACTGATATGGGTGAGCCGCTTGTCACCTGGTTACATACTTGAGTAGGCTCTCTTACATTGACAGCTTTGCTTTACGACAGACAACACCGTCCCTCCTCTGCCGGAGACTACTGCCGGAAGTCAGATAACGTTGCTGAGAATTCATTCCGAGATGGTCGACGATATGGTAGACCTGACGTGTCCTCATTCTGCATGGCACATGTTCTTTGACCTTGATACGGCGGAAAATGATAAGCTAGATGATGTGGCGATTCACGAGCAGACGTTACTTGCGAACGAAGGATCTGCAGGCGACCAAGCTTGAGGTAGCGAATGCATACTCGTCCTCTGGAAGCGTCCAGCGCGAAGTCAAGCAACCGACTCCCGTATAGAACAAGACTGGTCCCTAGCACATATATTATATGATTATCGTATTATAGGTGTCATCTCGATACAGGTCTCCAAGGCACAAGCCTCTCTAACCGAGAGCCTTTGCCGGCCCTGAATAAGATGTGTGAAATATTAGATACATTATTGGAGTCCACAAAAGGAAACAGAAAGCCCGGATAACAAGGTGTGATGGATGGATGGATGGATGGATGCGAAGCGAGTCGAGGTGTATCCGCCCGTGGGCGTTTATAGATTGAGGGAACGGATGCTTCGCGGTCGAGAGAGGTATTATAGGGTTGCTTGATGATCGGTATACCGAATCGAATGGCGTGGCGAAAAAAAGCCCTAGGAATGTTGTTATGTGTGATGTCGCGATAATTGAACAGTATTATGGAAGCACCCTCCACCGCCTCGCAAGGCAGTGGTTCAAGGTACCTTCCCGTCCGAGCCCTCCCGTCCTCCTTGTGATAGGAGAAACGGAAAAAAAGGGCAAGGAAAATTCCTGTTTTATCGTCATCTAGTACTTTTCACCACCCATTCGACCGGTCGCGAATCGGCCGCATGAGCCGCAGGCGGCGGTACATGTGCCGAGGATGAGTGCTGCACAGGCGCCGACGGTGATCCATAGTGCGTTTCCCTGCATAAGCGGCAAACGAAGGACAGGCGATCAGTGATGCGGCACAAATGAGAGGAGCCAAGTGGTAGGAGGTATCGGATGGGAAGGAAAGAGGGAGAGAGAGAGCGGGTACGTACGAGATCAGCAGGGTATCCTCGGTCATGAAGCCTGTTCTTAACGATGATCCATAATGCCAAATCGATAGCCAACGCGACGAGCGCAGCCAAAAGACCGATAAAGGCGGTGAGGGACATGAGGATCGTGCATCCTCGAGAAGCGAGTGCGACGCCGAGCTACAAGTTTTCAGGAAGAAAGGCACGTCAGCATGGCACGGCTGGGAGGTTGGTTGGTGGAAGAAGGAAAGAGACGTACAGCACCCCAGATGAGAGCGATGAGTGCTAGACCGCCAGCGACAGGGTGGAGCACTTGGACTTTGGTAAAGTTTTCTAGGACACCGGTTCCAAAGTTGACGCTGGGAGGGGGGAGTGAGGTGGTCAGTGTACAGTACGGGTTTGTTGATACGTTCTGGTAAAAGTTGGTGTTGCCATCTTGCTGCGATCTACCATGATCACCGTCAAGCAACTGGAAAACCGGTGACTCACTCTAATCCAAGAGGGTTCAAGGTCAACGGGTAACCCAATGTCGCTTTACTACAAGTCCACCCGGAAGCACCAGCTGCCTTGGCACATTCACCCCAAATACCCCAACGAATCTCTCCGTTGTTGGCGAATGCTTTGAGGAAGTAGACTTGCTCCCATACTGGTGTTGAGACGGATACGAAGAGGAGGAGGACCATGGCGGCGAAACACCAGAAGAACTAGGGAGGGAAAGGGCGGTCAGCTGACATGAGTGAGTGTGTTATTTTAGTGGTGAGAGCTTACGCCTGTCCATGCTGGAGAGACCATCGTGTTTGATTATAGAATGTGTGGTTGGTTGAGCTGACGATTGGCAGAATGTATCTGGTAAACGGTGGATTGGTCTGTTGAGTGCGAACAGCGAAATATGAAAGGTTGCTGATTCGAAAACAGGAGATATATGCGCCGTGTGAATGAATTTGCAGCGAAAGAAGAGCGGATGTAATGCGAAGCTTTGAATCTGACAGGGTGATCACAACCAAGTAATAAAAGAACCCGATGACGTCGACTTAAGTATATTACCTTATCCTACCAACTATCCTCGACATCCAACACACACACACCACTACGCAACGATGCCACTACTACCCACAACCCAGCATCGCCCGGCGCCTGTCTCGGCCCTAGCCTAGCAAAACCCCTTCCACGGCAAAAAAAGAGCGGGCCAGCCAAAAAAAAAAGAAAGAGGAAAGGCGGTCATCCACACGCCTGTTGACTGAAAATCTACCCAGTTGGGTAAACGGGATGCGCCGTCATGTGCCGGATTGACGTCACTACCAAGCCATCTCTCCCTTTTTAGGCGGGCCCAGAAGGTTCGCGGGCTCATCCATTGCGTCGTCGTCTTTTTCCCTTTTTTCCCTAAGGCCTACTCCGGCCGCCGGTCATTAAGGCCCTGAAGTACAAAGTTCATAGAAGCGCATAAGTTTGGCGCAACTGATTGACCCCCTTCAGATGCGAAATGCGCCTGTCTTCTTCTCAACTTCTTGTTACTCCTTGCATATTGACGCTCGTTCAAATCATGCCCAGTGAGGTGTCTGTAATGACACGGAACCATGCCATGGCGTGGTGATTTGACAACACGTTCGGCTGCTGCCATTACTGTCTCATGAGGGCGCCTCAGGAGGCGGATCACACGACGCCCGGCCCCCCGTCTGATTGTGGTAAATTGCACATTTCATGATTATGAACCATGACAATGCATCACGGCTCGTGCGCACAGACGGTACTCCTATGTGGTCTTGCAGATGGCAGGAGGAGCGGGCAATGATGTCTTTTGCGCATATAAGCGCATGTTGAAACCTCGTTTTTACTATGCGGAATGGGTACCTGAACTGGAAAGGCGATACCGTTTTGAACGATATGAGCATAGCAGGTATTGGTCTTTCCCTAAAATGGGCGCTGCTCGTGCAGCTACAAGGTCCTTCGTAGATCTCTCGGTCCGCGTACAGTTTTGTAGTAATCATACTCATGTGGTATTGCTATACATTCACATGGCGCTGTACGCTCAGTTTCAGCCAGCCAGCTACTCACTGCGAGTTCAAAAGGGAACGGTATCCTCGACGACATTTCTGCGGCGAAAAGATCCTGCATCCAACGCGCAGGCTAGGGGGACACGACACCGTGTAGCCCGAGAGGCTCCTGGCGCAGGTATGTTGTTCTTCTACGACAAGTAGAAAGTGTCGCATCATGCTCCTACTGCCGAAGTGTGCTTGATTTGGAGAGGGGTTGATACGCTTCACCGACTACCGGTCGCGATTTCCTTGGTGAAGCGACGCTTGCGGTACGGTAGTAACGAAGGACCGAAACTGGGTAGGCCAAGCAAGTGTGTTCGGATGTGGGACGACGGAGCAGGGTACTGGGCGACAGAAAGGCGAACATGAATGAAGGCGACGATTTCTTTTGGCGTTTGGTGCGGTCGTCTTTCCTCGTGCGGCGGTGTTGTCGGGGGAAAAGCAACTGGACTTGCGGGCGCAGCGATGGAATCAAGTTGATGAGATCGATAAAGCTGGATTGTGCGACGGGGATGAGCCGGTGGCCGACCACAATGACGGTATCAGCATCCCAGAGATGATATACATCTTGAACGCTATCACATAGGCAGTCGTCTCGTCATACGACCCTCCTCCTGGGAAATAATTACTCGTAACACGACGGTGAGAACGTACTTCGCGGATGAGGTTGATACATCGCAAGAGTCGACGACAACGTTGTTGGTTACCGAGCCCGTCGTTTGTGTGCTCTTTTCCGCAAAGTCAGAGATCGGGACTCGAAGGAGATCGGTATTGCATTATCTTGTTGTTCTTCGTGCTTGCATTCATTCGTATTCGATTCGTTCATCGCTTGATCTTGCTAAGCGGATCGCCAGATATCCATCGAGCTCCCACCATGCGGAAGGAAATCGATCCATCGGGGTCACTTGCTGGTTTCTTGTATGTCAACATACCCTGGAACCCGTCCGCGGTGGATGAATTGATCTTCCTCCATCGCTTTCGACTCTGTCATCGATACCATTAGAAGACCTCGTGCGCCAGTTTCGTGATGATAGAAGGCCTTCTGAACAGTCGGGCGCGACCTCAGTCAGCCTGACTCACCAGCTTTAACCATAATACTAGCCTTCTCATCGCTCCATCCTGTCATAAACGTTTGCTGAGTCGGACTACTCTGAGCTACTGCATGGGTTGGAGAGTTCGCTGCGAAAGCTCCGGCTGCGAGACCAGGCTGCGAGACCTACATGAAGCGCACCCTTGGATCTGGGATCTGGGTTTCTTCATGTGACCGGAAGTACGGTTCGCAAGCGAGAAAAGCGCAAAAGTTACCTCATTCCGGTTTACTTTCCTCTTGCATAGCTTGACAGGAAGGAGTTTTCTTTGTGCCCGTCCTCAGAGTTGCGGATGGTGAAAGGCCCGAAAGGCTACTGAGCAGACAGAGCAAGGTCATGTTGTATTGTATGAAACCTATCAATTCAAGAAGACCCATCGCCAGACCAATCTCTTCAAATTATAGTGCCGCGGCTGTACCGAGTCAAACTGTATCGGCCTTTCTTTGCGCTGGGCGGGCCAATTTCGCTTAGGCGCTAAGATATTGTTTGTTTTTATATGAACTACTGGTCGATCGTTGTCGGGTTGAGTTTGAAAACAAAGTCAAAGCATCAACAAGTTGGGCTGGAACATAAACGACAACATACATCATCTTTCTTTCAATTATCAGGTTTTGACAGGTGAATTGCTAGGACAACAGGATTCAGTCAACGCCATATCGTCTGCGCTCGTCGTAGAGCCGCGGTAAATTTCGATAACGACCTGAAGTCTCACCTGGACGCTTTGAACCGAATCACACAACAAACGAGAAGCGACGACGACCGACGACGACCGACGACTCGACGACTTGACGACCAGCACGACGTTACGATACTTGCAACGGATACCTCACAGACAGGTGTAGACTACCTCTACAATAGGAACATACCACGCATTTCTAGGAACAAATCCCAGCATGTCTGTCTCGGCAGGTCAATCTGCTCCAAACTCTGCCGCCTCGAACATCTCGCACTCTCCGTTACAAATGCAACAACAACAGGCAGCAAAGATAGCATTTCCTTCCTACGGCAGCAAGATGGCAGGACTGAATGAGGAGCCACACAACGCAGCTGCAGCCGAAGCATATCGAGTGAAATCTCCGTCGGCGTTGTCCCACTCGACATCTATGAATGAACCGGTCCGCAGTTCGAGTGCTTCGGGCATGAATGGCGTAGAAGGTCAACCATTACCAGGTAACATGTCGTACCTGTATCATCAACAGCAACAGCAACATCAATACATGAACGACCTCGACGCAAACTCACGCGGCTTCCCAACCTCGAACCAACAACAAAACAGCAGCCCATTCCAGCAGCCCTCGTACGGCGACATCACCCCTGGATTCGTAAATGGCGTTCCAGTTCCGATAAACATGGGTATGGGAGTCGGGATGGACGACATGATCGGGAAATGGATAGACGGTGTCGGTGGAGGTATCATGCCCAACGGACTCATGAGCGTGGACGCCTTGTCGAATCTAGCGGCTGCGGCTGCTGGATACGGCGGCACGCAACAGCAGCATTCAGGAAACATGTCACAGGCGGATCGACAGGCGTGGTTGGCGAAATCGATCTTTGGAGGGCATGGACAGGCGCAGGGTCAGGGTGGGAATGGGACGGGCATTCAAGCTGCCATGGAGATGTACAATGGTGGTGGAGGAGGACAACAGCAGCAACATAAGCGACAGGAGACGCAGGATCATTCTCGTGCGCCGGGTATGAGTTCGGGGACGTACGGTCTGCCGATGCACGACGGGTTTTCTGGAGGGAATCCCGGGTTTCAGGCGTTTATGCCTGAACCTATGTACGGTGGACCGTCTCAACAGCCAGCGAACGAGCTGGACCACGGTATGGGGTATCCGGCAGGGGATTTCGATGTCGCAGGGATGAACGCGGCGTTGGCCAACATGAACTTTGGTGGATTGGGAGATGTTCGAGCTCATGCCGGCGCAGGAGGTGTGAATCTGGGAATCAGGCCTTTGGCGTTTGGAGCGGCGCCAACGAACCATGGACCTCCCTCGACTTCATCCGGTCGTGGATCAATCAACAGTGCCTCCGTACCTGGATCTGCGCTGAGTCAGTTGAGCGCCGGTAGCACTGGAACAGGAATGACCAGTCTCAGCGCTGGCAGCGGGAATAACAACCAGCAGCTGCAGGCAGGTAACATGCATGGCCATCATCAGTCGATCAATGTGAATTCCGCGAATGGAAGGGCGATGATTGGTGGGTTATTGGATGAGGATGTGATCCCGACGGCTATTGTGATCAAGAATATACCGTTTGATGTCGTAAAGGAGAGGATGATGGAAGTTATCGTGAGTCGCCTTCTTAACATGAAACGGGGTTGCAAGGCTGATCATAATTTCGTGAGTAGTCGAGCCTCGGTGCACCACTGCCGTACGCCTTCAACTATCACTACGAAAACAACCAGTTCCGTGGACTGGCATTCGCCAATTTCCGTCAACCGTTTGAAGCCGATTCCGTGGTGGCCGCGTTGAACGGCTACGACTTGCTCGGCCGCAAACTACGTGTCGAGTACAAAAAAGTCCTCCAGGTTGGGGAAAAGGAGAGGATCGAAAAGGAAAAGGCAATCAGGAGGATGAAGAGCGCACAGCTCCGCGTCGGAAGCACGACACCGAATTCGACGATGAACCCCGGGTTTGCTGCTCAGCAGAGACCAGGGATGAATGGCGTTCCGCCGATGCCGGGTGGCGGGCTTGCACGGCCCGGAAACCGCGGATGGCATTCTAGCCACTCGTTTGGCGAGGGTTCTGGTCCGTCTGATTACCAGCCGTACGTGTCGCATGTGCAGTCTGGGAATTTCACCTCGTCGTTTGATAATCCGCCGATCCCGCAAACCGGTCGGACATACTCTTCACAATCTGCCTCGTCGCCTTCGTCTTCTGGCCAAGCAGACTCCGCTGCGAACACCGAAGCCAAGGAGCAAGAATCGTCCTCGACACCCATCACTGTCGATCACACAGATCCATGGACGTTCGATATGCACACCAAGTTGGTAATGTTCATGGCCGACCGCGCGACTGATGAAACGACATTCAGCTCGAATTTGACGACGAGGGAGAAGAGGATCGTACATGCGTTGGCGGAAAGGCTGGGCTTGCAACACGCGGATGTTGAGGGAAGGGTTATTGTTGGAAAAGTAGCGGCCAGTGTTCCGCAAAATCGCACGGTGAGTGACAGAAGTTGAGCCAGACATTTGTTCTATGGCTTAATTGGATTGCATGACAGCCGCTTGCACGACCACCTATGCGCAAACAAGGCGTACAACCAGGAACGTACCTTCACCCGCACGCTGCGGGCGCTTCGGGTCAACCGCACGGCCTGCGCAACCGAACGAGTATGCCAAACCTCAATGGAATGTATACACAATCTTCCACGCAACGGGAACCATCCCGTCTACTCTCCCGACAGAGTAATCAGAATCTGCGAGATTTCGCTATGCGAACGGGCAACCCGCATTCCTCGTCCACTTTTTCGCAACAGCAACAAACACGACGGCCGTTCGTCAGTGCTTCTGGCGCGGCGTTGCAGGGGTCTCAGGGGTTCAACAGCATTTTCGGCTCTAGCCTTGCCCCTTCAGCATCCGGCTCAGCACTCGAGATTGTTCCCTCTCCGACATCTCCGTCCGACCCTAGCATGCCGAACAACTTGAACCTCCCATCCCGTGGATTCGCGGCGAGTCGGACTAGCTTCAGGTCGCGACATGGATCCACGGAGAGTGCGCGGAATGCGCATGCAAGTGGTGTGATTGGGAGTCAGAGACCGTCCAGCGTGAATGGCATGGCGCCACCGATGAGTGCGACGTACCGCCCAGAGGATCGTTCGGGTCACACCAGTGGAAGTAGTGTGATTGAGGAGGAGGAAGGTTCGGTAGATGAGAAGGCTAGTAGGGAATCTTGATTAATGGAAACCAGGGTGTAGGGCGCACAGTTACGAATCGCACTAGGGGAGGCAGCATCCCATTGACAACAAGAGCAACGACATTATCATACGACTCGCATCGACTATATCTACAAATGACGACAACGACTACGTTATGCCTTTTTATTTCGCTTCTTTTATTTTCCACCCCGAATCCAAACCGACACGGTTAATGAACAGGACAACCTACTTGTGCCACGACAATTACCTTAATACGAAACCTTGACCCATGTACTGTATTATAAAGGCGCTTTTTCTTGGATGTCCCCTGAACGGGGTAATAACGGCTCAAACAAACCATTATGTATGATATAACAACTTATTCATGAATTTGCAGGTAAATGCGGCAGGATGGATGCAGAACAGAAGAAGTACTGGAACGATGGCAGTGTAGAAAGACTGAGGCAGCGGCGGTGCAGGGCTCGTGCCTCCGTGACCACCTGTCGACCATGAAAGTATACCACGACGGAGAAAGAGACGATGGGTGGACTGGAGTCATTTTGTGTGACGCTACTAAGGGTCGGCTGTGCTGACGGCGACAGAGACTGGTTTGCTTCCTGTGGTGCTGGTTTCCGATCTCTCTTGCTCCTGTGGTGCAGGTAGCACACTTTGCACTTGGTTTGCTCCACCTGCGTTTGACACTTTAGTGTGTACTTCTTCAGTGTCCAAGTTCAGGTACCGCCCGAGAAAGTCGGCAACCGACTCCTCGGTGCGTACCTCTGCCAGTTCGAACTATTTTTGTTCAACTCCACCGACTATGTGTGATCCCTCAGTTCGTGGCGCTGTGAGCAAAGCGATGTTGGTACATGTGAACTCTGTAACAGTCTGTTACATACGGTCTTTGCAACTTACGGTGAAGCGGGTGATCGTTTTTAGTGGATTTGGAACCCGCCCATCTCATAGGCAGCGTGAATACAGTGGGATCCATTGTTCCGACGTGCCGGCTGTCGCCAACAGTTTCTCGCCCGGTGTTTGAGTTGCTATCTACCGTCCCATTTTAGAGCAAGATACATCGTTCGCCGGCGGTGATGCGATATCGACTTTGGAATCAGTACGTACGGCTCTGACAGTGTGTGCTCAACGACATCGAATTGAATTGAAAAGGACTGACCTTCTGGAAAAGTAAAAGAGGGCTCCCGTTGCCAAACAGTGGAAAACAGGGGATAGGCAGATCGTGGATCTTCTCCTGCAGGAAGTTTGCTGATGACATATACAAACTCGATTGGCATCGCGACGAGACCGAAGGCTAATCGCTTGTAAGCTATCTCGCCGTCGCCCTCCTCAGCGCTCGGATCATAAACGGAAATTCTGCGATGTGTCTCCACGAGGATTTTCTTCAATACTTCGAGCGTTCTTTCTTGCATGTCCGCTTCTCTAGTCTTTCCCGCATGGAACTTTGAGGGCGATTACGGGAACGAATGCAAATAAGACCAAACGTGTCGAAAGTAAGTAACAAGAAGAGTAATCCTTATAGTATAGTTAGGAGGAATTCCAAAAGGCTTACATCTGGTGGCGGTGGCAGAAAGTTCCACGCACCGATTTTCCGAATCCATTCTTCGTCTCCGAGCAAATCTCGGTTCAACATGAACACACTGTTTTCAATCGCCTCGTGGAAACAAGGGAGGGTTTTGTTCCGCGGGCTCTTCCAGTATGGAGACGAAGTTGAAGAATTAGAAGGATTTTCCGCAGACTCAGACATATTTAGCTCCATCAAACAAACCTTACGGCCTAGATCCGACAGCCAGTCCTGGATAATGGAGTGACTTGCTAGCGCGATCACCGTCGTACGGAGAGAAACACTCTCAGGAGTCGAACGAGGAGCCCCTCTTGAGGCCAGAGAGGACATCAGACACTCGGGAGACTATACCTGGATCCTATTGCGACCCGAGGATGCAAAATGCGTGATGTATGTGGCGAGATCACCACCCTCATTGCGCCTTGAAAGGCTGTTTCTGATATAAATATAGTTGAATATTTGACGAATAACCCAGGTAACGAAAAGGTGGTGTTCCTTTGTCGATAACTTAACATCCTTTTGCCTCCATTATTCACAGGCGAAGCGTCGGCAATGATTGCGTCATGATGACGCATTCGGGTACGTCGGGAGGATCCGCTGTTGCTGTGAACCGACCTTCATACTCAAGGATGCTTGAGGTAATGCAGCTGGTTATGCCTGTCATTGCTCTCAGTCGTTCTTGCGCAAGTCAAGCTACAAAACGGGAAAAATAGCAGCTTTTCAGAATGTATCGACCGGCAGATCTGTTATGAGGGCACCGGATGCGAGGGTCACAGAGGCTATTTTCGCTTCTCGCATCAGTTCCACAATTTATCAGTTCATACAATAGGTATTATCCTGAAGCCAAAAGTACTCAGTCGCACACGACTCTATTTCGGACTCCTTGGTACGAACTACTACTCCTGGGATACCATACGGTGGCGTTGCGGTGGCGATAGCACAAGTTGATAAGTTACTTGGAGCGCATTCCGAGAACCCATCTCCACTTAATGTGACCACAGTAGACAGACAGGAAGCATCGGCCATGCCTAGTAGGCGGTGCAAGAGGAGGTTCGATGATCGTTGTCAAACACTGCGGCGGCCGGCTTAAAGAATCGAACGGCGGATGCAAAGTAGGGGTGTAGATCATGAATCATCAAGACGAGAGATCAATGATGTTCCATTCAACCTTGATCTTATCGCAACCACCATCACCGCCCTCTTCACACCAAGTATAGGGAGATTATACGAGAGATCACCATTCAATTATCCAGCAGACCGGCACATCCTCGATTACCGGCAAATACCTCGCGAAACGGCACGATGAATAACCCTCTTTTGGCGATACAGGTACGCGTCACTGTCTGTATACGCCACTACATCGCTTGGACTGATTGTTTTCTTTGTCTCATGGTGATAGAGCCAGTATTGGGCTGTCAGAGATTATCTGTCACCCGTGAGTTCTTATTACCGCCATATCTACAGCAGCTGCTTTGAGCTAGGATTGTTTGCTGTTCACGCACGTTCTAGCCGTATCTGATACATGTGCTTTCGTTGATAGGTTCTGAAAGAGTCAAAGTTCAAGGAGCACGGACGAATCACACCAGGTTTGTGTCAATCCGGTACATCTCATTGTCAAATACTGACCCCCAGGATCGTTGCTACAGAGGAATTCGTGGCAGCTGGAGAGTTTTTGACATACAAGTTTCCTGTTTGGCAATGGTACGTCCTGCCTGCCAGTCGAACGTCATGGTTGAATATTGACTAAGTTCGATATTGACCGTTGGCAGGCAAAAAGGAACGCCAGGGAAATCTAGAGACTTTTTGCCAGCTGACAAGCAGTACCTTATCACTCGAAACGGTAAGCCATACCGCGATCCTATAACCCTCGATTCGAGAAGACTCATGATCTTGTTTGATTTGCAGTGCCGTGCTTCCGGAGAGCAACAACACTCAATTACTCTGACGCAGACGAGGACGCCGAGAGACTGTTGAACTTTCTGGATGAGGCAAGTCTCGTGCTTGTTTGTCTTGGCGGAGCGCTATGCTGATGCGCACCGGCTGATGTAGGCTGATGAGACACCAGGACCGGATGGAAAGTTGCGGAAAGATGTGACGAGGTCGTCGGATGAGGACTGGGTAGAGACGCATGTCAATCGAGGTAAGTTGACCTGCGTTACGCTTCACGGCGGTCGATTCATCTGATGTTCCGCTGGGATGCAGACAAGGTCAACATGGGCGGATCAAGCGGCATGGACGAAATTCCAGACATAGACGACAATGAAGCACACGGTCCAACAAACGCCGACCATCAGGATACCTCGAATACGGAGATGGAGCATCTAAAGATCTCGGATGATGATATTCCAGATATGGATGAAATTCCGGATATGGACGAAGATGGCCCTGCGACGATGGAGGAAGAGGAGGGTGACGAGGCAGAGGCGATTCTTGTCAGGCCGACTGCGTGAGTTACTCTGCTATAATCCGTGTGAAGAGGGTGTTACTGATTCTGGATCGTTGATGCAGAGAGGAGATGGAAAAGTCGAAGACTAGGGAGAATCTACTGCAAGTGAGGACGTATGATTGTTTGATCAGCTACGACAAGCATTATCAGACACCACGTTTCTGGCTTATGGGTTACGACGAGGTGCGCCAATATTCTTTCCCGTCACATCCTTGACTAACTTACTTCCGGCACGTAGAACAAGAAACCCTTGACACCCACCCAAGTATTCCAAGACGTCCCATCAGACCATGCATTCAAAACAATGACAATGGAAACCTTCCCACACTCGGGGCAACTACTTGCTTCAGTGCATCCGTGCAAACACGCGAGCGTGATGAAGAAGTTTATCGATCGGATGGATGCGGCGCAGCGAGACCATTCGCCCAGCAGCCCGTCTCAGGATTCGGCAGGGCAGGAGTCGGCCTCGAGTGGGAAGAAGAAGTGGGGGTTGGGAGGGATGGTGAAGCGTGTGACGGGGAATGTACCGACGGTGAACAGTTTGAAGAAGGCGGGTGATGCGGAGGTCAACAAGGGGGAGGTGGAAACGACGGGACTGCAGGTCGATTTCTATCTTGTGATCGTGAGTGTCCTTTCAACAAACTGGTGATTTAATCAAAGACTGAGTTGGATTGGGTTGCAGTTTTTGAAATTCATTGCCAGCATTGTTCCGACTATCGAAGTTCGTGATTGCGACACATGCGGGGTTTTCTTCCGGCTACTGACCTCTTTCTCATCTCAAGGTCGATAGCACCACAGCTTTCTGAGACCGTAGCATTCACGGCAGACTTCCACCCAATCAGCATTTATTAACCATCATTGTTATATGTCGCCTATCGGTTGTACACTCAGTCATTTCATGCTATATCATCTATCAATTTCTTTTCAGTTCGTCACGCGCGCCAACGCTATCTCAAGAGGACTCAACTAGCTGGCATCAAGGCAAAACTGTTCCTCAACTCGCAACGCAAATACTCCGGGTTGTATCTACCGAATGTACATCGTCCCTTGTCGTCACCCCGCATTTTCAAGGTCCGATATCGCTTCGGTACCGAACACGACAATACATGTCCATGAGGATGGATATACTCCAGTCATTGGGCAAGTGTCGCGGACGATCGCGACGCGATTTTACGCCTTCAAGTCGTCTTCGCGTGTCTCATGTCATACGGCCTTCATTGCATCGCCCAAAGCTCGTGTTTTATGATGCAATGAAGGCTGTGCGACGTTTTATGCCTTCCTTTGTGGACCGACTCTGAGCACGACACAGCGCGAGGACATGAACGCCATTTTCGATACCTTACCACCTCGTTAGTTTTGGGCGCATGCTACGCCCCGGTACCCGCTTAATTACAGTAGGAATAGAACACTTTTGATCTTCAAGCAACAACTATTGTTGTCGGTCAGTCGCGTCGTGCCCGGAACATCACACCCATAGGCGCAAGGCGAGATAAGCGCGGCTCACTTCAATCACCCCTAGCCGGCAAGGTCTAAGCAACGATTCGCGTACAAGGGCGCCTGTCTCGTCGCGGACCCACTGCTTTTAAAGCGAATCTATACTGTCGAGACGTCCCCATGTCATCGTGTGCAGTCGACAATACCGAGGCCGCCTTGAGGCTGTGCTATCGAATCGATCAGTCGATATTTTGGCAAATTGTTAGAATCCTTTGTGGTTTCTCCTTTTCTCCTTGATTGCACTTAACCCTCTTTCCGCTTGAAAGGAGAGGTGCACAGCACAGCTCGGCTCGCACCACAGTGAAGGGTCCCCATGATATTATATAAGTGAGCTCTTCCGGTCACTCCCAGTTACCTAATTACAATATCTGCCCCACACAAATCTTCGCCGATAAACAGCGTTTTTGATCCGACATCGCAAGGATTTCTTTTTCCTTTCCACACCGACTCTAGAAAGATAATAAATCGAGGACAATAGAATTTTTTTCGCAACTAAACAATAAGAATGGATGAGAACTTTGCCGGGCTGCATCATCTCGCGACGGAGTTCCGCCGTCAATCGACGGGTCTGACGGCTCCACATTTCACGCCTTCCCCTCTTGAGAAGAAAGCACACGACGGACCTAGACTTCAGCCTCTTTTACCTTTTCACGACGGCGACGAAATGCGTAAAAGCTCGGGGACGACGACTCCGAAATCAAGCCCAATCTCCCCAATCGAAAATGAAGAATCCCAACACACAACAGGAGACGCTGCATATCCATCATCCCAGCAACACTTATGGTTTTCGAAGAATGACACCGAGACGACTCAACCCCAGCCCGCAACTGCAAGTCGCGCAACTTCGATTGTGGATGGTACCTGGGCAGACGACGCGTTCCCGTTTGAAGGGCCTAGGTTGTCCATTGAAGACGACATCAAGCTCGAAATCCCTCCGAAGCCATTCGGTGATCGACGGGCGGAAAAGAAATGGGAAATAGAGTGGGGTCACCTGTTGAAAGAAAAGTCCGATGGGAATGAACATGTGACGGGCAGCAAGAAGAAGAAAGGGAAAGAACCCGCTCAGTACCGTCAGCCCTTGCCTCCCGTCGTAGATGCAATATCTTGGTATTCCGAACAAGACTTCTTAAGAAAGATCGATCCAGAGATCGGCGCCTCCCATTTCCTTCCCCCCACAACATCGGATCAGGGGAACGCTAAGGAAACGACATCTCGGGAATCATCGGACAGATGGGATGAAGCCGAGAGAATTCACGAAAAATATTACGACGGGAGAGGTCCATCGCACATGAGCGCAGCGCCTACGGACCAGAACAATTCAAAGTCTGATTCCGCTACTGAGGGTTCTCGGGAGGGTGAGCGGCCGAAAACACCTCCGATGCGTCGCAGACGAGACGGTGGTCGTAGTGGACGCGGACCGCGAGCGCATTATTACCGAACTTCATCCGCAGCACAGCCTACGAAGGAGACGCAGGTCATCGAAGCTGATACGACCGCTGACGCGGAGGCAGAACCGGCCGCTACCTTCCCTGTCAAACCAAGCGTGCTCCCCACGCGGGGTCGGAGAAGAAGGATGAGACCAATCGTCTGGGACGATTCTCCGCCCCATTCCAATGCGGGGGACACGCAAACCGCTTTGTCCACATCAGGAACAAAGGCACCAACTGGTGAGGGCTCCGAGAAGACGCAACCCTTTTCTTTCGACGACATTATCGACAAGGAGTCCGGATTCCTTAAGCCCGGATCGACAGCTACACCGTCTGCTACTACTGGCGACGCTTCGCAGTCGGCCGCGAGCCAGAGTACATCGAGAGGAAGCAAGTTCAGAGAAGACGGTCGCAAGTTCTTGCGCAATTTTTTCCGAAAAGGCAAGGACAGGGGGAGCACGTCGAGCACCCTGAGCGGTGGTAGCTCGAATGTTGGACCTTCAACAAACTTCACTGAACAGAGCTCGTGATTTTATGATACATAGATCCTGAAACGTTTTTGAATTTCAACATATTCTCATACTCCTTTTCGTTCAAGGGCGATTGACTGTTATTGTGACTTAGCCTCCTCTTCAGCTCTGCTTTCGTTCCCATCAGCACTTGTTGTATCATAATCATGATCGAATTCGCGCCGTTGAGTGATAATAGTTGCGCGCCAGTAGCTGCATTTCTGAAGCCCGTTCCAGCGTCCGATTGCTGCTAACAACTAGATGGCTCTGAGCATTCTACCAAGCAAAAATGTGATTGTCGGCTTGACGTGATTCAGTACGCTTTTGACAACATCGGTCACACAGGACTCCCTTATTGTTCCTGGCATGATAGCCATTATTCCTTCTCGAGGTTTCAAGTGTAGCCGAAGTTGACCATAAGTCGTGACAGTTTGTTATGTACGGATTGCTCACTGTGTACTTTGTGTTTCCATCCTGCCCCTATGTTTTAGACTGCGCCGTACATCACGAGCTTTTGCCATTCCTCGTGTCTTCATCAACATGTCACATATATTTTGTTCATATGCAGATCCAAAATACCAGAAATACCACTCTCAACTTCCGAGACAAATATGTCAGTCACCCTGAGGCAAACCGCTTCGGGCATGCACGCGATCAGCATGCACGCGATCGACGCGTCCAACCCACAATTAGAACAAAAGGATAATGGTGGGTATAGGGGAGGGGGAAAGTGATAGGGGGTAAAACGATATACGATCGCTTTCAGGGGGAACAAGGCGTTTCAGGGGTTTTGCACCTTTGCCGCCAAGGAGAACAAAAGCGAAATTCATCCACCCAAGGAGGGAAAGACGGTTTCTTTGTTCTCGCGCCGACACCACGATCGTTTACAGTAATAAATCAGGTGAACGTCCCTTCAAAGGTCAATTACTCCTGTCCGCCCTTTCAACAACGGTATATACACGCCGCACTTCAGTTGAACAGAGGTGAGTTCCCTTTCCGTGAGATAGTGATAGCGAGGCTGACGGGCGACTCGGTCATCAGTCGCTCTCTTTTCGCTTCAACAACATGTCACTCGCGTTACCGCAATCCCGTCTACGTGGTCAGGAACCGCGTCTTTCTTCCATCTTGCCCGGAATCACATGTTCTTCGTGTGACGCACAGATACCGGTGGGTCACTTGGGAGAACATCAGTGCAGGAGGAAAGGATCTACCTCACAACGTCCGGGTGTTCAACCGACTCAACAAGGACAACGACAGCATTCATCTCGTTCGCAGCAGTCTTCCCGCTCACAGCAATCACAGTCCGGCCAGTCACAGGCGACGCAACACCCTTACTCGAATCATACACTAGCAAACACTGCGGGTCCTTCCTTGTCTGCTGCTAGGAATAACACCAACCTGAAGATCGATCTTGGAGCCGTCTCGAACTACTCGGGAGGGAAGAAGCAGCAGGATGGGAAGCCGCAGCGGCAGCAGCAGGGTGTGCAGGGTGAGCATGGAAGCGGGGCGGAGGCAGGGATGGCTGGTGTTGGTAGACGAGGTTTTGCGGGGATAGATTATGATGGTGAGTTCTCTTACCTCCGAACCTGGAAGCAGGCTAACCCTTGTCATCGGGTTAGGTGCACCATCCCCGACATTTCACCACCCTTCGAAACCCCACACGCCACCACAGGCTGTCTATGCGCTGCCACCCACTCAAACTCGGAGCGAAGCACAAACTCATACATCACCATACAGCGTCGCCGCACAAGCCATTCACCAACCTCATCATCCAACAGCAAACCACATACATATACGTAATTTCTCCGTCGCCGCCAGTATGACGCCACCGCTGACCACTGCAGGATACTCATACTGCGGCAACGCAGCCGCAAGTGTCTCCATCTCCATTTCCTCTCCAGGATCAGGACCAGACGGTCTGTTCAGCCATTCAACACGGCATCACCCGCCGGGGAGCTTCAATTCATCGACCAACGAACACGTGTTTTCACCCGCTGCCGTGCCCCAGACGGCGAGCTCGGATTCGACAATGCCCGTCACCTTGTTCTCCCACCCGAATTCGAAGAGTTCGGTCCATCAGAGCGAGGCCGGGCTGGTACATTGTCGAACGTCGTCGACTACAAAGGGAAAAGGAGGGTCCTACCCGCGTCCGGGAGTCAGTCCTGCGGAATATACACAGCGGCAACAACACCTCAACAGGCATACACAAGCTGGCGTTTCGAGTGCTGGTCATCATGTTCCGCACGTCGTGCCCCCGAATGTGAAACCGACGCCGGATGATGCGATGCAGCGTTATGCGCAGCGACAAGGAACATTGGACGCGATGGCCGCGGGACAAAGGGGTCCTTTGAAAGTTGTTGATAGCGCACCAAGGCCGGAGAGTATCGTTGCGTTCCAGAAACAGAACGTGAGCGAGGCGGTGGTGCCGAAGTATACGGCGGCGGCGGAGGTTGTCGGCTCGATGATGGCGAGCGGGGTGAAGAAGGCTCGTGGGTTTATGAGCGAGACGACTGTTACTTGGGCCAAGGCGGATGACATCAAGTTGGATCAAAAGACGGAGTGTGGGACCTCGGAGCAGGATGCGCAAGATGGGTCACGATGGAACGTCCTGCGGAGTGCATTGAAGCGCGGGATGAGCAGTACGGAGAAAGGTGAACCACCATCGGTGCAAGTCCAGACTACACCGATACCGTTCAAACAGAGGGAAAGCGTCGAGAAGATCTACGAACAAGCGAGCGAGACGGCCACGTCCAGTACGACATCTGGTTCCACGTCTGCGGGCAAACTCGAGTTTTTCGAACGGTACAAGAAGATGGCGGAAACGACGACGACGACGACGACAACCACGACGAACCCGGGTCTGCTGACGCGGACAATCTCAAACACGAGCGCCGGACCGACATGGACGTCACCTATTGAAAGGCAGATGATGGATCAATCTGTCCACGGGCATCGCGAGCCGAGAGTCAGGACAAGGGCGGAAGTGTTGGAGTCGCTGCACGAGGAGGAACCGGCGGCGGTGTTGGCGCTCAGTCCAATTGAGTCACGGTTGGAGGCCGCGTATATGAATGACGTGGATCCGGACTTTGCCTGGACGCAACAGAGAGATCATCAGCATGTTGCGCGAACGGAGAGGGAGAGGATTGTGACTTCCCGGAAGAAGGAAGCTACGGCGCAGATGCATCATTCGTCGCCTAGAGATCGACATGCTGGTCGTCTTCACCAGAGCCATAGTATTTCCTCACTGGATTCGACTCAGGCGGAAAAAATCAAGATGGGCGAGACCAACCTGTTGACACCGAGTACCAGTATTGATCGATTGGCGGAAGTCCTGCACGGGCGAGAGAAACCCCGGGACGCATTCACACCAACGACGAAATGGGATGAGGAACTCGACCCGATTGAAGGCCTGGTCGACCAACCACCTCCAGCTCCATCTTGTGACGCTTCGTTTTACAGCATGTTATCCCCCAACCTCAGCCGCGCGACATCTGGTCAGTTCCATCGTTCGCAACAACGTGAATCATCGGTGTCATCGTTGCTTGCACCGTCGGATAGCGTCTCGACTCCTGGCCTGAGCGGAGACAAGTTCAGGGTGGATCCTAGTATTGTGATGCCTGTTAGGGAAACGCCAAGACCAGGAACGCGGATGTGTCAGAAATGCGGGCAGAATCTGAAGGGCAAGCGATTCATTGACCGGGATGGGATCATGCTCTGCGAGTCGGATTGGAAGGAAATGTTCTTGCCGAAAGTGAGTTGTCTTTTTCAACCAAGATCCGACTCTGCGATACTGATCCGACTTTATGGGTGTAGTGCCGACGTTGCGAAAAGCCGATAGAGACGTCGGCAGTGTCATCCAGAGATGGGCAATTAAAGGGGAAATGGCATCGTGCTTGTTTCTCCTGCTACCGCTGCTCGCAAGAATTCGAGGGTGATAGCTTCTACGTACACGACGATAAACCGTACTGCCAATTGCACTATCATGAAGCCAAGTACGTTTGTTCCTTATTTGTCTGGAACCCGAGGCATAGGACTAACTGTTGGGCCTTTCCTAGTGGCTCGTTGTGCGCCTCGACGCAATGCGGGAAACCAATAGAAGGTCCTTGTCTCCTGACCGCCAACAACCAGCGCTACCACCCGGGTCACCTAGCTTGCGACTATGGGGACGAACATCGACCATGCCGCGACCCGATGATGGATTACTACGAGATTGGAACGTTGAAGGTCTGTGAGAGACACAAGGATACCGCGTTGACAGATACAATCAAGCGGAGTAGGAAGGGACGGTCGAGTGGAATGACTGCAAAGGCAGAAAAGAGGCGGACGAGGTTGATTGAGGCTTGAGTGGCTGTATTGTAGCTTGTTGTAGTCGTTGTATTTCCTCACACCCATTCCCCGCATGTCAACTATTTGCAAATGCCTGTACAACTGTTGATCTTATTGAGCATACAACAATGCGACATGAATCATGTCTCTCTTCCCCATCTCGTCGAATACGAGCGACTATCCTTCCTCCCCCTCTCTAAATCAACAAAATACAACAGTATTGGCACAGGAACGACCATCAACAGTGCCAGCACACCAAACCCGTATCGAATCTCGCCTGTCAAGTCTGCAACGGCAGCGATTGCCGCTGGGCCGAGGAAGGATGCTGATTTATCCGTGATGCTAAAGAGGCTGAAGAAGCGGGCTTCTTGGCCCTGTCGAGCGCGAGGAGTGGGTCAGCAGAGGCATATGTACATGACGAAGCGTGTACTTGCAGGAGGAATAAAGTCTACTAGGACCGAACGAGCGATAGAGTCGTACGGGCCATACAGCTGAGCCGCGCAACATATATTATCAGCCTGCCTGTATACTCTCGCATTCACGAGAAAAACTCGCCAGGCCAAACCAAACAGCGCACAAATACATTTCCCAACTATTCCTCATTCCAAACCAAGGACAAACAAGCCCGATCATTCCATACATACACATTCCTGTTCCCATCGCCACGCAGACGAGGATACTTTGAATTCCGGTCAAGGCGTACCGTTTTTGGATGGCGGGTGTGAAGGATGAGGAGAGGACGGCGGTGAGTTGCATGAGGAGGCCTACGACTATTACCTGCGCCGGGGACATGGAAAGGGTTGTTTTCGCGAAAAGGATGGAGACTGCTAGTGTTGTGTTGAATGCTATACGGGACGAAAGAAGAGGTCAGGCGCGAAAATGTTCATGGCGTATATGAGGACAAGGACGGAGAGCGGACTTGCCGTCTTGCAGCAACGCCGAGGCAAGGAGGTACCAATACGTCACCCTTAACCGCCGTATCTCTTCCCCATTCACAAGCATCCCAACCCGCGCCCAACCCTCCCAAACCTTCTGCTTCACTATATCCCATGAATCATCCTTCAATCCATTCATACCAGGGAAATCTACGACCCCTCCTCCTCGTCGTCGGGCTTCCGGCACAGTCACGGGTACCCGCGAGAAACTCCCTCGTTGCCGGAGCAGGAGCCAAACAACCCCTGTGCTGGACAGCCAAACGAGCCCGCTTGTGCCGATGACGCTGCGAAGTGCTTTTAGGGATCCGTGCGTGAGGAGGATCGGGATGAGGGAGAGTGAGAGGAGGGTGACGCCTGAGAGGAATGAGATGGCGATTCCGCGGGAAGAAATGATGGAGAGTTTGAGGGTCTGGGCGTTATGCGCTGTAGATGTTGGTGGTGGTGATGGTGATGGGGATTGCGAGATTATATGGTAGTCGTCATCGTCATCGTCGGGGTTCGGGTCCCGGAATATTGTTGGGCTACTGCTGAGATCCATTATCTCTGTGCTTGTTCTCGCGACGGCGCGTATAAGAGCTGTTCCTTCACCGGGCAATGGCGACCCCGCAGCACTATACCCTTGCCTTGCCTCTTCCCTCCCGATTCCTTCAATTTCTCCCCTCACTAGCTCCGGTAGGAAAGCGTTCAGACAGACATACGAATCGCTCAAACATACCGACGAGACGATGCACAACAGGGCGGAGATGTACAGCGATGCGCGCGGCTGGGTGGGGATTATCAGGAAGAGTGTGGCGAGGGAGGAGCCGAGGGTTGCGAATGATAGGAGGAGGCGATTTCTGTATTTCGCTAGTAAGGGTGTGCAAGAGAAAAGGCAAAATGTAAGGATGAGCGTGAGTGCGGAGGATGGGTTGATGAAAGGGGTTATTGGAGGCTTACGGATGTCAGCGAGTACGCTTATCGATATCAAGGTGATAGCTTGAAGGGCCACGTTGATTGATTTCGTGTACAGGCTACGAGGGTGAAGAGTTGATCAGCTTGGACGTATTGGAGACCGGAAGGGGCAGCTGGGAAAGCATAGTATCGGTTGTCGATACCGGACGGAGCAGACGGTCCTTTGACTTGTTCCACCAATCTCAAAAGCCGGTGTACAGGTTTACCGATATTTTTTCCAGACATCGTCTTGCGGACTCACCTGTAGGACGCCGTATCCACCCACATACCCATAACGCTCACGCTACACCTTCCGCCCAAAGCATCGGCTGGCGCATTATCGCATGGATCGGAACGGAGGGGTTCCATACGTCCGTGAGAACGTGCGAGCTCTATCGAAAACAGCACATGCGATGAAGGACCATCGTTATACTTCAAGCTGGTGGAATAGAAGAAGCTGGCGAAGGCCGCTCGTGGGGGTGTAGAGAGGCAGGAACTTACGTTCAAGAAAGATGGGCATGAATAACCCCGTCGAGATACAGCTGAACACACCGCATGCAGCCGAGTAGGCATAGAATGCCACCAACGGGCGATTGAAGTCGGCACGTAGGAGTGGTATCATGTTGTTAGGATCATGTTGGATGGTGGTAGCGGGTGGTGGTGGAAAGCAGGTGTGAGCCAAAGTAAAGATGTTGATGTTGATGATCAGCAAACTGGGAAGAAGCAAGCAAGGAAGACGGTCCGAGACAAGGAAGAAGCAGGTGATCGTGATCGGCCTCGGGCGGCATGAACCGGTGCGCCTCCCTACATGTTCAAGTCGTCACCATCGATACCGTTGATCAGGTTGTCAACTGGCTCAAGCTTCCTACCCTCTAGACATTCCACACCCAGCCCAGAGAAGATTTTCAAGATGAGCGTCAAACCAACGTTCGACCCAATCACCTTGTCCCTCTTGTAAGTCTCGACCTGCGGGCCATCCTCCTTACTCGTCCCCCTTACTGACGAGTTCATTCCCTACAGCTCCAACCGATTCATGTCGGTTGCAGAAGCAATGGGCCGAGCACTACAACAGACTTCAATCTCCACGAATATCAAGGTCAGTTCCACCGAGATTTTGGGCCGGGAAAGCGGAGTATATGCTGATGGGAGGGTTTTATACCTGTGTAGGAACGGCTGGACTTTAGTTGTGCATTGTTTTCCCCTTCCGGTGACCTAGTAGCGAATGCGCCATTTATTCCCGTACACCTTGGTAAGCCCTATTTCAACAAAACAACGTAGGCACACCCTGACGGATCGAGTACATGTAGGCTCCATGTCATTTGCCATCAAGTACCAACTCGAACGATTCGGACCAGGCGGACTCAAACCGGGCGATGTCATCTTGGCGAATAGCCCAGTAGCAGGAGGAAGCCATTTACCAGATTTAACAGTCATCACACCCGTCTTTTCCTCCACAACGACATCGACGTCAAACCCCCCCGAGATAATCTTCTTCACCGCCTCCCGCGGTCATCATGCAGATATCGGCGGAATTACAGGCGGTTCGATGCCAGCGACTAGTACGGCGCTGTACCAGGAAGGTGCGGAGATCGTCTCTTTCAAAATGGTCGATCAGGGCAAGTTTGATGGGCAGGGGTTGAAAGAGTTGTTGGTGGATAGGCCAAGTAGGTGGGAAGGGTGTAGTGGGTGTCGTGATTATCGGAGCGTGGAATCGGATTTGAAGGCGGTGAGTTTGAAATGTATTCCCGCCCACTTTTGGAGCAAGGCAAGTCCTGATACCGTGCTGTTGGGGTGATGATACAGCAAGTAGCGGCGAATCACAAGGGTAGTCAACTGCTACACAACCTCGTGAATGAGTACGGGTTGAAGACGGTACACGAGTACATGACGCATATCCGCACGTGAGTCCATGTGTTTGCCCCCGTCAACCTCTCCGTGTCAAGTCTGAACGTCAAACTGATCGTCTGTTGATACATCACTTGTAGAAACGCGGAAATGGCCGTTCGGAAGATGTTGAAAGGTTCTGTCGAGAAACTAGGAACCACTTCCCTCTCAGTACGCCCTGCCCCGGTCTCCTTCCCTCTTCCCCACCTATTCCTTTGACAACTGATATGCGATACAGGCAGTGGACTACATGGACGACGGATCAGCCATCGCGCTCTCCATTACTATTGACCCACAGGAGGGGTCCGCCGTGTTTGATTTCGAGGGCACGTCACCCGAAGCGAGGGGCAATTGGAATGCGCCCATCTCGGTGGTGCATTCTGCTATTATTTACTGGTGGGTTTCTTCTTTCAGTCAGGGTTCGGGTTCAGAGCGAATGCTGATTAGATGGTGGATGGAGGGTAGTATGCGCGCGATGATTGATCAGGATATACCACTGAACGCCGGCTGTCTCGTCCCGCTCAAAAGTACGTCTTCCCTCTCGGAACAACCGCGGAATCAATCCAACTTGCCTACTTGTCTGTGGTATATCGATAGTTATTATCCCGGAAGACACTCTTCTTTCCCCGTCGCCCGAAGCAGCAGTCTGCGCAGGTAACGTCTTGACGTCACAGCGGATAACGGATGTCTGCTTGAAGGCTTTCAACGCGTGCGCGGCGAGTCAGGGGTGCTGTAACAAGTACGTCCTCTGTTTGGTTGCGTCGCCTGGGAACATGTCGTTCAATTAGAATTTGACGTGGCTGACATTTTGTTTTGCCCGCTTTGGCAGCTTGTCGTTTGGAAGTGGTGGGAAAGATCCTGTTACAGGCGAGGTGAAGAAGGGATGGGGTTACTACGAGGTGAACCTCCAATCTTGGGGTCAGAAGCGGATTCGTACCTTAATGGCGTTTTGCTTTGATTAGACTATTGCGGGTGGTAGTGGCGCGGGGCCATCATGGGATGGCGCTTCGGGAGTCCAGTACGCGACATTGCCCTCGAGAGTCGTTTGCACAGCCTGACTTTCCCATCTATTATTCTGATAGCGTGCACATGACGAATACGGTTGGTAACAGCCGTGACGCAGAATATGCAGGAAGCTGAGAGGACTGCTTTTCCCTTACAGAGAATCACGGATCCAGAGATTTTGGAAAGGAGATACCGTAAGCGTTTTTTCAGCAGTCAAATATGGCGCACATCGCTGACGTCTCTTCATTCAGCCGTTATTCTTCGTCAATTCGGATACCGACCAGACTCGGGTGGACATGGTCAATACATGGGCGGCAACGGAGTCATCAGGGAAATGGAATTCCTGCAACCTCTTGAAGTCTCGATGCTCAGTGAACGACGAGTACATGCACCTTATGGCGCTGAAGGCGGTGAACCAGGGTCTACCGGGCTTAACATCCAAGTCAAGAAATCTCAGCAGGACAGCAACGCTTCCGCGAAGAAGGAACGACGTATCAACATTGGCGGGAAAGCGACAGTCAAGTTCCAAACGGGAGATCGGTTGGTGATTCATACTCCAGGTGGAGGAGGGTGGGGAGCGCCGGGTACGAAGCGGGATGAAGTGGAAGTCGTCAAGGAGCGAACAAAGTGGGAGGCCAGAGGTAGTTTGGCAGATCGAGCAGCTGCTCAGGCCGCCTTTGGCGCGTAGAGGTGACGGTAAATGATCGCACGGTAGTTTCCGATACATAGCGAGGATTCGCGCGACTGCCTGCATCGTCGTCACTTGCGGTCGACAACAGTATATGCCATAAAGACGAGTGAAATTGCGGCAGCTGGAGCCGTACTTTGAAACGCCGTTGCTGGTGGCCATTCTGGGGAGCTTCGCCCGGTGAAGTCTCCCAGATCAAGCTCCAGATGATCCCTCTCGAAGATGACCCCTCTACCAAAGTCTCTGCTAGATCTTACGGCGTGAGCGGACCGAGCAAGCGTGGGATAGCACAATTATGATATCGAGCTAACACGAACAAGCCAGCACCTGAGTGAGAGGAGGTTAACCTTCTCGTCCGATACCATCCACCCTATAGCCTTTTGCTATACCCCTACGGCCTTCTTCCAGCATACTAGGCTCCCACTTCTCGCCCTTGAGTCCTTCCGTCGGGTCAAGACCTGTCCACTGTCTTTGTGCTAGGTGGTTGGCTATTTGATGATGATGAAACCCAGGTTAGCGTATATCGGAGAGACGTTTTCCCTATAGGAGAAAGGCGTACCGGCAACAGATTCCAGGCCATGGCGTTGGGCCAGAGCGTTCTCCTGGTTCCTCAAGATCAGCGCATCCGTGTCACCATTCTCCTTGGCTTTGTCATCCCGATGACCGAAGCGACGAACGGAATGCAGTTCTCCGGTGACGAGAGAGTAGACGGGCGTCTCGTTGTCCGAATCATCTTCGCCGTCGTTGGTTGCATCGGTGCGACATTCCTCCTGGATCTTGCCGTGTTCTTCTTCCAGGTCTATGTTGAAAAAGAATATAAGCACAATGAATCTCACGAGACCAAAAGAAAAGTACGAACCAGCAAGAACTCTGCGGAAATCTAATGTCCATTGATCAGGCGCCCATACCCCTCGGTCACCTTGCAGCGACAACTGCAGCTCCCACGGCGTAAGAATGGGTTTGTAGTATTCCTGTCGTTAGCTCAACACGATCAGCCGCCTTGATAGGGTTTTCATCACGGGCATAATTCGTATCACTCACCTTTGGATCCACCAAACCACCTTCCAAACACCCAACAAGCACCCAGCAATCCACAACCTCAAAGTTGGCCAACTTGGCAGGATTCACTCTTCCTACACTAACAGTATAACTCTTCTTTCCCTTGTCTTTCAACAATTTCCGAAGATGCTTGACCAGTCCGTGGGAACGTGCGAGACCGACGTTATGTACGAGGATACCGTACGTGGATGCGCTGAATGATGAGTGGAGGGCGAAGAGCCGACGGGAGAGGAGTCGAGGTGATTTCACGTGAAGCGGTTGGACACAGCCGTCGTCTGGAGCGTATTGGTATATCTGATAACAATCACGTCAGAAACATAATCAGTAAGACTGAGCCGCTCGGTAGATACCGGAAATTGAACTGACCCTGTTCTCGGCATTTTCCATCATCAGATTTATCAAACCTCTCGTCTCCTCTCCAATGTAGAAAATTGTACAATCCAACATCCGAACGCCTGGCGGAAACGTGAGTGTCCGCAGACTTTCCGGCTGCTGCGATATCTGCAGAGCGTCAAGCTGACGAGCCGCAGCATCTGCGTGATTCGTCGTCGTTGCCGGTGTCGTTTCCACTCCTTGTGCTTGTGACGTAGCACCGTTCACGGTTGCGTTGGACGCAGGTGTATCAATGCAAGCACATTCCTTTCTTTTTCCCTCAACCGGCTCGTCCGAGGTGGTCTGACAACAACTTGTGCGAGTGGTCGACCCTGCCGTCGAGCAGCATGAAGATTGTTGCTCAGCGGTCCCTGAAGAGCCGCAGCATGTGGCCTGTGTTGATGGACCGCCACAGCAGCCTCCAGCGTATACGGCTCTGGTAGAAGAACCGGACGATTGCCGAGTCTTGTTGATCGTTGCGCAGATGACGTGTTGTAGATCTTTTGGCCTGTTCGGAGAATTGGTGAAGATCGTCTTGATTTCGTCTAGAGGCGCATGAAGATAACTCAGGTGATGTTCAAACACAGGCGAAACTTTAGGGCGGCTTACCTTCTATCCAATCATACGCAACGTCCCAGATCACCACGACACCTTTCCTCCCTCGAGATTCTCTATCCTCTGGAAGCTGTCCGTCCTCGAGGCTCTCGTCCGGATTGGCCGTCCCGTCGGGAAATGCTGTAGAATAGAGCTCCTCGGCGACAGCTTTAACGTCCAATGAACGTTTGGGAAAGACGTATCGGACAGGCAGGGAGGCGGTTCTGTTGCACAGTAAAACGGATAATTCAGGTGGGAGGGTCTAGAATGCAACGAAATACTAATGACCTACGGTGTAAGACAAGCATGGCCGTAATGTACCAAGAAATCTGCGGGGAGGTGCATAGCTGAGAGAACATCCGGACAGCAGCTAACAAGATGGAGAAAATCGTCAGCATGACAAGAGGAGCGGGTTGGTTTATACGACATACCTTCCATAAGTGCTATCTCCAAGCACATAACATTGAACACCGTCCGCCTTTTCGCCTCCGCTATCCTGTATCCCCTTCATCAGCGCGCGATACACCAACACACTCTCGGCAAGCAGTTCATCAGGGAACTGCAGAGCAATCGTCTTGTACCCATTCGCGAGGATTTCTTCTATGGTCGAGATGATTTCATATCGTTCATAGAGCGGTATGGCGGTGTTGCTAAGGGACGCCGAGTTGGCGGTTGCTGATGGGTCTGGTGTAGGTTCTTCAAACGCGTGTTCCGCTGGTGTTGAGAAGTCAGGCATGTTGCGATGTCTGTGTATGCTGAAGAACGACGACTACACGGAACAGGTTATGTGGCAAATGAAGTTGGTTCAAAGAAAAGATACTCCCTTGACAGTTGACAATCAATCGACACAACTTTCTTTGCTATTCGACCTCCACCCCACGGGCGCGGATGCAAATCTCGCGAGCGGCAAAGTCTGTCACTGAAACGTCTTCTCGGGTCTATATAAACCTAGAACGGCCGCTCGATCCCATCTGCAGCGCACCGACTTACTTCCCAAATCAACAAGCAACATGGCCTCCAACGAGCCAGATACCCAATCGGAACGATTCATACCGCCGCTTCCTGCAATAGACAACTCGCGCCAAGCATGGAGTTTTGTCGCAGCGGCATTCGTCGTTGAGTGCTTGCTTTGGGGCCAGATCTTTTCGTCTGGTATCTTTTTAAAGTTTTTAGCGACTACACCAGTGGGTTGGACAATTCCTGATGATGCGGGTGTGTCGCAATGCTGATAGCTCCCAGTAGCCATTTTCTGCTTCTTCTGAAGCCAAAATCTCCCTTATCGGGTCTCTGTCCCTACTATTCGGCTGTAAGTTGTTCAGATACCACGATCCATTCCTTCATCTAACCTCAAGAACTTGCTTCGAACACTCACCTTCTCGTAGACTCGGCCGGAATACCTCTATTATACCTATACAACCGATATCCCCGCCTTATCAAACCGACCCTATGGCTCGGATTGGCGATGAACACGGTATCATTACTCGGCGCTAGCTGGATCCAGAATATCAATGGTCTAATTGTACTACAAGGAATCTTTCCAGGTAAGCCGCGGCTCCGTCATTTTTCGACGTTTGATCTCTCACATGCTTCGTAAATGAAGGGTTGGCCGCCGCGCTCTGTGCTTTCCCGATTATTCGGTGGATCCCCGAGTACGTACTTGTTCACCGCATCGGCGACGGGACGTCGTGGCTCAATTATCAATGCTTGACAGATGGTTTGACGCGAAAAAGGGGACAGCGGTAGGGATCGTCTTTTCCGGAGGAGGTGTTGGCGGAGTCGTATGTCGCTCTTTTCTTTTTCGCTTTTCCCGCTCTCACCTGCTGATGCCCTTTCGCCTTTCCTCGTTCTCGCAGTTTATGCCGCTGCTCCATCAGTACCTGCTGGACAAGGTAGGATACGGCTGGACGATCCGGATCATGGCGCTGTATATCGCAGCTGCAGCTGTAGGTCCCATCTCTACCTCATCCCCCTACAACGCTGATTGACCAAGACCGCCGCTCTGTGTGTCAGGGTATCGCCGCCTTCTTCGTCAATCCGCGAGTCCCGATATCAGCGACTATGCAAATCGCTCGACAGCCGATGCATTCGCTTCGTACCGCGTTCCTCTCATTTGGGTTCCTCGGGTGTTTCCTTACGACCTTGTTACAGGGGTTCGGGTACTTGTAAGTGCGCCTTGAATGAATGCTGCTCGATGGGAGTGCTTATAGGTGGTTTGGTCGTGCGGGTAGTAATGTGGGACTGTTCTTGCCCCGGTTCACGGATACGCTCGAGTCGACGCTTGCCGCCGGTTTGTTATCCGCCTTCAACTTTAGCCAGGTCATCGCACAAATCGTCTGGGGCTATCTAACCGATGTACGTCCTCCCAAAATATGCTTACCCGCGTTGGCCTTGCGCTTACTACGTGATACCTGCAGAGAATGAAACCCTCCAACGCAATGGCCATCAGCTCCATGCTCGGATGTATCGCCGTCGTCACGTTATGGGGGTTCGGCGGGCAAGTAGGATTACCTCTTTTAGCGCCTTTTGCCATCGTGTTTGGTTTAGCAGCAGGGGGTTTCTCGTCAATGTGGTCGCAGAGTGCGCATGCTTTGGCCGGTCCGAACAAGGAGCTGCAGACGCTTTTGGTTGCAGGTGAGAATTGTCGGGGATTTCGAATGCTTGCTTATTGTGTGACTGATCCCCGTGAATTACAGGATGGTCCATCGCTCGAGGGCTCGGAGCGATCGTAGGACCGACCATTGGCGCAACTCTCTACCGTCCGACTCCGACGGATGGAACAAGAAGCTGGGGCTCTGCTGGATCGCCAGGGCTCGTTTCCCTCGTTGCGGTATCGCTAGCGGCTAGTGCCGTTGTCGGGTTGGTGGTTGCCCGGATTCCTGAAGTGGCGGGGTTGTGGTCCCGTCTGTTGGAGCGGTTGAGTGGGGAGCCTTCGTCTTTGAACGATAGTCGGGAGACGGTCAATGATGGCACGAACGGGAATGAGTATGAGATGAAGGCTGTACAGGGTGAGTGAATTCGCGTTGTGTTTCGCCCTTGGTACGTTTGCTGATTCCAGACGCGGGCAGATTCATGTATGGATCGTATCTCTTCCTTACCAAGAGTTTGATCGTGCGACTATACCAGGCTGAATTACATACCGGCTTCCCTCAAAAGAATCGCGCGGCCGATCCAAATAACGACTTGGCAATTGCAGCTGCGAAAAGATAATGCAAGCCACAGGCGTCGCCATGTTGACTTCATGTTGTATTTGGTGATACGATATTGTACAGAATGCATAGTTCCTCCAGTTCAGTCGGGCTTTTGGAGTGGACATTGATAGTCGCACATATATCGCAAATCCCTAACCACATAAGTATGGGATCCGACCTGGCGCACGATGTATTTGTGCAAACCCTCCGGACGACAAGGAATGTCTCTGTATATCATGAGGGCGGGAACTGCGATATAGTCTCCTACAGGGGGTCTCGCAGAGAATTGTCACATAGCTGCGGGGTTGAAGGTATCGTCCGAGAAGGTCAAATTTTTTCAGTGTTTGATTGTCGGCTTGCTGGGTTATCCGTCTCACCCCGCAATCATGCCATACAGTTTCTTTCTTTACGCAGTGAGTTCAGCTCGAAAGGAGGACATGATGAAAAAAAATTAAGTCAACAGTTACACAATGGGTATTTTACATAGTCACGTAATTCAGTTTTTGTACAACTCGATAGCTACAACGCCCAACTCATCAGGATCAACAGAGTCACTATCAAGAACTACGAACAGCAAGACCAGGTCACAACGGGATCACAGGTTCCCGGTTGATTACTCCTTCACGGCAGGCAACCGCTCGATATGGTCGAGTTCCGGTTTGTATTCGGTTTCGGGAACCACCACCGCCTCCTCCACGTCGTGGCGTTCTGGTCCATCGAAGAGGCGGTCGATTTTTTCCAGAGAGAGCATTCTGGTCTCCGGGACAAAGAAGTAGACGAAGGGAGCGGCGAACTGCAAACAGTACGTTTCAGAAATCTATTCATCGCAGAAGCTGAAATGCGATTACTTACGATGAAGATCCCGCCAAAGAGGAAGTAAGTCTTGGTGGTGATGGTGTCGAGGGCGATGGGCATGATGCGGACAATCGAGAAGGTGCAGAGCCATTGCCACATCAAGCAGATAGTCATTGACACTGTCCTGTACCGTACATTGAAGATTTCGGAGATCAAGGTGAGGGGGACAGAGTTCCATCCGAAGCCTAAATCGCGGAATGCGCACTCGTCAGTGCGTCTATAAGGACAGGCCAAACTGACCAGGGCAGGACTTACAGTACCACGTAGCGTATAGGAAGATTGCCACGATTGCGGTGTAATCACCCTTCGAGATCGGTTGGGTACCATCTCGAGGTCCCATAGCGGTCAAGTAGCCACCAATGTAGATAAGACACATGCCTATTTGCAAATTGATTAGGTCATGAAAACATTCTTCATCTATCGTCGCAGACTCACTTAGTCCGATAGAACCAATGATCAAAGGCCATCGTCGACCGGCTCGATCAACAACAAAAAATCCGAATATCAAAGTGCCTACAAACTTGACCGTGCCGTAGATCCCGGTGGCGAAAAGGGAATTCTTGGTCCCTTTGAAACCGAGTTGCTGTAATTACAAGCCAATCAGCTCTCCAGAATCACCCATCTACCTTATGGCGTACTGCATACCTTGAAGATTCGAGGACTGTAGTAGTTGACCGCTTGGACACCGCTGAATGTCTTGAAAAAGATTAAGGCGAGACCGAGACCCACTCGCTTTCGGTGACCGGGAGAGGTGGCAAGCTCCTTGACCAAACCCCACAGAGTGGCATTGCCTCGATGCGCTTGTTCAGCCTCAACCGAGTCTTGCGTCATTTTGATTTCGTATTGAATGTATGAATGGTCCGCAGGAAGTTTTCGGATGCTGCAGAGTGACTTGAGAGCGTCGTCGTATCTGTTCTTGCTCATTAACCAACGGGGGCTTTCAGGCACGAAGAAGGCACCCATAAGAAGCGCTGCAGGGCTGAGAGTAGAATAAAATCAGGTCTGAACCTTTGAGTAGGCTTCCAACGAACTTACAAGAACTGAACAAAGACCGGAAGTTGCCACTGGAATGTGTTGGAAGGAAGCGAAGCATCGATACCGTAGTTGATCCAGAAACCGGCCAATGTTCCGACTTGAATGAAGATATCGAAGAAACCGACCAGTCGACCTCGAATGGAAGGCGGAGAAAACTCGGCAAGGTAGACGGGGATGATGAGCGACAAGAAACCAACGGCAAATCCTCCCTATAACCGTAAGCAATGCGATTGAGTTGCGGACCTTGCAATGGTATGAACGGCAAAGGACACTTACTAGGAATCGGCCGACCATGAAAATCTCAACCGAGCCACGAGAGAAAGTTTGAGCGAAAGCCGAGGCAATGAAGATGACATTGGCGAAGAGGATCGTCCATTTCCTTCCAAACTTTTCGGTCAAGGGCAGTTGCAGACCAGCGCCAAAGAAGGAACCGCCTTGGAAAAGCGATACCAAATTGGCCTGGGTAGTGGAACTACGTTCATTCATCTTGAAGTCGCGTTTGAACGAGTCGAGCGCAAGCGTTCCGCCGAAGAAACCGGTATCATAACCATCTGTATAGGAAGATGGAAAAGATTAGAAACGGGATACAGACATGGTGAGTAGTTATCACATACATGCTGCTGCACCCATGCACATGATGACACCGATCATGTACGTCCACGCATTGTGAATCTGAGGTTGTCTCCTGATCAGCTCATGTACAAGCATACTGGCGCCCATATGACGATGACTTACTTGTTTGGGTTCCTCCGGTGCTTCTAAAAGATATTCAGCATATACTCGAGTATGGGCATCACCAGCGGCCGACTTCCAGTTCGACGCCTTTTTAGGTTTCCCGCTGGCATAAAGGTCGCCCTTGATATCGGACTGCATGTCCGAGTAGTTGGACTCTTGACGCTGCATGACGACAAAGACGCTATTGAGCGAGGTAGGTGGTGGGTTGTAAGGTTGTGGTTGGCGGAGGTAGAGAAAAAGCTCGAGCTTTGACGGGTTGGTTCTGCAAATGGCTGACTCCAATTCTATCCAACCGATTCGTCCTTATATCATTTCTCGATACGGACCGACACAGTTGGTGCTCCGTCCCTGCCGTTTGGAGAACCGCCCTCATTCGGCCCTAGTCGATGTGGGGAACCAGTTTAACCTAGCTTACTCCTGCTGCATATTGCGGGGAATTACGCTCAGTTGTCAGAAAGAGGGTATAGGTGACTTGGCATTACGCTTGGCACGATAAATATGGCATTTCTCTGTAGAACAACTCTCTGCTTCTACGCCTGGCTGTAACCAACCGTGTAACCAACCTCAGCCCCCGTTCTCGTAATAAGAGTTACAGCTCGGTCTCTTCAAAGACTCGAATGAGGTACAGCTTGTCAGCGCGGCTCTAGCGCGCGCCTGCTAGACGTTGAGACGAACTCAGTTGATGGAGAACTCGATGAATTGGGGAGGAGGGAGAGGCATCGAACGGTGACGAGTCAGCCCTTCTCTGGACTTCAGACAGATCCGCAAGTTGTTCTACGCTCTACCGCCATATGTCACAGGCGCATGGCAGGAAGGTGTTGTGGCGAGAAGTAGTGTGTCCTAACCACGCTGATTCGCAAAAGTACACGGTGAAATCAGAGCGACATCGCTTGAAATGGGATTAATGTGAATGATCGCCTTTCCTTCAACGCGTAGTCTTCAATGATAGTCCGTGGCGGCCAACGTATCAGCGAGTAACGGTCAAGATGAATCGTGCACGCCTTCCATGCGCGACTTCACTCTTTTGCGAACCGATATTCGATGCTAATCCATCATGCATTTATGAAGCCGTGGTGCAGCTGACAGCTGTTCTGCAGTACCCTCCGAAATTTACTCTTGGCCTCGCGCTTGGTCGCCGATCACACATCCATAGTAGCAGCCATAGCAACATCATAAAGCCGACAGTATCTAAGATTGGCATCGGATATCCCAGGACCACTACCACAGAAGGTGTATTATCATATGGAAGGCCTGCAGCGTTGAGCGGATGCATCCTCACGCAATCGCTCAGCTTCTCGTCACCTCGCACCTGGACTTATCACGGCGACAAGATTTGGATGGGTATAGATCTTCGATCTGTACAGAGCGTACGAAGAAGTAGGCATTTCTACAGAATTTGCGGCGCTGGGATTGCACATGAAAGCTTTTATCTGCTTTTATGCATCATAGGGAATAGATGTTTCGGCGACTTCGGACTTCGGACCGCCTCCTCCAGGACGGCGCGTCTCAAAAATCTCCTTCGTTTGAAATCGAGCATGCGCTCCAACGAATCAGATTCCATGCAATTGATACGTCGAGATAGCTAACGTTAAACATGGCCGAGGCGCTCCGACGGGGATGTGCAGCTCTCAAGGCAAGATGAAGCGCGATGTTGAACGAAGATAAAACGGTACGTCATTGTGTGTTCGAGATGTCATTAACTCTACCGTATACTGTACCAGTAGTTCGCCTCATAGGGTCTAGTATTCAGTCGCGTTCTTGTAGGCGCAAATCGGTGGTAGGAAGGACCTGTCAGAAGCTTCTCGACCTCAGACCTGTGCGCCTGCTGATAGCATTAGGGCCATTGTGATAACAAATGGAAGGAAGATGGTAAACATAGACCTAGGTCTCGCCAAGTGGTCCGCCAAGGTGAGCGTAGTGACGAAACTGCAGCTATTTTGCGATATGATGCGACTAAGCGTGCAGCACATCACAAACTCTGCTCCTGCAGTGTTCCTTCAGTGACTGTCTTGCCTTAACCACTGATGGAAATGTCCAGAAAGAGCGGAACTCCCTGACTAACCGTTTCAACTGTCTTTCTAATAGAGAAACTGGGATCTGAAGAGGCCAACTTGAAACGTGGGTTTGATTGCGAGCCGTGAAAAGCCGGCGAGCTACACACCACATATATCTTCTCATAGTATTTGTCCAAGTAATGCACCTGTCGAGAATGACGAGACCGATCCTTGAGTGTGAGTCTCAGGTGTCACTTGCTTCATTGTTCTCCCGTTCCTCGATGCAGCGGGGATCTTCGGCATGAATGCGATAGTCGCTACGATAGTCGCGATCTGCCATCAGTAGCCTCTAGACATTTCCTCAGACGATGCACCTCGGGAGTGTCCAACTCCCCACTGTGTAAGCATTTACTATGTGGAGCGTCACTCGCTGTACTGCCAAATTGGAGAGCGAGTATGGCAATCTGAACGCTCACCGCATGCTCCACCGTACCTCTTATGCCTTCTAGAAGAGAAACTGTCGACATCGGTTCTGCTGCCAAAGTATCTGCTGTCATGCTTGCCGAGATCAGAGTGTTTCGACTGCAGAGCCATTCCCGCTCCCGAATGTCAATATACCTCCCTGTAGGTGCCGTATCACGCTTCTGTTCTTCCCTTCAGCGCATACTGCGTTTCGCCACAAAACCTGCAGAGGGCACGGGAAGAGAGCATCTGCTTGACTTGCTGACTTGCTTCACTCACCGCCACCACGAAGAGCAAGCGCGTATCCATAATGATGTACGTATTACCCTGCATGTTGCGTATTGATCTGCTGACATCTTTTGAGCGCAGGAAAGTGGAAGGCGCACGATGACACCGGTCTACAGGTAGGGCATCGTGTGCGCCTTTTCCTGCTCAACCCTCAGACTTCGTGTGACGCTGCTCGAAGCCCACAAGCTCAACAGTCGGTACTCGGTCCAGATGTGTCCCTTTGATTCCACGACCGAAAGGTACTAGAGTTCTGACGATCGACCGAATATCCTATACCACCTTACTCTACAACAAGACCGATTTACCTTCTTACATGTGATGCTTCACTCGATATAACCGTCAGACTTCAAGAACATCGTACATTTCCTTCACTCTTTGCACCGAGCCACGACACATAAGCCAGCCTACTACAGGTTGACTAATCTCAACTCAAGGAAGGCGCCATAATTGGGGCCATAACGGAAGGGAACAACCCGTTTCTATTGTAGGGCACGTCAGCGTTTCCAACAGAGTAACAGAATCGACGATAATCTGTCGATCAATACGGAACGGCATGTATCAACATCCGGCCACAAAAAGAAGGCTAGAGTGTGCAACATACCTGGCTTGGTGAACTTGGGGTATACAGGACAACCATACTGCCCCGGCGCCGGCAATATCTCGAAGCTCCTACTGAGCGGCATTGCGTTTGGATACCCTACGCCACTTTCTCCAGCAACATGCGGGCTTGCGAATGGCATCGTCTGTACGTTCATCCCGGTGAGATTCGTCATGGTGGTGTAGTCGGCTGGCGGAGGCAACATGGCGCCGTGGGTGGGATGTCGGAGCTGGTTTGGAAGTGGGCCTAGGAAGGTTGACTGACCACCCATCGGCGGAAGGACCATGGAATTGGGCGTCATGTACTGGGGAGGGGGAAGGCTTTGAAAAGTGACTTGCCTAGGAGGCGCCATTGCGGAAGAGTGACCATTGCCGCAACAGCAGTGTTGCTGCTGTGACTGTTGTTGAGGCTGATGGTGGTGATGATGCGGAGGAGGAGGAGAACTCCGAAGTTCTCGTGGCAAAGACTGCTGGTGATGATGGTGATGGTGGTGACGCTCCGGTGAGGGCGAGCAACGAAGTTCGTGCGGTAGTGATCCTTCCCTTGGTCTACGGCTGTGATGATGGGTTGGACTCAACCTTTCATGATGATGATGATGATCGGCGACAGTGTGACGGAGTCTGGGACTCTGATAGTACCCATCTTGCCCATACGCTACCTCGTCATCGTCGTAGTCCGACATTGAGGGTCGTCTTCGAGGGCGTGGGATGGGAACGGGGCCTGCATTCATGCTCTCCGATGCATATGGCACATGGCGAGACATGTCGCCTCTACGGCACGTGCTTTATGTCTGTTTTCAGCTTTGGACTTTGAAGGTACTTGGATGCGTGAGCATACGACCGAGAAACGAGGCGACGATAAGCGGTCGAATGGAACATGGATATGTATAGAGCTGTACCAGACATTGTTAATTAGGTATACCTCCCTTTCAACATCTTATCACAAGCCTAAGCCAGTGGTATCTTCCTCTCCGAAAGTGCCGAGCCTTTCGGACTGCTTCGCGAGGCGTCCTTTGTTGCAAAAAGCAGGAGTCGCGCTAACGATTCAGCGATGCCTTTGTGATAAGGTGAAAGGGTGGAAGGTACTTTGCCCAAGGAGTCGCTGACATTCGAGTAGCCCCAAAGAGTTTCACCTAGACACCTTCCTTTTCAAAGCAGGAAGTGGTTCGTCGTGATTCGAGTTCTCCATCCAGGAAGTGAGGAAGCGTTGGAACAGCTGTCGCGTTGTTGTGCCTGTTGTGGTGTACTGCCTATTGCCATATTCCGCCTATGTTTCTTATCGGCACGCTCCATCCACAGCCGGCGCCGAGCATCCAACCCTGCCGAACACACCATCACTAAGCCGACCTCCTAAACAGGCTCCTGATAGCCTCCATAACCCCCAGATCCTCCCACTTGAACATCTCTGCTTCCTTGCTCACGCCATCCGACATCGCACCAAGTCGAGAACCCTGCTTCGAGACCGTCTCCTCGGTCTGCATCTCCAGGTCTCGTATTTTATCCCAGTCTTCTGCCGAGCGTTTTGCGATTTCGGCGAGGACAAGTGGTGCAGCGGAGCGGTAAACGAGTGCGAGTTCGTCGTCTAGTACTACGAGGCCACGTCGTGCTACTTGCGGAGCCATTGCGTTCTGAGCAGCGACCGACGCGAAATATCAGCATCATTTAACCGCTTGTTGTCCAGACAAAGATAACGATACATACCATCTTCCGCACGGTATTGTTGAGATCCTTGATAGCTTCAGCGTGATACGCGCCATCCCTCACTAACCACCTACTATCACGCATCGCCTCAACCTGCTCCAACGTCAACTGAGAAAGCGATTGCCGGGAGTGGAATGGCGATGTGATGAGCGAACGGAGGAGACTGCGGACGTATGACGATAATATGGATGTTCGAAATGCTGTATGTGCTGATTCAAGCTCTAAAGGAGTACAGGCATGTCAGCGGTACAAGCAGAGCAAGCATAGAGAGATACATACCTCCAAGAAGCTCAATCCAAGGTGGTTTCGCGCCTTGCCGCTTCACGATCCGATTCATAAAATACTCGCCTCGATCGAGGTACGGATTATTCTCGTCGTGGTCGTGGTTGATCCGTTTCCCTCGACCAGAGACATTATCAAACCAGCCTTTACTACGTGCGCGCTGAATAGACGAGTGGAGGGGGTATCGAGTGTGAGCACTTTTCCCGTCCCGACGTGCGCTTGCGTTGCGTTTTTCGGACTTACCTCAATCCTGTCCTCCACCAGGTTCTGCCATGCTCGCATTCCACTTGGCCCACCCTTGACGCCACCACCGGCAGCACTAGTCCCGCGCGTCTGGTACCCTTCTCCACCACCGAGTCGATAATCCAACGCTCCCTCTCGCGCACCGAGAATCCTGCCCTGGGTGCGTTCTGTGCGTTTCCGTTGACGGTCGGCGTTCCGGATTTTTGGGTCGTCGGAGATGACAGGACGGTCCAGTAGGGAAGAAGAGGAGGAGGGGCCCGTGTTGAGGAATTTGCCGTGGAATATTGAGGGTGTGGATGTGTCTTCGTCTTTTGCGATGTACTGGGCCATCCAGGGTCGGAATTCTTCCGGTGGGATTTGTTGTTCGAGTTGGATTGACCGTGATAGGCGGTTCATGTTGCGTTCCTCTGCTTCTTCTATATCTTCTAGGTTTTCTATTAACGCACGTTCCTGCTTTCCGAGTGCGGAATTGTCACGAATGATCGGTTCCATATCGAGTTTCCGTGTAAGATCCTTTATTTTTTGTTCAGCCGTAGCTACGACATCCGATCGAAGCGGTTTATGTGTATCCATCAACATTCTCAGAACTGCATCTCGAGTGTTTTCCTCTCCCGTCCATATTCTACGTATAACCGAGGTTAGCACGTGTGCCGTTCGAGTCGATAAAGGAAGCGGACTTACGGAGAGTCATCTACCAAACGATCTGTTCTGCGGTATCCCTTCCGCGTTTTGGATGACCTGGCATCCTCTGCTTCCTCTTCTATTGCATCAGCTAATAACTTGGCGGCTCCTGTCAGAGGTTGCTGCTCCGCTTCGTCCGTTTGGGGAGCTGTTTTGACACGCTGGACATTCCGGTGGACGACCGAGGTATGAAGGTATCGCGCCGCCGGAGGAAAGCGAGGGCTCGTGAGCTGGACTATTGCTTGGCGGGAAAATGCCATTTTGAAGAAACGGTATGTCGTGGCTGGGTATTGTTGATGTTCGATGCGGGAGAAAGGTGGAAGTGGCAAACTCTTCAATAAAGTTGAGATGGTGGCAATCGCTCGCTCGTTCCTGGCCCATAACTAACGCCGTTGCCCACGTGACCTGAAATAAGACGTCATCATCTTCACCCTCAGACTGCTATTGTATATCCACCATCATCTTCATAGGTCTTCAAGCAGTCTATAGGTATGTACATAACTCTTCGACACCAGCATCCAGGGCGGGAATATGTGTCCGTCACCGATGGAAACGGAGCAGCAAGTAAAGCGGCTCGTCGCCGCTGCGTCAATGGGATCAGTGCCGGATTTTCAGCGTCGACGACAAGGCTTGACGAGCAACTACTGGTTCTTCACGCAAATAGCTCCTTGGGTACACTTTGTGCAGAAAGCTGTGCAGAATGCTGTGTTCTGCTCCCAATACGGCCGAAGTAAATTCATCTCCGAAGACTGGCTCCTTTCAAGTTTGTTCCTTGCGTTTTCGATCAATTGGACGGTTCCTTTATGCTTCTCCCATATCGAGGGGGCGATATTTCGGGTGACGAGGAAGATGGGTAGGGAGTAGCGAGATGAGGAATTATATTAGGTGAGTGACGATTATTTCCTCGGATATGTGTCCGTGCTCAAGCAACAAGCGCAACAGGACGATCATTATACGGAAAGCTAGCGATTCTCAATTCTAGAAGCAGTAACTTCACCGAGCGAACGTAATGGCCTCCCCAGATACCGCTCCTGATTTTGACAGCAAGCTGCCGAGGAAGTTTGCGGAAGGTCTCGTTAAAGCATGGCTTGTGAGTACAAGATGTCTCCGGAGTCCATCGAGACCGTCTGAAATGCAGTTTGCCTCTCAAACCATTAGAGACCATCGAATGGACCTTGCACATCAAGCGAAGTAAACGAATTAATCGATTACATCGGATATGTGCTTATGGGCTCGTTTGGCAGTGAGCCAGGTAGAGAGGTACTCCAGGATTTGACTGCCTACTGGCTTCTCGCAGAAGAGAAGAAGGCTGGCCTCGTCATTGGAACAGATGTGAAACTATCTCTCGACACCTTTCTCCATTATGGAGATCAGAATGCCTCAACGAAGAGCGTTTACGCGGGGTTTCACAGGATCTGCGACGCGTGTGGCGAAAAGTCGACGGACAGAGGAGATGTAAGAGCTTTGGTGTATGTTGTTGATTACTTGGAATACCGCGAAAATCGAAGGAAATCAAAGTACGAGGTCAAGGTCAAGTCCATTGCAAAAGCGCTTCTTAGTAGGATGTTGGCCATGCCTTTCACGTCGGATAACCTATCTGAACCCGCGTTATCGTCAGGTGAGCCCGCACAACTCCATCTTGTGTACTGACAATTGCCGACTCCAAGGGTGTTTCTGCTTATCAGCTCCGGATACACTGTCAGGTCACGCCTGGAAACGCCCTTCTTCCGGTAAGTCAGATTGGCTTCAACGATCGCGTTGCATGGGGAGCGGGGGTAACAACGTCCTACTAACGATATGCTCATGAGTAGTGTGCCAGAAAATCGATGACGCGGAAGAAAAGCTTTTTCAATACTGGTATAGTAGGAAGCGTGAAGGCACAACCGGTCGATCAGGAAATTGTAAGTAGCTGTTCTGCGATCCACTGCGTTACTGGCGCATCGAGGATGGCACGTGCAACGACTCCTAACATGTGCATTTTATGTCGCTCATCAGGCACCACTGAAAAGGAAACAACAGAGGGCAGCCCAGTGAACTCCACTTCCATTGACCCGATGCTTCCAAAAGACACCGTATCACAAAGACCTTCAGCTGCGAACGACGAGGTGATCATGCGACGTGTCGCTGACGACCTGACATGGCGTGCAAAAGTCGAAGATCTTCGTCGGATGTCATTTTTCCAAGGATACAGCAAGTTCAGCCAGAATGACCGCGCTGATGGTGGAAGCCATGAGAATGATACCCGCTGTGCACCCACCAAAGCTTCTACCTTCTGAAGCTGATCCTTGTAAAGAGATCTAGCTTAACGTGGCCCAGCACTCATTGAGAACTGCTATCTTCTTGACAGTGCAGAAGCGCAGCAACAGTGATACAACCATGGACCCCTGGAGCGTCACGTCTGGATTGGTGTTGGATTGGGTTGCTGTCGTAGCTATCGTAGACTTTAGATGATGGCGAGATTCTAGCTCATGGGAACATCTTTCCGGTGCAAGATACTTGGATTCCAGAATGTACTTTAGCAACTATGTTTATGCCACGATTTGACTGGGTGATTCCTGAACGAATATAGTATTGTCCCTCGTCTCCCTCAAGGACAACCGGTTTGAAAGACACTTATCTGGCAAATGCAAACGCTAAGAGACAAACATTTCCCTTCAAACGTGTGTACTTTCTCCTCAGCCTGGTGAGCCGAGCTTTGGTGGACGATCAGGAAATAGTACCCCCTTGTCTTGAAGTCCGTTCAACATCGGATGAAAGCTCTGGCAGGGCTGAGAAGCTAGACTATAGAGAAGCGCTCGCGCATCTTATTTACGACTTGCCCTGTCGAGAGGATGTGAAGTCTGTTTCTACGTTGCGTACCCATACACCTAATACTTCCAAGACAGCACACGTCGAGAAAGGGGGTTTTGCACTTCCGTATTCGAATAGGCAAACAGGAGATACATGGCAATAATGAAAGAAGGTATTCAGGTAAAGTCTTCTTTCTATTCCTTGGGGAAGTTTCTGAAGAAAGGGGGCAAGGATGAGCCTCCCCAGACTTCAAATTCCACCAGGGATAAGGCGGCATACTCGAGGAACGTCGTAGTGGCGATCATTTCGGAGGCTTGCGAGGCTTGCGTCCTTCGCGAAAATACAGACTTGACAGCGACAGACTTCCGGCGGAAGGGCAATCCGGAGAGATGGCAAATGATGAGGGACTATTTGGTAGCGAGCAATTACCAAGAGATCAAGACCCAACGCAATGACTTGCTTGGGCTGCCCATAGAAACCTGTTCTGACGCTTTGCTCGAAGCAGCTAAGGGCAGGCTGGATTTAGCACTAATGAAGAGCCACGAGGAGGCTTGTGACAACAATGTTAAACAGGATCAATCGCAAACGAGCTTGTCAAGTGAGTACACTGACTTGCGTCTGTAGCGAGTCCACGGAGGATGGAGCTGATCCGTAATGGTTGAACCTTAAGCTCATATTCAGCCTGAGTTTCCAGATTCCCCATCTTTCTCTTCATTATGTCAACAGGGAGACAAATCTCCGAGCCCCGGAACTGGTAACGGTCAGCAACCCTGTGAGGAGTTTCGAAGATCGATGGGACCACCTCATCCTAACGATAGTCCTGCCCACCTTTCAAATTCGCCTGCTTCCGATCCTGTCTACTTATCGCGCTCGAAGGAAATTGCGAGCTCGGGCATCTTGACTGAAGGTGCATCCCAACAGTCTGGCGACACTGGGGACAATGAAGTGCTGTCTTTTTTTGAGTTCTTCAAAAGAGCCCCACCTTTGCCGAAATGGGCGGAGTAAAGAGCCTATGTGGCAGTATGCATATGGTTGTTCTTTTGGCCATGGCGCTGCTCTCATGTCGTCATGCTCGTCGCGGCGGAGGTTGGGCACCACTGAATAGACTGCTATCGTTTAAGAGACATGACTAAGTTTCAGAGACTGTAATATATTGTAAAATGAAGTGTACCCCACGGGAAGTATTTCGAAACAACATACAGGGTACATTATTGTTGATTTGCATGATATGGAAAACCCATTTACAACTCTTGTTCGCCCGTTGGACCATAGTACACGCTACAATGACCCGGGGCAGCCGGTTCCCTAGACAAGACCTGAATCTTCTTCTTTGCGGATTCATCGTCTTTGAAGGTCGTGTCAATCGTCATGTGTTTCATCATGAAGCTGGACGATATCTCAGGAATATACAACGTCTCTCTAAGCTACTTCCATACCCTCAGGTACCAATAAAAAGACACAACCATTATAGTCCCATGACCACCCCAGTCCTCGGTCCAGCAGAGGAGGCGGAATGCACATCGGTCCTCCTTTTTCCGAGAGCAGACATCATTCGTTCGGCCCTCTGTCGTCGAAGATTATCTTCCTCATCCTTGTCCTTCCCATCTCTTCCTCTTCCAGTATTATGATGATTGGTCAATGGCGATCGTGGGGTCTGCGTGCGACTTTGCGGGCCAGTGCGCCGGACGCGAGCATCCACAACGAGGGCTTCGAATTCCGCACAGGTGCTTGAATCAGCTTTCGCCGGCGGCGCTGTCGGGGGCGTAAAGCTGATCATTGGTGCAATAGGAAGCGTTGTAGTCGTTACTTGTGGTCGAGTAGCCGTGGTAGCGGGCGAGCCAGTTGACAGAAACTTTGAAGCCACAGGCGGGCAAGAGCGTTCGTCGTTTATCTGCTGCATCATTGTGTGTCCGGAGCTGGCAGACGGACGCATTGACCGCGGCCATCGACGAGTTGCAGATTGGTTGAACTCATCGCCGCTCGCATTCCCGTTGTCCAAGCGCGATGTGGCGGTAAAGGTGGCCGAAGACGGAATTTTGGTGCTCGGTGGCGTTACTTGTACCATAGGAGTTGCAGGACCGATCCCAAGAATGCTGCGTGCAGATGGCGTGCCAACCATCGGGTACGAATCCATGCTCCCTGTTCGACGAGCGTGTCCTGGCGACGTGGACCCCGGAGCAGGCGAAGATGCGGTATACTGGGATACGGCGCGACGTCTGTGCTTGGCGAGCGCTTTGGCTAGCGTGGAATTCGTAGAGGACGTCGAGGTAGCGGGTGCCGGAGACGAATATTTGCGGACGTTTGGAGAGGCTCGGTCACGGAGGAACGAGGGGAGGCGCGACTCGCCGTTGACACCAGTGCTGGAAGGCATGGCCTTGGCACTAATGTCAAATGCCATGATATCGCATGGAGGTGGAGTCGTGGGCATTCCCGAATCGGTATCGTCTGCAGATGAGCGAGATGTGTAACTCTGCGACGAACCGTAGGAGTCGTTGGATTCGAGCGAGTATCGCTTGATCATCGCCGGACTGGATACCTTCTCCTCAACAGTGCTAGAAGCAGGGGCGCGGGAGGCGTGTGTGTCGGGGAGAGGAGAGCTTGTCAAGGGGGGCGAAGCGATCTCCTGAAGCTCGGACACCGTGACACTGTGCGTGCGGCCTTGAGCGCGATAGTGCGCCGTGATTTCTGCGAGCGTAGGGAGACCTGCGCGCCCTCGCGGCGCAGGAATGGATTTATCTGCAGCGGCAGCGGCGCCATGACTAGTCGCATGTGTGGTAGCAGCAAGGGTTGAAGTCGTACCAGAAGGGAAAGAAATCCGGCTGGTCGTGGCTAGCACGTCTCGGGGGAAAGGCAACATTCCTTCCTCTTTGTCTCTAGGCACACCAGCGACGGAAGCGGTCGCGCGATGGTACGTCGGTCGACCTAGATATCGCTGCGAGTCACCGGGTGCATGAGGCTGCGGGACTGTCGTCGAGCGGTGAGGAGAGGAAATCTGGGCGGATGGTAGGAGCTCGCTTTGCGACCGAACGTGCGTCTTTCCGGCTGAGCTGGAGCGGCAAGAGAATACAGGAGCAGTGGCTCGCATGTTACGTGGTTCTTTGTCCGCTGTGGCGAAGAGCCCAGGAGGCAGAACTGGATCGTTCGTCCTGGCTTCGCCGACTGGCGCAGTGACTGGCACAGTAGCCGTTGTCGTGGTGAAAGTTTGGGTGGTGACTGGAGATGAAGTGCGCGAAGAAGGTGAGGGGATCATGCTGAATGGTTTACAATTCCAAGGGGACGCGGTCCCTTTGGCTGATGCGCACGCAAAAGCATCAGTACGAGCGCATGCAGGACAAAAGAGGCTTGAACACACAAGGTTTAGGCAAGTCTCGAGACGAGTCCCTTCGCGAAGTTCTTTGCGGCGTGTCCATGTGGATATCAATGTTGTTGGTGATAGCGGTGTTGTCATACAAATACATGCCGTTTGTCATCTTTCCCGTCGCTGTCAGAGAAGGATGATCGTCCAGCGCACTCTCAGCGACGGCCAGAGCGACTGAGTAGGCGAGATCGGTGGGCCCAGTAGGGAGGGAGTCGATCATAATGGTTTGGTGTTGTGGTATGATATGATGATGTGAGTTTGCCTGTCACAGACGGGCCTTGACGTGCGATGTATATATGTCGTCCTTGCGAATGGGCTGAAGGGCGTTTACCCCCTGTGAATGGTTTGAAGAAAGGGACGGAGAAAGGAGGGATGGAGGGGCTGAAACGAGACTCGACTAGGCCAGCTAGTCGTTGCGCACCAGGCTGCTTGAAGGGGAAAGGAAGGGGTATAGCGATGGGGCAAGGTGGAGATGTATATGTATACATGAACAAGGGTATAGGTTACGTAGCTCAAGCACAATAGATCTTCAGCCCACCGGTCTATAATGGTAGCTATAATGGTCTCTGCCCAGCGTTACAATTCCCACGTACATCCAGGCACGACACTAATCCGGAAGAAGCGCGCTTGGCACAGAGCGTGTTTCACTCTTGAGAAACTCTATCTCCCGGAACCTGCGCCCGATCTCGCGCTTTAGGGAGGATATCGAGAATAGCAGCTGGCAGCTGAGTGAATAAGCTGGTGGCTGGGTGGCTTTGATGATGATGCTCCATGACATCGACGGTGCATATACTCAGCGGCTCGTATAAACTCATGAAATTGGACTATTTTTTCGGCCCTCGTCGCCGACAGTCTGGTATAAGGAGGTTACGGTTCATAGCTCGTTCTGCCCGACTTTCTCTATCTGACTATGTAAAGGCTATTTAAAGGCTATCTAGTTCCTTTCCTCCCCCCGCCTGAAGGAACCGAGGGATCACCGAATAATGTGTTAATTGTTTATTTAATGAGGTATAATCTATACAACGACTCCTGTGCTTCCCTGTCCTCTGCTACAATCCACACAGACCGTGTCTGCTTCTTTACGAGAGTGTTACAGTCAACCGGGAAGATTTAGACTGTTCCCGAATTATCAGCGCCTGTAGAAAACATAGTAAGGTTATCACGCTGATCTGGGGAGATAGGCAAGTAACCGATACGTACAACTCCAAGGGGTGGTTCCACCGTTTGCGTCGTATCCCAACTTGATGTCCATTACTGCGCCGTAAGTCTGAGGCAATGTCTCGATTAGCAAAATTCGCTCGACGATACCCAAAAGTACTTACTCCTGCACCACAAATGAAGATACCACAGAAACCGACAATCGCAGCCCAGGCGAATAAGGCTCGGTATCGCAGCGACTTGTCCGTCTTGCGGAGGGAGAAGAAATCATAGAACCACATTCCAGATTCCATGGACAAGCACAAGATCGACCCGAGAAGCGCGCCAATGAGGCCGACTAACCCGCCGAAAACAGGGATTGCGCTGTAAATGCAGAAAATCGAATCAGGCTGAGGCTCCCTCCATGGTAGAGCCGGGAACAGATACATACCTGGCAATAACGTAGGAGAACAGAGTGCATGCGGCAACACAGGAGAACCAAACGATGTAATGCTTCTTCGTGTTCTTCGAGAGATCATCTGTGCCACGGAGCATTCGCACGAAAAGGTATTTCGCAGGCATCTATACAAGATGACAAAGAGGTGTCAGAGAGGAGGCATCTGCATACCAGCAGCGAGGGCGGGGACGACTTACGTGTGTATACAGCACAGAAGAAGCGATCAACGCAGGAAGAACGATTCCGTACGCAATCTTTTTAAGTAAAGCTGTACGTCACGGGTATGAGCGATCTCGGCCAGCTGAATGCGACAACGATACAGACTTACGACCAGCAGATCCTAGAGCGGGCGAAGCGACATATTGGCCGCAATAGTAGTAAACGACGATACCGACCGCCTATAACATTCGTCCAAGTCAGCGGGGAACTCGAACAAGGGAGTAAGACCAGTAATTGAAATGTAGACTTACAAGGTACAAGGCATACATGAACATTTGCGTGATGAACAATGCGATGGGGAATTGCCGAGGATCCCGCATTTCAGCAACGACGGCGAAACTACAGACGTGTCGATAGAATCGATAGAACCAGTGCAAGTACGAGGAGGACCGGGTTAGTGTCTCGAACGTCACATAGCCTCACTTTGACAATGAAACTTACTATGAAGGCATACCAGCAAAAGCAAATAGGAGACTACCGACGCAGCTCATGGCGGTCGCGAACGAGGGTTGACCGAAGATGACGACTTCCTTCATCCAATCACCGGTCGCAGGCGCGGCAGCAGGTCTGTCTTGGATCCCTACACCGACAGTAACGATCAAGACTACAGAACGTAAAGATCAGCACATCTTGATCAGGAAGAAAAAAGGAAAATGGTGACCACATACGAGAGATGGTAATGGCGAAAACTCCAACCCATGAGATCCATGACAGCTTCTCCAAAGTCTGAATGCTTGATACGGCGAAGACAATGATGGCCGCGATAGCGACGAAAGCGGCGGTGCATGTCCCATGCGAGGAAATAGCATTCAAAGCGATGCTAATACCCAACATACCGGAGCCGGCAATGCAAGTCATGAATAGCCAATACGAGACCGCCATGAATTCTCTGCCGATGGGACCAGCAAGCATGTAGCCAACATCAGGGACGGAGTCTGCAATATGACATATGTGAACTTCAGTCACGGGAAGGATCACTGTCGCTCTGAGCGTGTCACTTACAGACTTCGGGATGACGAAGCTTGAACTTTCCAATGGTGTAACCGGCCCAGTGACTGAGATTCCCCACGAAAAGGAGCAACAATAATCCTGGCACGATTCCGAGTGCCTGGAAAACGGACGGGATACTGAGTACACCGAGTCCGATTTGCGCCTTGATCATCAACATGACCGTTCCCAACAAGCTGACGTTTTTGTAATTCGGTCCCTCCTCGTTGATTTCACCGAAGACGGCATCGCCCTGGACAGCGGCCTCGAGCTCGTCGGCGTCAGCGAGGTACGCCCGTGCGTCGTTGGCATCTTCGTAGTCGCCCTTGGTCGGGGCGTCGCTCATCGCGATTCGGTCGCCCTTGATGGAGTCTTTGTTGATACTCATTTTTTTTTGTGTGTGCGTGCTGTGTGCGTGTGTGTCGTCAGGAAAGTCGCCTGGCGTCAGTGATGTAGCAGACGGATGCTGCTATATAGTCGCTAGTCTTGAGGACGGAGAGTGGAGTGGCAAGACTACTGTAAGGGATTGAGAGGAGCGCGAGATAAGGGTTGGAGCTGCTCGAGGCGGGGGTAGTCGAAAGTTTGAAGAATCGGATGGAAGGTTATATGCAGAGATGTGGACAAGATAAGTTATCACCCTATAGGACAAGAGGCAATAATACCCTAGGGCGCAGGGCAGGGGGGAGTTGCCCGGTTGCTTACCGTGACCCGAAAAAACGCAAGCGAAAAAGATGAACACCTTTGGAGCTCCTCGAATCCAACCCGAAGAACTGTTCCTCTGCTGTTATACCAAACGAGTCGTTCATGTTTGAAGCTCAAGAGCTAGCTGGAGTCTGTACTCTGTTAGATATCGCAAAGCGAGCGCTCTAGACAGCTCTCTGGCCGCTTCGCGTAGAACTGCTTGACCTCAAAATTTTCAATCCCAGGAAAAGATGTGCAAACCCGGCTGGAGCCACGGTCGTAGTCGCGTGTCTTGACGTGGGGAACCATGTCAGGCCCCCTCGGGTATAAGTTGGATGTTGAGGTTCTTCGAGGCAGAACACATTGCATGAGTCAGCATGTAGGCATATATAGCGAGAGTTGTTAGCTTGGTTTTGCAAAAAGTTCAGCCCAAGCGCTCAGCTAAGTCCCGATTGGAAAATCTTTCCAGCCGAGTTGAGACCAGAGTCGCTTGGCAGCAGATGAGATACAGTACAACAGTAGCGGAGTTTTTAGCCGATGCAGCTGCCGGTTCAGCTGTAAGAGCGAGCTCAGGAGCGTCATTAGTCAACTTAGATGCCAACATTAGCTATTAGCGCCATCAGGCGATAAAGCGCGGGATGTAATCAGCTATGTAATCGAAAATGTTGTTGCGGCCACCTCACCTGATCAGCTAATCTAGCTCCTGACCTCCTGATAGCTCTCCTGATCTGACACCTGGCCTATCTGGAAAGCTATCTGGAAATTCGCAAGTTATCGCGCTCTTCGGGTTGAACGACTCGGAGGAGATAGCGCTTGGCGAAGTAGCGAGGGAGCCAGTCAAACGGATAGTGGTAACATAATCAACGAGGAGAGCTCGACATGGCTACCGACAATATGGCATATGGGAGCTGCAAAATGGCTCAAACTCCCACAAAATACAGTACAGACAGACGGCAAGCTACTGCTTGCACTACTTGCAAACAGAGCTTCAAGATTAAATAAATTGCATGTCACCTTCAGCTGATCGGCGGGTCGGCGGAAAAATCGACCGCCGAAAACTCTCGCCCGCCACTTCTTTCTCGTCATCCCCAGCCTCATCTTCTCACTTTGTTGGTTCTGAACGGTGAACAGCTTTTTGAAAGATATGAAGGAAGAGCTCCTAGATGCCAGTTCACATTCCACGGATTTTCTTCGCTCTTCGGACCGACGATGCTCAGGGCGGACACAAGCTGCTGCTGCTGCTGCTGCTAGCTCAGCTGCGGACATGGTCCTCGTCTTCTGTCATTGGTAACTTATATACTGTACCCGTTTCACGTTTCACGTTTCAGAAATCGTTTCAGCTTCGGGGAAGCTCAATGGAAGTTGGCAGCCAACAGCTCGTCGCGATCGGTCTCATATTCACGGGACAGTGTCTATAACTTTTCGGAGGTCGGGTGGTCTTGGTAAGCTCACATCGTTTGTGCAGAACGGCGCGTAATGCTTGATGCATATGTTGTTGTTTGCTTGATTAGACAAGGCCCAACAAAATCATCTCCAAGGCGAGTCGACCTGAGGTCAACGACTCTCTATTATGCAACGGAGTATTATTATCAACGGAACGGATTACTTGGTATGCCATCATGCTACAACGGATCGCATATGCGAGTGGATGTTCATTGGAGGGTTTGTTACACCAATGCACTCTTCAACAACCACCCTTCAAATTAACGTGCGCGCTCAGTTGGGGGACGTCGCCGCGCTTGCATCGGGTCAGCAATGGCAGCGGGACCGCACGAGCGGTATTCAAGCGTCCTTCCGTCTTCTTCTGTTGCTGGAACAATGTCCTCCTGTATGACGCGATACATCAAACCTTGCGGTCTTTCCTTTGGCAGGGCAATCAGACAATGGAAGTAACCTCAAATCTTCAAGCGACGCTGTCCCGTCGACTTGCTTGCCTTGACAGCTAGACGTTCAATATCGACCTGCAAGGTGCTGCAACAGCTATGATTCACCAGATGATTCATGAGACGCATCAGACGATTCTCTACATGGGTGGACACGGAGCCACTAGCGATGGTCCCACCTTGATTCTCTCCTTCCTCAAAGGCGCCGGCCGACGAAACTCCTTTCGAGCACGGTCGTCGTGACACCCATCTGCACAGCTTCTCGACCCTCCAATCATCGTCTCCCCTGCACAGCACCTTTGCCTTTCAAAGGGGTCTTACTCAAGGAGAACTGCATGAATGGAGGATAAAGGAATGGGCAACGGGAGGAGGGGTCATAACGTCATCCCAACGCGAATCTCTGCGACGACGGGAGAATGGGACGTATCAAAAGCGCATCGGGTGTGCATTTGGCCCTTTGATAACCCTTCAAACAATTCGCAGCATGAAAGGACGATATGAAGGTTCTGTTGTGTGTTGTGGCTTCCGTTGTCCTCTTCTGCGTGTGCTGGAGCGGGCGCTGGACGACGCAGGGATAAGGATATAAGCGTACGTTTCTTTGCTTCCTGTTGGGTAGTCTGAGAGCAGTTGACCATCAGTTCCCACCTGGCTTGCTGTCAACTTTTCAAACTTGGCTACACGCAACCTAGTCCTATTCAACTCGATAATCACATGGCGGAAGCAGACACTCGCGACACAACCCCTCCTATCGAGCTTGGTACGCCATGGAAGTCCGCGTCCCAAAAAGGCAAACCCACCGAGCCTCTTCCTCTCTCACCTGAGCAAACGCACGCCACTCCTGTACGACAGCGCGACCGACTTACCTCTGCCACCGTCCCGCGCGAAAGCGCAGAAAGATCCACTCCGGAATACAAACGCTCGGTAGGCGGTTCCCAACAAGGGGAAGTTACCGAGAGAGATCGAGCGCCGGCCTCAATCGATGAGAGGACCGAAAGTGATGAGGTACCGACTGTCTCCCGTCGTCGACTTTCCCATCACGAAGATGAACGACCCGGAACACCGCCCCCTCCGGCGCCGCAGCAGCCTCCTTTCCCCCCTCGCCCGTCATCTACCAATGGCGCTGCAACGGGAACAATCGCACAAAGGAGGAACCTCTCCGCCGTGTCCGCTATCAGCTGCAGTATGTGCAGCGCCACCGGTGTGAATAATTTGTGGCGACGTGACCGTGCCGGGAAACCGATCTGCGGAAAGTGCTGTGAGCAGTTGAGGAGGAGGTTGAATCCGCGTTACGTGAGTCTCTGTTGCGCAGCGCGTTTCGAAGTATATCATGTCGTGGCACTGCAGTGAATTGATCCTTCCTTTGTTGTCGAGTACAGGCTGCACCAACCAGAGGCGAGCTCCACTCAGAGTCCGTCCGCCACTCTACCTCGACCCTTCCCGTGCGTCGGAGAACCCCAACGCCACCGTCAGCACGACATGCACCCTATCCACCTCGAGGTCCTCCTTCACATGCAGCGTACGCAGGTGCGCATCAGCAAGGGCCCGCGTATGCATCTGGCTCGCATCATCCTGCGGGACCTAGTGCGAGCGGTCATAATGAACGTCGCGGAGAACACGAAAGCTACCACGGACACCCTGCGAACGGTCAAGCCAACGGGAATGGGAGCTACTCTGACTCGTTGCGACTTCCGCGATTCGATCCGAATGGTCGTCACACGGACGCTTCCCGACCTGCACACACACGCTCCAATTCGCACTTGAATGGACAAGCGCAAGGGCAAGGACAAAGCACCACACTCCCACCAATGTCATCTCTGGAACGCATAGCGGACCACTATCGTCCACCGCCGACCGCTAATGGAGCACCAGGAGGACTGGGCGGGTTTAGGAGTAAGGAGCCGGTTGCGTTGCCTGCTGCTTACTCCCGTGCTGGAGGTGCGGCCGAAGGTGGCAAAGGTCATCATGCGCCGCAGAACGGGAATGGTGAAGAGATTCGTCGTATGGCACCTCTTGGTAGTGGAGGAGAACGCGAACGAGAGCGATACCACGCATCCGGTCAAGTCTCTTGGTACGCCGGTGCACCTCGACGTCAAGCACCGCCGACTGGTGGGCCCTCATCGAGCGGTGGAATGGTGACGGAAGCGGAAATCCAGGCGAAACGTGCGTTGCTTGTCGAAGGGCGACGATGGATTTTCAGCATGTTGGATGAGACGACGGCGATGCTGAGGCAGCTTGATGATGCTAGTCTGCATGTTGGTGGGGCCGAATAGCACATGTATGTAGAAGTGAGGTCTGAAAAGAGTATGAGGAATTTGTATGTCACGCATGTTATATTGTACCCTAGGTTGTACGGCCCGTCTCTCTTGTTCGAATACACTATTGGTGCGCTGTTCTGCCACCTTGAGCATTGTGGCAATCGTTGCCACTGCGCATGCGAGCATATGCGTCGTCATACTTTCGTCTGAATGAGGTCACCAGGAGTCGCATGAAAGGTGGCATCTTCTCGCAATATCAAGGAAGGCTCCCGGGCATGATCAATCAGCCTGGCTGTCTGTAGATGCACAAAGGTTCCTAGAGTGACAATGGTTCGCGAGGAGTCCAACGTACTCGGTTGCTTTGATTGACTGTAAATCGACTCGGCAGAGGAGAGCACCAGGTGCATGTGCGCGACTATCTGCGTAGACGAGAAGTGCGCCTACTGCGGGATCATTGACCTCGCTTCTTTTGAATAGCGCTCGAACGAGAGTGCGTACAATGGTTATCTGATACACGTCATTGGTATTCTTGATTAGCCGCAGTACTGGTACACAACCCCATCGCAAAAACCAAGCGCTTATCCTTTCTCCAGGCCAGACGGGGATAGAGGTCTCCTCCACTACCAGAGCACAGACAGACAGGCATACGATGACCAATTCCTAGCCCCTCTTGTCCTGTCCTACGTGCGTAGCCCATGCCTCATTTAGTGCACTTCTGCCATCACCGCATGTGTGAACCTGACTCAGTATTTCCTGTACACCCGCGCACTCCAGGAAAAAAAACGCCTCACAAAGAACCCAATGTGATCCGTGCATGGCAGTCTATCAAATAGGGACGTGAATTCGGGTTCATGGATCTTCCTACCTTGCGAGAGAACCGACGAGAAAGCAGTCCAACTTCACATGCGTATACGAAATCCAACGGGTTTTACCTTTCCTATCAGCGTATTTTCTTCGTCAACATACCCCCCGTGTCTTTTGTACGCATACCTGGCATAACGATCGAGCGCACAAATACCATTCCAATGCTCAACGCGCACATGCTACTCGGCTGAAGAAGAATACCGCTGCAATAGAGTAGGACTCACGCTTTTCTCCATCCTGCTCCTGTATCAGAGGAAACGTCTCCTCCCGCTCCCACTATTCGAGCCGCATTGTTTGATCTGTTGTCTGCGCTGATACTGACGGGAGATAGCACGATCCCGGTGGTCTTGACGCCCACATGATGCTACGCAGGTCCCGTGCAGGGATACGTACTTCCGGCGTGTACGGAGTGTAGATATTGATCCTGGATGCCTGCGAGACTGACACAATATAGTTCGTTTTTTTTGGTTCTGGCGGTCGAAGGAGAGTAGGGTAGCTCGTGGGGAGCTTTTTGGCGTGGTAGTGTTCGCGGTGTTCTGTGGCAGCATGAATTGCGACGCATCAGTTCCTTGTCAAAGTGGTCGGAAGTACTTGTGAAAGACATAAATACAGAACAGGCACGAACACAAACCCGCATATATGGATGTAGGATTCCAAGATCTTGTTACTCCTTCCTCGCTCTCGTGTCCTGAGCCTCCTGAGCCGGGTTCCACGTCCATGTCGAAGTACGATCCGATAAGAGTGGAGGGTTGTATGTGTAGAGGAATGTGGCGAAGAGCAATGTATGTTTGTTTGTTCTGAAGTGATTACTTTACTGGTCTGTTAAGACACACGGGTGCACTAGGAACGATACTCACCTCGTCCGTCATTTGGCTGTGTGTTCCTCGTCCGTCGCCGCCGTTCAGATCACTGATTCTCAAATCCTTCGCATCCCATCCTCTGCCATTCCTTCCCTGTCTATTCCTGCTGTTCAGCCAGTCTACATTCATCTTCGTTGCTATAGCTGCCGTTATCCGCGAAAAGCCGGAACAAAGGTGCAGGATGTCGTCTTTGTATTCGCTCCTTCTCGCTGACCTGGAAGAGAGTTTGATGACCAAACCTGCTGTATTGCCGATCCTCCCGTCGTTCGTTTTGCCGGCGCGATGTTACATGGATAAGAGGTAGGAGCGGAGATGATTTAGGGACCGTGCTCGCTGATAGGCTTACTTCACTGAGCGTTGAGCTCTTGAGCGACAGGCTACAGGTAACGAGGGGACGAGACCGTGAGGAAACTTGAACTATGTTCAGACAGCTATTCGGGCGCACCCAGTTCATCTTCTAAAACCTGAAACATATAGTAACCCCATGAAACGTGACTGATTGATGAGTGACAGTTCTCCTATTGATCCGCGTCCTTGCCTCCTATCTGATGCTCAAATGGAAGTGATTGAGTGACCGAGTGATAGCTGACAGTTTTTGCTTTTAGAGTTTCGCTTTCTACCGGATGCGAGGGAGAAGGTATAAGAGTAACACCTAGCTGGGAGGGAGGAGAGGTAGACATGGTCGGTGTTGGTAATGGACAGCAACGACAACGGCCGTTCGAGGTAGATACGTAAACGCAACACAACGCAAGATAGTCACCAACGCAACAATGGCTCTCGCAATCCCTCTCCAACAACTTCCACCTGCATACGAACCCACCTCTCCATCCTCAACCACCCATGCACAACCACCAACATACACCACGCACACCTCTTCCGTACCTCGTATCATCATCACACCACCTCCCTCCCTCGCTCGCCGGGATAGCACCACCTCCATCAACTCGGAAACAACGGCGCCGTTACCGATATACACGGCCCGAGCGACCACCGAACCGCATACCCTCTCACGCTCGTTGTTCCATTGGGGATTTCTGTGTCCGTTGCTGTGGGTTATTGGCGTCGCTATCATATGGATCGAGCTGAAGGTCATGGAAGCGGAAGATGAGGCTACTGGGAGGGAAGGGACGCGGGAGACGGAGACAGAGGAAGAGAGGTTGAAAAGGGAGAGGGAGAGGTTGGTCATGGATGAGACGATCGGGATTATGAGAAAGGTACGTTTTACGTCTCACGCGTCTTATGCATCACCGACCACGGCATTCGGTAAATTATCTAAGGGAACGACGCTGATTCTGTCCATTTCTTGTTCTTCTTCTTGTGCATCGTGCCCCTCCCGCCACCAAATCATTCCAACATCCAACGTTGGCTTCATCCTCCTATTCTTCTCCATAACTCTCCATCATCCCGCTCGGCATCTTGGTTCCCGGTTATCCATCATTCATCCTCTCCGCTGATCTGCTCACAACCCTTCATCTCCCGTGGCTCGACACTCGCTCGAACAGGCCGAACTTCGCTGGTCACGGTACTGCGCCATCGCCTTGTCCATCGAATTCATTACCGTGCTCGTTGTTGTGGGTGTCATTGTTGGTGCGTCGATGATCAAGGGATAAGAAAGGCTCCTGTGCTTGCGATCGTTGTGCGTTGAGCAAAAAAGGAGGAAGAGAACGGATGAGGGAGGAGTGCAAGGAGGAGGAAAGGCGGCTGCCGCTCAAGGGAGATAGACGGGCTGCGGGTCATTTTGGGAGTGTTCGGAGGATTCGCACGAATGTATGGGTTGTGTGACTTGTGATGCGCCGTTGTATGTACTACTCTGTCCTGGGATTCACTCGTGCCTGTTTCTGTCACATTCTTGATCGCGGGCTACTAGAACATCGTCTACCTACCACGGCTTTTCGGAGCATTGTGTTCCCTAGTCTTTGCAACATGTATTTGCCTCACACCGTATGTGGGCAGATGATAAGCGTAGTTATGCACCTCCCGCTCGGACGGGATGAGATGAGCTGAGGAATGCTCTATGATGCACATGTTACCAAGAGTATTGTGTACTATGACATATATATGAGTTGGAGCTACAAGGTTTGCAAGGATTGTTAAGTGACATTGCCTAAAAAGGAATGATCTGGCTGGACCGCATCGTTTGCCCAATACATCTTTTCCATGTGATTACGCTGATGCTAAACGACGTGTATCTGCCTTCACGTCGATTGTTGATCGTGATGAAGCAAGGGAGGCAAGGTCACGTCCCATTCTGGATCAACGGTGAAAGAAGGTTGTCCTGGTTGGGCAGTTGGTGGGCAGAAGATGCTGTAGCCGCTGGGGTCAGTACCAGTCAAAGTTTGGGTGTTCCCTTGTGGGTTGGTGGTACGTGAATCTTGCTGAGTAGTGGCTGGATGCAACACACCGTTGATCGTTACCATGCCTGATGGCGGCGGCAGGCGTTTGCTTGCGAAGTCGGAGGAATGTTGATCTGCAGCTGGATAGACGGAAGATGGCGTTTGAACAACAAAAAATCTGCAGGAACGGAGTTTTACTCACATGGCGTTGCAACGCTTGGAGTCGGATCGGTACCCGAGTCTTCTACATTGTCCCAAAGTACGTAATTCTTTAGGATTGTCATTATCTCATTTGCACTCAGTGAGTTGGCTTGGTTACGTCCAGCCCCTTTCCGGCGGATATGCGCCAGCTTGTTCTCGAGTTGGCTCTTCAGATTCATGACTTTGGTACTTTCGTTGCGAGATCGGTCGACAACTGTAAATTCGGTATCCTAGGAAGGGACGTAAGGCGTAGGAATACGTAATAAGTGATGGGCGGACGGACACTCAATATGTGATAAGACGAGCGGTTGGTAGGCGATGCTCACCCAACTGCCATCTGTCTTGCCAATGATAGCTTGCAGCCTCGGTCCCCAGTCTTGAATGACGGCTTGATACCGGGAATCCCATGCATATACCGGCTTACTGGTCGACTTCCAACCCAGCCTTTCCGGAGCTCCTTCCGGCTTCTTGCCAGTTTCTTTGTCTGTTTCGTCAAGATACGCTGTCTCTAGGGATACAAACATCTTATCCAGTGCCCTGTCCAACTTTTCCACCTTTTCTCTGTCATTTGATCCGCGGCAGGGCGATCCGTCAGCGCTGCCTGCCGCTACACTTTTGGGTCGCTGGTCACTCGCCCAAGCCCGGAATTCAGCGAACGTTCGATGCTCCCTGCATATGTAGTCACGACTACATTTTACTCACAGGCATGTTCGGCGCGTACTTGACGATGTTCTCTTTTAGTTATGTCCTTGGTCGGTTGGGCTGATGGAGATAAAATATGGAGTATTGGGTCGTATTTGTTTCAAAGTTTCTTGCGTAGGTGGCAGCGAGGCAAAGGAAAAGAATAGCACGGAGAAGTTGTTGCGAATGGGACGACTACTAGGTGCGATGGTTTCCACATGCGACATATATATATCGCAGTCGAGTTATGCCTTTAGGGCTGTGTTGCGTCTCGGGAATTTGCGCTCCTTTGTACTATATCCCTTCCACTGTGGTCGACAGGGACTGCAGGGGTGGCGGCGGTACGAGGGAGTTGCTAGACGAGAGGCAGGAATGGAGAGGCCCTGGTTGATCATCCATGCACTGGACAGCGCAAATGAGCCAGGCGTATCCTATGCCTATCACTGCCGCAGGATCAGATATTAACGAGATTTTTATTAGAGGCGTTCTTGCCTTTGCGACGTGCGTGTGGGTCTTTTGCGAGGTCTGTTTGTAACGGCCTTGCTGGCACAGACGCAAGATCTACTCCAGCGGAATGTCTAGTTGTGAGGCGCATACCTGTGAGGCAGGGTGCAGGCCGCCAGGCCACCTGGACAAGAGTATATAATTGACTGCAGCGTGAGAGGTGGGCGGACAGACGTACCAGGTGCTGCGAAACTTATACCCCATCGGTGGCGAATCCCAGCAGCCAGACAGGCTTAAATTGCTAGATGGCATCGAGAATAGACTACAGACGTCCCTAAATGGGGTTCGAATCATCTGCAATCGCATAGAGCAGTTTCCAACACATATTAACAAATATTAGCGGGGCAGCGACGACGGCGGTCTGCATTGCGACTCACTCGCGATGGTAAGCGAGAGCCCATATTGCTGCCCGCAGGTGTTTCCCAAGTCCAGGAGCATCGTAGCTGGATAGTCGTTGCTGTTCCCAGTAGTACACCAACAGACTATCGCTAGATCAAACGCACCTTACTTGTGGAGAGACCCTGTAGGCTTGGGCAATTGCTGCAGTGTAGGCACTGGGTTGATTCATCGATTGCGCCTTCTGTCTGACCGCTGCAGGTTTGACGTAAGAGGGATGGTGGGTACACGTAGTCCTCGATATACGAAGTGCGGCTAGAGGTAGAGCAGCTTCGAAGCAAATGGGGCGCACAGCGGATCCCACACAACAATTTGAGGTCTTGTTGGACCTCCATTGGCCTCCATAGAAGACGTTTGTAAGTACAGTGCTCCTGTAGATGGACACCTCCATAATTATTTGCACCCGCCCGCTGACGGAGTCTTACTTCTGTAGCGCAGCTACTATAGCTACTACCACCTAACTACTATTCTGTCGACGGTTAGCAAAAAGTGGGAAAATGGAGGTACGACAGTACCAGGTGCACCGTGACGAGTCCTGCCAGCTCAGTGTAAACTGCTTGGATTCGGAAAAGCTATATATCATGGCAGAAGCGTCTCCTTCCAGCACCCTTAACCCGGCGCTCTTGCAATTCAACCGCTCCCTACACCTCACAGCTAACCAATTGTTTGTAAGTAGCGATGAACGCGCCCGCGATTAGTTCTTGCACTGATGACTCGATCAACTAGAAACAATGTCCACCACCGTCTATTTTACGAGCAACAACATCCGCATCGCGGCGCTCTTCTTCCCTCCTAAAAACCACGTGGGAGGCTCTCGCTCTCCCGGCATCGTCGTCTCCCACCCTGGCGGAGGTGTAAAGGAACAAACAGCCAGCATCTACGCACAGCGACTCGCCGACCAAGGCTTCGCGGCGTTGGCCTTTGACGCGGCGTACCAGGGTGAGAGTGAAGGTACTCCTCGAGGGTTGGAGGACCCGGCTCAACGTGTCGAGGATATCAAGTGCGCCGTCAGCTACTTGACGACGCGAAGCGAGATCGACCCGGAACGCATTGCCGCGCTTGGGATCTGTGCGTCAGGCGGGTATGTACCATACGCTGCGCAGACGGACGTTCGGATCAAGGCGGTCGGTACGGTCAGTGCGTTTGATTCAGGCGATGCCGTACGGAATGGACTGGATGGGAAACAAACGCCGGAAGCGTTGCAACAGATGTTGGCGTACTCTACTGCTATGCGAACAGCAGAAGCAAACGGCGCTGAACCAGCATACACGGAGATTATCCCGCCCAATAGGGAGCAAGGAGGGGAAGGGTACGATTATTACTTGACGCCGCGTGGACAACATCCGAGGTCGACCAACAAGCAGTTGGTGAGGAGCTTGGATCGCTTGGTGCAGTTTGATGCCTTCCGGTTTATGGAGATGGTGGCGCCGAGGCCTGTGTTGATGGTTGCTGGCACCGAGGCGTTCAGCAAGCACTACAGCGAAAGGGCCATCGAACTCGCCAAAGGGACCAACAACGAGCTTTTCCTCATTGAAGGTGCGACTCACATGTCCTTGTACGATCAAGAGGAACATGTTGGACCGGCTGTCAAGAAACTCGTCGAATTTTACAATACGGCGCTCAAGGTGTGATTGGTTGTCGGAAGGAGGGAGAGAATAGGCAGAAGCGTGTTATCTGATGCGATTGTAAAGCCTTTGAAGATGGTGAAATAGGCGAGGAAGTTGGTATGCAAACATGTCATAAATTTGACAAGACTTCCAATTAGAACATCTTTCAACGTGCTATTCAGCTTTGACAAGGATCAGGCCGGACGAGGTCGTTGCTGTGAGATGCATGACCAGCACCGCTCTTCTTTGTACTTCAAGGCAAATCCGCACTTTCGTTGGGGTTATTTCCTGGCTGTGTAGTTCTGGGCGAAGAGCTGCATGCATTTGTACCGGGAGTTGAGGATGTTGATGGGATGTTTGAGAGATTGATAGCTATGAACTGTAATTTTACTTCTTTCACTTGTAGTCATGGAGTACGCAAGCCCGGTCCGGCCGATCGGTTCAAGCCGAGTTGTAAACGTCACCTCGGTTGAACTTTGAACTTTTATCCTCATAAAACATGTAAACTGCTGGGTACGTTGCAACGAGGACAAACAGTCCCAGCACGAGTGTCAGTACAACGTCTACCCAGTGAGATGCCAGTCAACCGGAGTCAGAGGTCTCAAAAGGACGAATACGGCTGTGAGGAATGTGGGAAACGGTACTCCCGTCTCGAAGTGAGCAAGCCTCCTTACCTCTTCCTACCAGACGGACGGATTGATGTTGCGTTCATCACATTGACATGATGTCTTGGCCTTTTGTAGTATCTTAAAAGGCATCAACGTACCCGTGAGCGCGGACCAGACGCTCGGCTGAAGACTTGAGCGTGGCCGTTGATTTCTGTTGAACGTCGGTGGATAGATCTATCAAGAAGGGATTTCGTATGTCTCTTGTGCAGCAAGGCATTCACTAGATCGTGAGTAAACCTGCCTTCTCTCAGCACGATCCGGCTTAGATATATGGACCGTATGATCGTGCTCCACGTTTTATCGTGTTCGCTGGTGACGGATAGTGACGTACTGTTGCAGCATCAACGGCAATCCCACGGATCCCACCGTCTCCAATACCCGTCAACTTTATTAAAGCTTGGCAACACCGGAACCACTGCCGAGCCGTCAGAGTATCAGGGGAGCACCAGTCAAGAGGACTTGCAGGATCGTTTCTGCGGCACTGGAAGGCTTCTTATGGACGGTGTCGTTTCAGAACGTGCTTTGCTAGCAAGTCAGTTCGAAGCACCACCATTCAGCGGCACAGCGCGGAATCCTCTGGACGTGTATTCCCGAGGTTCGGATGATATCAGCGTGAGATCGCAAGGCCACGATCATCCCATAAGTATATCGTACGATGCTATGATACCCGATTCGGCAACGACGAGTTATATTCCAGTTGAAGCAGAGACATCGATGCGGCTAGGAGATAAGGGTTTGCTGCCAAGTCGGATGAATGGTCTGTACGGTATGTCTGTCCATGATACACGAATATATTGTCTTTTCGTTGTAGCTCATGAAGGAACTGGTATTTCTTTCATTTGGACGGTACGGTATCGCAGTGGACGTCGGTGGCAGCGGCAGCGGTAAGGAGGATATATCACACGGCACAGCATCATCTTCCGTTCAGTTTTTGTCGTATGAATCGATGAACCCTATCCCACCGGAGCTTGTGATACAGGGAGAGGCAGGTGCTGGCGCTGTATCCCTGATCATAGCCGATGAGATGGGATATGCAGGAGAAGGTGTTGGTGGCAATTGCATGCAGCCGGTTGAAATGTCCCATCTATCGGCTGATGATGAATGTTTTCTTGACGTCAACAACGTTTTCGGAAATACTCTGGACGCTTGGACCGATTCCAGCGTCAACATCATGCACCCAACGTCTCAAATATCACTGGGCATGCTCCCATCGTCCGACGCTGCACAACCCAACGCCGAACTCCCTGAAACGGTGGACCCGCAATCCTCCCTTTTCTCGGACGGCTGGACATGCCCACCTTATTTCCTCGAAGAATGGGCACAAGAATTCGCACAACCCGATGGCTGGGCACATCTTCCAGCTTCGGCGGTCGCTTGGACTTCTCCGTACCCCGAGATACCGCTCTTACGGATTTTAGGAGAGGAGAAACGACGGAGGTTTGGTGATGAGTTGGATGTTACGGATCCGTTTTTGTGAGTTGGAGCGTTCTGCTGGTTGGATGGAGGATGTGACCACCGGCGTGCTGATGACAGACTTTGGAGAGCAGTATTTCGTACGCGCGGTACCACCAGTGTTATGAAGTCCCACACTGGGAGATCCCCTCGGCGCGCACGATGAAACGAATCGCGAAACAATCTATGTTTACCCTTACCCACCATCTACCGATCATCCACCCGTCTCAATCTAGACTGGAACAGATACATCCAGGCTTGGCATTCGCAATGATGATCGTGGGGAGTCCCCGGCATGCCTCGATTGCAGGAGATTTCGGGAGAAAGTGGTGGTTGCAGCCGGGTGATGGTGATGTTGCGAGACTGGCGGATAGGCGGGAGTGGGAAGAGGGGCGGAGTGTGATTTCACCGTGGACTGATAGCGAGGTTGAGGTATTGGAATTTGAACCGTTGGAGGAGGAAAGGACTTTCGAGGAGGCAAAACCCGTGCGTATTAGTTTGACCGTGTACATCGTGGTCGGAAAGCTGCGCTGAACTGGGGGGCCGCCATGTCATGCAGATTGTGGTCAAGGAAAAACAGGCGATGATGCGAGCCGTAAGACCGATGTGCCCTCCCGCCCGTAGGTTGAATACTAATACGGTCTCTTCGCAGGCCTTTAGCGTGTACTGTCGTACTCTCAGTCCCGAATTAGTGATGGGACTCTTCCAAGTGGGTCAACGATCTTCCTGCCTTGATATCACCTGCCCTAACGCTTTGAGACGGGTCACGTCAGAGCCTTTTCTTTTTGACTGTTCCTCTTCTGCTGAGCCCCGATGCTGGACAGCGTGCAAACGGCTACGACGAACTTACAACAAACATCTTTCACGCTCGAAGTGCTCGTATAATGGAACCGGACATCACTTGGCGTTACACGACAGTCTGGAAAGACGTCTCGGGATCGCCTGATCACGTTCTAAGGACACAATGGAAACGATGGATCGAAGAGGAAGCGAGACGACGCACAATATGGCTGTTATACCTGTTTGACACTTTGAAAATAGTGGAAACTCGCGGATCGGGTCTTATTCTACCACAAGATGTCGGCGGTCTTTTGCTCCCTTCACCAGACTCGATTTGGAAAACCGGATCGCATGCGCAGTGGCGGGAGGCGATGGTCACGTATACACCAGTGACGCTTGACGAAGCGATGGAGGCACATTTCGCCGATTCCGACATGCCTGTCGATGCCACTGGAAAGAGCAATTCTTCGTGCTTGTTTAGTCATTTGGGACGATTCGCGCGCTTGCTTATCGTGTTAACGTTGCTGAGGGGGCTCACACTGTTCGGGGAGGGAAAAAGTGATGCTGGATCTTTGTTAAATGCGTGGGGCGTGCTTTTCCATAACGGCAGTCCGAATAACAAGAATATGTCCACTGTGCTTGCATTCGGGAGCGCTTTGTCCACGGTGAGCACGATGTCAGACTCGGAGAGATAAAGCTAATCCCGTAATGCTTTTGTACATTTGTAGTGGCTACAAGGATGGCAATTTGATTCACTCCGTGCGAGCACCAATACCCACAATACAACCACGATCAATGGACCTGCGGTGGAGGATTGTAGTAGCCGCGTGCCTTCCAGGTTGTCACAGGCAGTTACACCATTCACCTCACAGTCGTCCGTGAGCTTTGAGCATCTGGCGGTGTCGCACACAAGCGCCGAACCAGTTTCATTCTGTGGAGGTAAGCCCTAGCTTCAATTTACATGTGATTGCATCGGTGAACGGTCGCCTGATCATCTGACTGTCATAGACGCCATGCCTTTCTACCGACTGGCTCAAGCACTATTCAAAGTCTTTGCGATGGACCCAACAGTTTTGAGCGATCCCGAGATCTCGACGCATGCCACCGGAAGGGATCGGTTGGCAAGATTGGATCTAAAGTCTTTGCTTGTGCGCGCGCGGGCGTGCAGTCATGTTCCAGGTTGATTAGAACGATGGATGGTTGACTTCGCAACTGAGTCTCATGCGATGTAGTCCAGGTTCATCGTTGCATAATGAACATAGGTGCATTCTCTCGGCTCATAAGGCATTGAGGTATCTCGAGGATTGGCCCAGAGGGAAGTCGCCAGTGCCAAGAAAACAGACGATGTCCGGAACATGGTGCGTGATGCCAACAATCGATTTGGTCTGTGGATGGAAGTGTCGTTAATGTCAAATGTTTGCCACCCTGATGAAGCACTTGCTACAACCTCGACGAAGGCGAAGGCGCAAACATGCCAAGTTGATGGCATTGCATGCAGCTCGTTAAGTATGCAGTTGAAAAGATTGCATGGGTTTCTGACGGCAGGATCAGTCTGCCGCGTTGCACCTTTTCTCATCTGTTTTATCCACTATATATACATACACAACTATATTTCCGTGTTGCCCTTTTTGCGAACGAACACGTGCAGCAATAGGGCTAGAGCGCCCGAGTCGACCACATCTTCGGACAAATCTTGACGTTGTGCTACCTGCGACTGGGGATCGACTGGACCGAGTCCCGAGCACACTATCGGTCTTCAAAGGAAAGGTAAGAAGACAATGAGAATGTCGCCATTGGCGCCGGGACAGGAGCGACTGTTGTTGCTGTGCCTTTGTTGCTGCTGTTGAAGCCAGTGACAGAACCGACATCGCCGTCGTCTGCGTTTGTTCGTGCAAAATCGCCATATAAGGGTGCGCCTGGTGGGATCGCAGAGGGCCCTGCCTGGGTCTTTCGAGATGTGACTGCTGCCGTGCTAAGTGGTGGTAGTAATGATGTTGATGTGGATTCCCCGATGGAAGAGGCTAGACCACACGCGTATTGGCGGCAGTAATTTCCACAAAATAGAGGACAGAAATGTCAGCAAGAGGTCACTTGTCACTCATATGCCATCCCGACTTACGCAAATCATCTGTAGGGTTCAGATTGGATCCGCCGCCCCGCACGCTGAAAGGTTTCTGCTCTATCTCGCTCTCGTCGTCCCTGTCACCAGTCTGCGGGCCTGTTGCAGTGTCCCAATGTTCCTTCAAAGTTGTCAGTATCGTGCCTGCACCTAGGAGATCGGGTTTATTTTTTGTCTTATGTTTCCGTAGTGCTGCGACTCTGTTGGTGAGTAAGCTTTCTAGTGTGCAGCTCCTGCAACCCCTGACGCCATCCTTCCAGGGAAGTCGGTTGTATACGCGCAGTAGCGCGTTCTAGGTATAGGGGTGTCATCGTGAGGGGAGGGGGGGGATTGTGAGCGCACATGCAATAGGAGGCAGCCGTGAGGAAGAGTCAACAGTGCTCACCAATGGTCGACCGCCATAGAGCTGATACAACTTTACTGCAGATTGGGCGACTGTCGCTGCAAATTCATTGCTTTCCAAGTAGTCCTCCCGCTGGTGAGCCATTGTAAGACCTTGGTACTGCCATACAATATGACCCAACAGGCTGTCCAACTCTGCGTTCACACTGTCAACCAAGTCCCGGTCGTCCGGCAGAATGCCTTCGGCGCGAAGAATCTGTTTAAGCTGTTCATTCGCCTGCGCTAGGAAAATCAGCCAAGATGTCTTTCATTAGGACGGTATTTACTTAGATAGCATAACTCACAACAGACATCTTCAGCAACTAAAACGCGCCTGATTCAACTTATATACTTGCTAGTTAGCAGAGGAACTGGGCCGAAGGATACTTCCGTATATCTGCATGCTATATCCAGAAGGCCTTTTTGTATGGAAAAGAAAACGCCACATATATATATGCACTTCAGGAAGCGTCGCCACTCGACTCGCTTTGCGCGTGGCGACAATGACGTTCCTTTGTCCAATTTGATTCTCCTGACACAACGGATGGCCGTCGAAGCGTCATACGTGGTCGAGCTCGTGCTGTTCCGAGGCTATTGTGACCAGTAGGGCTATGGCACAATGCAAATCCAGTGTATTTTTCGCTGGCGCAAAAGGCGGAAATGGCTTCCTCTATCGCGGTATAAATTGCTTTACCGAGGAGCTTTGACTTACCCGCAATGTTGCAACCTTTTCACAGTCAAGGCTCACCGTCGCCTGTCATGTAGTGGAGTCGAGCGGCCCACAAACGTTTTGCATGAGTGTCGTCTACGTAGTAGGGCTTTGGGGATGCGGCCCTAGAGAAACCATCTTCCAGCCACGTAGACTTGTAGACCTTACATCAGACATTAATGAGCACACCAACAGGCACGCTGGAATGGTCATTTAAAGCAATTCCAAGATCATATGCCACATGTCCCACGAGTCTGGAAGGCGAACGCACGCTGGGACGTATTGATGATGGCGTGATCTTCGTTGTGATTTGCTTGATAACTTGTTACATTCTTCCCACTCCTTTTCGTATTGATGCAAGGGCTGTGTTATAACATAGTATCGAGTAGAGCGTTGGCTTGTCGACACACCAATTCTACGTTGCGTAGAAGAATGCAATTGGGGTAAATGACATCCATCAGACAAACTTTCTTGCGGTTCTTTCTGACGATTGCCAGCGAGTCCTTTCCTAATCTTGATATATGGTAAAGATCTCCAATTGGACTTGGACTGCCCCGGCTGTGGCATAGCTGTCGTGTTTCGAAGTACAGCTCGATGCAACAGGCTATTTATCACGGGACACAGGTAGGTAGATAGGTAGGTCCGGTATTATAGTAGTACAGTACCAACTGTTGGAGCAGCTGTTGGAGCAAGATCAGAGTGAATATGCGGATACAAATTACAGCACCACCATGAAGAATGGAGAAGTGATGAACAAACAACAACGATGAATTGCATGGTGAATTCAAGATGGATGATTGCTGAATAGTATTTGACTTTGTTACTACCCTATTGACTGGCGATCCTGCCCTTTTTGTGACTTGAATCGCACACCACCATGATCTCCTCATTCCGGGACGAAACAACCGTCACACCATCCACCCACCACATCACCTCCTCCGGCAACCTCATCTCGGTCCATGCTAAAATTCAGGGACCAACAGCCATCGTATTGCACGGCCGGAATATCGTCGAGCAGGATGTGATATTGCGTGGAGATTTGAGAGGAGGTGGTCAGGGAGACGAAGCAAGGGCGTTGGTTATGGGAAGGTATTGTCGTGTTGGAGAAGGGAGCGTGTTGAGACCGCCGGGAAAGATTTCGAAAGGGTGAGTTCCGAGTGATCTTTCATGCTTGAGAGAACGTTAGGAGCCAGAGAGTTTGAGGGGCCGAGTGCGGACAGAAAATGCGAGCCCACAATGATTCTGAAGGAGGGAGGAAGGAGGACAGGAGGTGACAGAGGACACGGTGCGCGCCGAGGTAGCTAGCGAGGCTGAAGCTGAAGGTTCAGGATGGGTACAACTGAAGCATGGCCACTTGCTGCACTACAGACTGCGAGACCGAAACCATCGCCTTCGGCTGCCGCTGGGCGGTCATGAGCCATGCCGTCGGTGAGCGTAGAATAGCATAGTTCTGTTGGTGTTCGACCAGAGCCATCGAGCACAGCACAGGCTGTTCGGAAGTCATCGTCCTGTCCATTTGAGCACGGCGTAGGATGGACGAGCATCGGTACGCTCGTCGAGCGCGCAAAGACGAGACCACTACCAAGTAGGGAGAACATGTGCCCTCTTACGACCCTGAATGAGGTAGCGCTGCTTTCTCATTTGTTCGTCTTCAGCTTTTGCGCTCCGACTCTGCTCGCAGTCATGCTGCTGGGTAACACGTCTCCGCATTTGCTCAAGCACTGTTATCATGTCGCAGTGGCCTCTCTCCGTAGTCTACAGCCGATTCTCGTGGTGACGTGCTTTTCGCTCGCATCATATCATCGCGGTCAGCGTGTCGTCAATCCCGAGCGATTCAACACCTCTAACTCCTATCTCCTATCACCCAATCTGCTCTTGATCCTCCTCCCGCACAGAGGGTTCTAACTAATTGCGTCTTCTTTAGCATCTTCCAATTCTACAAATTGACCGTCGGCGACTGCGTCTCCATCGGCGCCAACTGCGTCATCGAGGCATTGTCAATCGGCAAAGGTGTACAGATTGGTTCGAACTGTATCATCGTACGTCTTTTATTGACGCCGTTGAATCAGAATGGACGATTGACTTTTGGAGTATTGTTCTCAGGGGAAATTTACGATCATTCGGGACTACGCCGTCGTGGACTCGGGCTCGGTCGTTCCTCCCGGGACGGTGATACCATGCCTCACTCGCTGGTCCGGAAATCCAGGTACGCTCTTATCATCCACGCTACTCGTGCATCTTGCTCACCGTTCGCGTCGTCCGGCTACTGTTTGCGCAGCGAGATACGTTGCGGACGTGCCTGAAACTACTCCAGAGCTCATGGATGCGCATATGCGTGCCGAGTACAAGTCATTCAAAGTCGTCAAGGAAGCCGGAACAAGAGTCAAGTAGATCCGGTTTCAGGCCTAGGTTGTGCATACTACGGCTCCCGCTCAATTGCCCTGCCAATCTGGACCCCATGCGTCGACATGCGGGAAAATCCCTCGCCCTCGAACGCCAGCCGAATTATGCGTGCGGACGAAACATTCGAACGATTCGGACGTGCAATCCCCGCCTGCCAGCTGCACAAACCTCGTTCTTCAAGGTCCGCCGAACATCAAGCTTTACAGAGGGAAAAAACACTCGTCTTTTCCGGCCAGCACGACCTGTCATTTCTGACCTTCAATGGCGACCTTCGATTGTTCTAGCACATATCGACTAGAACGACAACCGGACGGTATTCCCGGCGCCAACGTATATCCCAGTGGCAAGTGCTCTGGTCACTGTCCAACAGTGCGTGGGAGCTGACTAGTACCATTCGGGCAACCGCTGCACGACGGAGAAGCTCCAGTGCCGTCGGATTCACTCCTGTGTGTGAGCTAGGGTCCTGTTGTTCCGCATGGCTCGTGACAATTCCCATACCCCTCCGAGCGAATTCTGACCAGGACAGGAGTCACGATGCAGACGTGCGTGGAGTGGCGTGAACGTAAAGGTGATGAGGAAGCTATAACAGAGCTGTTCGGATCTCCTTATCCAAAAACGCACGGTAACGCGATGCGCAACGGTAACACCGCTGAAAAGTAAGGTTGGCCCAACGATGGGGGATGGCATGGCCGGTGACGTTACATCTTTCTTCAAATGTCCAGTGTACCATTCGACTATACATACACAAGTGATTACGACTTGCCATGGATCTGTCACTAGATGCAATTCTGCCGCCCGCGTCACCACCAAGGCTTCATGATATCGTCTGCCCTCCTGCCTCGGCTACCATCCGACGTTCTAACCCTACCCAAGACTGCCCGATGCTGCCTCGGATCGAGTGAAGGCCACGGAAGGTACGAATAAGATGGATAGGGTACAATTGGGCGAGGTGATAGGGAAAAACCAACGCCCAATCAAGAATAAGACAGGGCAATGAAAAGGCAATATCGCTTCCTAAGACAACATGACCCGCAGGAAGAACCGGAGCCAGTGCGCGTCGCGGAACTCACTGATCATGACCACCGGTAGCGGCTGGTGTCTTTGCGAGAGAGGCCAAATCACGGCTGGACATCGACATGTCAGTTGATCTCCCGCTTATCTCGAAGAGTTTTACCATCTCTTCCACGCTCAAGGGTGATTCTTGATCCGTTTCCCGCTTATATTTCGATCGTACCTCCTTCATCAATTCCGTCAGAAAAGCAGTAGAGATCCCAGACGAATTCTTAAAAGAAGCTGACTCTGGATCGTTATCTTCGTCTGGTAGACAAATCATGTGTAAGATCTCGGGCCTGCAGAAGAGAAAGGTGGTCACTTACCGTCAAGCGCTTTGCGAAGCTCCTCGAAACAGGAAGAGGCCACCGCGTCGTACCAGCGATCCCGTGAATTCACCCTGCTTGTATCCAATCGCCAAGGGAAATGTTGGTCCTTCAGCACCGTAGTAGGAGGTGAAGTTGGGTATACTGCGGCTGCCCAGAGCGAATCGACCATCTCATCCACGAAGCAGTTTAGCTTTGTTTTCAGACTCGAATTTGCGCCATCAGTATGATTCGAACTTTGGCCATCCTCGGGAACTCTGCAAGATAACGCAAAACTTGGATCTTGAGAGTATAAAAGTACTTCAGCAGTGGATCTCCAACTTTAGGCGTGATCGTATCCTTATCGCGCCGGACCTACGAGACTTACCGGGGAATATAGTAACGCTACCTTCAACTGGAGTGTTCGATGCCGGGGGAAACTTAGACGAGTGGTTGCCTTGCGATGCCGCTACAGATGCGAGAGAGATTCCTGCAGCCTCCGCGCCAATTGTGTCCTCTTGTTCGTTCCAGTGTAGCTTGAAGATGGCTACTATCTCTTTTGCACTCAGAAAGTTCAGCGGGTTGTCTCGTGGCTCTACCCGCGATGTTGCCGCATCCTTAGCAGCTCTTTTGGCAGCCGATAATCGCCTTGAGACTAACTCTAGCACAGTCGTTGCCTTGGGGTATCTATGTACGGTTTCAGGGGGAAACTTCCAGTCCTTTCGGTGGAAAAAGTGAAAACTTGTTACCGCCACGCGGACAAGGTGAAAATCGCTCACGATTTGATCGACTTCCCATTTGAGCTCATTTTTCAGTTTGGCGATGAGTTTCGCCAAAGCGCTCTCGACATCATGGTCCCATATGGTAGCTACCTTGTTTTGGCTTCTCCAGTGCGCCTTTCCTTTCGCCTTTTTGATGGGCGTACCCTGTAAGACCACATCTACAATACAAGGGATGACTTCTTCCGCAAGAAAATCGCTTAGGGTTGTCAACGACTTCTTGTACTCATCGTCTTGGAGATCCTTGGACGGGGGCTTTTGCAATGCTTCCCTGAGTTAGCAGACAATCTTTGAACGACTGCTAAGTGCTACATTGGTTCAAACTCACGGTCATCCTTAGTGCGTGTGTGATGTCACCACTTGTGCTATGATCAGCAAGAAGCCAGCGGACTGAGATATGAAGGAAGGATAAAATACCGTAACTGGCGCTCGCTTACTCTGCCTCGTTTATATGCCTTTAGGGCAACGTCTTTTTTGATTGAACTTATGGCAAGGCAAAAGGGCCTTCTTTGCATCCTTTGTCTATGTTCCCCTCCGACTGGCAGCGTGACCACCATTCTAGAATGTGCAGAAGCGCAACGAAATGAGGCAATCGCCCACTTTTTGAAAAGTCAGATGAAACAGATGTAGAGTACGTAGTAACGTATTGACCGGTGATAGTATTTTGTAGCACCACAAGTCAGTCGCGCATGACATTTCCAGATATCCGTCCCGCCGCGCATCCTGCCGCTACCCTGCCTTTCGATGAGGTCGCAGATTTTCCTGAGACTCACTTCTCGTTGCTGTGATCCAAAATCGACGCATTAAGTGCTTCCTTTGTGACCTCGTGCTAGGATGTTCAGGCAAAAGAGACTGCTGAAAATAATCCAGTCCACTCTGAATAGCAGAACGCTTACCCGATCCACCCTCGTTACGGAAAAGCATAGAGTTCCCAGATTTCGGTTCGTCGCCTTGTGTACATCAGCAATTTGGGTCGGTGACGATGACCTATTGATCTATTAACTATAGACGTGTGAACGCATCCTTTCTTTACCCCTCCGTGGGAACAAGTGTAACAAATTACCAGCGGCGCGTAAACACCCTTCTGCGCGCCTTTATCCTTTACCTGGCGAGGTTTGAGACCCCCTCTGCTAAGCGCGTTCACGATCCGGCCAAGCCTCGGCTTCTGCCAACTTTTTCACAAAATGACGATTCGAGTGGTATATCCGTTTGGTTTTGAATAGTTTCCTGTATACGAAACGCCTTGGACGATACAGCTCCGAGCAATATACACATAGAGTAAACCTTTACTCTTCCCCGATTTCAGCACTTTACTTGAACGCTTGAAAACTTGCAATATGCGTACGTCTTACTCTCTTCGACGCACCTCGTTGCGTTGCAGTGGTATGGAAGCTCACTGTGTTTGCCTTTCTCATATGGAACAGCTCCCAAGAAAAGCAAGGGACAGAAGATGGTGTTGTCGGACTTCTTGGCCGATTCCGGTGAGTTTGTGTGAAGAGTAGCGTTAGGACTGGTGTTGGAGCGGAGCTGGGTCATCTAGAGGGATCGACACCGACACCGGCAAAGGATCTCGAGATGCTCGGTAGTGCGAAGGTTTCAGGATGGATGGATAGGTGGAGGATGTGGGTCGCAGATTGCACGAGGATCAGCTCTTCGCCAAGCACCTTGTGCTCTCAACTCAGCAAACGATGGTCGATTCCGACTCCGCCGCGGCAATGTTCTACACCTCTGCGACATGCCGCCACTCGAAACTGAAAAGCTACTGGACAGACACGCTGCGACATGAGACACATGAACGGGCAGCTGATTAGTATTGTTTGACTTGGGTCGATAGCTACCGGTAACTGGGCCGATGAGATGGACGACATTCCCGTCGCTCGTACGTTTCCTTCCGTTCTCTCACTCCCACTTGTACTCGCTCATTCTTACACCTCGCAAACCACTCTTCTGCTGTATCCGCCGTGACTAGCTATCGCCAAGGACCCCGATGCGCTCCGACGTGGTGACCCAGGGTACTTTGAATCCCTCCCTGGTCGAGGAGAATCTCGATACCCCTCGCGTGAAGAGATTCCGATGCCCACGAGGCCTCCGTACACCGCGTACGTCGGAAACTTGGCATTCGATGCAGTAGAGGAGGATATGGAGATGTTTTTCTCTGGTGTTGAGGTGTGTGTGTTTCTGGGGTTGTGACTAGGGGAGTGGTGTATTAACTTTTTGTGTGATTTTAGACTACGTCGATCAAGGTTATCAGGGATCATGAAGGCAAGCCTAAAGGATTCGGATACGTCCAGTTCGGGACTCTGGATGGATTAAAGGAAGCCCTAGGCAGGTCTGGTGAGAGTTTCCAGGGTCGACCTGTCCGAATCAGTGTCGCAGAACCTCGTAAGCCCTCCCCTCCGCTGTACAAGTCTTATCAAGCTGACCCTTTTTCTCATGCGACAGCCAAGCAATCCGGAACCGGTGGTGGTTTCAGCGACGAGCCTTCCGCGGCCGATACCGCTACCCAGTGGCGTCGAGCTGGTCCTCTCCCGACCCGAGGAGGCGGACAACAACAATCCTCAAACAGGTACGAATCGTCTGCCTCTGGGGGTGGTTTCGGTTCATCTGCCGCCGCTCCTGGTGCCGATGTCGATTGGGGAGCGGCACGAGGTACGCGGTTCGTTGCGCGACCTGATAATGGACCCAGTGGACAGTTTGGCGGTGGTGCAGGAGGGTTCAACCGTGGACCTCCTCGAGAGTTTGGAAGTGGACGTGAGCCGAGGGAAGGACAGTCGATGGGTTTGAATTCGCTGGATGATGTTCCGGCTGATTGGCGGTCGAGTCGGCCTGCCCGAGCTCAGGCTCCTCCGATGGCCGAAGGAAGGGATTCGTTTAGAGGTGCTGCTGGTGCGCCTATGCGAGGTGGATTTGCAGAGCGGGAGGTTGGACTGTCGGGTGAAGCAGCGACCGAGGAATCTGTAAGCCTTTTGCATCGTCTGGTTTCTTTTTGGAGATTGCCGTGCTTACCGTAGTCCTGGTGTAGTGGAGCCGTGGTAGCAAGTTCAAGGCGTCGGAAGCACCTTTCCAGCGTCCGGGAGCGGGCTCGCGACGAGAGTCGGCCGGTCGACCTGAAGTCGAGGAAAAGGCCGATTGGCGGTCTGGCAAGAAGAGTACGGAAGGTACCCGTAAGTCGCGTTCATGCGCGGTGTCCTAGCGAGATTGCTCAAACCGCTTTGCTTGGTCGGTATAGCCTCTGCGTCCGCTGAACCATCCCCGAAACCCGCACGAAAGCAACTCTCACTTTTGCCGCGAACGAATCCCACTTCTCCCGCCACCGAAGAGCATCCGACTTCTGCCAAGTCATCGCCGTTCGGTGCCGCTCGAGCTGTAGACACTGCCGCTCGTGAGCAGGAAGCGATGGAACGTGCACAGAAGCGAGAGGAAGAAAGAAAGGCGCAAATCGAGGCTGCCAAGCAGGCGCGAATTGCTGCGGCTAAGGAGAGGGAGGCTCAGAAGGAGGCTGCAGGCGAGGGAGAGAACAAGATGGCTATCAACACTGAATCGAAACGAGTTCACCCGTCCCGACAGCAGTCCAACGGAGCCAATGTTTCCGCTCCTGCCAATGACCGACCAACAAATAACAACAACCAGAAACGAGATAGCTTCAAGCGTGATGCACCCCAAGCCCCCGGCGGCGGCGCCTGGAGACGTGGGTCCAGCCATGAACAACAGCAGCAGCAACAGCAACCATCAAAGTCTGCCAATTCGCGTCAACAAGCCGCTCAGCCTGAAGTTGACGAGGATGGATTCGTTGTCGCCACTGGATCCGCTGGAAGGAAAGCAGCCGCCCGTGAACAAAAGGCCGCACAGGACCAAAAGGAAGCCGCTTCTGCGTCCAAGCCCAAGTTTAGCTTTGCCGCGGCCGCCGGTATGGATGACTTTGTTGAAGGTGATGCTCAGGACGAGGATGCTACCGCGGGTCAGATGGGCGACGCGCAAGTCGATTCGGCTACGCAGGAAGATGCTGGAGTGGAGCAGGCTACCGCTGGTGTGAAGGCTGTTCAGATTTAGAACTTGTTGCGCATAGTATACAGCATGGTGTGCATAAAAGGTTGTCTTCCTTTAGACTGATTTCTTGCCGCTGGTCCTGGATCTTGTTTCTTTGACAGGCGTTGTTGTATTTCTAATAAGACTTTCGATGGCCAATCATGCTTTCTTGTCATTCGAGATTTGCGAGATCACGCAAAGCGTATTATACTGGTTTCTTTTTTGTTGCCGTCTATCGTGCGGTTGGACAGAGAAGATGAGCATGCAACAGATGAGCTAATAGATTCAAGCACGGCTCAAGCTGGCAAACCTCCACATAATGATTTTCGTCACGTGACTGTCTCCGGAATTTTGGGCGCATGAGCATCCACTATAGTTTAGTTAGAGTATCAAGACATCGATAGGCATTCTAGTAATCTTCCCTGCCGTCCATCCATACCCTCTCAGTCCGTAATATCAAAATGGTCTCTTTCCAGTACGTCCATCGGATCAAGAAGGCTGTAGCGGCAGTTGCTCAACCTTTCTCCACAACTTAGGTGTGACGGATGTGGTGATACCATCAAGAAGCCTCAATTGGACAAGCACCGAAACAGATGTTGGGCAACATTCTCGTGCATTGGTAAGCTTCAAGATTTCTCGCAAGGACAAGAAGAATGCTAAATCTGTGGCTGCTTCCAGATTGCTCGACTACTTTCCACGGCACCGAATACAAGTAGGTCGAGGCTGCGGTCGAGAGGCAGTAAGCCTAGTACGACAGTTGCTGATATATCAACCTTCAGATCGCATACCTCTTGTATCTCTGAAGCTGAAAAGTACCAAGGAGCGCTATACAAGGGAAAGAAGGTAATTGACTCTACATATCACTTGATACAAAGTGAGATAGCTAACTTTCACTGGATCTCCCTCTGCAGGCTGGCGGACACGCTGGCAACAACTCCACTGCAAAGCCGGAGACCACAAACGGCCGATACCAACCTTACCCTACCTCAAAACCGGTCCAACAGGAAGATACACCGGCCGCCACACCTACCGTCACCGAATCCGAAACCGCGACACCGGAAACCACTGTCGCGGCACCTGCCGCGCCTGCGATTCATCCTTCCCGAACCGCTCTGCTCAATGGCGGAGCCGTAAACAGCCGTAGGGAAAAGCCTGGGCGATCAGCGTTCCCTAACCTGCACCCTGGCTCAAACTACCCACCACCAAAACCGTACGGACGAAATGCTGGACGACAACAAATGAGCACCAAGGTCTACGCGACCGGTATGAATGGCGTTGGGGGTGAAGCGCCGATGCGAAGTTGGGGTGGATCGCCTGCTCCGGAAGAAGGAGAGGATGCTGTGAACGGTTCAGTCAATGGAATGGTGCAGGAAGCGTCCACTTCGATGCCGATGATGGTTGACGTTGAGAAGAAGAAGAAAAAGAAGAAGAAGGGGGACAAGGGAGGTACCGGAAGTCGTGCAAACTCGAGTGCCGCAAAACGGGCTACTACCGCCGAACCCGAGGTACCGGCATCGACAGAATCAACGAATCAAGACGGTGATGCAGTAAAGGCGACAGCAGAAGCGCCAGCTGTTATCATCCCTGCTACACCTATGGCTTCCGAGGCTCAACATACCCGTCCGGAAGGCGACTCCAAGAAGAAGCGAAAAGCTGACGCAGAGGCCGATGAAGACACCACAATGACCAACGGAGATGCTTCATCATCGAGCAGCAGCAGCAGCAAAACAGCCAAAAAGCTACGCAAGGCACTCCAGTCTATCGCCACTTCCTCGAAACAGACCTCGTCGTCCTCGGTCACGCTGGCAACTCTGATTGAAAAGATTACCGGGGAAATGTCCAAGAAGAAGAAGTCGTCGGATGGAGTGATTGATGCGACTGGTATCACGCGTGACATCAAGGTCAAGTTTGTAGAGGGATCCAACGGTCAGGAAGGTCAATGGGTTCTGGAGGTGTGAGTGTGAACAGTGTTGCTCTTTGTAGATTGAGACTAGGTACACGAGAGTAGATCGTGTGTGTTTGTATTTCTGCCTGTGCCATATGTTATGGAATGTAGCTATTGGACCGATAATCCTTCCAAGAGTACACCTTTTAGGGTTGAAAACAACCCGAGTACAAATTACCCGACCCCTAATCCATCTACTACTCCGTCGAAACCTGCTGTACTCGCTGATCTGCACTTCCAGTCGATTGCTGAGACGTTTCCGCCGCTCTGATTTCCTTTGCTGACGGCGGTACTGCTGGCGAGCCGGTCTGTCTTTCCCGGGACCGACGATTGACTTGTCGTCGACCCTGCTTCCGAAGAAACCGACGAAGATTCACCTACAGTATCAACTGATGTTCGGCTGCGCTTGGGTGAATGCGAGAATCGAGGGCGACCGCCCACAGTACTCTCGGTGTCCATCTCTAAATCCATCGTTGAATCATGTAGAGTCCGTGCTGCGGGACTCGTACTCCGCTCGCACCTCGTGCGTATTCGCGGCGTGACAGAACCAGGATGTGCCGATGCATGGGTCGACACGTCGCGAGGCGACTTTGAGAGAGTGACCGTAGATGAGCGGTCACCTCTGAGGTCTGAAGTGTTGTGAGGAGCACCCGGTGGGAGCATCGACCGTGCCCTGCGTGGCGATATTGTATGACTGGGCATGGCGACAGAGCTGTTAGTGGTCACCGTGCTGAGCGGAAAATTCGGCGATCCGGCTTGACGATCTTCTGGTACTGCTGTAGGGGAGATGACCCCGATGTCTCTTCCTAGATCAGAAGAAACACTCTTTGAACGGAACAAGCTTCCCATGAATCGCTTGAACCGTGCGGGCTGAGATACCGTCGCCGATTGTCGCTGCTGATGATGCGGTAACGGCGAATCCACCGGGTGATGCAAGCCGGACGGCAGAACCGCTAATATGGTGGACTCTGAAAGGCCGAAAGTTTTCGAATCGGGATCTCGTTCTTCCCGAACGCCGCGCATGTGTGTTTGGGTGCTGATTGCCGGTGATGACGCTCTCCTACCCCGTTCCGACTGCTTTTCCCGGGGTTGCGTCTTGTGTCCGGCCACTTCGTCCGTCTCCATGTTTGCCTGCTGCGATACGATTTCCCGCTGCGAAGCCTCTGCCATAGCTTGCTCATGCACTATACTGATTTTTCGATGTGCCGGAGATGGCCTAGAGTTCGTTACTAGACCCTGCATCATTTGTGCATTTCCTCCATATTCGCCGTGGCCTTCTATAGCTGTTTGCACGTCTTTCAGCACGCCATCGCCGGCGCCACCACCGGCAACTATATCTTCCGCACCCGCGCTGGTTTTGTCTACACGTGGACTTGCCGGAGTCGAAGTCATTGACATCGGGAATGGGATGGCTGATTTTGACAGTCGTCTAGCACGGCTTGTCCTGCTCGAGGCATTTCCCGTGTATGTGCTTTTCAGAGACGTCGAAAGCATCGAGCCGCTACCGGTCGCTTGTGTTTGTGGAGAGGAATACGCCGAAGTCGAGCGTGAGGAGCCACTGGATACTATATCGGTCGGAATGGATGGTGGATGTAGCGACCGATCGTGCAGGGAGTTGTGATGATTGATGTTGTGTGACGTGGAGAGAACGTCCATTCCTGATGCAAAGACACTGCCGCTGCTTGTTCCAATCAGGCTGGATGATGTCGTATCGCTTGAGTGTGGCGAGGAGGTGATTATCTGTTGACGACTCTGCTGCTGCTGTATTCGCGGCAACGAAGATGATGACACCGCTTCTCCTTCACCGGTTGCGTCACCGTCGATATCCATTCCTGACCCTGCCGCGACTGTGTCCAGCTTCGATCGGTGAGTGCCGTCCATCTCATCGTCCTCTGCACAGTCCGTTTTACCATCAACGCGACCCATCATCGGATCTTTCCCCGCCGGCCCTGTCGCCTTATCCCTGTTTCCCGCACGTGTCTTCAATTCGATCTCCAGCTTAGTGAATAGACCTTCCTCTGGATCTGGTAATGGGAACGCCGTGAAGGGTGATGCTGACGGTTGTACGGATTGTGCGTATTCGCCATGCGAGCGGATAAGGGAGGTATAGTACTGTTGCAGTAATTCAGCGTGGACCTGTTATGCGGAGTGAGCAAAGTGAGCAATTTTGTCCTTCTGTGTGTAAAACAAAGATCGACGGTGACTGATAGAAATCGAAAATCTGTAATGATGAGGCGACATCGTTTGGCGGAGGGCATGAAGACGCTCATTCTCGGCTGCCTCTCCGTACGCGAACTGCTTCTCTGGTACTCACACAAAGGTTCCAATCCGTAACTTTGACCAACTCCCTTTCCAGCGCATTCAACTCGTTGACCTTGATCCCACCGACTTTCGCATAATGCGCATTCGTACAGAATACGTCGCACAAGGCTTTTGAGCCCGCTGTGACGCCAGCGATGAGGAATCGATGGACGGTGAGCGAGGAAAGAGTGAATGTCGGGAGTGCCGCGCAGGTGATGTCTATATATGCCAGGAGGGAGAGCAGGGGAAGTCGCTGTGATGGAAAGAGTTCGTGGGTCAGCCGTTTGTCATCGGGGAGAAGCGGAGGTGTACGGACCTCGAGGTTGGTGTATTTTACTATTCGGCGCAGGTAGTCGATTACGGTTATGGCTGGTGGAGCGCGGGAGTGGAAACGGGTGAGACTGGATGAGGTAAGGACGACTTGATCGTTGTGTTCCATTAACTTGTTGAGCATGTGTGCTGCAAGGACACAAGATATCAGGAAGATAGGTGATAATCAGTATTGCGGAATAGGGAAGGAAATTGGAACCGTCTATATGACTCTGCAGAATTCTGATGAGATAAGGACCTGACCCTGGACCGCCATCGGCAGTACGGGACGAAACGAAAGCATTGGCTGTTTGAAATAGTAGCGGCGCGTCCGCGAAACGAAAGTTTTACTCGGCAACAGCAACGCCGCTTTGGCGTAAGAGCACTCATTCTTGTCGGTTCCCATGAGCCATTCAAGCTCGATATCCGGCCGCGTTGCTTCATGTCCTTCTCTTCTTCTGCTTCGGCTCACACTCCCAACTCGCACGCTCGACTCACCGATCAAAACCACCAAATCTTCCGTATCACAATCAATGAAGGCCCACGGCAACAACGGCCGTCCAGTCTCATCCACCTGCCTTCCATTCTCCGTCGTACTCGTGCCTGTAGTGACAGGCTGTCCGGAAGCCGCAAGTGGATGCGCTGCAGTCGAGGATGATGGTGGATTCGGCATATTTATGAATCCTTGGCCGAGAGGATGGAGGCGATGGAGGCGAGCCGATGAGGATCCATGTAGGATCGCGATGAACTGTGAAGAGGAAGTGCAGGGCAGTAACGTTGCAATATGACCAATCGAACACGAAGCGGAATAAGAATAGCAGAAGGAAGTAAACTTGGAAGAAGTAAACTTGTTGGAGTAGGCCTATGATCAACCTCGTATTCCATTTCCAGCCAGGGTGCTCCCAAGCGAATTCATAAACGTTGGAACCGCTCCTTCCTTCCTCCACTACTTCACTACTTCCTTCCCGCTTGAACCAACAACAATGATGATTGTTATCTGCTATCACCTACGAATAAACCGCTCATGTCAAAGAAGGACACCTCATCGAGGCTTAGCGCTGATGGAAAAGGAAGGCGACAAGCGAACTCTTATCTCGTCCAGCCAGGTACCAGGTGATATGACGTGAGTGCGAAGTTGACGGTGCGAAAACGAACGTGCGTCCGCCATCGTGACCTTTGAAGTTGACGGACGTATAACGGGTTACTGCTTGAGCTGGTTGCGACATCGTAGTTCCTAGCGTCTTTTGCATGGTAAATGTACGGGTATGTCGATCGCTGGGAGAGCTCTTCTACTAGCCGCTCTCAGTGTTTTTAAGAAGTGAGGCATTTGGGACACCGTTACACCCCATTCAGTTCATCACGAGGCCGTTAGCTGGAGCTCCAGATGCTTAGGATGTGTGTTACAGATACTGCAGGCTGTAGAGTTGGTATACCATAAAGGATCACAGCGTCAATGATTATATTTGAGCGATTCTCCGAGTCGAGTGATTATGCGCTCGAGTCAAATCTTCTGCGAAGATCGCTTCGTGTTATATGATGCATGTTCGTGTGAGGTCGTGGTCAAGGCCAAGAGTGACCTCCCACGGAGTGGATCAGACTTGGTAGATAAAGCCTTGGGACTAGACGTCAACTAAATTGACTGATGTCCGTTCCTCCGTACTTGACTGGAGAGATCGGACAAAGGAATACTGTGTTGTCGGTTGTAGGCGCAAGGAGAGCCGCTGCATCTAAAGGCATATAGACATGAGATGAAGTCCTTGGCAAGCATCACAATGATCTCGCCTTTCGTTGTCATACACCCTCCGTACCTGCCGACCATACGTTGTCTGTTCTTTGTGGCTCAAGGTATACCCGTGGACACTCGAAAGTATATAATCCAGGAGTTGACATTTCTGTTCAATTTCTCGCACGATCGAGAACACAAGTTGACGCAGGACACCTTTCAGTAAGAATCGACACATAATGTCTGTGAGTCAGATAAACTTGTGACTGACGAAGTTGAGAGATGGCTGACATGTCGAGATCAGGAGATTGATTGGCTGGACAGGGAGGTCGAGCAATTCAAATACGAACCAGTCAAGGACGGAGGATGGGAGGAACTTGACGCAGACATCGACAGGTGGGTAAAAAGCCAAGCAGAAGTGCAGCAACTCAACAAAGATGTGCGACGCGGTTTGGACAACATACTCGTTGGCATGTTCGCCGACCTTTTGTAAGTGTACAATACTGAGAAGCAGGAGGTCATAGCAAAATGGCCCGAGAATTTAAAGCCTCCTGAAGAAAAGGCGCCTGGCAAGCCTCTCTATCAGTGGGATGGTCAGCTTTGGCGTATTGTTAGACAACGCACCCTTGACCTGTATTTACTCCTGGCGGGGGAAGGAATGGGACTGGTGAGTACTGCGTATATTATCTCACCCCTGTCCATCGTGTATGCTTTGGTCATGGATGAACAACCGCATTTGACCCTTAGAACAACGAATTCGTCAAGGGAGTTTGGGATGATTCTGTGCCCTCCATAAAACTGGAAACACTGCTGATAGTTACTGTCTTGGCCGAGAAAAAGAAAACGACAAAAAGCGTGAAGTCGGGCTGGCTGTCTGGAAAGGAAATATTCAGTATTCTGAACCTCTCTTGGAAAAGGCTATCTGAGGCTCGACACGCGATAGATGCGCAGGTAGAAAGGATGATTGCGGAACGTGAGAGCTTAGAAGGAACAACCCCTTCCGTAGCGAAGACTACGCTGCCGCCCTCGATGAAGACTGCCGAAAGTTTGTCGATGGACCTTCATCCATTAACTCCCGAAGTCACCCATTCTCACGCTACTGACCTGGAATCGATTCTAACGAGACTCAAGGAGTACGACGGTGAGTGCTACTATTAGTCTAGTACACTGTTCAGCCTTGACTTATCAACACGCTCGAGCTCGTAGGCTTAAACGACGAGACGCGGCTACGCAGCTTTCTCGAATCCATAGCAAGAGACTCGATCCAAAAGGCGCTCGAAAATGTGCCTGAGAATGGGCAATTTCAGGGCGCCCCGGAAGAGTTGATGAGCATGCTTGTAAGCATGTTTGACACCTTGCCACCCTTCTCGACAGTGAACTCCGGCAGAGATTGAAAGAAACCGGTAATTAAAGTCATGTTCTGTAAGGTATCAATTATGAATAGTAGTCAAATATCACATTAGGGAGAACAGTCGTGGAGGAAATACTTCAAGTCTACGGTTCAGCCTTGTTACGCATGCGCAACTAATTCGTTTGATCATTGTCGCCCCAATCGATCTGCGCACAACTCCGTCACAAAGTTTATGTCGCACAGCTCACCGTTGACCCGCACGGTAGCTCGCTTCCTCATTTCCGCTCAACTTCTACCGCAGTTGCGGTTTCTAGCCAAAGCATCGACGATGCAAGAGCTTACGCCCTCCTTCAAAGATCCTTCGGTATTCGACACAAGTAGCAGCGCTGGAGAGGCCTGCTTTGACGTCTGAAGACAAGGGTCCTTGCCTTTCCGCCGGCTCCTTCTTCTCTCTCCTCGCCTGCTCTCGCGCCAATAACTCTCATCCGTTCGTCAGATATAGCTGGGACGCTCGGAACTCACAGATTCCAGACCCGTACCCAGCAATCTCACCACACCTGCCTCAACAAACCTAGGAGAGTACTCTAGATCCCGCGATCGCCTCTTCAAGCCACTTCTGTTTCTCTCGAACTCCCCGGAAGACGACATTCTGTTGAACGATGGTTTGCTCGAGCTTGAGTCTCTGCGGGCGAGCGTCACTGGAGATATGATGAGGATGGGAAGAGTGGAGGGATCCTATTAATGGAGTCTCTTCAAAAGGAGATCATAAAACCGGAAGAAAGAGAAATGAGAAAGCCTGTAAAGCTGAAAGCAGGAGGATCATCATGTTGTCTCGTTGTCTCCTCAGTGGTTTGCTTCCGCGCATCCAGCAACCCGGGCCCCGAATAGTCGGTCGCGCTTGATCGAGAGGATAACACGGGAGGGACCATATGGAGATCATGTTGATGCGGGTTATTATCATTCGTATTTCAGCCTGTTCATCCGGGTTCCAAGGCATCGGAGACAGTATCACTTGTTCAACAACGATGGCATCGACGGCAATGCTCAAACGCGCGCGAGTGGACGATGAAGGGGAGGGAGGAGGGGAGAGAAGGCAGGTGATGGCGATTAGTGCAGAGGGAAAGGATTCGGGTGGGATGGGAGGCAGGGCAGTGGTGATGAGGGAGGTCAAAAGGACGAGTGGCTTGGAGGCGCCGATTGTTAGTTTGGCGGGCGCGCATCAGGTGAGTTTTGAGGGAGCGAAGCAACCGAGGAGGGTAGCACGAGGCCGTTGGCCGAGAATGTGTCGAGCAGAGCGAGATCCTCTCGAGTGAAGCGAGAATCAGCCGAGCGCAGCGATCATCAGAGTCTCCTCGAACGGAGCAAGAGTATTGCGCCGCAGGCTACGATTCTGAAGGGCTGTAACGAGGGCGCCGTAAGGCGGTCGAGCGCAGTTGCCTCTGTCGAGCGCGTGAGCGCGAGCAGTAGTCTCCTTTCAAGGTCGTCGTAGAACGGCCGAGTATCAGTGGAGCAAAGTGGGAATCAGTGTCGTGTGGCTCGCCGAGACTGCCGTAGGCGGTCGAGCGCAGTGGCCTACGTAGATCGCGTGAGCGCGTGTATCAGTCTCTTCCCGAAGTCGCCGTAGGACGGCCGAGCGCAGTTGCACTCATCCAGCGCGCGAATGCGAGCGTCTGTACTTGTCTGCGGCCACAATAAGGCGACGCAGTATTGCTGCCTGTATCGAGCTTGTCAGCACGATACTCATTGTTTATCGCGTCTCAGTCGCTCATAGCTCTTGACCGAGCGCGCAAACCTGATCATCTAGCGTCTTTTGCTTCCCTCGATGCCGCCGCACCGTACGGAAGTTGAGAGTCATTGGAATCTGGTTTTCCGAGCTTGTCGTGGGACGGCCCAGCGCCGCGGCCTGTGTAGATTCTGCGAGCGCGAGATCAGCACTTGCGCAGCCACGGATACGGCAGAAGGTCGTCGAAGTTCGATGCTTTTGGCTTTTCGTGGTCTTTGTCAGGCGGTTTAGACTCTCATGCGACGAGTGTACTTGTCAGGCTGCCGCTACCTAGATTTTGCCGCAACTCAAGCGCCATGGTCTGTCTGGATAGAATCGTTGTCAGTGAAGCAAGGAGGGTGGCTTTTCGCTCGGGTAGCAGTCCACTCGAGGAGATTCGGTAACTGGAAAGTTCCGGTTTATTTGGCCTGCTACTTGGTCGGCTTGTCCCAGCGCACATCCAATCTAGTCAACATTTGGTCCTGTGCAAGGTGTCAAGTCGGTCTCGTTTCGTTGCACATTTGACTGGTCATCCAATGCACATTACTAACTCATCGACTTTATAGGGCGAGATCATCAGTTGCAAATTCGACCAAACTGGCGAGAGAATAGCTGCTGGATCGGCGGATCGGTGTATCTGTGAGTTTCCCGTCTTTTCTGCCTTGCCTCTTCTGCTATGCGCTGACCACGCTCACCCCGTCGTAGCGCTATGGAAAACCTACCCACCGCACGACAACTACGGGTTCCTCCCAAACGTCCACAAGCAAGCCATCACCGACATTGCGTTTTCTCCGTCCAATGCTTCCGTTATTTATTCGGTCGGCGCTGACGGCATGCTCATCGCGACCGACTTGTCGACATCGGAACGGCTCGTTCGGTACTCTGCTCATTACGGGCCCATCAACTCTTTGGCCGTGACACGGGCAGGAACGTCCGCGGGCAGGGAGTTGCTCCTTACAGGTGGCGACGACGGTGTTGCGAGAGTGTGGGATCCAGCGAGGGAGGGCAAGGATCCGGTTGTCGAGTTGGATGATGGCCTTGGTGGCGTTGTGACTGCCGTCGAGTGGAGTACGGACGGCAGTGCCGCATTTGTGGGCGGAGTGGATAATGAAATCAAGGTGAGCGGTTCGTTGAGAGGACAGCGCAGGTCAATGCTGACAAACATTGCAGGTCTGGGATCTGAGAAAACAAGAGGTGCTATACACTCTGCGGGGCCACACAGATACCGTGAGTCGTCGCGTTCCTGCACGCCATAACTGTGCTGATCCTGTCAGTATCAGATCGCATCGCTGGCCTTGTCGCCAAACGGCCACTTCCTCCTCTCGTTTGCATTCGACTCGACTTGTATCATTCACGATGTCCGTCCATTCTCCGCGGACCCGTCAAGAGTTCACCGGACGTTGATTGTAAGTGCGTTCTACCCTTGGCAATTGTCACTTTCTGACCATCGCTCTCGTGTACAGGGCGCGCCTGCCGGATTCGAGCAGTCGCTGACGAAATGTGCATGGTCAAAGACGGATAACGGTGCGCGAGTTGCCGCCGGAGGAGGTGATCGAACAGTCACGATCTGGGACGTGGACAGCGGGAAAATCGTGTACAAGCTGGGAGGACACAAGGGAAGCGTTGGCGCGGTGGACTTTCATCCGAGAGAGCCTATCAGTAAGTTTCGTCGAGCTCGTCGTCAATGCTTGCGCTGATGGTTTGGCCAACTAGTCTTGACGGGAAGCAAGGATACGAATATGTTGTTGGGAGAGATCGATGCGCAGGATCTCAATTAATGAACGGCGGACCAAAAGTGACACAAAGGCTGTATGCTATAGTCTAGTGGCCATTCATGAATACAACTTAGCCATCATACCGGCGTATGCCGCCGCCATAGATTGCTGTTTTTGAAACCAACATTGAACTGCAGCAACGAGCTGTCATCGAGGTGGTCAGCAGCGCCCACGAGACCCAAGACGTGCCACTCACTTGATATCCGCTACCCATCCGTCCTTGCCGTCTTTCGGCACAATGCACGGTATTGGGAATGCAGACTTGCGAAGGGTGATGTATTCACCCGGATGCAGAATACATACTTCGCGTCCGTCCATCGATAATTCCGACGAGGCGCGGGACTTGTGAGATATCTGCGCAAGGTTCCGTCAGCGTGGTCCGAATCGGCAGCGTAGGTCACGTACCTGCATCTTGACCTCGCAATTATCGGGCAACAGTAGGGTTCGGAAACTCAAGCTCCGCGGAGCTATTGGCGTCAGGAGAAATGAATTGATTGATGGGTGTGCAATCGGTCCTCCCGAGGAGAGCGAGTAGGCGGTGCTGCCTGTCGGTGTGGCAAGGATCAGGCCATCCGCCTGAAAAGGAGGCGGGTCAGCGACATCAAAGAGCCCATAAGATTGACGTACCACCGCCTCTGTCAAATGCTGCCCATTCACAAACGCGTCTACCACACTGAGATGCGGGTACCGACCACGATGAAGTGCAACTTCGTTCATCACCTGCCATCCTGCAATTCATGACCATTAACACAGACAAAGGCGGACGTAAAGCGCACTACTCACCACTTCCTGCGCCAGAACATCTGTCTACCACTTCACCCGACGAGGAAAACACTTGGCATGCAAGTCTCATCCGCTGAAGCACGCCGTACGTGCCCTGGAACACATTCTTTAGGGTTTCGCGATACTGTTCAATATCTATCGGGGAGACAAGTCAATTGTGCCCCGCAGAAAGTCGAAAGCCCGAACGTACGGAACGGCAGGAGGAAACCGAGAGATCCCATGCTGAAGCTCAGTACCGGCGGAACAGATCCGGCCATCGAGTACAGCGAGGAAAGGTGGAGGATCGTGCCATCTCCGCCAAGCGTAATGATGAGATCTATTCCGGGCGGTGGGTTGATGTTGTTTGTCGACGTTGGGTAGGAACACGATGAAGGACCTGTTGATGAGGGTATTAGTTGTTTATCTAATGCAAATGTAGAAGTGAGAGGATTATAGCAACGGTCTATCTAGGCGTGACTGATGCGCCAAGTGGCGAGCGGCTAACAGGCGACCAAGAGACATGGATCGCAGGCCACTCTGTGCTTTTCGACGGATAACTACGACCGAAGTCTGTGGATCTCTGGCGACTGTTCTTGAGCGCTTCCAGATTCCTGGGCACCCTTCTGCTTGATTGCTGACTCGCGTACTTTCTTGTTCGACGATCGAGCCGAACCGCCCTGCGGCAGTCATGTTCACCAGTCCCACCTGTAACTGACGCAGTTGCTCCAAACTTCTCCTGCGTCATTCCGGCACGGGCAGCGACGAACAGGCTTTGTTTAGTGGTTCCTCGACCTTCGTCTTCCAGCAATCGCCTATGAGCCTGCCTGGTGAGCCTGTCCTGAAACGCTCCCACGCTTTGTCAAGCGTAAAGGATATACGGCGTCTAGAAGTCGTCCACATTCGGATAATGTCGCTGTTTTTCATTTGCGGCGGCGCGCCTCTTCTCGTAGTATACCACATCCTTCTGACACTCACTATCACCCTCGGGCCGCTTCAAAACGCCAATATTATCCCCGATATTCACGCCAACTCCTTGCAGTTCCTGAATGGCCTGTTCTTCCACTAGCACTGTTACTTTTTGTTGCGGAAGGTTGTTGTCGGAATTGATGGCAGATGAGAATTCGGTAGAATGGAGGTATCTGCGTGGTGAGGCGATGAAGGTTATCAGCAACGTGCGCGCAAATGACCGCAGCTGGGAGAGCGGATAACGGATAGTGCAGGACTTTAGGGACCCATCAGTAAGACAGAGGATACACAGCGAGCCTCGGGAGATTGCGTCGAGAATGAGCCAGCAGTGCGGCCAACTTGAAATTACGAGGTGCGTATAAAAAGAGGGATTTTGTTTGACCCAGGCTTGGAGACGCAACCAGCCGTGAGCCTCTGCGATAAGCAGAATCTCACGCAATCAGTCTGTGCCCTCCCAATGCGGAGTTGTACAAGACGGAGGCCGGACTGCCGTATGACCAGGTCCTGAAATTTATCACACGCGCATGCTACCCTCACCAACTGGGCTGCATTTAAACAGCACTGGAACCCGCCCGCCTGGCGCGGCCACCTGAAAACTTCACGGTGCTTGCAGCCTTGCAACTGTCGAGGAGTAGCGCATTCGACGCTCGAGGAGACGGATCTCGTTCGGGTGAAGCCAGCGCCACAAGCCCCACCGAAGCACTTTGTCCTCCCGCATGAATGCGAGCGGAGTACGACAGCGGTAGTGGAGCGCAAGACCTCACAGGGCCGCGCTGACCCGGCGAAGGAGCGGGGAGAAGGTTGACCCCTGTGCGGGACACCTGCACCTTGTGCGCTCGAAACTCGATTCGTTCATTCACTTTTCGATACCACAGCAAACTCGAAAGATACTGCCGCAAGGACCAGATACGTCGTATGCGTGAGAGACGAACACAAAAATACTTTGCTCTTTGCTTCGCTCCGAGAACAACCCCAACCCCTATCGAACCGCCTGCACGCACCTTCGAGCGCAAAAACAACGGGGTCCGCGTTGTATCTGAAATGTTTCGCGCTCGCTCGCCCGCTTGAGCACCTCGTGGGTACTTTCAGACACATGGCCGAAGTCCCACCGTTAAGCCATGCCACTGAGCGCTCGCTCGTTGTGCCGCCTCTTTCCCAGGTCGCCTCGGTCCACCGTCTCTACTCCTTCGTCGGTACACCTCTCTCTCCCGAGGATACTTGGTGCGTTCGTGTCGCTCGTCGTTCTTGTCCCGTTTGGGTTCGGTCAGATCGCCACGCCTTCAGGGGCTGTCGCTGTTTTTGCTATACCACCTTTACTCGGACCCTGACCGAGATCGCGCGCATGAGCAGGAAACCGTCCGTCCGCCCGTCGGTCGGTCGTTTGTCTGGGTTTTCTCTGCCCGGGTACGATTGCCTGCGTGCCTGCCTGCCTGGGTGCCTGCGTGCCTACTGCGATATCCTCTCTTGCTCCCGCTTGAGTGATTAAGTGCACTGGCTCGTCTCCCCTCCTCGCCCCGACTGCACACTACCGGACGCCACGCCGTCCCACTGACTCGAGCTGGAGACTCTGTTAACGCGGACTCACCGGATGATCGCATGCGCTGCGCGCGCGGTGGGATGGTCTTTTTCCTTTTTCACGATGAGGACTGTTTTTATCCGCTGCGTCGGCGTCGGCGTCGCTGGTGGTGATGGGTTGGGTTGTTTTTGATCCGTTTGAGGTGGGTGGGAGGTTGTTGTCGTTGTTGTGGTGGTGGTGGTGGGGCGTTGGTATATGTGTGGGTTCGTTATCGGCTGCTGTCGTTGTCGTTGCTGGCGGGTTGTGAGAGGAAGGCAAGGCGAAGGCGAGGGTGGTGATGGTTCGTTCGCTACGATCTGGGAGATGTGTAATGCGCGTCTTGCGTTCCCGCGGCTAAGGGAGGCGATTGAGCGGACGAGCGGGAGTGGGAGTGAGGGTGGGCGCATTGTGGTGCCTGTCTATCTGCTCGTTGGGATATAGGGCTGCGTTGCGTTGAGTGAGTGAGTGAGTGAGTGAATGATAAACCCCTAAGACTCTGATTGCCCGTCCCCTTCCTCCTAACCCGATAGGAGACAGCAAGGGGTGACTCACGGTGAAACACCCCTTCTTGTTTACTTTGTCGCCCCCGGGAAGGTTGATTTGGATCCGAGAGCGGCGTGCGACTGAGTTTTCGTGTGCCGAATGGGGAGACGGCGGGAGAGGAGGGGCGCCAGCGAGGGCAGGGATGCGTGCCGTGTCATCCTAGAGTTTATTATGGGTTTATTAGGTGCGTTGGGAGGGAGACGGTGGGTGGTTTGTTAGGTATTGTCCATATGTCTGGGGAGATCATGATGCCGCTACCGCTAGGCACATCTGGTACCACACAACCTGCCGCAGCGGCAGCAGCAGCAGCAACAACGGCAGCAACGACAACAACAACAGCAGCAACACCAAGCAACACCACGCATAACCCACCAACGGACCCACCACCAGCGCCCGACGTACTCGATAGAGTGTTCGCGCTACATCCGTTCCATGCGGAGAATGCGGATGAGTTGGGCTTTGAGCAGGGGGAATGGGTCGATGTGGTCGAGCGGGATGATGAGTTTGGGGATGGGTGGTGGAAGGGCAGGGTCGTCGTCGTGACGAGAGCGACGCGACCGAAGGGAGCGCAGGGAGAGGACGTGGTGAGGGAAGGTTTGTTCCCCGCGAGTTACGTCCTTCCGAGCGGCGTGGATCCGACACCGTTCTTGGAGATGCAGAATGGGAGTTCCGGTGCGGTGGGTGGTGGTGTGCCGGCGGCGGGTGTGGCGGCGGTGGGTGTGGCGGCGGGTGGGCAGAAGGAAGAGGAGAGGGAGGGGAGGCAGTTGGACAAGGAGAAAAGTGAGTGTTTGTTGTTTGTGTTTGTTGTTTGTGTTTTGCGTTTGTGTTTGTGTTTGATGCGTCGTTCGTTCGTTCGTTCGTTCGTTCGTTCGTTTCGGGAGCGGTTTCGGCACTGTCTTTGGTGCGGGTTTAAACTGTCTTTGTCGGCGTCTTTGTCTGTGTCGTTTGACGCGTGCTTGACGAGCCGAGCCGGCCGAGTCGAGTTGCGGAGTTGGATATAGGGTTTTGGGATTTTGCGGGGCTAGGTTTGGAGTGCTTCCGGATGTACCAACTTTTTTCTGTTATTCGCCTTTTTCCTTCTTTTCATTCTTGCCTACATCCTTGCTTCCTCTATCCCTCCCTCTCTATCCCTCATTCTCGCTTTCTTCCCATCCGTCTCTCGACATCTCTTCCAAGTTCTCAGGTTGCTTGTCGTCGTCGTCGTCGTCGTCGTCGTCGTCGTCGTCGTCGTCGTCGTTTGTGCCATCTGAACGGCGCGGGATGGGTATATCCTGCAGTCGGACGGACGGATGCTGCAGAACGTGCGTGCGTGTGTACGTGCGTGCGTGCGTGCGGGCGGGTCTGTTTTACCTGCCAATCTAGCCCGTGTTGCCCGCGTTCGTGTTCGTGTCGCTCCGGCTATGGTTTACGCACGAGTAAGCAAGTGGGTTTTGAAAGAAGTGCACAATAACCGCGCACGTACGTGCGGGATGAACGGCGGTGCGTGGATGGACCGGACGGATGAGTACGGTTCACATGCGGTGCGCTCGCGTCGGTCGGGTGATGAGAGGTACTTGGTGGGGAATGTACGTAGAAATGAGGTATAGTAGCGTGTACCCGCTGGATTCAGTCTACCCTCGGCAGTAGGGCCGTTCAGGGAAGGTTTACGAGTTGGATGGTTGTTTTGCGGGTTTGGAACAAGGTGGAAAGAAAAGCGGAAGACGGGAAGGTTTCTGGGGCTTGCCGTTTTGCCGTTTCGCGTCTTTGTGTTTTCGCCGTGTTTTTTTTGCGTCGTCGTCGTCCTCGTCCTCGTCCTCGTCCTCGTCCTCGAGGCGTACGAGTTGGTTTGACGACTCGACACAGGCGGAGCGCCTGTCATTGACGTCGGGTTTCCCGCGATGATCTGTGGGTCGTTTACGTGGGTGGTGAGAGGTTTTCGATATGGCGGGAGTGGGGTTTCTCACAGAGCGGGGATTCGTTAGTGATCTGCGCTCGCAAGGATGATAAAGCAGATGCGAACAGCTGTCGTCGCGTCCTCTACCACCCGCGCCGGAACTGGAGCACTCGAGTAGGCAGGCAGAATGTTGCAACGCTCAGAAGATATACGGAGGACTAGCTCTCGACTGACGTCAAGCTGCTGCCGGCATTTGAGGCAGTAGCCTAGATCTTGTTTGTTGCTCCATCTGGAGTGATCATCTCGAGAGCGGACATGGGTCACACTTGTGACTGACGATGCCACCGGAATGTTTCATGTTTCTACGCCAAACATCGAGGACGCTCCGCAGAGACGGATCGTGTGAGCAAGTGTCGCAGAGTGATAAACTGTCAACAAGGTCGCAGACGTTGTTTTTAAAGATTGCAATCTTGTGCCTCTGCACATCAAGGGTAAAGCACTCTGCAGCATCGAGGCATGGTATACGCTGGACAGAGCTTTGCTAGAAGAATCTCGAGGACCGTTTTGACAATGTTCTGGCTGCTTTGGACTTTGCGCAACGCTGCTCAACAATCCAAGCTGACACCCCTTCGTCTCGCAGTAGATTACTCGACCGCCAAATCACCCTCGAGACCGAGCTCGATCCGCTCGAGATCCCGCGCATCATCGTTGGCTCCCGAAGGCGATATTCCACCTGTGCCTTCTCATCCCAGCGCATCAAGTATCGGCCGCGAGGCGGAAAAGGAGGAAACGACAGGACTCAGCTTGTCCATCCCTCCTGCGCCAGCCGCTTCGGCGACGGACGAGGACCCCACGACACCGACTGCCTCACATGCAATCCCAGAACCCGATTATCAATCTCTGCATACCGATCAAGCTGCAAACGCCCAAACCGGCGAGCACGAGCTCGGGAGACGGGACGAGGAGATTGTGGGACCCGCGGAAAAGGCATCTGGCCAGGCGTCGCATCCCGGTACAACTTTCGAGGAACGACCGGCAGATCAGGTGCACGCCGAGGATGCCAAGGTTGCTGTCGCGGATGACTCGGACGATGACTTGCCCAACAATAATGCAGCACAGACAAGGAGCCGGCTGGCGGAAGCGGCGCGGATCGAGAATGAACAGCGCGAGGCCGAAATTGCAGCAGCGACAGCAGCGGAGCAGGCCAAAAATGCAGAGGCGCAATCCTCGCCGTTGTTTGCTGGCAGCGGGTTCCCTTCGAGTAACCCGGCGAGCGCAGGACATTCCCGGACGGGAAGCGTACAGTTTGCGTCCATGGCATCGGGCGTCCGAATGACCAACGGTCGAACTCTGCTCGGATCTGGCAACGGACTACCCGCTGGCTTGATATACAGCGATGAAAGCGACTCCGAAGAGTCTGAAGAGGATGACGGGGACTTTGATCCACGGGCCGCTTCGGCAAGAAAAGTCAGCGGTGAAAAGGCTTCCGTGACCAAGAGCCCAAAGATGAGCGAGAGGGATAGGCGAGTGTTTGGCGATGACATGGACGACGGTGGGTTGCTGAATCGTGTAAAGGGCGTGGCAACGGGTGCTACCGCCGGGCTCGGCTTGGGCGCTGCAGGGCTTGGCTTGGGAGCTGCTGGTCTTGGTTCTGGGTTTCTGCAGGTGCGTCGGTCGGTCCATGATTGTCGTCGATGCCTGGCTGATCATTTTTCCGACTTGATAGAAATCACCTCCGAAACAAGCCGACACGCTCCGCCAAGCGACACCACCTCCAGTCGCAGCTTCAAACGTACAGGAAGTTCCTCCCGTCGTCGTCGCTACCCCGCCTGCCACTTCAACGCTGCCGTCGGCACCCGTAGAGCCGCTACGTGTCCGCGGAAGCCTGAGTGGCGCTTCAGGGTCAAGACCGGAAACACCACCGCAGTCGACAGTTGAAGAGAAGTATGCACCGACTGGATCGAGCGACAACGTGCAACGAGGAGTCAAGGAACTGACACCACCGGCCGACACTCACAGCACCAATCCTGCTCTGCCTGTCACAACCTCGCCACCAAAAACTGTCTTTACACCCGCTGCACCGTCCACAAGCTCGCCCCGACAGTTTGTCCAGCCAACAACAAACGCCATGTCACTTTCACCGCCGATGTTGGCCGAAGAGTCGCCTATGGGCACCCCAACGCCCGCCGGATATGGAACGACGTCGCCTCTTCCTGCTTTGGCTCCAGAGAATGGGTTCCAAGGGGTAGCGCAAGGGATGGATGAAGTTGATGCTGGCTATGCATTCCCTCCGATCCCCGTTACGACATCCGAACCTGCCGAAGAAAAGCAGCTCGAGACAGCTCCTGTGCCGCCCGTCGCGGTCATTTCACCTGCTCCGGTCGGATTTGCGCAAAACTTGTCACAACCAATGTCGGCACATGGTATGCCAAGGACACCATCACCACATGCTGCATCAAACGGGAGTCCCTTCCAGTATGCAAGTCCCGCAAAAGAAATGCCGACATCCACACCGCCACCCGCAGGCAACTCTGGTGCAATGCCATTTTCGCCGGCCGCTGCCCAAAACGTGCGATCCGACAACTCTGCACATGCGAACGGCTGGGCGGGCGTCCCCGGTGACCCTATGGTCTGGACTGTCGAACAGGTTGTCGGTTGGGCCAAAGGAAAAGGGTTTGACGATACGGTTTGCGACAAGCTGATTGGTAAGTTCGGGTTTTGTGCTGTCTGATGTCTCCAATATTCATTTTGGTTTTTCCTTGCGCGCCAGAACACGAAATCACCGGCGACGTCTTGCTCGAGATGGACGTACACACGCTCAAGGAAATTGACATTGTGCAATTCGGCAAGCGGGTCAAAATCGCAAACGCAATCAATGAACTTCGTCGGCCTGGATCTATGCGATCCGTCGGCAATGGCTCGACACGATCGCAGCAATTTAGCCCCGCTTACAACAGTCACCACCGTGTACCGTCCATCGGCACCATGGGATATTCTGCGTCTGGTGTTCCGGCATCGCCTGGTTATGAGAATGCGCCACCACAGATGCAGCAGCACTCTCGAGCAGCGTCCATGTCGGGTGTCGTAGACACCATTCCAGAAAATGGTACCTACCAGCCAGCTTATCAGCCACAACAGAGGCATATTGATACTGCCGCGCTGGGTTTCAATCAAGTAAGTCGATATCTCGCACTTTTGCGACCATCTTACTGATCGCTCTGGGTCGCCAGTCGTCCACCTCGTCTCCTGTAGCTGCTCAGGCCGACTACGCTGACTGGAATACATCACGCAAATCGAGTGTCGCCGCAAGTCAACACGAAACTCGGTCGCTCGCTCCCATCATACACGAAGAGGACGAGTCGTCTCATCCTGCTATTGTCAATGCACTCACACCGGAACCGCCTCTTTCTGCCAACATGGGCTCTGCTCTGTCCCAGCCTACAACTTTCGTCGGCAGTGCTATGGATCGAAGTACCAGTGTACATAGCAAGGCTTCCAGCATTCCGCCCACTCCGACTACACCCAGTATCCGCCGGGACTCCGTCGATGCCCGTCCTTCGAGTGCATTTGGCCACCGGAAAGCGAGGAGCAGCATCGATGGGAATTCTACGACGGGTCGGGCTACCAGCGATCGCGTAAGCAACCTCTTGAGTGGTGCACTGTCGAGAAACCGAAAGCCAGCACCAAGGTTCCCTTCGTAAGTACGCTTTTGTCTCATCCGCTCACAATGCTTGTCGCTTACCCTGTTCGACCACAGGAGTGCATCCCAGCAAAACCTGGATCAGGTCGCCAACGACGGAGATCGGCGAAGTTTGAGTCGATTCATGGGTAAGAGCTGTTCTGCTGTCCTTTCCCGACGTGTCCTGACATCCTACGTTCACAGGCGGCGGCCATTCTAAAAAGGATTCCAAGGGCTCTACCCCTTCATCCATGAACAAGGCCAGCACCGCGAACCCACAGCGAATCTCTGTGGGGACTCCTATTCCCACTTCACCAAACAATCGTACTGGATCCCTTGCAGCAGCAAATGACGGAGCGGGTACCGCACTTTCCAAGATCGGTACTCCCGACTTTTCAGGTTTCCTGAAGAAGAAGGGCGATCGTTACAACACTTGGAAGACAAGGTACTTTGTGCTCAAGGGTCCGAGACTCTACTACTTGCGAAATGAAAAGGTGAGTCGGACGCCAACGCTCGAGAGTACATGTACTGACGCATGGTGCCTGTAGGAGCAAAAGCTCAAGGGACATATCGACCTCGCCGGGTATAAAGTCATGACCGACGCCAATACGAGCTCGGGCAACTACGGGTTCCAACTTGTGCATGATGGCCAAAAGACGCATCATTTCAGCTCTGGTGATCATCGTGCCATCAAGGAATGGATGAAGAATCTCATGAAGGCGACGATTACCAGGGACTTTACTGGTAAGTAGCCATCCTTTTTTTCCAGCACAGACTACCCGCTGATATGTTGTTGTGCAGCGCCCGTCATCTCATCTTGCAACATCCACACGATACCTTTGAGGGAGGCCCAGGCAATGGCACCCCGCCCGCCTTCGCCAATTTCAATGCAGGCTACTCAACGAGCGGCGAGGAGAGATAATCCAAATCAGTTGACCGTGAGTATTGCCCATCGGATAACAAACGGCTGCATTAGCCTGACTATGTATCGACAGGCTCGTGACGCTAGCGTCTTGATGGAGTTTGACAAGGAAAAGGGAAAGCACATGTCTGTCGCGCCATCAGCTCCGCTTATGGACTCGAGGACCTCCGTCAGTGGACTTGGTTACGGCGCGCCTCCTCGGCCCAGCAGAGAAATGAGGCGGCCGTCGACGATGGACAAGGCGAGAAGCGGCAGTGTATGTCCTGTTTGTTTTATCGTCGTCGTTGGCAGATGCTGATATTCTCCTTTTGCAGATCGCGTCCTTTTACCCGGACGAGGAAGCTCCCGTGACTATGGCTTCCCCCATACCAGTACCACCGATACCCAGCCAGTTCCGCAATGCCACTCCAGCTGCAAGCCAACCGCCGACTGAGATCAAGTCAACCGGCAACTCTGGCAATTCACGTCAAATGGAGTTGATTCGCTGGATCAACGCAAACTTGCCCACGACGACGGAAAAGGCAACCTCGATTCCTGGATCATTCGTTTCTGGTAAACTCATCTGTCGAGTCATCGAGAACATTGCCGGACCGGATGCTGCGACCGCGGGACAGATCGTCACGGATGCCATGTTTCAATCGAACGCGGGTGAACCCAACTTGGAAGGCATATTTTCGGCCTTTGACAAGTGCATTGACGAAAATGTTGACATCAACGGGGTATCAATCAATGATATTTTAACGGGAAATGCCGAGAGGATCACGCAGTTGTTGGAAAATCTTCGAACTTGGGGAGAACAGAGAAAAGCGCAGACGTGATCAGCTGCTCTGTAAAGTAGCGTCGTCCGTTATTTGTCTTTAGGAACGTATCGCATCTATAATCATTGGTTGCTATTGGGAATACGTTTGCATCTTGTGTCGTGAGACGTGCCAACACAGACCAGACCACCGGATGACAGCTCCGCCAATTTCATCACGATCGCCACTGGCGCCTCAGGCATGTTGCCTTGCAACTTGGCAACTTCGCTTGATAATCTCATTCTCCAATAACACAACACATATATCCAGCCAGCGTCTACAGATATTGCGCACAAGTAGCCATCACGTCCCTAATACTCTTTGCCGAACCTTCCAATGCTGTCCTCTCCTCGCCCTCCAGCTGAAACGGCACCGTGTCTACCACTCCGTTCCTGCCCAGTACCGCCGGCAAACTCAGACAACACTGATACTCGTCGTGCCAATGACTAACGGGCAAGACTTGTCGTTGATCAAAAATGATACTCTCGCACAATGTCGTCGTTGCCGCTGCGACGCCAAAGGAGGTGAATCCTTTAGCGGCAATGATGGCGCCGGCCTTGTTGCGAGTCGATTCCGCGATTTCGGCACGTTCCGCTGCTCCGAGGGGAAGGACTTCGAACAGGTGTTGGCCCGCGACGGTAGTAGCCGACCAGGCGACCTGATAACGAGGAGAGAGACACGTTGAGTTGCTCGTTCAATAGGGCCAACGAGGGAAATGTGCTTACGCATTGCGAGTCACCGTGCTCTCCTATAACAGTAGCCTGAACGGATCTGTCTGCTATCTATCTCGGCAGCGCGCTCCTTAGCTCGACAAGCTCAGCACGAGATATCACTGTCCAACCTTGGCTCACTTTTAGCCTATGCGCAAGCACCCGCGTCAATCTCATAGAGTCCAGCAGTGTTCCTGAGCCCAACACTTGGTTCCTTGGTAAGCCCGAGATCTTCTGCGCCATCGCAGTCAACACATCCACCGGATTTGCGACGAGTAGCAATACAGCGTCCTCTCTGAGCGGTTTCATCCCATCAAGAACCGACTTCAATACCTTGAAATTCCTGTCGATCAAGTCGAGCCTTGTATCCCCTGGACGCTGCTTCGCTCCCGCTGTGATGATGGTGATTTCAGCTCGACAAGCATCTGCGAGCGTTCCCTGCCTGATCCGAACGTTTGCGAGAGAGGTGCCATCCGAGAGATCATCCACCTGTGCACGACACAGTTTGTCATCAATGTCGACAAGGATGAGGTCGCCAACGACACGGCGGAGGAGGAGCGTGTGTGCGATAGTGGAACCGACAGAGCCGGCTCCGATGATGGCGATGGTGTGAGCTGACATGGTAAGTGGAGTGGAATGCAGCGGTGATGACTTAGACATGCCACCAATTGTCGACGAGATGTTGCCATGGTTACCAGTTTACCAGCCTTTATGCGTTGTTCTGCTGACGACTACTCAGGTTTCGCGGAACCAAAAAGTTCAGTCATCAGCCAATTCCACAGTTGTTCAACCACAAGTCCACAACTGGTTAACGGGCAAGTGATACAGCTCTCATACTGCCGCCCAGGGTTTCAATCAAGTAAGTCAATATATCGCACTTTTGTAACCATTTTACTGATCGCTCTGGGTCGCCAGTCGTCGGCAGTGCCAACGATCGAAGTACTACTACTTGCGAAATGAAAAGGTGAGTCGGACGCCAACGCTCGAGAGTACATGTACTGACGCATGGTGCCTGTAGGAGCAAAAGCTCAAGGGACATATCGACCTCGCCGGGTATAAAGTCATGACCGACGCCAATACGAGCTCGGGCAACTACGGGTTCCAACTTGTGCATGATGGCCAAAAGACGCATCATTTCAGCTCTGGTGATCATCGTGCCATCAAGGAATGGATGAAGAATCTCATGAAGGCGACGATTACCAGGGACTTTACTGGTAAGTAGCCATCCTTTTTTTCCAGCACAGACTACCCGCTGATATGTTGTTGTGCAGCGCCCGTCATCTCATCTTGCAACATCCACACGATACCTTTGAGGGAGGCCCAGGCAATGGCACCCCGCCCGCCTTCGCCAACTTCAATGCAGGCTACTCAACGAGCGGCGAGGAGAGATAATCCAAATCAATTGACAGTGAGTATTGCCCATCGAATGAACAACGGCTGCATTAGCCTGACTTTGTATCGACAGGCTCGTGACGCTAGCGTCTTGATGGAGTTTGACAAGGAAAAGGGAAAGCACATGTCTGTCGCGCCATCAGCTCCGCTTACGGACTCGAGGACCTCCGTCAGTGGACTTGGTTACGGCGCGCCTCCTCGGCCAAGCAGAGAGATGAGGCGACCGTCGACGATGGACAAGGCGAGAAGCGGCAGTGTATGTCCTGTTTGTTTTATCGTCGTCGTTGGCAGATGCTGATATTCTCCTTTTGCAGATCGCGTCCTTTTACCCGGACGAGGAAGCTCCCGTGACTATGGCTTCCCCCATACCAGTACCACCGATACCCAGCCAGTTCCGCAATGCCACTCCGGCTGCAAGCCAACCCCCGACTGAGATCAAGTCGACCGGCAAAAATAGACCAGACCACCGGGAGATTGCAGATCAGCCAATTTCATCACGATCGCCACTGGCAATTCTACCGTGGTCATTCCGGCTTTTATATATATACAAATTTGGTATATCTATCCTATTCCATCATTATGATATCTCTGTTTGTTCCTCGTCCTTGTTTTCAGCGCACACATCCTTTCACCAACAGCGTATAGCGTTTCTTCCTATCTTTTCACGTAAAGCGCTTCTTCCTATTTTTTATTTTCACGTCTCCGTTCGTCACGTTTAGAAGGGAACAACAGGAGCCAGTGATCGCCACAAGCTAAATCGAGAGAGACTAGTCAGCGCCCTTACTCTTGGGATACATTAGCATACATCACGACTACTCACTTGCATCGCGCAATAAAGTCTGCCGGGACTGCGTCGTATGCGACGTCGGGCGCGAGGTTGGTGGTCGTGTTCACGACGACCTGTTGGGGAGAGCTTGCGTCAAAGGGCGAGGCGGCGTAGTCAATGTTCAGAGTATCTGCGAATACACGAGTTCAGCGATGCAGCAATGCGCTGAACATGACGGCACTGGGACTTACACGACGTGATAAACGAGTTGTGGTTTTCAATCCAGGCCTTGGAGATGGCTTCGTAAGGAGTACCCACGAGTTTGTTGGCTGCGTGACGGCCTGGTTAGCCAACGGGTCCAAAACAACAGGATAATAGTTACAACACTTGCCTGAGAACGCTAATGTGTTACTGTAGCAGCAAGTGAATATCGATGAGTGACCGGAGAAGAAACCAAGGGTTGGAAAGAGAACCTACTCGTCGGCGTGCGTATTGTAGCCTGGGACAACCAGCCATGCCTGTCATACACCAACCAGCATAAGCGACCGATCAGGCAACATTTCTCGGCGTTCTGCTTACCAGATACGAGTTACCCGGGAACGCTTCGGCGATCCACAGCGCCTGACAGCCAAAGATACCTTCGCCGTAACTATTTGCGGAAGACAAAGACAATCAGCTCAGGGCTCTGCATACGTAGAAATCACCTGAACGGCTATACCCACATGAGATCAGTCGCAAGCTGAAGCGAGCCAAACGTTTCCGCATTGTAGGCTTCCTGAATCGCAGTAAGCGATGAATTGTCCAGGTTGGGCATCAACGCCGAAAGCCAATCCCGCTGTGCAACGGTAGAGTTGCCGATCGTCTGAGGCGTGAAGGTACTGCTTCCTCCTCGTACGAGTCCCTTTAGTGATGCGCATAAAGTCAAATGGTCAGACGATGTGGAGCATATGCAGGAGGAGATGTGCGTACTTCGTTGTAGTTGTGAGCTGCCCAAATACGGTCGCCGTTCACTTTACCCTGCGCCAGCGATGCCTCGGGACGCTGCTGGATGACTGTACGAGTACGGGACAGGGGTCAGCGGCGAGTGTGACAATGCCTGCCTTCCAGGACGTACAGGTGCCATCGATCACAGGGAGATAGTACCAGTCGCTATGAACATCAAGAAGCTGTCAACGACTGATTGTAGCGATTAGGCGAAGCGACGTACCCTTTCGTCTGTTGTGCAGTGTCAAACCATCCGGCGAGGGCGAGCAACTTGGCGTCTGCCTTTCGGAGACACGACAAGCTGTCGGTCGCAGAGGAGCAGTTGGCGGCGGTGACTAGGTGGTCGTATGCCATCTGCGGGGCGCGGATGTACGTCAGTCAGTCGCGGCAGCAAGAATGCGGGAAAGATCAGGAGAGAACGTACCTGTGGTTTGGTGGCGTTGTACAGGTAATTCGGAGGCTCAAAAGGCGAGGCCAGGATTGCGCCTTGGAAGAGCGGCGGCTGGGTGTTGCCCCCGTTCGCGACGATCTGTTAAGCGCAAGACGATGAGAATGTAAATATGCGGGTTGGATGGAAAAAAGCAACAGAGGTGAAACTTACGTGCTGGTAGACGGAGCCGGCGCCGGCGGATTCACCCCAGATAGTGACATGTGACGGGTCGCCGCCGAACTGAGAACCCAATGTAAAGGGATTAGCAAGGTGAAAGTCGCGATTGTGCATGATTATAACGCACTTTGGCAATGTTTTTCTGAACCCATTGAAGAGCAGCTTGTTGGTCCACTGGAGCGGGAGACCAGCCAGTCAGAAAAAGTACATTGTCCAATATGCGACGCAAAGCGACTTACGAAGACCTGCGTTCAGTGCCCCTCCTGCGGCAATCTCGCTACCGGCCAAGAACCCAAACGTGTTCAGTCGGTAGTTCATGGTGACCCAGACGTAGTTTCCTTCGGACTGGGAAAAGAGCGGTGTGGCTGTACAAGAGTGTCACAGGACATTGTTGACGATGTGGGTCACAAAGAAGGGCGCAAAATCGACTCACGATCGTAGTCATTTCCAGAACCCAAAGTGTAACCCCCACCGTGGATGTAAACGCCAACAGGCAACTTTGATCCTTGACCAACAGTAGTGTTCGGAGGCATGAAAACGTTGATGAATAAGCAGTCTTCGGATGAAGTAGCGAACGATGCTGTAGCCGCTGCCAAGAGTCCTTTTATCGGTTGGACAGGCGAACCACCAACGGTGCCTTGGATACATGTCTGACCGTAGGCGCTTGCGTCTTGGAGTCCTGTCAAGGGAGTAGGTTCTTGTGGAGCTCGCCAACGTAGGTCCCCGACGGGAGAGGCGGCGTATCGAATACTTTTGAAGCTTTGTATGCCGGTCGTCTCATTGTATATTCCTTGGTAAGTTGCATATCCTAGATCTACAGTCGGGCGGGCCCATCGTTTATCGTTGGTGGTAGGAAGAGCGGCGGTAGAACCGAGTGCGCTGAGCGCGAGCAATATGGTCGAAGAGATGAACATGATCATAACATAGGGATGGAAGTAAACGGAAGGGTCAAGGGCAATACATACATCTACAGGTATAAATATTCGTCGACGGCCGTGTAGTTTTCCCTGTCCCCCAAGACGGATGGAGGCATGTGGGACCATCTCTTGTCGGTGTTACGGCCGTTCACACAGGTACCGATCTCTGAGGGGATACTATTCTAGCTCGGTCTATGTTCCAACGACGGAACATAGGTTAGATATTCTAAAGATCAATGGACTATGTATGACGAATGATGCTGGATATAGCGACGGTGTTCAGGAGTGGAGCGGCAGCCGGAAAGGAGGCGGAGATCAGCCTGAGCAGTCCGTGAGATAGTTAGCATTCTGGGAGCTTCTCTGAGCTTAAGAGAGGGGTCGCCACCCTTACGTTGTAGGTATCTAGCCGAGATGACCAAGCCATAGCATAGCCACCACCGCATCTCTGTTCCTGTACATGAACGACACCAGGGAGATTGCACCACCGGCACCACAGCTAGACTTTACACCACCAGCAGCACGAACGCGCGCAAGGACGCAATCAAACCCTGCACCACCCATATCACATCAATTCCCCGAGGGCATACTACAACCGGTACCACCTACACAAAGAACAAAACCACGGACCCGGAAGGTCTCCTCTAAATCCTCCCTAAGCACGATTAGCAGTACCGACAACGACGATCCCGTTAGCGACGCGGAATCAGACACCATGGGCGTCTCCCATCCTACCATCTCCCACGCGCATTAGGTGGACGAGTGGAGAAAGAAGTTCAAGTCGGCATGCTTACAGAACAAGGAGACAACCGACACGAGAAAGGCGTTGATATTTGACACGGCCTGTAACGATGGATCAGCAGAGGAGAAGTGGTACAAGAAACAGCCAGAAGCCACACAAACCTCCTGGAGACTGCTTGAAAAGGCCCTGATTGAAGACTTCCGCGCGAAAGATTCGGATTAACGATACATGAGGAAGTTGAAGGACTTGAAGCTGTCGGATAAAGTTGCACAGGACGAGGATAAGCGATTGGACTGGATTTGGAAGGTGAACGCGGTGACGAGCAAGATCGACGACACGTACGCGAGCGACGCCTACAAGGCGGAGATGATCAAGGACAACATCGGCCCCGAGACCCGAGCCACACTCTACATCCAGGGTAAGACCTTCACCGAACAAGTCTGCGAGAAACCCTGACTCCTTGACGCCAATAATGTCTACACCATCAAAGCTAGAATGCGTAACAACGACGCCACCGACAAGTTGGAGAAACTACAGTCAGACTTCAAATCAGACATGCAAGCGGAGATTGCCAAGCACACGAGACAATTCAACATACTGGACTTCCGATCCCAACGCTGCCAAATCCCGCCGACTAGATACAACACCGTCGAGACCCGGGTTGCTGTTCGTAACGACGACAGAGAAGTGGCTTTCAGTAGGTCTAACAGCGCCTCTCCATCGGGCTATAGATCCTGAACAGAAACACAAGGTCAACCTTTACCAGCGTAAATATGGAGAACGGTTCTACAAGAACGTACCATTCCCCATTCCACCCGGTACACTCCGTCCAGGATCGAATGAATGCTATAGATGTGGAAAGAAGGGTCATTGGGCCAGGGACTGTAACAACGAATAGCTTCACGTACTCGAACGAAAGAAGCGAGCATTGATGGGACACGAACGAAAACTATTCAGAACGGAAACGATCCCACTGTCCTCCGACCAACCTCTTTCGACCCACTTCACCTCATCGGAGAAACCACCGATGACTACTACACCTACCACGGCGACTTTGACGACGTAGACCGAGCGAACGAGCAGACACAGAGCGAGCAGACGGGAAACGAGCGGGAACAGGAGTGAGAGGCGCACCTCCTGGTTCCAGCACGGATATAACCCTGAGAGTGGAAGAAGCGAGCAGAACACCATCAGTATAACAAGAGCGAGCAACTGCACGAACTAACGAGCACGCGAACAGCAGCACTTACATGAACACCGATTGGCGAAGGAGGAAGAGTGACAGAACAAACGATAGCGCGGAAGGCGGCGCGGATAGTGATGCCACGAGTGTAGTGGAAGGCGACACGGAGATCGAAGACGCGAGTGACAGAGCGGAGCGAGTTGAGGTACGACGACAGAGCGATGGTGAACCCTCGCTGGTGGAGGATAGGATTTGGAAAAAAAAGAACAAAAACACAACTATGAACGAGGAAAATTAGAAGAGCGAGCCAACAGCAGCGCACACGATGAAACGGATGAACATACATACACACACAATCATACACACCACAGTCAAACACAACCACGCCATAAAACTACAAAATACACACCTACACAGAAACAAACACACCAACAGAGTCAGCCTGCGATGAAAGATACAGGGCAAGAACGCAGAGAAAGCAACGAACAAAGACATACGCTAGCGGAGACAGGGAGCTGGTTGGAGAAAGGGACGAAGAAAAACACACAGTAGATGAAAGAATACAGCGAAGTAGGGAAGATGATGAGCGGAGTAGGGAGGAGAACGAAGAAAAAAACAAAGAAACAGCACCAATACACACCATCCATACACCAACAACACCTCCAAACATGACCGACAATCCATCCAATTCCGACAAAACTTTTACAACTCAAACCCAGCAACAGCGTAAAACCAGAGAACCCAACCACCCCAGGATGCGGATCGACCACCTGGTGCATTTGGATCGAGCTAAACAAGGATCAACTCAGCATGATTCCGACCTGAAGGCGCCGAAGATCGTGGTGGCTTACGACGCCAGAGATCCTCACTTGAAACCTAAACCATTCGCTATCACCCATGAGTTCCAGAACAAACACATTCGATGGGACGCAGGACAGTCCTGCATCATTGACAATGTATCAGGACGCAACCTCATCAATCATGACTTCTACCTCGCCTATCAACGAAAACTCGGGCCACTTACACCTGATCACAGTTCGGTACAATTGGCGGACGGAACTGAACTATCCATGGAAGGTAGCATAAAAGTCAACTCGACAGCCTCAGCCATCAACGGCGACGTTACTGGACCTACCCCCTTTCACGTCATGAAAACGCACGGCTCGTGGAACGTGATCCTCGGCCTCCCGTGGACAAACGCCATCAAAGCGCAAGTGATGGTAGATGAGAAGGACAGAGAGAAGACTGCGTTCAGAACCCACGTTGGACTGCACCAGCTCAAGCGTATGCCTTTCGGCCTGAAGACGGGTCCTAGCGTGTTCCAGCGCTTGACTGACAGAATTCTTGGCCGCTACAAATGGCAAATTGCTTTAGTGTACATCGATGACATATTTATTTACAGCAGAGACTATTCCAGCCACCTGTCCGATGTGGATACCATCTTGAAACTGGTAATCAAATCGGGTATAACGCTTTCCCCCAAGAAAAGCTATGTTACGCATCACAGAATCAAAGCTTTGGGGCATTCTGTCAGCAACCTTTGGAATAGGTACGCTGGATGAAACCGTGAGAGCAGTCAAAGAATATCCTGCACCCCGTAACGTCAAGGAGCTACAACGCTTCCTTGGCTTAGCTGTGTACTACAGAAGATTCGTTCAGAACTTTGCTAGAATAGCAACGCCACTGTATAAACTTCTGAAAAAGAATCTAGAGTGGAACTGGGTGGAAGAGCAGCAACAAGCTATGGATGAGCTGAAGAACAAGCTAATCACAGCTCCAGTTCTCGCACATCCTGACTACGAGAACCCGTTCTTGGTACAAACTGACGCCTCTACTACTGGCCTGGGAGTCATTCTGGCTCAGAGAGATGAGGAAAAGAAGGAAAGGCCAATAGTATACCTGTCTCGTACCCTGTCACCTGCTGAGAAAAACTATTCTTCCACCGAGCTAGAGTGCTTGGCAATCATCTGGGCACTCCGAAAGCTGCACTGTTATCTAGATGGCGCTACCTTCGAGATAATCACAGACCACTCTGCATTACAGTGGATCCTGAACTTTAGCGGGACTAATAAACGTCTTCTTCGCTGGTCCATGGATCTACAACCCTACCGTGAACACATGATTATCAAGTACAAGGCTGGGCGTGTGCACCAGAATGTTGACGCCTTATCACGAGCTCCGTTGGCAATGCCCAACCATACATCACATATCCTTGTGGATGACGAGCTACTGACCAAGGTGAGAGCAGGCTATGCACATGACCCAGAGATAAGCAAAATACTTGATGCACTCAAGGCAGGATCAGCTGCACCGCACCTGCAGCGTTTCCACCTAGATGAAGATCAGCTGCTCTGGTTTCAAAACACTGGGGACAGTCAACCTCGCGTGTGTATCCCCAAAGATAATGAGCTGCGGCTCCTGCTACTACATGACTTCCATGACGCTAACTCTGCTGAGCATCTCGGCTACGAGAAGACGTTGAGAAACCTTAGCCAAAGGTACTTCTGGAACAACATGGGCAGAGATACCCGCAGGTACTGTCTATCCTGTGCATCATGCCAACGTAACAAAGTCCGCAGTAACAAAGGACCCAAGGGCTTGCTAAAACCCTTGGACATTCCACCACAGAGATGGCATACCGTTAGCATGGACTTTACCTGGTCCGTTCTCAGCCTCAGGCGAAGGCGACTGGGACATGATCATGGTAGTTGTGGACAAGCTAACTAAGCGAGTACACTTCATACCCTGCAAGTCAACTGACCAAGCAAGTGATACCGCTGAGAGACTTTTTGATGTAGTCGTCAAGCTACATGGCATGCCGAAAGTCATTGTATCTGATAGGGACAGCAAGTTTACATCGCTGTTCTGGAAAGGTCTTATGGCTAGATTCGATACTAAGCTTGCAATGTCTACAGCCTATCACCCGCAGACGGATGGCCAGTCGGAGATCATGGTCAGAACCATTAAAGAGATGCTGAGGCATTACATCTCGCATAGCCAGAAAGACTGGGCTGGACTTTTACCTGTACTGGAATTCGCATACAATAATTCCGTGAACGCCACTACAGGAATGACGCCTTTTGAGTTTGACCTTGGCTATCAACCTGTCACGCCACACACGGTGTCTGCTGACATGGAAGTTGAGACTGCGGAAAACTTTATTGAGAAACAGCAAACGCTGCTTAAAATTGCGCAGGACAGCATTAGCAAGGCACAAATGGCACAGGCTGAACAACACAACAAAGGTCGAACAGCCGACGAGTTCGAAGAAGGAGAAATGGTACTGCTTGCTACTAAACACGTAAACCCGCCGTTCCTTCGCGGAACTGGAAGTAAGAAGCTTCGTTCTAAGTACATCGGTCCTTATCGCATCGAGCGAAAAATAAGCTCGACTGCGTATGAGCTGGACCTGCCAGCGAACGTAAAGATACATCCAATTGTGAACGTGGAGTACCTGAAGAAGTACCATGAGACTCCTCCTGACTTCGCAGGGAGGACTGAGCCGCCACCCCCGCCTGTAATCATAGACGGGCAAGAGGAGTACGAGGTGGAAGAGCTAATCGCCCACAGAAACAGGAAAGACGGAGGAAAAGACTACAAGGTGAAATGGGCGAATTACGATCTGGAAAGTTGTACCTGGGAGGCAGAAGAGAACCTATCCAACGCTCCAGGAGCAATCACAGAATACTGGCAGAGGCAGGAAAAGAGCAAGACGAAGAGGGGACGCAGAAGGTGAACAGTTGCCCGTTTTGCGAATCTGCTTCTCGCCGCCACCACTGCGAGAATGACAGGATGGTGCTTCAGAGAATGAGATTATCCCCCTTCAAGGAGAGAACAGACGTCCCAACGATGGCTAGCTAACAACGCCATTTCCCTAACACCTAAGAGAACTAATCACCGCTATCCACATCATTTCTACTATCACATAACCACTATGCCTGCACGACACAACTGTTTTACTACCATCTTGCCTGACTTGCCCCGTGGCTATCAGCTAGATATTAAACACCCTATGCAGCTCTCAGCGCTGCCTGGTCAGCATGTCGACCCAATTCCTGTATGCTACAACTGCTGGCTCCACGCCTTCGCTACCTATGACGTGAATGATATGAACACGCTTTCGGCTTGGCTCAGTGTGAATGAAAGGGAGTGGGGCGCTTTGCGGGGTCTTCACAATGCTTTCCCGCATGTGAATGCAGTAAGCCATGTTCTATATGACTTTTTGTATCCGCTTCATGTGCGAGAGAGACGAACAGCTCTCAGTGTACTTCGATACGATGCGGTCAAGCCCAAAGGGGCCGTCGGCTATAAGCTGACCTATCGTGTCAAGTATCGGCTTGCTTCGGTAGAAGAACCCGAAAAGCCGGTATCTCTATCTGAAGCCGAACTTAGGCAATACCCAGGCGGGTTAGATGCCGTATTAAAGTTCTGGTATGGAGAAGGTACACACAGCCTCGAGCTAGCGTTTATTCGCGGTTTATTGGCTCAAGACCCTGCGGCGAATATGATGTTATGGGGCCTGTTGCCTGTCGCCGAAGCGTGCTGTATCTTCACGATGTACAATAACCACGAGCTAGGAGAATGGGTACCCGGTATGACACTGTAAGTGGCTTACGTCGAGGTCGCCTCTTCTGTGAGGCGGTGGGTGATGTAAGGAGACTGACGACTCATGGGCAGTCCTCCTGGCTACGGCCTTCCCGCACCTATGGCTGCCATCGCCCCTCTCTTCCGAGTCTGGCAGGCCATCGAGTAGAAGGAGAAGAAGAAGAAGATCTGGTGGAACTTGTCTGGAACTCTTATGGAAACTTCTGTTGTACTAGTAGCCTAAAAGACAAAACCAAGTACAAAAGTAGTAGTCTGGACTTGTAACTAAATAGCCTCGTGACCGAATCGACTTGTGACTGAACTAGCTTGTGACTAGCCCGACTTGTAATTCTATTGACTTGTAGTCTGGAACAGGAAATGCTGTAACTTGATACAGAAGCCAAACTGACTCACAATCCTCACTACTGCTGAGCTACCGCTCACCGTGCTCGAGCCCGTCAGTGCTTACCAAAGCTTTCTGTTGACTGCGTTATACACGTCACCATCCATACCCCACGGAATCATACAGGCCGTTCTGCTGCATACTTTGCGAGCGCGCTTGCTGCGCTTGCCAAATCTGCGAACTCTGCCTAAGGAGGAATGCGCCTTTAGCTAAACGCTTTGTGCTCCTCTAGCGATACCAGTTATGCCCGCTCTGCCAACATCCTTGCCCGTCTCGCCACTGCTTAAACTGCCATCGCAACGGATGCAGAAAGCAACACAAACCATCACCTACCTTAGAGACTCATGGGCTACCTAGGGCAAACTGACATTCGCCACCATTCCAAAACGTGTATATATAGCAGTCCGATTCAGTTGTAACATTTGCTTCTATGACTTATTATGACACGCTTTACCAGAGATACTAGAAGCGCCACTGGCCTTGTACCAACTTTGTACTCAGCCTTTTATCCTCATCAACACATCCAACACTAAGACAACCATCTTATACAATACCGCTAGTCGTAGATAACATTATCACACGAACCCTAGTGCCTTGTGTAACAGCCTTATTCTGTAACCACTCAGTAATTATCCTAAGTCTTGCTATACAACTTCTTCATTAACATCAGCCTTAGTAATTGAGCTGGTTAGTGTCTAAGTAATACTGGACTCAGAGTAATACGAAGACTGCGTGCCTTACACCCTCTTCGTAAGTTCCGTTCACCCACTTTGGTGTCACGAACGGGAGGCTGTTGAAGTCATTCATGACACTTGGCGTCTGCCCCGACTTGTAACTTCGTCTCCAAACGCCCCGTAATACAGCAAAGTGTCCGGTTGTGTACTAGCGATAATGTAGTATGGGTTCCAAGCTTAGGGGTTAGTCATTATGTGACCACTGTGTCATTATCCCAAGTCTTGCTATACAACTTCTTCATTAACATCAGCTTTCGAAACTAAGCTGGTCAGAGTCTAAGTAATACTGAGCTCAGAGAGATGCGAAGACCGCGTGCCTTACGCTACGATCCTAGCCAGCCAGCATCGTCAAGTAGGCTCGGCTCAAAATAATTTGACTAGGCTCATGTTACCTCGTCGGTATTTGGCTTTCAGGTTGTCTCACGCGTTGTATTCTTCCCTCCAGACGCGATCCTCGTAATAGTACTCATCAAAGGTGGTCCGAGCATGTTTGAGATTCTCAAAGGCATTGTCGATATCAAGCGCCTGTTTATTGGCAAGGCGAACGATCCAGTCCATATTATTGAAGGTTTCAGTTTCGGTCAATATTCTATCGTATGCCTCTTCGTCGTTGTTATAAGTATTTTGAGGAGTGTCCAGGCGTGAGAACCCACCATAGGTAGTGTTCATCATTCCTCCAGCTCGACAGTCCAACAGACGAAAGGCGACCCTGCTGTGATCCGTAGCGTCTGGGTTATGAATTATAGGCCGCATACCTCCATCCTGGTCGTAGAAAACAGTAGGATTTACATCAATACCCTGCGAGACTTCTGTCCCGGGGGTAGCGCTCGATGCACTGAAGTCGGTTATAACATCTAACGCCGTTGAGTAGTCTTCCTTGCTCTTCGTCTCGATTTCGTAACCGGTGAGCATATGTAGAATCGCCATAGTTTTTCGCGCCCCGGCAGTCGGCGACATCTCGGCATTGTATAAATTGTCCTCTCGTTCCAGGCGTTCCTGGACTTGTACATCCCCGAACGCCTTCAAGATAGCGCTGAGCATTAAAAGCAGTGGCAGATCAGTAAGTTTATTTACATGGTTCCAAAGATTCTGCAGCTACGAACATAATCCATAATCTAATGTAGGGGTTAGAGGCGACCTCTGACTTGGAAATAGGTACATTTACGACCAAGCTTTCATTGGAGGCTGGAAAAAGATTGAGAATCACCCGCAAATCGCCATTTGGGTTTGACCTTGCTCGTGCAGATTTGCCATAGGCATATAGGTACTGAGACGAATAGAAATCGTGAGGAGCGCCAAATACAACAGCCGGCAGCCACCTGAGTTGATGTAAGGTGCCATCAGCGCCATCACTCGAGTCCTAGCTGGAAGGGAGAGGGAAGTACCTGGGTTGGTGATGTATAAGGACACCGGCCACGGCAGCCATTTCTTGCCACCATGGTTTGTCGCTTTGTGTTCGATTGGCTGCAGGTACGTCAGCGAAGTCATTTAGCGTAGGGGCTCCGTGCCAAAGAACTCTGTTATCATTCAATGCATATTCCTCCGGTAAAGAAATCACCATCGATGGTGCAGGCGGCATGACTGTGGTGGTCGCCAGCGCTGTCGTGGTGGAAACCTGAACTAATGTAGATGTTTCCACCGAAGATACGGTGATTGTAACTAAGTCCGAAGGAGATTCATTGGCAGAAGGGAGTGGGTCATCTTGCATCGAAAATGTTTGTTCCTGTTCCGTTGGATCACACGCAGTTAAATCGCTCGGCGAATTTTCGTCTATGCTGCCCACAGTACTTAGGCATGCGTTGTCGTTATCACCTTTTCTTGCTAGAATATTTGCCACACTTGTCAGACTGGCGTGAGGTTCCGAGCCGACCGGCATTGCTGTCAATCAGAGAATTATTAGAATTAAGGAATGTCATCGAGCGATCAGGGAACTCTCACCGGTCACCGAGCCACCAACCGCAAGAGCGATGAGGACCGCATTTAAAAGGTGAATTGTAGAGAGAAGAAGCATATCTGATGTGTTTCAACGAGGCTATTATATTGTTGCCATTTATGTCCACTGACTAAGCAGGGCCGATAACCGAACTGGTAAATATCTGGAGCCATTTACCTCGCGTCTTATACCCATCTCATTTCGATGATTTGCTGAAAGGGCACACTATCTTACTGTCAAAGGGCAGTTCAAAGGGAGACACAAGAATATCGGGGGAAGGGTCAGAATGCCACTTCGCCTTAGCAAAGCCAAACGGAGGAATCAGGAACAAAGGGAACCTTGACCTAATGAGATTGATAATGAGCAAAGCGGAACAGAAAAGAGGAGACGTTTCGGAAGCAGCGCCTCTAGGTAGAATACATTTTGCCGGGTTGTCGCGGGTCAAGGGTTCGGCTTACGGAAGTGAGATAGGTTAAAGCCATGATATAGGGAACTCGTATAAATGATGAAGGCTGACTCTCATATTCTGATCTAGAATACGTCGGATGTACGACTGGGGTACGTATATCAAGAAGAGTTGCTTGTAATCCTGGGTGTAAGTCTTCTTTAGATCCGCATTCTAATCTTCCAGTCAAGGTTGTCGCGGGAAAGTAATCAGTGTTACGCAATACGCGTATCACAGTGCAAGCCGTTGTAATGGGATCCTAGCACAAGTTAATAAACTACTTATTATTTAAGACGGGACTGCGAATATCTAAGGTGAAAGACAAGGGTAGCTAATCCTTGAGAAAGTTTTGCAGTCAAGGTAGCTTCGGAAATTGAGAGGTAATCAAAGGGTGAGACAAAAGATCATAGAGCTAATGGAAATACAAGTGGAAGTGCTCTTATATATAGTATTCTAGCTGGCTAATCTCTTTTGGTAGACTGTCAGGCGGAAATTTTCCAAGGGAAAGTGAAGTTGTGAGGTTGTGAAGTTGTGAAGTTCAAAAGTTCTGGAGTTCAGAAGTTCAGAAGTTTGGAAGTTGTGAAGTTAGGGAGAGAAGCGGGTTATACGAGAACTGTGACTAACAGTAATGATTCTGATAGTCATTACCGTAAACTAACTGTGGTTCCCTACAAAGGTATTCAACGTCGGATCAAGACAGTAGGTGTACATCATTTGTGCTAACCCCTATACAACGACTGAGCGATCTCATTTTGGTAACGATCAACCTTCAGCACACGACAGTGAGAGTAAGCGCGAGCGGTTTTTGGGGGTCTCATGGATCCACACTTTCTGTTGATATGATTATCAGCCTATCTCTGATGCCATCGCATCGATGAAATTCTTGCTGTTTTTGGAGCGAGCTGAAAATTAGCTAGTCTGAAAACAGTGGTAACAAATTTGGCCCAAACTGCGAAGAGCAAACCATCATGATAGCTATTTTCGAGTGGTGATATTGCAGAAAGGAAAATCAGAGGCGGCAAAGAAAGTTGCAAAGGTGGAGATAACTACCCACCCTGACTATGAGGCATACGATCACCTTAGATCATTTGCCCAGCAGCTCGCTTTTATGCTAATACAAAAGCAGTACCATTCACTTTAGACTACCTGGATGCACAGCTTAGGTTCTGAGGACAAGACATGATGTTATTCAATCCCCAGTGGAGGGAATTTCGCGTCTACCGGAAGGCAGTGTCTGCTTGTAATGGGTATGCTTGGGAGCTCCCCTTTGTTCAGTATGTTTGATGGTATATTTCCATTGAACGTAATCCGTCTTGGAGCAGAAGTCGACGCCCCATTGATCCACGTCAAATATGTTCCTTTATGGGCTGGAAATCCCTTCCAACAGCACTATCCAAGCCCATGCTGCTGGATAATTTCGCTTAACTATCTCTCGTGTCGCTATGTTGGCAGTCGAACTCATTGATCATCGGGGTAATTTTCTGTTACCGCTGAATATGAAACATCGGAGGAAACTGTTAAAACACACCACAAAATTTTTAACCGTGTCAGAAACTGGATAATCCCTGATCGGTGCTCAAGTTGAACTAACAGCCGTCCGGGAGGAAATCGGCGCGAATTGGATTGCCAGTGGGAGATATACCGGGTCGATTGCGATGGCCTGGAGGATACTAGTTAGGACCTCGTGAGAGGGCTGGCCACTCCAAGGTACAATTTGCCTAGAGTGGCCGCTGGGCTGCCTAGGGTGGCTGTTGGGCGCGAGCCAAGCTACCTGCTGCTTCGCAGTAGGCTTTTCGGATGGAACAAAATCTCCGTTGTGACGCAGATGAGTGCAAGGAGCGACAATGATTTCACAAAAATGAGACAGCAGGTGCATCAGATCGTGGGCATAATGTCTCGTGGCTTCTGGCTTACCTAGTCCCGTGTTACCTTTCCTTCCGAATGAGATTTGCTTGACATTCCTGTTCCCACTATCGCTGGCGGAACCACTAACCGAACGTCTCCCCCTAGCTTGACCCCTAACTGCCTGGAGTTTCGCAGGCACGGCACTCAGGCACCTTAAGCGGTGAACTGCTGATATACTGGCAACAAAACGAAGGCTGACATGGCACCCGTGCCTGTCATGGAGCCTCTATCGTCGCAGGCTTCAACGGCTACAGTCGCTTGAGGAGTCGGCATGTGACCTTGATCACCTTGGTGTACAGGTAAGGGGCGGGAATACCAGCTGAGAAGGGATGGTCATGGGCGTGGTTACTGGTACGAACTGAATGCCGTTACCGCCATACTGATTTTCTGTGCTGGACGGCTGTCGTGCGAGCTACCTGGGCGGATATGGTTACCATAGTCGCCATGATTGTCTGTAGATCACTGATGGCTCCATTGTCGTTGAGATGATCTGGGTTCATCCTGTTTGATAGTCGTGGAATTGATGATATTGGAAAGCCACCATATTGACAAATTGCATCTACGCTTCCAGCTGTGTATTGTAAGTATCTCGCATTTTACCCTTTTTGTCCTTTTGCTTATTGCTTCGGACTGGTACCGTTATTTTGTAGTTCGCCACCTTGCTGTATGAGTAGTTGGAAAATTAGTGTAGTTTATTATTGATATTATGTTCGAGCCTGGCAATTTCTCCTTTCCTTTTGTCACTTGTAACCCAAAATAGCAAAGTGACATAGAAACCCATGTCATTTTGTCATTTTGTCACTTTGTACTGAAAATAGCAAAGTGACTGAGAAATCTCAGTCAGTTTGTCATTTTGTCGCTTTGTCACTTCAATCTTCGGAACGAAGTGACAAAGCTAGGTTGTATCCCATAGGTCTCCCTAGGAGCCCTTGGGACGGGTTGGTTTCGCCACCCAACCCCGACGTCTATATAATGCAGCTAGATCAGTTGTAAGTTTCGCCTTTCATGGATTATGAAACACGCTTTTCCTCTCTGACTCCTGATCATCGTCCTTGACTGAACTAACTACAATACTAAGTAATACCTCTAGACTCGCTCCCGTTAGCGGTTTACATATTACATTTAGTAAGTTAGTAGTTTGCCTTATACGATATACATAGTCGCGAAGCATAATCCTTTCTGACTGATCCCACTTAAAGGCCTTGTACTGTATCTTTAGATAATATTATAGTCCATATAGCCGATCCTATAGTTGTAGTGTTGACTAGAGCCAGCACACAATTTCACGTGTTAAAACGCGTGAAAATTCCTACAGCTCAATTAAAATCCGGCTCAATTAAATTCGTTACTCCAGGGTTAGGTACAGATTCGCTGAAACTCGCTGCAATTCTTTTTGGCCTTGCCATTCTTGGCTTCTCGGATCCGACGTTCATTTATCTTCCGACCTGTTCCAACCGTGATAGGTCCACCTTCAGTTCGCACCCGCTTTGAACCACCGTTTCATCGCTCGTGTGCCAGTTTTTGACCGTCCAATACCTTGCGACAATCTGCGCTGAGCAGGTCGGCAGACGACGCAATACTGACCGAGCCTTTCATCATCTTCTCCATCAGGGGGGAGAATCCACGCTGGTTCCTGGCGGACATTTGGAGTTGATTGTACATTCGACGTAAGCCACCGGATCCGGTAGGCGTTTGGCTATTCAGGGGCTGCAGGTTGCGTTCCGGCCTCCGCCACACTCTCCCTCATGGACTGACTCGCCATCTTCCCTGAAACCTTGCTGGGGTTCCAAGGAAGGATGCCCGCTTCTCGCCAAGCGGATTGTCATGAATGACTTCAGTCAGCATGCAGCCTTACCTGACATCCTGTCATCAGCTGACAGCCGCCTCTTCGGTTCAAGCGGATGTCCGATAACTCCGTCGTCGGCTGACATCAAAAGTGTCAGCCATCACTCATCAATCATTTCGTGATTTGCAATCCGCGCGCCGCGCGTCGTTCAAGATTTGTACCAAAGTGATCGAGGTCGCGGGCGACCCTGATCACTGCCTCTTTCCGTGTAGTATATATAGCGAGCTTTCAGACTCGATTCCCCCTCGTCTTGTAATCCGTTTTGCTCTTCAGAGCAAGATCATATGTCAATACTATAGTCACGTGTTTCAACTATAGCTTAGTGGTTCGAACCCACTGCTTTTCATCAGTCTTAGCCTTAGCCCTGTTCCCTCTTGAGGTCATTGTCGCACCCAAGTGTTGAGTCTTAGCTCAACAGCCTCCCGTTCGTGACAGTATCTTGCTCTCCACCACCTTGGATCATCGACAACGACTTCAACCTCAGCCTTGTCATCGATCATCATAGTCAACTTTGTCTTCGACTTAACGTTGATTCACTGTTGCTATACCACCTCAGTCACCTTGTCTTGGAAGCAGATGAAGAAGCCCATTGGATCGACTGCCATGGTCGACTCTGGAGCCTCTCAATGCTTCATCAACCTGTCCTTAGTCCGAGAACTCGGAATCCCTCTTGTCCCACTTCGGGAACCCGTTGCCCTTGACGTAGCGGATGGAAGACCTATCGAATCAGGCGCCATCACGCATAAAACCTTGCCCGCTTCTATGATTGTCGGTAGACATCATGAGAAGATCCACTTCTTCGTGACCAACATAGGTCATCATAGTATCATCCTCGGTACTCCTTGGCTTAAAAAGCACAACCCCCTGATCCATTGGCCTAACAGCACCATCGACTTCAACTCCGACTTTTGCAAAACAAAATGTACCACTCGACCTCAAAGCTCGAACGCCGACATTCAACAGCATCAGTCCACCGTTACTTCGATTAACAGCAACCGGCAACCTCTTTGTCCTGATGAGACCTCGCAGCCGAAGCTCGGGCGTACTCGAACTTTCGAAACATCCTTGGAGACCGCTAAGCCAAAGCTAGGGCGTACTCATACTCACTCAGTTCTTGAAGAGACCCCTGAGCAGAAGCTAGGGTGTACTCGAACTCCCGAAGCCCTTGAAGAGGCCTCCAAGCACAAGCTGGAGAGCACTCGTCCAACTTTGATATCTAAGCCATTCCCGAAAAATTCAATCGGGTCAATCGGCTTAAGGTCCTTGAACTACTTGATCAAGACTCGACAAGTAGAATCCATCATCGCTCTCGACCTGAACGAATCAGGCTTGAGGTTTCTGTCCTCTCCCGACCTGAGCCACGATCGCAAGAAGGTTTCTGTTCCCGACCTGAGCCACGATGGCAAGAAGGTTTCTGTTCCCGACCTGAGCCATGACGGCAAGAAGGTTTCCGTTCCCGTCTCCGATCCCGACCTGAGCTCCCAAGGCAAGAAGGTTTCCGTTTTCGCTTTGAACCCCGCCTCCAACACTCCCGAAGACTCTATCCCAATTGAATTCAAGGAATACTCCGACGTCTTCAGTAAAATCTCAGCCGACAAGCTACCGGAACACAGCCAATACGACCATACCATGCCGCTTGAGTCTGGTACTAAGCCACCTTTTGGACGTATCTATAGCCTTTCCGAAGTAGAACTTAAGGCTCTAGATGAATACCTGAAGGACAATCTTTCCAAGGGTTTTATTCGTCCTTCCTCGTCTCCTGCTGGAGCTCCGATTCTATTCGTCAAGAAATCGGATGGTTCCCTTCGTCTCTGTGTAGACTACCGAGGTCTAAACAAGATCACCATCAAGAACCGTTATCCGTTACCTTTGATTCAAGAAAACCTCGACCGCCTCAAGCACGCAAACTACTTTACTAAAATTGACTTGCGTGGCGCTTACAACCTGATCCGTATCGCCGCGGGCGAAGAGTGGAAAACCGCCTTCAGAACTCGATATGGACTCTTCGAATACCTCGTCATGCCTTTTGGACTCACCAACGCCCCGGCTTCGTTCCAGCAACTTATGAACGAAGTACTCCGTGAATACCTCGACGTCTCTGTTATCGTTTACCTTGACGACATCCTGATCTTTAGCAACTCCCGAGAAGAACATGTGAATCATGTCAAGTCCGTTTTAGCAAAACTTCGCCAAAATCGCCTTTGGGCCAAAGCCGAAAAGTGCAGATTTTTCCAGACATCTGTTGACTTCCTCGGATACATAGTATCAACAGATGGGATATCCATGGACCCTTCCAAGGTCAACTCTATTCTCGATTGGCCAACACCCAAATCAGTGAAAGACATTCAGGTCTTCTTAGGATTTTCAAACTTTTATCGACGTTTTATCAAGAACTACTCCAAGATCACAGCTCCTTTGACCAAGCTCCTTCGCAAAGACACCAAGTTCGTGTGGAGTGACCCTGCCCAGAACGCCTTCGACTCCCTCAAGGAGTCCTTTACCTCAGCACCTATTTTGACACACTTCGACCCTGAAAGACCCATCATCCTCGAAACGGATGCTTCCGACTTCGCCCTTGCGGGAATTATATCCCACCCTGCAGGCCATGGCAGACTTCAGCCTATCGCCTTTTATTCCAGGAAGTTCAACGATGCCGAACTCAATTATGAAATATACGATAAAGAACTCCTCGCCATTATCGCCTGTCTCAAAGAATGGAGAGCCTATTGCGAGGGCTCCCGTCAGAAAGTTACGATCTACTCCGATCACAAGAACCTCGAATATTTCACCACCTCCAAAATTCTCACTCGGCGGCAAGCCAGGTGGATGGAGTTCCTCTCTCACATCGACTTTGAGATTATTTATCGCAAAGGCGCTCTCATGGCTAAACCAGATGCCCTGACCAGGAGGTCAGACCTTCAGGGGGGGAGCAAAGCCTCCGAAGCGGCTCCCTAAGCGCTCCTCAAGCCCGATCAATTCAAGACTTCCGCAGATACCACAGACTCTCCAGCCTGTTCGTTCAATCTGGCTCCTTTGCAGGAAAGTCCACAGCCTCCTACATCGCCTTACTCCGACTTGACTTCTAGAATTCTATCCTCACAGCCCGAGGATCCGACATTATCCGAGATAATCCCATTACTGCAGGATATCGATACTCCCCAGACAAAAGAAGAGCTCGAACTCACGAAAGGGTTCTCTCTCTCTGATGATAATCTCATCTACTTCAACAACAAAGTCTATGTATCCGACAGTCACCAAATAAAACTCGACATTCTTGCACAAACTCATGATTCTCCCCTAGCCGGACACCTGGGACAAGCTAAAACATTTGCCCTTGTGTCGCGTCACTACTTCTGGCCTGGTATGCGAGCATTTATCAACACCTACGTACAAGGTTGCCAGACCTGTCAACGAAACAAGACTCCACGACATAAGCCAGTTGGCCTACTACAACCTCTTCCCATTCCTTCCGGACCTTGGCAGTCTATTTCAATGGATGCTATCGTCAAGTTACCCGTGTCCGATGGCTATGACTGTATCATGGTCATAGTGGATCGTCTTACCAAGATGGCTCATTTCTTACCTTTCAAGGAAGAAGGGTTTACTTCAGAACACCTCGCTAAAATGATGAGATTCATTTTCCGTCTTCATGGAATCCCCAAGGATATCGTCTCAGAGCCAGACCGTGGGCCTATCTTTACGTCCAAATTCTGGAGAGCCTTCGCGTCGGGCCTCAACATCAAGCTCAACTTTAGTACGGCCTACCATCCGCAAACAGATGGTCAGACCGAAAGGCTCAATCAAGTACTCGAACAATACATACGGATGTATACAAACTACAACCAAGACAACTGGGTAGACCTGCTGGACACAGCAGAGTTTACATATAACAACTCCGAACACGCATCGACCAAGATGACCCCTTTCTATGCCAACTTCGGCTATCACCCTCCTGATCCCTCCGCTCCCGTAGAGCCTTTACCAAATCCTCTTGCCAAGACTCACCTCGAGGAACTCTCCGACATCCGCCATCGGCTCATCGAAAATATCCAGAAAGCTCAGGCCGATTATTCCAAGTACTACGACCGTAAGGTGAAGACCCACCTTAATGTAGAGGATCAACCACTCTACAACGTTGGAGATAAAGTCTGGCTGAATGCCAAAGACTATCCCACTTCCAGACCCTCCGCCAAACTTGATCACAAGCTCCTCGGTCCCTTCAAGATTAACGAAAGGATTTCCGATCTCGTTTACCGCCTTGATTTACCTCCCACTATGGAGATCAACACCTCTTTCCACATTTCTCGCCTTGAACCTTTCAAAGAAGGTCATCCGAACCAGCCGCAACAAGACATGCCCCCAATCCTCATTCAGGGTGAACGGCAATATATTCCTGAAAGAATTCTCGACGGCGGTTACGAAGAGACTACCGATCGGTTCCTCTACCTTGTTCATTGGGAAGGTTATCCCGACTCCGAAGATACATGGGAGCCTTACGAAGAACTCAAACACCTCAATATTTTCAAGAAATTTCAATCCGATCATAAAATCTCTCCTGGATTGTTTCCTCCTGAAGCTCCACGAAAGAGGGCCCAACGAAAGCCAGCCGGTACTGGGCTCATGGGACTTCGCCTTAAACAGGGGGGTACTGTCATGAATGACTTCAGTCAGCATGCAGCCTTACCTGACATCCTGTCATCAGCTGACAGCCGCCTCTTCGGTTCAAGCGGATGTCCGATAACTCCGTCGTCGGCTGACATCAAAAGTGTCAGCCATCACTCATCAATCATTTCGTGATTTGCAATCCGCGCGCCGCGCGTCGTTCAAGATTTGTACCAAAGTGATCGAGGTCGCGGGCGACCCTGATCACTGCCTCTTTCCGTGTAGTATATATAGCGAGCTTTCAGACTCGATTCCCCCTCGTCTTGTAATCCGTTTTGCTCTTCAGAGCAAGATCATATGTCAATACTATAGTCACGTGTTTCAACTATAGCTTAGTGGTTCGAACCCACTGCTTTTCATCAGTCTTAGCCTTAGCCCTGTTCCCTCTTGAGGTCATTGTCGCACCCAAGTGTTGAGTCTTAGCTCAACAGCCTCCCGTTCGTGACACGGATCGTATAGTGGCGTATTTGAATGTCTCCTTTCGAATGCGCGGGAGCGCGGCCAGGAAGTCGCCCATATTGAAGGTTATGAGACCGACGCCGGCGCCTTCGCTCCCTGCAGTACAATAATAGTGCTTGTACGGCTGAAAGACTTTGAGGTCGAGTGGTTGTAGCAGGTGCGTCAGGTTGGGGGGTGGGGGGGGGGGGGGGGGGGGGGGGATCACCACCGATATAATCTTGTTTGCGGAGCAATAGTCCACAAAAATTTCCGTCGTACGAGATCCATGCCCATCGATCGCAAGCATGCGGTATTCTCCCCTTTCAATATTCATGGTCCGTCTATCCAAGCGCTCGAGCCATTCCAGCGCAATAACATCTGTGGTGAAGCCCTTTTCGCTAGTATTGATCACTGTCAAGGGCTCGAGCTCGTTGCGGAACGTCCCGGTGATGTGGCTCTTGGCGATGATGATGACATAGGGAGGGATGAATTGACCAGATGCGCTGATAGCCCTGGATGATTGTGAGCGATTCCCGGTCCATCTCACTTGCGAGATAGTATCTTGGCTTCTTCTTGTCGACGAAGGTGATGATCTTTCTCTTGCCGCCCACACCGATCCGGAATCCAGCCTCGTCCATGTTCGAGATCGTCCTCTCCTATACCATACTTCGCCATTTCTCGCTGTAACCGGTTAAAGTACTCCGTCACTTTGTGCGGTTGTTGAGCTGACATTCTTGCCACTTCCAGGGGATTCCTCGTCACCATCCCCAGCTCCGGATGCCGGTCCAGGTAGCGTTTCGTCCAGTTTCCAGAGATTGGTGTCGGCTCGGGTCCGTCACCTGCCAGCTTCGTCAACAGCTGGTTTGCCGCGGTGTGTAGCTTCCCGACCGAGACTGATCCTCCCAGTGCCTCCAACTTGCGCATGTATAGGACAAGTCCAGGCCCCTGAGCGTCTGTGAACCTTTTGTTGCTGCCTGGCCTTGTGTATCGGGAGTCACGACCGATGTACCGATTTCGAAGGGTCTGATAATCGACCTCAAATTCGCGAGAAATATTGGCCAAATTCGGTTTTTCGACGCCCCAAGCAGTCTGACAGGCTTCAAGGACCTTTTTCTCAATCTCCTTCTTCTCGTTTTTGGTTTCCCCAAGTTGGCTAGTCATTTGGTTGGGATTTGGTAGATGCAGCGTCGATACAAGTAGAAGCAACAAATTGCTGATACATGAGTTTTAATTGAGCCGGATTTTAATTGAGCTGTAGGAATCCTACAGCCCGCGCTGTGGGATTTTTCACGCGTTAAAACGCGTGAAATTGTGTATTGGCTCTAGACAACACTACGACTATAGGATCGGCTACTATATTGTTGATACAACGTTCCACGGCTCTTACAGTTGTCAATTAAAACAAATTAATCTGGTGCGCAGGTGGGATTTGATATCAGCCACATACCGCTTAACCCACTATTTAAAGCGCTAGCTTTGAACCTGGACGTACACTCTATGACTGCCGGGACACCTATACCCTTCAGCACTCTTACGATTGAAGAGCAAACTTGAACAAAGGTTTACAAATGCTTGAGCGGATCAAGCTCCGCAGCCTCACTGATCCCGCGAAGCTGCCATAGCCGTCAGCGAGGCTCTTGACCGCAGCGACTCGGCAGTTGCCTGGTTCAAGGAGCGAGAGATCGATATCTGGATTTCTAGATAGCTCTGCCCGTAAGCAGCGTATGTATCCTGTTTTCGCAGCTAATACGCGAGTCCGGTGAGATACTTTTGTCGCGACCGTGCCTTCGCTCCCCAGTGGCTGTGTCTCATGGACCTTTTTGCACGGTTCCGGTAGGATCCGCGCCAACCTGGGGTTGTGTCCGAGCTGTCCTGCTATCACGGCGCTGCAGCCGGAGCGAGCGCCCACTCCCGCACTCTATTTATACATTATAACAGATGTAACCACATCCGTTGTTACGCAAACTTTGACAGGAACGGAATACGAGTACGGTCAAGAGCCTATCGTGGATAGGACAACTCCGATTTGCTGATTAAACAACGGAAGCAGCTACGGAAGCCAACCAGGAGCGTTTCCGTGCAAGGCACAACGGGTACGTAAGTTCGATGATGAGGGAAACGAAGAACGGATGCGGTCAGCTGGTGATCACACAGCGTATGGCGGATTCGTCTACTCGGACCTGTCAGCACACGACCGAAGCGAAGCAGAAGCAAAGCAGAAGCGTTTCCGCACAAGGCGGATATGGGGCGGTGTACTGGTACGTTCGTTTTCGGCTGGGTCTATTGCCTATATATTCTGTGGCCCCCGAAAGCCCTGGCCTTCAAACAGTCTCCTTTCGATGCTCGAGACACTTCGAAAGCTTTGTCTTGCAATCAAGGATTCAACTCCCCAAGACCAGCATTAATCGTTCACCGTTCATCGCCATGTCGGTCATCACCAACAACCCCAAGTCCGGTCGCCTGGCCACGACTGAGGACTTCGAGCAGGCCCTGGGCATTGACCTGCAAGCCATGTTAAATCTCACAAGCAACCATGCGCTGAACACATCGGACGCCTGGGCGAGCGGAAACACCGACAACGCGTTCGCGATCAACAATTTTGTTGGCGTGCAGCGCTCCCACCGCGATAACGATTGGAACTACGGCTGGATTGATCTGGCAAACGAGGGAAGGGGCACATATGTCTACATGCCGCTCGACCCCTACGTCATCAAGCCCCTCACTCCTCTCAAGCTCGAGACAGCCAAGGTCGCCACCATACCCATCAAGAACACTGGTCACAGCACCGCCGAAATTACTCAGAGTTACACCGAGACGGAGTCGCAGACGACTAGCATCATCCAATCTACTACGGTAGGCTTAAAGATGACGGCCGAGATCGACATCTTGGGTAGCAAGTTCGGCTTCGAAGCGAGCATGGAAGCGACCAACTCGAAGGAAAACTCCAAGACCAAAGAATCCTCCTCCACGACCACAATCGCGGTCAGCGTACCCGCGAACTCTGAGTGTCTCCTCGAAGTCACCCAATACACGAGCAGTCAGGTCATCGAGTACGGGCTCGACCTAGTGGTGGGGAGTGACAACCCGACGGGAAGCATCGGGAAGTGCACCGGGACGGATCAGGGCCGATGGGACAAGTTCTGGCGTGTGGAAGATGTGCTGAAGGGCAGGGAGAAACAGACCGTCATTTACCAGGTCGAGACGGTCTCTGTCAAGACCAATGTCGACATCAGCGATTCAGTCAAGCTTCTTGCCGCAACGGGCAATGCACTCGATGCCACGAACACCAATGCCGATGGCCATTGAAGGGGACCATCGTCAAACACTCTCAGCAGCCTTGGGTAACGCATCCGGCTTCCGAAGCCGCCCAGCCAGCTGCGAAACTAGCGCACACTAGTAGACCTCGTGCAGAGCTAGTTTGAGGAGTGCGACTTGCAGGAGAAACCACCCAGTCTTTAACCGTAGTGTTGTCGCGAAACTCGTATCCCGAATGACCGAAGTTGTAATCATTGTATTGAAAAGCAGGTTCATCTCCCAGTGCTTGTCGGGCGAGACCATGACATCTTTGGCCAAAGAAGGCAGAAAAGATCGGACTCCTTACGGAGGCAGGAGACAACAACGTGGTGCGTGCTACGCCACCGCGGCCGAGCCGGAAAGGACCCGACTGTCACCGCATGCTGAAACCAGTGCATCGCTGGACAGGCCCAGCACAGTGAAACGATTATCGCCGCGCGTCTTGTCACTGGGACCCGTTCGATGTCGGGTCCATTTCTCCGCACACCACACCCCGCCGCATTTCCTTCTATCCGATGCGATTGCGGGGTGTCTCTTCAGATGCTCTGCTTGTGCACGCGCCCGAAACCCTGCCCAGAGGGTATATTTCCCCAGCCGTGTTGACGAATTGCTCAACGACACTGGTCGAGTTTTGACTTGACGCGCGGCGGCAGATATCAGTGCAGCTCCACGGACCACGTCCGCGATGACGATTTACCTTCATATATATGCGCCTGCGCCCCGACAACGAATCAGCATATTGTTTGTCACCGAGAGCTAAACAGACATAGCAACTCACCTTACATTTCACGCAAAGACATCGTCCCGCAAACCCCGTACGTGCAAGATCACTATCCAGTTCCTGGGCAATATGCTCCAGCATCTCCAAGATCTCCGTTTTCGATTTGTCTGAAAACACTCTGCATCGACACCAGTGATCAGCTGCAGAAACGACATGGAAGAGGTGCGATGAGGTATTTACCGTTCACAGCCAATGCTTTCCGCTCCTCCAACCTCCCCGATGGAGCTACATTACTTCCGATCCCGAGGTACGGTTTGAGGAGTGCCTGCGAACCTAGATGGTGGACCATAAGGTTGATGACCGCGCGTATACACACATCCCCGCACTCCTACAAACCGGCTATTAGCTCCCCCGCACAAACGTCTCTCCCGGGCAGCGACGAACCTGCACGCCCATACTGCTCGAAATCCGCTCAGCAACCCTCCCTACCCCAGGTACCTTTCAAATCGGCAAATCCCTCATAAACGCCTTTACAACCTCTGCATCCCCCTTCAACTCAAACTGGTCATCCGACTTATTCTTGTCCGAGCATCTCTTGGCGAATAGCTTGTTGTTGGCGATCCGCGCAAAGGTGGTGAGGGCCGTTTCGGCTTCGACTGCTGCACGGAGGGGAGAGACGACGTCGAACGCGGAAAGATCGTGTTTCGATGTGTAAGGGGTTATGCTGTGATGGTCAACGCGTCAGGAAAGGTACTTCACAGAGTAGCGGAAGACATACTTGCGGTGTCATTCATCTAGCCTAGCCATGGCGAGATTTTCATCGCACTACACCCCTCACAAAATCAGCCTATGGTTCCTCAATGTTCCAGTGCAACCGACACTCGCACGCGCAAGAACCTCTCTCGCCTGCTTGGAAACCTCCATATAATCCGCGGAATTGCTCTTGTCGTTACCACCTTCCCAACAAAGCACGTAAGCCAACCAAACACCTATCAACGAACCGGAAAAAGGACTCACAAGATCAAACGAGGACATAGTTTCTTGGCGATAAACCCTGTCACTCCTGAACAAACGCCTCAATTCCTCGTTTTGTACTGCGGCGGCGGTGACTACGGAATCAGGAACAACACCGAGATCCTCAGCATCGCCAAGCGTGGAAGAAGAAAGAGCGAGCCAAAACTCACGGACGCGGTCGTACATGCGCTTCCTCCCACTGCAAACGATCTTCGTTGCAAAATCGGATCACGCCTCTCCTCGACATCCGCATACTCTAACCGTACCGCTTCATTCGATCAGCGAGGTGTATCGGCAAGGCACAACGAATGATGAGGCGCACGAAAGCGCCAAGGTCGACATGCACGACCTTCTGTGACTAGTCACGGGTTACTTCGAGTTGTGCGATCTGCAAAGTGGGCATCGCGAGGTTAGCGTAAGATCGTTACATGGGAGCAAGGCGAGCGGGAGTGTGACTGACGATTTCATATGCCCTCCAGTTCTTCCTTTTACCAACGCACAACCACCCAGATCGATCCCATGCCCTACTGCAACCGAACCTCGACAACGACGACCGCACCCAGCAGAACGCACCTTGCGCATCCTCCCTTCAATCCTCTTCACCAACAACTCATTTTTTTCCTTCTCCCTCGGAGGAAACCCCTTAGAATATTTGCCGGCATCCGCAACAATCTTGTTCACTTCCGCTTGATCACGAGTCAGTTCGGACTTCATGACACTCTGGCCTGCCTAGGTATTCGTTGGAAATCGGTTTCCTTGCGGGTCGACACCTGCGGCGGGAGGGATCCATATATGTGAAGCCATTCCCGTTGTCAAGCCTGAAGGTAAGCCAGTAAACAAGACAAGAAGACTCTCTAAGTCAAGAAATCCAAGAAGAAGAGTGTCGGCATTCAATTGTCAACAACCTCCACTTCGAATCTGCAAACTCTCGGCTATGAATACCGTACAATCTCACTTACACCTCTTCTATACCCATCCATGAAAACTTGCTCCTCGATTCAAGGACCGAGCATGACACCCCTACGCCATCTCTTTGCCCGCGAACAACAACCAGCTATCACAACCGAAATACATCTACAGAACAATCTCGTCGTCGTTCATCCAACTCCGCCGCCGTCAACAGATCAACCACCGCAACAAGTCGACAATGAAACCCTTCTCTCGGGCTGCGTCGTTATCGTTTCCGACTCCGATGTCCTACTATGGAACATCCGCATCTCACTCGTCATACACTGCAAATACCGTCGTCCAGGAGAACAAGTATGGCAGGAGGGAATAATTTACGAACAGGGACGCATATTCAACCACCTCGACCACGAAGCACGGATCAGCACTTCCATTGACCGTCGTTCCATCCACCGACAGATCGACTTTGCATTGATGGTACCTTCAAACATTCCTACCCACGAATACCTACAACACGCAATGATCCTCCCTCAAATCCGACTCAGTGTCGAGTATAGCAAGAATACGTGGTCCGATGCCGCGTTACGTGCGTTACCTAGTACACCCCCTGTCTACGTCGACGAGCATTCGGAGGGTCGGACGGTGGCCGGTAGGCAGATGAGAACACAGAGTCACACAGGTGCCGATGTGAAATGGCCGCCTGCTGGTACGCACCAGACTCCACCGCTTCCCTATCCTGCCTCTCCAGACTGATACGCACCTTTATAACGCCAGACCCAACAGAGATCGTCATTACACACGGCTCATCCTCCCTCGGTGCACCCAAACACCCCGTCCAAACGTTTATCAAAAACTTTGCAATCATCGCCAACGGCAACACCGTATCCGATGGCGCGAGAACAAGGTCGCATAAACGTGGTGTTTCCGCTGGGGTCGGTGAGTGGGATGTATATTGGTGGAGCGATGTGGTGGGTCTCTCTCCTGTCAATAATTCCCTACCACATCCTTCTCCGACGACTGCGATAACGAGACATTGACAAGAAGCAACATCCCTCCATAGTTCTCCGTCGGTGGCTACGTTTCTCCCCGTGTCGAATTTACCCACATGTCACCGCATTGCACGATCTACAGCATCCACGTCTGCCTTTTACAAACATACAGTATCACGCCTATCCAGGAATTCCGAAACAATCCTGATGATCCGACGACGAAACACCATTACCCGACCGAGACGTTCGTGCTGGTCAAGGATGGAGTCGTACCTTCCCCTAAACAACCAAAAACAACCAATCGCCAAGTTCTATTCAACGCCCAATCCGCTCTTGCCGAAGATAACGATAATGATGACACGCCACGGAAACCCACAAACGATGGAATCAGCTACACCTGGCAACCCGGCAGAATACGGATAAACGACGACCATTCCATGCGCCCCTCCGTATTCCCCGGTACACATACACCCTTGAACATCACCCATGAACTGTCTTTGCGTGTGTTCTTCTCTGTGAAGGGGGAGGCGATTGATGGGTCGCCGATCCCGGATGGTCAAGGCGGTGAGGAAGCGGGAGAATTGAGAATGTTGGTAATTAATGTTGGCGAGCGGGTTTCCTCTGTATGTCTTTCTTCTGGTGTTCGTTCGTTCGTTCTTCTGTATGCGGAAGGCGCTGATGCGCGGTGATCCGTTGTTGTTGTTTTCGTAGTGCTGTACAACCGCAGAATGGACACAACTACCCGGATGTACGTGCCCCGCAAACTCTAGCACCCACCCTTACCCTATCCAGCCACTAACCTCCTTCTCCTTGTTCCCCACAGACGAAGAATGTATATGCGGCGCCGACGCACCAGAAGTCCCGTACTGCGCATGTTGTTACAAGATGCAGGATTTTCCGGGGGTGGAGTTTGAGGAGGCATTTCCGCGTGCTGTGGAAGAGGAGGACCGGCTGTGCGGGGAGCAGCAACAGCAGCAGAAGTCGGCGGCGGTTGTCCAGAGCTAGTATTTCAGGACCTCGGAATGGTATGGGTCTTCAGGTCTGCGAGAAATCGAATACAGGTGCGTACGAGCGCGACTTCTGCTGTTTCGCGCAGATTGTTGTTGAGATTTGGGAGTGGACGTTGTATATGGGTGCAGTGTATTTGCGAGATTTACTTGGAGAAGCGGTCTCTAATGACATTCATGTCGTGCCATTTGCAACGAAGAGAAGCGACAAGTCGTGCGAACCAAGGTTCAAGTAAAAGCTTATTGTATCGATGTATAGCTGACCGACCATGATAATTCTGACTCTGTACAGACGGAACTCGCCGTATCTGCCCGCCACATGTTTTGTTCGCAACCTAGAACGGTCCTAGTGAATTCCCGCCATTTTCTCAAATTCACGAGCGGAAACAGCGCGACCAAAGTCTCCCGTACACTCGGACGACGGGGATGCTACGTAGCGGTCACGCTTGAAAACAAGGCATATTGACGCTTTTTGCTGTTATGGATCTGAGGAATTGATGGACCAGAGCGTTGTTAGTAGTCTTCTAGTCTTCAGCCTTCGTTTGGGGCTGTGTGGGTCCGGGAGTTCTGTTACTGTTGCGCAGCTTGACTTTGCCGACGGCATCGTCAGCACTTGCCCAAGGAGAAGCGGTGGTCGGATAGATGTGTGGATGAAAGGCAATAGCTGTGTGAGATGGGAATGGCAACCTCCAATGAAGATCTGCATGTAGTGGTGGATAGGACCATGCAGGTGACAGACTTGCGGATGGCAGGACACGGATCGTTCAACAAGGAATGTGCTCAATGAGAGCGGGATGGCATGGATGTGAACGAGAGGCAGGCGAGTTGAATCGTCGTCAATGCAACAGGTATAAGTCAATGTTTGGTTCCAGAACGATGGCTAGATGTGCGATTGTGCTTGTCACCGTCAAGGCGGTATGTGACGTAGAGATTACAGATAGGACGTGTGTCCTTCTCCGGAAGGTACCAGTCAGAGGTAGTGAGAGGTCTAGGAAGGCACTTCATACCAAGCGCACGCTGGGTGATTCCGACGCTTTACACATAGACACTCGTTCATCATTTCGCAACGTACGGAAACCGTAAACGTGATGGCTCACCGTCTATCGCCTTCATTGGCCTTGATTTTTCCCTTTTCTAGCACGCAAGCATCCCTCCCAGGGCACGTCAGCGACATAACTAATTTCTTGTTTCTGTCGACATTACAATCAACCTCGCAGTCGGGCAGACTCAATTGTCGAAGGAGGGCGGCTTGGGCGGTGTAATGTCTGTGGGTATAACTGGAGCCACGTGAGTGTCTTCTCTCGTCGCAATTCGCTTCGATCTGCGCTGGAGCTACAGCTGTGTTTCCGGCCTTGATTGGAGGGCACGAGATGTTGTTCAGAGACTTTGCCGAAGGCACAGTCTGTGTCTACGTTATCGCAAGAGCTGTGTCAGAGGCAGTGAAATCGAGCGGGAACGGTTTTTGAAGGCAAACGAGTAGGACTTCAGGATGCGACGTACCAACGACGCTTGGTAGGAGCCAGTTTGTTTGGTTGTCTGCGGACGTCAAGGAGATATGGATGATAAGTAAAACCAGGGAGGGATGTGCTGTTTGCGCCGAACAAGTTGTCAGGAGTGCTGAAGGAACGCCAAGTAAAGGAGACGGCAACTACGAGGCATATTTGAGACTCGAATCACACACAGCGGTCACACTTGAAGAGAAGTCACACTGAAAACCTTTGCGATTACAGATCGCGATCAGGGTGCCGGGCATTGCAGCCTGCTCAGATCATAACTGATGTCGGAAGACAGCAACAGAAGGGGTCTGCAATGATTTGGAAATGACATTTGACGTGTGAACTTGACAAGTGCGTCGTTGTGCATTAACGAACAGCATACTGACAAGTTGCGGTTGTGGATGGAACAATATCGAGGAAGGATAGGAACATCCCCAGAGAAGGAAGTAGTGGGGGAGCAGTCGTGACGGAAACTTCTGCCGATGCGCCAGACGAGTGAGCGTACACAGAGCCATGGCAAGGAGCGGCTGCTATGCGAAGATTCGCAAGGATGAATAGTAAGGCAGTAGAGGCGCCGGAAGGAAAGATCGGTAATTAAGTGTAAGAAGGGTCATGAGTACAGCAGGAGATCTTATTGATGGTATGCAGAGGCTAGAGACGCCGCAAGTAGTGTTGTCACTTCGTCGAGTCGAAAGGATCGTGAATGCAGCATTTCATAACATGTTCCAGCTACAAGGGCTTTGGTGTACTATCGCCTTTTGACATCAGAGTGTTTACAACGTATCACGGCGCGGCGAAATTGGGGGTGTAGCAGAATCAAGTAGGCAATAGCACGTTAACATGAGCGGAACCCAAATCGAAGCAACATCCGGAAATTACAGGTCCACAGCCATATCCTAGTTTGTGCGTTGGCGCAGGCGCCCGCCTGATCGTGAGACCACGAAAAGAATTCCTTTATACGCAGCCCCCTGAGGTTCCTTTATCGGAGCGGATAGCTGAAGGGGTAGCTCCCTGACTCAAGCTAGAGGGAGCGAGAGAACACAGCGTATATATCGTGCGGAAGCTTGACTTCAATCAGCGACCGAATCAGCATTTGAGCATCCGCCGACCCTCAGAATAGAAGAGTCACGCTTCAGTCATATCTCTCATTCAATCATGGTACCCCCTCAAGTGGCACATGATGATCAAACGGCCATTATCTATGGAAGCGGAAGAGCCGGTAGTTTGTTCAGTGCGTTTCAGACGATCTTTTTAGCTCCGAATTTTACCACCGTCTCCCTCTGATTCATTTTTCCGTCCACTAGGCGCTGCAAAGACGGAAGAAACGATTGACAGCCAAATCGGGAATGATGATGACGAGCAAGCATCTGTGACAACCCATGTGGCTGAACCGCAACTACCTCCGCCACCTCGAGTCTCCACGCCCGAGCAACGCGTGATCCTGGTGCACGAATCTATCCGAGATGCCTGGGACTTTATGGCCTTGAGCGACGAGTCCTTTTCTCCGGACGACTGCAATCAGAAGCTTTTGCGAAAGTGGCTTCTTCACTTGCACAACGACATTTTGGACAGTGTAAAGAATCTCAACGACAGGCGTCTTCCCTTACGCTACCCTGGACCCTCAGACCCCGTAAAAGAAGCTAGGGACTCGCTAATACATGTTGAAAAACTGTTATCTACCGGAATCATCTACCGATTACCAACTCGCGGAAAAAAGGATTCAGCCAAGTTTACTGACCGCTGCAACTTTCTGTACCACCTTTTATGGCGTCAGCCCCAGCTCCTCAAGGACATCCTGTACTCTGCATACGTCCTGACAAGGGCCATGTCCGAGTACAGGGTCAGTACACCAGAAGGCAAGCCAATTTACAAGACTGACGGTACTCTTCGGACGGTCATCAACTTGGCAGAAAAGGTGACCCGTGTGCGAAAGAGGATCGACTTGGAGCGAGAACAGCAGCTGTTGGTGCTGTGCGAGTCTTTGGTCGTCAGTGCAAAAGATCACGGGCTCGTTCTTCGTCCAAGTTCTGCCTGTGCCATCCGATGCTCACTGGAACAAGCGAAAGTCGTCAGCGGCTTCAAGACCGACCATATGTTTGGTTTCCTCGATTCATATCACTTGCGAATGGCCAAGTCTCCTGACACTTCGTCGGATAAGGTTTTCGACATCAACCAATGCCTACAAGCAGATGTCGAGGTACATGTCGGCATTGACATCAAGCTCACACCGCGATGAGGTGTCGTGAAGCTCTTTGTACTATACCTGTATTATCTTGTATCATCAAGTGTTCATCTTTCCATTTGCCATGCCACCTGATGAAGGATCTGCGTTCAGTGCGAGTCGACGTAGCGGACGTAGTTGTATAGTTTCTACACGACTTGTTTCAACGTCTTCACCTCTCCAACTGCCTTCCCGCTGACTAAGCTTTTCTCTGAACATCCCATGGCAATGTCGACAATCCGTTCGATATCTCGCCTCCAGTCTGGGCAGTCGTTGATCTGCGACAATAACCCTCCGACGAACGAATCGCCTGCGCCTGTAGTCGATACGATACTGGGCAGGGTTTTGGCTGCGAAATGCGCCAAAACCAGTTGTTGCTCTGGTTGATTCGAAGTTGTCGATGTGATGGTGCGGACCGATTTGGTGACGACGCGTGAAGGGTAAGTTGACCCGGGTGTATTGACCGTGCCCGAGGGTTGAAGGCCCAAATAGACGACTCCCTTATCCCCACACTTGAGCCAGAGGTTCTCCACCCACGGCAAAAGGCTGATCATCATCTGCACAATACCCTCTTCCCCGATCCATTTTTGCCCGCTTTTCCGTGCGAATTGCTCAACAACGTTTCTCCAGTTGTGATCGAGCTGCAGAGAGTCGATGAATGACCACCAGTGCTCTGTTTCCATCAAGTTCTTGCTACGCAACGCGTCGTACAAAGTTTTCAGCTCAAGAATATTTGGCGTGTAGTGAGTAATGAGTGCATCTTGATGGGGCGAAGGTTGATGCTGTTGAATCGCCGGTAGTAAACGTAACATTTTGGGTAACGAAGTTGGATCATGGACGACTGCGATGCGGCGTTTGAAGCATTCCTCCAAAAGGCTGGTCATTACCTCGGGTGCGAGATTGGCATCGAACGCTACCATCTTGGGTTGATGTAGATCCAACGCTTTCCGAATCTGCAACACGGGCGGCATCTGCATCAGATAACGTCTAAACCCTACAGAGAACCCATCACTCACATCTCGGGTGGTAATGCTTTCAACTATATCCATATCCGCCACGCCAATTACCAGTCCCGCTTGATCATCCAAAATCAGGTTACAGACCGCCGTTTTCGCGCTTCCACCCGTAGTCCCCTCTGCGCCACTTGTCCGCTTCAACAATCCATCAGTCCTCATCCCCGATACCCTCATTTCCCGATCCAGAATCAACCCAAAAGAATCAAGCATCACTGCTCCGTCCGCCGCACCTTGCGCTCCGACCGCGGAGACCAACATCACTTTACCCTCACCGCGGGACATGCGACTGGCGCATTCCGCAATATTTCGACCGACTCCTCCAGGCGTGATTTCCAAATGCCCAGGTGCTGTGGTGTGCATTGCGGCTGCCACGACACCGGAGGAGATTCGGGAAGTGATATCGATCGCTGCAGCGCCAAAGACAAGGACTTCGGGTGAATTGAGTGGTGTTTGAGAAGGTTCGAGATCGGTTGTTTTGGATGTGTTGAGCAAGGGTGTTAAGCCTGAATAGGAAAGCTAAGCATGTAAGCCGTCAATGTATGTTTACGATATAGTAGATAGCAATGACTTACCCTTGCAGACGCGGCAGGGCTCCCTTGCTTGATGGCGTTGAGCTTTGCAGCGATTCGACCACCAATCGTCGCATTGTTTTCGATCAGTGCAATGTCTGTAGGAAAATAGACAACGCTCGTGTGAGTGACCTTGTGTGGAAGGAAGTAATTTGGAGAGCAACATACTAGATTTCAAGGCCTTGCCCTGTGTCAACTCTCCCACTCGCTTCAACAACCAAGGCGTAACTTCTTTGCCCTTCTTGTCCACGCCTTGCTCCACAGATTCCCGGACGGCCTGTTCGACAGCTCGTTGGATAATTTCGCCTTGCGCGTGGTATTCCTCTGGAATCGGGCAGGCGAAGAGCTGAGCCTGCGGGGTGGGCAGGTTGAGGGATGTATCTATAGTGGTTGGCGGATGTCAGCACATCTCTAGAGCATAAAAAATGAAGACAACGTACGAAGCAGGGATGCGGCCTGAGAAGCGTCCTTGACGAAGAAGGATGACTGACGACAAAGGACATTAGTGGCGGAACGTAAATCTGGGCCTGACGCCATGTACATACCTTGAAGCCCGACTTGGGACTGTAGAATGCCGGGAAGTCATTCGTTTCCCCGATGGTCGTGACGTTCACACCAAGACTTTCCTAAAGTTAGGATAAATAAAGGTCAGCCATGTGGTTTCGCAAGAAAGGTCGCTGATGGCTTACCAGAACCTCGAGAGTCAATCCCAAGTCTAAGATCGACTTGGCTCCCGCGCAAACGACACCCATAGGCGTCCTGCCCAACTCGTGCAAGTCGGCGCTGATGTCCATGCTCCTTTCGGCCCCTCGATGAACCCCTCCGATTCCTCCCGTCACGAAAAGGTCGATGCCGACCTGCCTCGCCAACATCATTGTACCGGCGACGGTTGTTCCGGCATCGACTTTTGAATAGATTCCACGAGCCAGATCACGACGGGAGAGCTTGATGGACTTGGCATTGATAGCGGGATCCGAGAGGTGTGCCAACTGCGTTCTTGAAAGGCCGATGTGAATGCGGCCAGAGAGAAGGGCGATAGTTGCCGGGATAGAGGACTGTGCTCGAATCAAGTTCTCAACGGAGAGCGCGCAGTCATAGTTTGTGGGATGAGGCATGCCTGGGTGAACGTAAGGGGCTGGTTAATATCGCTCAAGCATGTTCTGTTTCCGTAGCCTTGACTTACCATGAGTGACGATAGCGGTTTCCAAAGCAACCACACCAGATGAACCGGTCTCTAAGGCATGTTCCACTTCTTCAGCGACTACCAATCTATCACCCTACAACACGTCAGGAAGACATTAGTGAGGCAGCGAACTGATACATGGCAAACACGGAAAACTTACCCACGCAGCTTTCGCTTTTGCGAGCGTAGATAGACCAGCCGTATGACGAGAACTAGCTTTGACGCGCAAGCTTGAGCGAAGGTTGAAAGCACGGTACATCATGTTGGTGGCCTTTCAGTTGAAGCGGGACAAGTGGAACGAACAAGACGACAGAAGAGCTGACCGAATATCAGAAAGAACTTGACAATGCGGTCTGTTGTTCTTTATTCTTTCTTTGCTTTCTTCGCCAAGCTCAGCTCGGACCGGCTCGGAATAATCTGCGACTAACTTTCGGACGCCGTGATGGCCTTCTGTCACTTCTGTTGTGGTGGTATCGGTCAGCTGCTACAACTAGTTGTGCTTTGTGCCCGTGTGCTTTCCTGATCATTGCAGACTCCTCGAAATCAAACAATATTTTCATCTTTGCAATCTCATCATCGAATATTAAACTCCATTCGAGCATGCCAACCCCTGCGCCGGCCTCCTGTACAACGGGAACCGCGTTTCCTCCAGACCTGCATAGTGTATACAATTCGGGTACTCGAGCACCTTGACAAATTTTCTACTCTCGTATAGCGGTCTCCCCGCTTCCGTAGCTTCCAAGAGTACGGGCAGGTTTTCCTTGTCCGCGATGGCGAGGCCGTAGTCGAGAAGGGTACTGCCGATCTTGCGTCCCTGGTAGGCCGGGTGGACGGCGAGACCGTTCTGATACCTAGTCGCGGTGGGGATGAATGGAAACGTCGTGCATGAGAGTGATGGCAGGGCAATATCGTGTAGCTCACCAGTACGGCGCATCCCCCATCAGCTCATCGCGTTGCCGCTGCGGTGTTCCCTTCCACTCATTCCTGAACGCCAAATTATACCCTTCAAACGCCTCTTTCTGTTTCTGCGCCATCGTCTCCTCTAACAACGGTTCATACCTGAACCCCGGTTTGCCCCACACCGCCATGCCTAATATGCGTTCCTGTCCATCAGGGAACGATCCGACAGCAATGACGTACAACACAGTCGACTTCCGTGCATCCAGCGCTTGCTGTAGCCCACCAAGGACTGCTCGGCTCTCGTCCGACGGTCGGGGAGGCGGAAACATGTAGTCCCATACCGTACCAGTGTCACCGAATACGGCTGTGAGGAGGTAAGCGATGTCGGTGAATGTGGATTGCGGAGTGGATTTGTCGAGTATTTGCAAGCGGATCTTTAGCGGCGGAGTTGCTCGGTCGGAAGGCACGGAGGGATTCGACATGGTGCACTGGCGGATGGGGTGTTGATGATTGCATAGGCCCATTCCCTGCTCACTCGATTATATCTATACATCGACCCATCTAGACCGTTCTCTTCGACTTGTTCAATGACGGACGACGACTTTTTGTGGATCTCAGCACCGGCCGCCGAAGCAACGAAGCGTCAAGTATCAAGCAATACAGTAGAGCTTCTGCATGCCAGTAAGCTGTAGCTCTCGCCGACTGAGTCGCCATCAGCGGGGCTGCTCTTCTCCGCAAGCTGCGCCTTCATCCGCTTACTGGCTCACAACATTGGTTGAATTCGTTGCGCTGCCAAGGTCAAAGGGGCGGTCGCGCCTCTCCGCTGCAATTTCTATTGCGAGGCCCTCATCTCATGGAAACAGCGCATGGCCAAATGCGGTCGTCCTTCAGCCACCTTTGTCTTTGATTACTTGGTGTGCATATTTGCTGAGTTTCTTACAATCTTATTCCAACGGGGAGGTATCAAGCCTTCATTATATACTTTTCATTGGTTGTTCCTCTTTCTTCAAGCCTTGCCACTTCCCGACTTCAATTCCGCGTCTCTCTTCTTCCAGGCATCGTCCAACCCGATCTCACTATATGCAAAAGCGCCAGCATTAGCACACACTTTCAATTCCTAGAAGGAAGGACGTCGACGACTCACCCTGCTTCACCGGTCAACGGCGGCGGGTTCCTATCCGCCAAGGTCCCATCTCGAGCTTGGTCTCCCATGACCGGATGCCTTGGCGCCTGAGCAGTCGTCGAGTGTGGAAGTGCAGAGGAGGGCTTCAGATCGCCGGCTGGAGGTAGGTTGTGGCCGTATTGATCGGCAGAGGGGAGTGCTTCCGCAGGTGTGTCCTGTATGTGAATCGGCAGGCATGCAGAGGTGACGACGATATGATGCGTTTGATGAATTTGGAAGAAAAACATTTACAAGTTTTGTTTGTTTATCAGTCTACAACGGTTCAGTCTTTGTGAGGTTGGAAGGAGATCAACTAACGTATCCAGCAGCCTTGGCAGGGCTCTCTGTCGCCGCTACGTATCCCGCTGCTGCATCCTTGCTTCGGCGAGCCGACGTATGGAATTGAGCTTTACGAACTGAAGCAGGATCGACGCGGAGGTCGTCGGCTGCCTGGCCGGCTTTAGATCTGGATGGGAGATGAGGAGTTGCTCCAGGCTAGAAACACGGGTTCACAGAACGTGGTATAGTCAGCGAAAGTAGTGATGACCTTCCTCTCTTCAACAAGAACTCACGCCGCCAGTTGCCCGATCCTTGTTCCCTTCCGCGTCCTTCTCCTTTCGCGCATCAGACATGGTGTTTCCGGTCGATTCACTGCCACTGTATGCCTTTCCATCTTCACCTGGGAAGCTCCTCCTCGCACTAGTGTGGAATTGTGCTTTGCGGACTGATGCAGGATCTGTGCGAAGGTCGTTGGCGGGTTGACTTGCACGGGACTTGGATGGCAAGTGAGGAGTCGCTCCGGCCTGTGAGATGATAGCGTTACAAAACTTGACTCGTCAGCAAGAACCGATGGACGTCCTTTTCGGTCAAGACTCACGTTACCAGCTCCACTGTCGGCCTGTCCAGGTTGCTTGTGCTTGAGATGCGGGTTCTGATCACCTTGGACATTGGTATCCTTTGGCTTTCGTGCATCCGACGTCGTGTTCCCCGTCGACTCGCTACCGCTGTACGCCTTTCCATCCTCTCCACCCGGTGCACTTCGCCTAGCACTGGTGTGAAACTTTTGCTTGCTTACACCCGGACCAGTCTTGCTCTCCTGGTGTTCCTCCTTCTTGACGTTCATTCCCAAAACCTGCTTGACACTGCTCGTGAACGACGGCGCAGCCGCTTCCTCCTTGCCTCCGACCTCTCCAGCGTATTCTCCACTTGATTGCGCACCGGCTCGGTGGTCCTTGAATGCTCCGGCAGCGTGAGCGGCTTGAGCACCAGTCTTTGAGTTGCGGACCGCTTCGTCCTTTTGCACGGATGGTGCTACCTGCCCACCTGCATCTTCAGCGGCAGTGTCGTAAGGCTCGGCCTGAGAGGCTTTACCGTGCTTGGCTTGCGCGAAACCGGCTTGAACGCCGGCAGACTGAACATCCATTCCACCTTCAAGGAATTCACCTGCTTTCTTTACTGCGTGACCGGACGAGTTTGGCTTTGTTGGGTCATCTTCGGTTCGGAGTGCGATGGTGCTGCTGATTCCACGAGCGGCGATCGGGGCTCGCAAGACGGTGATTCGTCGAGCGACGACTGTGCGGAGTGAATTGGTGAACATGATTGAATGTATAGTTGGATGTGGTTTATTGTGTAGAGAACTGGTCCGTACATGCCCCTCTACCTTGCTCTGACATATATATACCGGCAAACAACCAATTCAATCGCCCTAAGATCTCGGATGACGTAGTAGCGAGTAGCGATCCAGTGCCGATGGTTCAATTACCTGGGGCGCACCTCCCGGCAACCTTGTCTTCCTTCGTATGACGTCTACATGCGACCGAGTTACTCCACCCAGCTACTTTACTACTACTGTCTCCTCTGCACCGTCACCTACACATCAACCGATGCCTTCACAAACTGAGGCGCATGCCATGTGTTGTTCCATGGTCGATTATAACGAGGCTGAACGGCGATATCATCACCTAAAGCAGTACCAAGCAGCTTCAGCAGCTTTCCTCACGATGGGGTTCCTCCAGTCAAAGGAGTGGAAGGGCAATGAAAAAGCGACATCATCACGACCATGAGGCATATATATATCATCATGAAACCCTAGTCGACAAGCTCACTCGCTGTCCAACCCCACCTTGCCAACTCTATTCCCGCCTAATGTCGTCGAGCATACTCTGCAGCACTGACGGCGACGGAGGACAAACACCTCGAGCACAAGGTTTGTGCCTGGGTAAAGGCAGTGCAGAAATCGAAAGGCACTAGAGGTACTGTGGCAAGACATGATTGTCTTTGCGCAACCTTCCCAACACGCCCGACAAGCTGCTTGCAATGCTGCTGCGCTCACGAATTTCAGTGAAACTTCCAGTGCAGAAAGGCAGCAGAATGGACCTATGTTTCGTAGTAGGCTCGCCTCATTATTGATTTGAGAGCAACCCCGAAGTTTCCCAAGTCATTGCCGGTGCACTGCTCCAACGTGGTTGCCGCATGTTGGCTACTCTGGTTAGTAATTTCGCTTCTCATTCTTCCCAAACTGTGGCGATAACTTGTTTCAATATCGATCCTACAGGACGATGTCTTGGAACACGCCTCCATCGATTCTCCGGATATCACTTTCCGCGTGCTCTTGGTACAGATGAAACGGGCCAAAGATGGTGAGCTAACTTTTATTCGGGAGAGCGAAACCGTGACTTGGATCGAGGAGATATTCGGAAAGGTCGTCGCCCACTTTTCTAACGCTTGCGTGAGCGCGGAAACGGATGAACCACCCAGAATCGAGTACAACTTCACCATTTTCGACGAAACCCTACAGCTGTCTGTCTCGACGATTCCCTTTTTGTGTATCGCTACGACAGCAGCCGCTCAAAGCTTGAGCAGATACCCCGAAGTGCACCGTTTCGTCCGTACGTCAAATCAAAAATACCGGCTGATCGCAATCATAGCTGATATATGCTTCCTTGCTTGCGTTCTCCCTTTAGACTCTTCTTGCGACTCGGTGTCGGAACCGGGCCGTCGACGTCCTTTGCACAGCCGACATCTGCCTATTAATCCACAATGTAAACGCAAAGACCCAAAGATATGTAAGACCCAAAGATATGGACGCTTCTTGTCAGCCCCTGGTATAGAAGAAAGAGTGGATGGCTGTGCCTTCCGAAGAGAAAGGAAAGGCAAAAACGGAACGAGTCGTAGCAATTATATAGCGAGAATGACACCTGGCGCTGAACATAGTGAATCACCCGGCTGACTCACGTTGTGTTGTTGTACACTTCACAGTACGTTGCCACTACGTAATCAGATGGATTCCACGTCCTTCACTGGAACTGAATGGCGCTTGGGGTGCGGTAGTGGAGACATTGTCGAATTCGAGCTCATGGCGCTACGATTGGAGTTGCTCCAGCTTGCGAGCCTTCCGCGAGTGGCCGCCAATATACAAGCAAGAAGATCACCAGGATTTGGGACGTATCAAGTTCCCCGCCCACCGTTAAATCTCTCTGAAGAATCTCCTTGTGCTTCGCTAATGAACGGCCCCGGGATCTTCATGCGAATGCGATGCTATCAGGCGATTCACGTGAAGCTACTTGGAGCGGGCCTGCTGCCTTTACACAGCATGGTAAGGATTATGATCACGCTTGTCTTCTTGATATATTGATGTATAGAGAACGATGGACTGATCATGCCAAAAATCCCTTGCGACAGAATGACATATTGCAGTATGTTGACGCAAGGCAACCGGAAGTCCCCGTCTTTCACCTTCTCGACAGGGTCTTTCCAGGGGCATCTGCAGCTCCATATGATCCTGTACTTCCGCTGGTGCAGGGTGAAATTCGGTTCTGGTTCGCAAGCATTCTAAACAGGGTCGATCAAGCATACACGGGACGAGACGAAGAGATCGTTGTTCAGTACATACTACGCGATCCTCCCCCTGGCTCACTAGCCTTCACAACGGAGAGGGAAGATGCTCGCCCTAGAAAGCCGATATCGAGCATGTATGTGAATGACGGAGCAGATATCGCTGTGAACCAAACGGATATTAACTCATATAGTAAGATCCCGTTGTCTCTTTAAAGCAAGAGAATGCTGTTATTTACGGGGCGGAATTTCATTCATACAGCCGTAACAGCTGTATTCAGCATCAAGGAAACCGTTCCCGGACCGGATGATTGCTTTGACGGCCCCAGAGCGAGACTCAACATTGAAACGTTGCCATCATCGTTGTTTTCGAGAAACGCACCGACTGGAGAACGGGTCATAGATCCTCCGGGGTCTACACTCTTTACTTGGCTGTTGGAACGACAGTCGGTTGATGGGACAGAAGTAATATGGCAATTAGCTCCATCTACATGAGGTTAATTTGTCGTCGTGCTGTACAAACATACTCCTTATTGTCCATCCGACTATGTTTCTTCGTAATGTCTGTGATTATATTGAGTTTTAGAGAGATTTTCGATCCTCGTTTTTAGCTTACGAACGCCGAGATGCTGGTTTTAGCATTTCTGTATCCATGTTGGCCAGGCGCCGTCGCTGTTCCTACATTGAGTGCCTGCCTTTGAACAGTAGACAAAGCGTGATGTCTCCGAAGATTAAATACTGCGGAGCGTCCACGTTCATCGGAGCGCTATCCATATTCTATTATCTCTCAAACCAATCTCACACTCCCCTGCCCCTCTCCCCAACGCGCATACATCCGCTCCCTCTCCTTGCCCAACTCCTCACTCAATTCTTCCGCTCGACGTGTCTTTTCCGGTGTGATAGCTTCGCGCGAGATCGCAGGTGATGTGGTATATAGTGCTGTGTCCTTCTTTCCGTTGCCGCTCGAGGGCGCGGCCGTCTTCTTAGCGACGGCGGGTATATGGTTCTCCTGTGCTTTTGTAGAAACAGCAGGCTTTGTGTCTATTGTCGCTGTGATGGACTCGGTCTTTATTGGTACCGCTTTGCGCCTCGCTTGACTCTCCTTGTAGATCTTCATCGCATTCGGCATGAGTTGGGCTAGCGCCTACATTTCGGAAAGCAGATCAGCTAATAAGCCGGGCCCGTATACCCACATCACGCCTTCCGACAGAGCTCACCTCTTGGCGGACTTGACTTGTCGGGTGTGTCTGTAAAAAGCTCAGTCTATCCTCGATAGAAACAGGCCGTCCCTGAGCGGCAGCATCGGCCTCTACAGCAGCCATCAAATCCCACAGGTCCAAGGCGGCTCGTGGATCGTATCCTGCCGATGCCATGAACTGTGTCAAAGCGACGCATGGTAGAGGTCAGTACGCAGAGTCCAAGGACGAGAACACATGTACGTACGTTGAGTCCTACTGCGTCGGCTTCCATCTCCAGCTTTCGAGAATACGCTCGTTCGGCCACCACATCATGCAACCAATTGATGAAAACAGCGGCAGAGTCGGTAATCCTGTACATGAACCGGTTCAGCTATTCTGGTCATGTATAGAAAGGCATGGAAGAAAGAAAGCTTACACCGGGAAAGACATGGTCAACGCAAACGAAATGCCACGCATGATATCGAAACCTACAGCCGCGACGTTCATAAACTATTAAACGCGCACATTAGTATCAGTTAGCACACACGCATTCCGAGTAATGAAACACCTACTCCAAGCTATAGCACAGCCGTTAGCGTCATTTCTTCATATTGCACAACGAGAGAAAAGGCACTACTCACATTCTCTACTGCATGTCGTTGCGTGACATGCGCAATCTCATGTGCCAGGATACCAGAGAGAAGCGTATCGTCGTCTACTAAATCCACTAGACCAGAGTAGACGAAGATCTCTTTCGAGGGCAGAGCGAATGCGTTGATTTTAGACTGTTACGAAAGAGGTAGTTCAGCGGCAGCCCAGGCTGCCTGAAGCGGTGGATATCCAAACTCACTCCCTCTACAACATAAATATTCCAATCTTCCCTATCAAGATCCATCAACGGATCCCCCGCATCATGTCGGAACGGCACAAAACTATTCTTGGCAATCGCACTCGGCGGGTAATACTTTCCACCTCGTTCCCGCTCGTGCATGACTTTGGTGAGTTCGTTTACTCGGGAGTGGGTGGAGGGTGGCCAGGTAGCACCGTAGATGAGGGTCTTGTCTTCTTCTTCTAGGGCGGTGATAAGTGCCGAGGCGACACGGGCGACACGTTTCACTCGTGGATCGGATGGAGGGAGGATAGATTCGCCTTCGTTTTGCATCACTTCGTCGAATCTGGTAACACGGGATGGCAGGTTAGTCAAGTCTCGGGGGGAAAGAAAAGGATGGAAGGCAGGAAGGGAGGAAGGGGAACGTACTTGCGGCGTGCCCATGTCATTTCCTCGCCTTCGGTCATGAGTAAAAGTCTCCATCGCTGTGTCCTTGGCGCTTGGTCAAGTCCGAGAGCGAGTACAAGACTCAACGCGATGATCTAGAAGCTCATATCAGAAGTGAAGTCACGTAGACTCGGATTCTTGGACGACTAGGTGAGAACGTACGGGTATATTGACCAAGATCATTGAAAACCTTCTATACCTCTGCCAAAGACTACATAGTTCAACCCAATCAAGTCAACATGTATACTCTTGACAAAGCTCGCTCTTTCTGGACTCACCGCCATCTCCATACGAACGGTAAAGCGATCAACGATACCCTAGTCACATTCAGCAACACACCCTTGAGCGCAGGAAACGCAAAGAAAAAGACATCACGGCGTGGCGATGTTGAATGAAAGGTACGGCGGAGAGATTGTTGCTGTTGCGCTGGCTGCGGCCGTGCTGGTATTGACCTGAAAGTCGTCGGGTTGGAAGAGAAGCCTGGTCGCGGGAAGGGTGTTGAGTGTATAGTTCGTGTTATGGTCGTCCGTGGACGAATGAGGTTGAGGGAGGAGCGTAACATGGTCCCTGGAGTAGTGACATTCGATAAGCAGATCTGAGGATGGATAGTGAGTGTTCTTTACTGTTTTGAGGAATGAACAAGACCCGAGGAAAGTAGAATAGAGTATGGGTGGTATCACTGTTCATCAGGTGATCGAGCAACGTTTCACTTTGTAAACAACCGAGTAGAGCCGACCGAGCTGGAGCGTAGAATGAGGTCATTAGAGCTGTCTGTTCAAAGTCAATTCATTTCTCGCGGCCGGAACAGGCTCAGTGGACGAGCTAGTTGACGGATAACTAAAGTCCAGTCTATGCGACATTCATTGTCAAGGCCATCATACCGTCGTATTTCTACAACTTCACTCTACACTATCTCTCATATCTCCTCGATTCGGTTTAAACCCCATACAAGCATCGTTCCAATCTTTCTTCTCTGCACCGACTTTAAACACGTCTCGCGTGCGACCACGCCTAAATCTTGGCTTGAACCCTGTCCATCATGCTCTTGGGGTCCAACACGGCTTGAGGGTACGGCAACTGCGGGACCCGGACGTGATTCTCACCTCCATCGACGACCTGGAATAAAGTCAACGAGGATACGGAACGTTGACAAGGAGATGAACAGAGAGCATCAGCGTGGCACGAAGGGCAGGTTATCAATCAGAGGCTTGCAGAGACTCACAAAGACTTGTCCCGTGATCCAGTTCGCGCTGTCGCTGAACAGGAACAAGGCCATCGCAGCGATCTCATCTACATTCCCACGCAACTGCAGCATCAGCATCTCCCTCCAAGTAACATGGCGCGTCGCATTGAAAGACGTACCTCCGTCACCCCATCGTCCAAGAGGCATATTATCATTGTTCCGATCTCCTTTCGGGCTCAGCTTGGCCATTCCCTCTGTTCCCGCAATCGGGCGTAACGCAAGCACGAATCAGAGATAGGTAAGCGCACAAAGTGACAAAGTGGGGAGGCTATTGAGGGGGAAGGGGAGAGATACTTATCTGGTGCGATAACGTTGCTTCGCACGCCTCGGGGACCTTCTTCCACCGCCAGGACGGCGGAAAGGGCATCCACACCGGCCTTTGCGGCTGATACGTGTGCCTGCCATGGAAGTCCTGAGATAAGAGCAAGCATGTAGGCGTTAGGCATGGGATGGGTGTCAGGTGGTAATCCGTGTGACTTACCCCTGTAGTGGAGGGTAGCGGAGATGTGGATGTATGATCCTTGTGCTTCTCGTACGTATGGCAGTGTGGCCTTGATGGTGTTGTACGTTCCGAGCTGGCGGTTCAAGCAGTGTTAGCGGGTCATGTATCTAGTTATGGGACACAAGCGGGCTTACGAGGTCGATATCGACGACCGTCTTGAATGCATTCTCGGAAAGACCTTCAATGGGGGACAAGCTGGAACGGATCGACGGGTAGGAATAAGTCTCTGCGGATAATTAGGTCTGCGAGAATACACATACAAATTTCCCGCAGCACCTATGGATCCGCCAAAAACGAAAGATGGATCAGCGATCTCCTCTGATGCGCAGAGAGCACAAACAAGAGAACTACTACGCACCACAGATGACGAAATCAATCTTGCCAAACTTTTCATAAGCGGCTTTTGCGGCAGCCTTCAAGTCTTCAGGTTTCCTTACGTCACCTTGGCATGGTAAACAGGTCCTTCCTGTTTCCTTTGAGAGTTCCGCCGCGGCTTTTTCGTTTGCTGGACCGCTAAAGATGACCAAACGAGCCGAAACGTTAGCCCGTCGTACAAGGTAGGTTGAATGAGGGGAGAGCACGGAATCTCACTTTCGTCCAATGATGGCCGAGTCGGCGCCATGGTTCATCATGACCTTTATCATCTTGTAGACAATTCCACTTCGACCACCTGTGGAGAGAACGACTTTGCCCTTGAATAGATCGGCACGAAAGGTGTTGGTTGTCGGTGTGACGGGTTTTATCACCTGAACGGTGGAAGGTGCGGCGGGGGAAGGCATGGTGGATGCTATGAATAGGTGGTGAGGTTGGAAGATACTGGGTAGTTGGATGGTATCTCTGTTCTAACGGCAGGTTGTCATGGTAATATGCTGTTCTGTCGACTTTGAACTGGATAATTCGGGCGGCTATCACACAAGACGCCGGTATTACATAATATTTTTAGCTCGTAAACGGCTAGATAATAGCGCTAAAAGTAGATATTTAGTTTGATTGATAATCCGGGTTAAGACACCTTGAATTGGAAGAAGAGAAGAGGATGGACATACGTTCGGGTGGAATTAGACACCAAGAACAGTTGCACATCAAAGGGTTATTCCCAGCTAGTCGTCCTACAATGGCATTCTCTGGAGCACTCGTGAGTCGCCACCTTTGCACAAGTCTCGTGACTGCGCCACTCATCCTTGTTCACACTCGCCACAGACTTTGACGGATCTCGACGACTTTCTTGCCCCATCCCAGGCTTGTATCCTACCTGTGCGGCAAACTAACAAGGTAAACAAGCAAGAGGATGGCTCAAATGCAAATGTGAGTCCTTATACTACCATCATGCAGATACTCCTCCATACGCTGGCAAGCGTCCGTGGCAGAGACTGACAATCGCCTTCTTCGTAGACCGAGATCCATATCGACGAGAATAACAACTACTATGAAGTCGCCATCTCCGCCAAACCCTCGACGGCTGCAGAACCACCTACCCTTCGCCTCTATCCTGAACCAGAGTCGTCAACCCGACCGAGTGACGGAAATGCAGGCGACGCTTTGAAGAGCGCCGTTAGTGGTATTCAGGCCATGGAGGGAGGAGTGGACAAGCCCGTGGCGACGGGTGTGCAATCCGAGGCTTTACAAAAAGCGGAGATTAGCTTGAATGATTGTCTTGCTTGCAGGTGTGTGCTTTTCACATTGTGGATTACTTTACTTGGAAGCTGATTCAAGCCTGCCCCCGCAGTGGATGCGTTACTTCCACGGAATCCATGCTCATCACTCTCCAGTCTCACCTCGAAGTACAAGCGTATATTGCCTCGCATCGCGCATACCTCGGCCACAACATGACCGTCGAAGCACAGCCAAATACCGACGGAGAAACGAAAATCGAACCGGACGGGCGTACCGGAATCATCTCAATCTCTCCTCAAACACTCGCCTCTCTTTCCGCATCTTACGGATCAGCTCACGGACGTAGTATCCCGCTTCGCACCCTGCTCCGACGTATACGATATTTCCTGAGCCAAGAGGAACACGGCCAATGGACAGGTGTCTGGGATACCACGTTTGCGCGACACCTCAGTCTGCTGGAACACGTCAAGGAATACAAGGAACGCCGTGCAGTTGGAAAGGGGAAGCAACCGGCCGAAGGCATCCGATCCGCTAATAACGCCCCCGCGTTGCCGGACTCGAATACGAATGATGATCCAGCCACTAGTAGGGGGTTGGACCCGATGACGAGCGCGCGCGGGAATGGGCTGCCGATGCTTGCAAGTGCGTGTCCCGGTTGGGTTTGTTATGCGGAAAAGGCGCATGGTGAACTGTTGGGGTTTGTGAGTGCCGTGAGAAGCAGTCAGGGCGTTGCGGGTGCGTTGGCGAAACAGTGGTGGGGCGCCAAGCATGGGAGAAAGTGAGTCATCAGGTTATGCGTTGGAGTGAATGTGGTGATGATGTTGACGCTAGTGCTTTCTGCGCGACCTAGGCCAAACGAGATATATCATGTTACGGTGATGCCGTGCTACGACAAGAAGTTGGAGGCATCGAGATCGGATTTCTATTCTTCTGTTTATCAGACGCGGGACGTTGATTGTGTTCTTACGACGGGAGAACTGGATTTGCTCTTGCGGGAACGAGGATTCGATCCGTGGGCGCAAGTACCGGGGGAAGATGACGATTTGCTGTTGGAGGACCCAACTTGTCCGTTTCCGGAATTGTTGCAGCATCCGGGTACATCATCCGGATCGTACCTCCACGTCCTCCTTGCCCATCTAGCGCAGGAACATCCAAACCCAACAACGCTAACGACACGAGCCATCCGAGGATCCGAAGATCATGTGGAATTCCTGCTTGTGGATACTACGACGGGCGAGATCATCTTCAAGGGTGCCAAGTGTTATGGGTTTAGGAACCTGCAGAACCTCGTCAGAAAGGTTGGCAAGGAGACGGGACTCAAGGGCGCTGCGGGGGGTAAAGCTGCGGGAGGGAAACTAGCAGCTGCGGTTGCTGCTCGACGTCGTGCTGGACGGACAGGACGTGCTAGTGCAATCGGCGCAGCTACACCGGCGGACAGCAGCGGTGCAACGACGCCAGTCACAAACATTTCGCCGGAGGACCGGACACTCGATTATGTGGAAGTCATGGCATGTCCCGGAGGGTGCGTTAACGGTGGTGGCCAAATGAAACCGAACGCGACGAGTCTGAATGAGCGGCAGGTCGTTTCGGACGGTATGAATGGGGAGGACGAAGAAGGCTATCCCCGCGTTTGGGAGTACGAGGGCGTGGAAACGAATAAACCGGATCCGACGACGACGCAGATTGACGAATCAATGAGGTGGTCGACGAAAGCGTGGGTTGCGAAAGTGGAAGCGATGTACTGGTCGGATTTACCGACACCGCCTGCTTCCCCACCACTGCTGCCTTTGTCGTCGTTGTCGCCAGCACCGCCGCCGCTGCCTGCAGCCGATCCTCGTTCGTCTGGCTCGCTGAAACCGTTTGAATCCCTGCAGCAACTACACGACCTTTCCTCCTCGCGCGCCTTTACCCGCGCCGACGATCTGGCGAAAGAAATCATCACAGATGTGTGCAAGCCTGCGTCTGGGCGGTACGAGGAGGTAATGGACGACGAGGCCGAGCGGAATCGGTGGGAGTTTCTGAGGACGAGGTATAGAAAGGTTGAGACTGAAGTCGGGCAGTTGACGGCTAGTGCTGTCAAGTGGTAGGAGGATGTTGGGTTGTAGATTTCTAGCACGCGGAGGAGGATAGTCATTGCATTTACGATCAAGTAGGAGGAGAGTCGTTCATGATTGCATGTTGGCAGCACACTCGATCGGCCGTCATTCCGCGGGTCTGAAACGACAAGGGCAGGGTCGTCTTCCCAATCTGAACCTGGTTGTAGAGCCAGAGGAGGCGAAACTGCAAACCATGTGCTTTTGTAAACAAACCTATTCCCTGGCCGCTTCAGGGCGCCGATATAGGGCCCATACTAACCGCAACCCACACTAGTAAAGTACCCGTCACCCGCACCCGATCAACACGTTCCGTTCCGATAATCGGCATGCCCAGACCATGCGGGTTTGTTTTTCGTAGTAGGTTAGGTACAAACGTCTACGAAAAAGAAAAGCGGATAATACAACCCTATGCCCACCCCACCCGCGGCCGTATTCTCTCAGACAAGCTTTCACGTTCGTCTTTGCTCCTTCTAGTAATCATCGTCCGTCCGTCCCAGCCGCATTTGATAGAGTCGGATATTGACGGACTGGCGGTTTGCCGGGGTTTTCCCCGGTGCGGTGCGGCGTGGCACGCGGGAGGGGTGCGATCAAAGCGAAGATAAGGATTAACGCAGGGAAGCGACAAAGTCTGCTTCGAGGTTTCCGACGCTCTGTTTGAATTGTTCGACTTGTTTCCAGCAGTCGAGCGGTCGGTCCTGGTTTTTGCTGCATGAACGAGGGTGGGATCGTGTTAGTATGCGGCCGGGCGATTCGGAAGGGGGAGGAGCTTACAGGTAACACTGAACGACGGCATCCCTCTGTTTTCTCACTTCGGCCTTTTCTCCTTGTTCATCAAACAACACCTCGTTCCTCTTTCTGCCCAGCTTTTCCAGCTTTTCCTTGACCTCGTCCATATCCCTGCTCAGCAACTCACTACTCATCCCGGGCTTTTCCTTGTTCAGGTTCTCCTTTTCCAACGCACTCGAGATCTTGGCCATGATTTCTGATTCTTCGTGGCGTAGGCGTTCTGTCTCGGCTTGAAGACGGGCCATGATGGCTGAATCGTGGTGTGTTCGTGCGATGGGCTCGTTGGATGGGTTTGCGGTGGATGATGATAGTTGGGAGATTAATGAGGGTGCGAACTGGACAAGGTGTGTTCCAAGGATTGAGTATAGGCTACACTAAGCGTGGACAAGTTGGAAAGATACGGACCTGTACCGAAGTACCCTGTTCCTGCGGTCTGATAACCTGTTCAGCAGGCTTCTGTGACTGCTCATTCTGTCGTGCGGTTGATGTGGATTGCGAGTTGCCCATTTTATTCCTTCAAGTTGATGCGTTGTGGTTGTATAAAGAAGGGCAATAATGTATAGATGAAGAGTTGACGCTGATAGATATTGGGTGCTTGCTTGCTTGCTTAGGGCCGGACTGTTGCGCTTGATTGCGCTTTCAGCTTTGGGGCTTAGGGGAGACAAGCAGGCGCGCGATCTACAGACGACTACCTTGATGATGGTAAACTAGATTGAACATCGCATCGCATCGCCCTTGGTTCACCGTAGTAGCAATACAAACAGACAACCTGGTTCACACCCTGTATAATCAATACATTCCAAAGAAACACACCCGTCAAAATGTCATCACATACCGCCAAACGAGCTCTGAGACAAGTCGTGGCGACGACAACACCGAGGGTATCGTCCGTTCAACCATCATCATCGCGAAGAATATTACCATCATACGCTCTACGTGCTCGTACCCGGTCCTCAAGCACTTGTACGTCTTATCATCTGCGTCAGTCGCTTACCACTGCATCGCCAACAACAACGACAACAACGACGAGGCATCATTCAACGATCGCTGGAGAGCAACGTCGGCCTTTACTTTTACCTGAAATTTCTGATCGCGATACGTATGATATCGTTATCATCGGAGCTGGAAATGCTGGGTTGGCATTAGCATGTACACTACGTAGGATACTCGTTGTTTTCCAACTCCACCATGGAATCGACAAGCTTATTATGCTATTTCTGTTCAATAGTCTCGAAACCCGCTCTGATGCGGGATGATACCCGCATACTACTCGTCGAAGGTGGCTCGTTGGATCGTGTCAGGTCCTGGTCGGGAAAGGGAGAATGGGAGAATAGGGTTAGTAGTTTGACGGCGGAGAATGTGCAGTTTTTAAGAGGTATGATTACGAGGTTTCGTCGATGCATCTGGCGGGGAGCTGATGGTTGTCTTGTTCTAGATATTGGAGCTTGGGAGCATATTGAGGCATCACGTCCGTGTCCGGTCAGCGATATAATAGTCTGTATCTCTCCCTCTCTCTCCCCCAGTATTCCCTACATTGGGCATGGGTGTTGACGCGAATTGCGCGAATAAGGTCTGGACATCCAACAGCTCCTCATCCGCTTCTTCGTCTTCATCTTCCTCGCAAATACATTTCCCACAAATGGGGACCGATAACCCGATGGCTTACATGACGGAGAATACCAACCTCCAGCGCGCGTTGTTGAGCAAGATCGAGCAGGATGGGCAAGGTCGGATCGTCGTTCAGGAGGGCAGAAAAGTCGAGGAGATGAGGATGGGAGAAGGTGGTAGATGGGTAGGCTTACGTTTTGGTAATGATTGGGTCCGCGGTGGCGTTGTTGTGAGTACTTTGCAAGGAAATAAAACGTCATGCTTTTCGCCGAGTCTGATTGATACGACTTGGCACGTCAACCACAGGTCGGAGCGGATGGTTACAACTCACCCGTTCGAGCATTCTCCGATATAGCGTCCTTTGGACATGGATACGACACCCACGCGATCGTAGCGACACTCCACCATTCACCAATTCACAACCACACCGCATTCCAGCGTTTCCTACCGACGGGTCCGATCGCGTTCCTCCCCCTCGGCCATGATTCCACGACATTGGTCTGGTCGACAAGTCCGAGGCTTGTTGTTGCGTACAAGGCGCTCGGGCCGGAGGGGCTCGCGACGATGATCAATTTGGGGTTCTTTATGCATGAACAGGGCCTGGAGGGGATCAACACCCAGATCCTAGCTGCTCATGACAAGGGCGAGCGATTCAACCTCGCGTTTCTCGACGAGCAATGGAACACCATCTTGAACAACTTGACGACCGAGCAAACGAAATCCCTGCCCCCGCCTATCGCCTCGGTCGCACCAAACTCCATCGCCTCGTTCCCGCTAAAGCTTTCCCATGCAGAGAGTTATATAGGCGATCGGACGGTGCTGGTGGGTGATGCGGCACACACGATCCATCCGTTGGCCGGGCAAGGGTTGAATATGGGCTTAGCGGATGTCAAGGTGTTGGGTGACGTTTGGGAAAAGGTGAAGAGTAATGGTGGGGATTTAGGTGAGCCACCCCCGTATACCTTTTCCCCGACCACTTTTCTGAAGCGCGTACTCTCTGTTCTCCAGGCGCATATACGTCATTGCTGCCGTATACGAGGGAAAGATACCCAGCAAACCATCTTCTCCTCTCCACAACAGACAAACTGCACTACCTCTTTAGCACGCGTATCCCAGGCATCAACTGGGCGCGTTCAGTCGGAATGGATGTAATCAACGAGCTCGGGCCCATCAAGAAACTCCTGATGGGTCGGGTCGGCGCTCAAGCTTCTGGTACATCAACCACTGCCAACGGCGGATCTCCGATGAGACCCCAAGGGAGTGTATATGAACGGGCGGCGGACGGGATGGATGCGTTCAGAAATGTCAAGACCGTTGCCGGGATGGCGGTGGCTGCTGGTCGGGAGTTGGTCAAAGGCGGTGCGAGACAGGTGTTGGAGCGGTTGGCAAAGTAGTGCCCGCGCGGGGAGGTCGCCGCGTGCGTAGGTGTGATTCGCATTTCTCGACGTGACATATATGTTTGCCCAGACCGGGATGCACCATTCACACAATGACGATTGAGCGCTCTTTATCAAGCCCTCAACAGTCGACGATTATTGCGACTGGCTTCCAGTTGATCATGGCGCTTATGTCAATGCAGTACATACCCCTTGCGTTTGGGGCTTCCTCATTGTCGAGCATCATTCATTCGCCCTCGGAGCCACCTGGCAACCCTCTTCAACGCATCATGGTCTTTCATCCTTCCGTTTTGCTGGCTAGAGAACGAGACGTTGAGTGTCCCCCGCTCGGTCCGTCCCCCAAGTGCTGGCGCGAAGGTTTCCAGGTAACTAGTTGTACTTCACGATGGCTGCGAGACCTATCCCACTGCACCGCTCGGGTGGATGGTTTCATATGCAGAATTGCGTCAGGCCGCCGATTTTTGCGGGCTTGTCGAAAGGACCGCAAGTCGACCGAGATCTGGCGCTCAGGTGAGTTGCAAAAGGAGCTTTGCACCACCTTGCAACCTCTTGAAGCCCCCTTTGAAGCGCATTCGAGGACTTTGAACGGAATGGTAGACCTGCCTGTCACGTCTTGTAATGGGCATGGCGTGCTCGCTGGCTACTCAATGAAGCAGAAACACAACAAAGGAAAACTAACCGCTCAAATGGGTAATGCCTTTACCTTGACACAGCGGTTGAGCCTGGACCCAAGGATATAATATATCACGGCTCATTGTACAAGGTATTGATGACACTAACGACCGACACTAACGAGAATACACAACTTCGATCACGCAACTTGGACCAATCTACAATGGCACTACTCGAAAAAATCGTCTTGACCGTTGTCGGTATCGTTCTTCCGCCACTTGCTATTTTCTTCAAACATGGCTGTGGTGAATCCTTCGTTCTCTCTGTGATCTTGACGATACTCGGATATATTCCGGGTATAATTCATGCCATGTGTAAGTACTCCGCCTGTTCGGACGGAGTGAGACTTGAATCAAACTTCATGTGCACAACAGACGTCATTTGGTTCAAGTAATCCAAGGCTCCCGACTACCGAGCACATCAGGAGACAAAGTCGAGAGGTAATGAATACAGAAGCATGAAGCGAACCCAGATCGAAGGGGTATAGGTTGTATCGAAAGCAGCAGTGATGAACGGTAATGACGGACTGCCGTTGGGCACTTTGTAGACTTGTATGATACATCAGTCGTCCGTGCGGCATCAGTGAATTGTCGTTGTCGTAGAATATGGTCACCGGAACACATGAACGCCATGTAGGTCTCAATCAGGTGACAACACGAGACTGAAGATGGCTAAGGTGTCTGCTCAGCAAGGTTTGGAAGCGCGGACCTATGAACTGATTCGCCACAAAATTACACGACACAGAGAATCGGATGGGGTGTCCCCTGCGAGATCGTGAACGATACAGACATGAAGGAGCGTGAAAGCCCGAGACGTCCCTAGCCACGTTGGTACATGGCGCAGGGAGGCGCCTTGCCCAGTCCCGCCCATACTCGTCGGAACACCGCGCTTGTGTTCACTCGGTAGTGGACAGCGTAACGTTTGGTATTGATAGGACTGACAAAAGTGTCTTGTCGGTCGTGGTGGGTGTGTATTGGGTTGTGACTTCTAGTCGCTTCGACGTGATGAAGCCCACATTAATATGTAAGTATAGTCTTCGGAGAAAGATGACATACCCACCATAGGAAGTTTATGCCACCCATCTATCAGCATCTACCGTCGACGGGATGGACCCCCCTCCCCTCTCAGCTCTCGAGCGCATCGTGAGTATGAAGAATACGGTCATCTGGCGTTTCTCGATGCATCATTTGGTTTATTGGTCCACAAGTTAAACCCCTTGCGCTATGTGGCGCTCGACCTGCCAGATACTTACAGTCCTTGTGATCGCTCCCTTGGCTTGATTATTTCGGCGAGGTCGAGGATGACAGTACAACGACGGGAAAGATTTGTGCGGCTTGGCGTACTCGATTTGCCATCCGAATGTCAGAGCCTTGTTGGTAGCCGTCGGGCCGAGATACTGCAAAGTACGGGGTCGTGCAAGCTGTCGTGCAATGACAGCCGGTGATATCGCTTCATACAGCTCTTCATACATGGTTTAAATGATTTAACTGACGTCAGCCTTCATCGTTGCTGCGGACGACGCGACGGACCGTCGGGATCCGCAGGCGAGGTGAGACACGAGTGCTACACCGCCTTGCAACTTTTCAAGCACTGCCCAGAATTTCCCAAGCCATTCGGCGAATACTTCCAACTCGTCTATCAATGCTCGACCGCCAGACGACGACGGGGTGACGTGACAACATAGTCGACTACTGCCAGATTGTCCAACAATTCATCTTTTTTTCGCAACACAGCAGGTAAGCCTAGAAACGAGATATATATAAACCACTCACAGCCGAGGAAGCTTATGCTGATGACAAAATAGAGCGTTCACCCATCAGCACACTTTGACCCGCATTCCAGACCAACCGACCGACTCATCGAGTACTCCTTCACCTCTACTGTACGCACACTATGGCAGGAACAGTATCATCCGGTAGCGATGTTTTCCTCTATCTTATCAGTATCATCCTCCCGCCCGTCGGCCCTTTCGCCAAAGTCGGATGTGGCGCAGCCTTCTGGATTTGTATAGCGTTGACGATCTTGGGTTGGCTTCCGGGGATGATCTATGCTTGGTGTAAGTGTTGCACGTTGGCCTTTTGCTAGTCAAACGCAACATACTGAAGCAGCGTCCTTGTTTTGACTACAGACATCATTTCAAAGTACGGCAAGGAGCGGCTCAGGTACTAGGGAAGATAGATTGATACTAGGGAAGATAGATTGACGGTGACACACCTTGGACGGCTATGAATTGGCGCACATGTGGATAACAGCGAGGATCCGCTACCTCATTTTCAGCGCCGGGAACTAGGGATCGGCGGGAAGGACATGACGCGGGCATCAGTAGTGCGCCAAGCGTCGAAATCGGAGCATAAAAGTCTGTCGCATGGAGCAGACGGTCAGTACAGAATTATCGGCTTGTTGTACTACTTACTCTATAATTATCAGGAGCCTGTTCTTCCTTGACTCGGCCGGAGTTTGGTGCATCTCGACGTCGAAACAAAACGTATCCGGCTGTGGTTGTCGCTGCGCCTCAGAAAGAAGTGCAGCAGGGTTGGAATGGCCCCGGTGCTGCGCCGCATTGAGACTTGGGGCTGATGAACAAAGGTAGGTGCGCCACACTTCCCAGCTACCGTCCCCATAGGTCATTGGAATGCAGGATAGGATGGATTACCTCGTGAAAGAGAGTGGCCGGCTTTTCGGCGATATCTTGCAACTGATTGGGAGACACACTGGTCAGTCGCAGCGCGCCTACATGGCACGTTACAGCTGGATCACATTTTTTCTTCCCATCTCATCATATTTCCTTTCCGTGTATCCCCTTTCCCCTCATCCCAATCTGATACAGTGCACGTCATCTCGGTGGAGCGTACCACGTCCTTTCTTCCAGCGGGCAAGCATCACAAAGGAATCAACACCATAGACTTGGCGCGATGAGAATACAGCGCACTATAAAGTTACTAAGGGGCATGGCGATTAGAAGCGAGTCCGACAGACCACCTCCACGACCAGTCTTTGAAAAGTATAGAAAACACGATCCTGATATCTTTGATAGCAGGTCTCGTTGATTCAAATTCAGGTGTCTCCGCCATGCACATTAATAAGTCAATGCCAGTCAGCTTGGCGGCCGTGACCAGTCTCGCGTTCGCGTTATCACTGGCACAAAGCAAACCTCTCGTGCCTAGGTCCGACCAGGACTCAGAACATGCCTACTATGACATCAGCGCAATCTCACAGCAACTCAAAGAAGTGATGATGCCCGACGAGGATGGGCGATGCAACATGATCGTGCGAACCAAGGAAGTAGCGGTAGGTGCACTTCCTCATGAAGAAGAGCAGAGCTGTTCCCGGCCGTTCTGACAATTTGGATTTCGGTTAAATGGATGTCGGAACATACGCGTAGGGCTTCCCTGCATGTCGGTGGGGAACATCGGAATATGCTCGCGCTGAGGTGATTGACAGGAAACCCTTGGGACTCCTTTCGCTCGTTGGGATGCTACTCATCAAAAACGGCTTACTAACTTGACGGCGCTAAATCAAAATTGGGACAAAGAGGTATACATCATTCGGGGATTCCAAAACTTGCTTGAACAGCAAGCCGGGAAGACAAGCACCTGGCATGTGGAACCTTCGTTGAATGGTAATAGTGTGACTCGAGTAGTTTGGGATAAGGAGGAGGAGTGGGGCGTCAAGATCAAAGGCGAGGATGCTGTGCTCGAGAAAGATTGGCCGCTTAGGCAAGTTGATGTTTCTTTATCCATTTCCAGCTGAAGTCTGTCTGTGTTGACTCGTATTTCCGAAACTTGCCTGTAGTTACACCTACGCCGGATGGACTGACAGCTATAGCTTGACTGGGCCTTGAATCAATCCTTACGCCTTTCGGATCGGCGATCTTCTGTCCGACCATTTCGACTTTGAAGATGTCCTCCTTCTTGGAGAACAGACGGCTTGGATAGCTTGGCTATAGGGCTGCCTTTTACCTTCTACCCTTCACGTACAGCCAATGTTTGTAGCACTCCCATGGTCGATAGACTGTGTACACCCATAATGGGAGGTGTTAACAGGCACTCTATGCAGGACTGGGGAAGCAGAGCTTGTAACATGACTGGAAAATCTACAAGCAGATGATACCTACCGTTCCTCTAACCTTGAAATTGCGGAACTGCATTGCGGAACGAGACGTTCTGTGGTCTTTAGGGGGGCATCTCCAACAATCATGCTGGGTTGCGTGCTATCCACGTCGCGCTGCTGGCGTTATCGCTCCCATATGCAGCTACCGATCAGACTGAAGGCTCGATCGCATTCGCCACCAGCTTGCGTAAGAGGGACTGGGTAGATCTATTATCAGTAATTGATGGTGCTCCTACATTGCTATGCGTCCGACTTGTATAATGCCAGCTGCATTCTTTCGTTTAAACACACGATATGCCCGAAAAAAACCGCAAAGATGGGAGAAGCGGCTGTCTCGTCCTTCCGTTTTCTGACTAGGGGCTGTGGCTTAAAGCACTTCATTGGCGTCATACCTTCGTTTGGTCCTCTTTGAAATAGTCCCCTGCAGCTACATGACGATCCGAAGGGCTCTAACGAGGGAGATATCAGATCAAGGTGAGTCCCGAAATTTTGACCTTTCCTGCGGCAAATCGTCAGCCACGACAAAGGGCTTTCGATTGAGCAAACTTTGACCGGTTTCTCCGTGCTCCTTTCAAATAGCTCCTCTAGCGTGACACGATTGTGATACGAGGATGTATCTGTGCCTCTACGACCATGCTTTGTTCTTGACTCCTCCCCTCGACCTCGAGCTGTTCGCCCTTCTCTTTCAGACAATCACAACAATGGGTAATGGCACTCGGAATGGAGAAAGGGCCGGCACCGTTCCACAAGGGAAAGTAACTGAACTGCGGCACGACCGAAGTATATAAGCGGGGCCTCCATCCCGAACATATAGCTATCATTTAAAAAACCAAGTCGTCTATAGAATTTTTCAATCAAAAAATGCTTTTCAGCGTGTTCAGTGCTTCCCTATCGTCGGCTGTTCTGGCAAGCTTTCTCCTATTCCTGGAACGAGCCCCTGCATTTGTGAACAGTGCCGCCTTAACCTCTCGAGATGACAAGGTGTCCGAATTTGCATATTACAATGTTGACAAATTCCCACTTGAAATTAGGGAGGCAATTATTCCCAAGGACCCCGGTCAGTGTAATATGGTGCTACAAGTTCAGGATATCATGGTATGTTTCTCTCGTATCTCGAAAGGGGGAAGGGGGGCTTTTGGTTCATGCGAGGACTTACATCGTGGTGTGCCGAGCCTCTGTAGTTTTTTGGAACGCGTATACACGCTTTTCCTGCTTGTCACTGGGGTCCTGAGCAGGGAAAGGAAAGTGGCTCTGTGCACTGGCCGCAGGGGAAGCACATGGAGCATGTAGAGCTGCAAGACAGCTGGGGAACCACCTTCTATCTTGTTCAAGGGATGGTCAGCACAGACACCGCTGAAACGATAAGTGGAAATCTTGTTCTCCTGGGTAAATGGGACCACTCCAAAAAGATTGGCTTCCCTCCTATCGCCCTGCCAGAGAAAGATTGGACATACTCGTGAGTTATCATCAGTCGCTTCAGTAACCAATTCTGGACTCACGAGTTACGCGTTTTCCCGACCATTCAGTACCGCCAGGTACGAAGGTGGGCAGCAGATTATCGAGACCCATAGTCTGCTAGGTCCATGGTTAAACCCATACACTCATGTCACCGGAAACCCTGTCTGCAAGGACCGGCCGCTCGGCACTAAATGTCTGGACGACCTGAGCGAAAGAGCCTACGTCAGGCATGTCTGAACCATGCATGTAGCGAGTTATGCTTTGTGTTTCGTGAAACAACCCCTGTTTATTGGCTGTAGAGATTGTACCTTTAAGCAGATGCTTGTGTGCGCCGATACAGCTCGTAACTGTGCTCGCCCGCTGTCCTTTTCCGGCTACCATAGACGAGATCCCCCTTCTACCTTCGGTTTCAGTGGATTCATCCAAAAGAGAAAGCAATAATCAATCCGGGAATGATGATGAATCAGCAGTCAGTATTCAGGTGCCGTTCGCGTATACCGAAGCATTGAAGCATTGTTTGAAGCGGATATTGAGCTGCTTTCGCCACTCGGCGTTTTATTAGCCTGGCAACCGCGCGACCGAGTGAATTACTGATATACCCCATTACCTATTTATAGAAGCACAGGAAGAGCATCCGCCTATTTGCGGAATGACATCATGAGGCTTGTAGAAGGTCCTTCAACTTTTGCCTTGTCTGCTGAGCTGAGCTATGCTGCGGAAAATGGGCCAAAAAGGAAAGGGCTATCATAAGTCGGGATATATATACATACCTACGGTTCCTTCTTTCGTATCTGCTTGGCGGCTTGGCAATTCACGTGCATCTAATCGTCGGAATAACTTCGCAAACTTCAAGTTACAATGGCTACCAACACTACCGCCAACCACAACAACATGATGTCACCTGTCGCAACGCATGATACCAGTCGAACTGCTGCCCTTCAACCTGAGCCTGTCGTCAATGAGAAAAAGGGAATATTCGGCCGTCGACACCATCAAGCACAAGCACCGGTGGATGCGAGGCAGCAATCCGTCGCTCCCCATGGACCGTATGGCAAGAACTTCCATTTCGGTCAATGGCTCAAGTGAGTACACTCTTTCTCTTCTGACATCCCCCTCCTCCCCCCCCCTTTGCAGATCCTGTAATCTGATGCCACGTCTTCATCAGACTCAATCTGCTCGACTTGATCACTTTCGCTGCGATGGGTGCGATTGGTTTGGGCGTGTACGAAGCCAATCCCGCTCCGACTCGAAACTTCCCCATCTACAACAACAACTCGGAGGTCGTGTACCCGCAGTAAGTGGCATTCAGATGTGCCTTTTGATTCATGATGGCAGAAAGCTTATAGGGGGATCGTGTCTCATTTTTCATAGGTTCGCGTATCCAGTAAGTGTCTGGTCGTGCGAACCGTACAAGGAAAGAAACAGCTGCTCAACCCCTTAACCCACACTATCAGTACAGGAAAAATATCGTAAGCCTTGTCCTCTGCACGTATTGAACGTATTACGCACAATATCTAATATCTTCTGGTATCCCGCATTACTAGATCCCAATCTATGCAGCCGCCCTCATTGCGTTCTTCGTTCCCTTCGTATTCTTTGTACTTTTCCAGATCCGACACAGGAGCCCCGAAATGCTGCTCGGTGCCTCGATGGGGTTGCTAGAGGGATTGAGTGAGTAGTGCAACTTTGGTCTGGTTGCTGTAATTGGAGTTGTTTGCTGATTCAGATACCTGTGTTTTAGTCACTGCCGCTGTTTTCCAGGGTGCGTTTCTGTTAGGCCATGCTGGACTTCGAAAGGCGGCTGTTGCATGCTATGGATACTGATTTCCTTCCTTCCTTCTCGCCGTACAACCAGTCTTCAACAAGTGGCTCATCGGTACGTACTAGGACTATCTGTAAAATCCGTGTGACACAGCTCAACAATTCTCTATGAAACGCTATATCAGGTGGTCTACGACCGCATTTCCTCGATGTTTGCAAACCTGATCTTACCAGGCAGACGGGAACGGGATTCATGGGTTACATGTACACCAGAGCGGTTTGCACAGGGTCAGTACTTTTTGTTTTCGGAAGCCAATGATGTGTTTGGCTCAGCTGATGTGCCGCGCGGGTTTTCCATTTTGATCTGTAGCGATGAAAAGCAGATCAACGATTCGCTTGAAAGTTGGATGTAAGTCACACACGTCACGTCATCGGTATGAGCCCATTTTTACATGCTTTCTTCCTCATATGCAGGTCCGGCCACTCTACTGCCGCCTTCGCCGGTCTTATCGTGAGCGAAAATATTTCATTGCTGGTCTGTGCGAGGGCTGAAAGACAATTTTACATGTGATGCAGTACTTGTTCTTCTACTTGAATGCGCAATTCAAGGTCATGTCAGACCACCGTGGCGCGTAAGTCGACGACTCCTAGTCGCAAAATGAACCATGAAGCTGACCATCATGCATTCAACTAGTTATTGGAAGTTCGTTCTCACGATTGCGCCCGTCTGCGGAGCTGTCTTAATCGCGGCGAGTTTGACCGTTGACGAGTACCACAACTGTTAGTCCGCCCTACATCATCCTTGTTGTTGAAATCCAGCTGAAGCCTGATGATCGTCTTGGAACGCTTCAGGGTACGATTGTGTCGGCGGTGCATTGACGGGAACCTTCTGCGCCTTTATCGCCTACCGAAAGACCTACGCTTCCATCTGGGATTTCAGATTCAACCACATCCTCTTGCCTCGTAAGTTTCCGTCGTTTCGAAATTGCACGGCACATGGCACTTTGCTCATCGTCGACGTTTATCGTCATCTAGGATCCACTTCATTGTTCCACCGACATGCGTCTGAGGGCATGCTCTCCAAGTTCAGCTACAACGTGGAAGAAGCCTTGATCCAGCGACCATTCACCAACGAAGGTAAGCTACTTGACTGCATTTCCTCAACCTTGCGCAGTAGCTGACGTGCGTATTTGTCAGGTGGATGGCGAAACACTTCGCCTTACGGTGGTGCACCAAGTGACGCAATCGGAGTGGGTGCCAGTGGCAACGCTAGCGTACTGCCAACAAGTCAGCCCATATCGTATGCGCCGGAAAGCCACTTTGCAAAACCCGCGCATGGTTCCACTATGGTGTAAATGTTCGCGGCCGCTTGGATTTCTTTTTCTGCTTCTTCCGGATGTTTAGTCCGTTAACGATACTGTATCTGCGTCCTCATATAATACACTCGAGGCAAAGTTTGGCTGAATCACTGTAACGGTTTGGGTTCTGTAGAGCGACGTGTCCTGTATTCATACACGAGATAGATTGTTTCACACGAGATCTAATGCCTGTGAACAATCACATCCACTGTGTTTCCAGCTCAAGCCCAACCACCAGCAAGGGACTCTGCAGTACGCCATTCATCAGCGAGACTGACTTTTATGTTACACCGTGTAGACATGCTGTCGCTTAGCCTCGCGCTTCTGTTCCTTCCTCATCCTCCTGTATGTATCCTGTTCTGTTTCCACTTTTAGAGCCGCATACTCCCTGCAGACTGTTCATAGTACCACCGTTGAATGTCAGTCAAAGTATCCGAAGGGGCCGTGCGTACACAAACACATCAGGCACTTACCATCGTCGAATCGTCTTTCTCTTTCCGCTCGCAGACTCTCCTTCCATTCTTGTTTCGCCACCTTGCCCTTCTCCACCAATCTACTCCCAACATCCATCAATGCCACCGTTTTCTGAGGATGTAGGAACCTGCCTCCGATCTCTGGTGGTCTTTTGGCCACGGGAACATGCAATGGAGCGGGAGAAGACGGTCGATATGCTGGTGATTCAGGGTACCGCTCGCACATCTGTCGTTGTACGTATTCGCGGGCCCGGTATGTGCGAGAGGGACGATGGACGACGACTTGCGCAACAGGTATTCGCTGCAAACGATCTTTTGGAGGAACTTTTGGTGCTCGAGTCGAGTTTGCAAAAGGAAACCTCGAAGTGCTCCTGTTGTTGCCTGGGTCTTCTTGCGATTGTAAGTTGTGTGACACCTGCTCAGTCTCAGGATACGTAGCTTGCGACCGATACTGCGGCGATATGAACAACGTTTGTACCGAGGACCAAAGTCAGTCTATCTGATCAGCGTCGACAGTGGGAGTCTGTAAACAACATGCGTGTGGTTGCGCAGAGAACGTACGTGGATTTGACCGCGTCTTTTCCCGCCAAAGAGCTGCTTGCGCGAGTTCATCGCCTTCGATGTCGGCTCGATGACAACCTGGTGACTCGAGTTGTCCGACTTTGTCCATACTGGCTTTGTAAGCGAATGACCCATCCTACGTAGTGACTTGATACGAGACTCGCGTTGATTAGATTCGCTGGAGGTTGCGCCGGCTAGTGATGGGTGATAAAGCTCAAAGAAGAGGTCGGGGAAGAGACTTGCCAATGAAATAGATCCCGAAGGCAGGCAGAAACTTAATGATTGTTAGATGTCTGAATGTCAAAATGAATGTCTCTCATATTACCCACACTCCCTTTGAAGATCTTCATAAACGTCCATCAGTTTTCCATCAATTGTTGTGGCTTGATAGGGGATGATGCAACTCGATCGCACTTTTTGCGTGGCGAGTGATACCTCCTTCTGATGCGGCTATATCCAGTCAACGCGACCAAATCCACTTGCGGTGGAACAAACTCAACGAGCACTCTGCCATGAGCTGGACCTGAACGATAGAATAGATGGCTACTCATCGATGGGCTTTGTTCAGCCCAGACAATGACAAGCAGAATAAAACAGCAGATTGGCGCACGCAGCGCATATGGAAGAGACAGCGTGCGGTTTGACAGTCTATTCCTATTCATACAAAGACATCCCCGAACATAACGTATTATCCTAAAGATATCAAACCACTACACAAATGATAACCTCGCCGCGCGGATGACGACAAAAGGAAAACACGCGGTTGTGCATACAAGGTGGGATGGGGTGGGGTGATGTGCTGCCAAGTGTATAGGACATGACAACATGCAAAGAGAAGAAGAAGCAGGCAAGAAAAGAAGGGAGACAAAGCGGATGGCGGTTTACCGAGGGTGGTAGACGTATTGCTGGGTGGGTGGAGAGGATGCGAGGGTACGCCCGGACGAGCCGACATGGATGCTGATTGGCGAACAAACCGAGCGGGTCGACCCACCCTCTCCTTTTGGGTGCGGCGAGGAACAAAAGATGCGTTTAGATGAGGTTGGCGACATCCATGGGCATCTCCTCGATCTGGGTGTGGTAGAACTTTTCGATTTCTCGAAGCATCGGGACGTCTTCGGAAGTGACAAAGTTGATCGCGACACCCTTTCGGCCGAATCGACCACCTCGACCGATTCGGTGGACGTAGTTCTCCTTGCTGGAGGGCAAGTCGTAGTTGATAACGAGCGAGACTTGTTGGACATCGATACCTCGGGCGAGCAGATCGGTGGCGATCAAGACTCGGGATGAACCGGATCGGAACTCCTTCATGACGAGCTCTCGGGCCTGTTGCTCCATGTCACCGTGCATAGCGGAGACGGTGAACTCTCGGGCAGTCAACTTTTCAGTCAACCAGTCGACCTTTCGTCGGGTAGAGCAGAAGATGACGGCCTGGGTAATGGTAAGGGTCTCGTACAAATCGCACAAGGTGTCAAGCTTCCAGTCCTCCTTTTCAACGGCGACGTCTACGGAGGAGGGATGGTGTGTAAGTGACGGGGCAAAGGAAACTGTGAAACTTCAATACTACTCACAGAACTGTCGGATACCTTCCAAGGTCAGTTCCTCCTTCTTGACCAAGATTCGGATAGGGTCTCGCATAAACTTCTTGGTAACTTCCAAGACATCGGCGGGCATGGTGGCGGACAACAAGACGACCTGAGTCTCAGCGGGCAAGAGCTGGAAAATGTCGTACATGGCCTGGGCGAAACCCTTGCTCAACATCTCATCGGCTTCATCGAGCGCAAAGACCTTCATGCTGTCGGTCTTCAAAAAGTTTCGGTTGATCATGTCGAATACTCGACCGGGAGTTCCGACAATGACTTGAGGACCAGCAGCGAGCTTGGCAATGTCCTCCTTGATGGAGGTACCACCGACACAGGCGTGACAGTCGACGTTCATGTAGTCACCCAAAGCGATGACGACCTTTTGAATCTGTTGGGCCAATTCTCGGGTAGGAGCCAAGATCAAAGCTTGGGGTTCCTTCTTGCTAGTGTCGATTCGCTGCAAGATGGAGATGGTGAAGGTGGCGGTCTTACCGGTACCGGATTGAGCCTGGGCAATACAGTCTCGGCCAGTGATGATGGGCATGATAGCTCGCTCCTGGATGGCGGAAGGTCGCTCGAAACCGTAGGCGTAGATACCTCGGAGAAGTTCGGGCTTCAACTCCATGTTGTCGAAGCTAACGAGGTCGAGGAATTAGCGTTCCAGACCATTGTATAGACTCAAAAAGGGTAAAACTCACTTGTCAACAACGGTGTCCCAGTTGGACTCGATGAGTTCAGCATCGATGTGCAAGTCAGTTCCCTCGTTGCCAGAGGCGACGGGAGCTTCGGGTTTGATGCTGTGGAAGGAGGAGGGAAGGATTAGCAAGTTGTAAAGATAAAGAAAAACCCGCGAATTGCCTCCGATCCTGTTTTTCCCCTGCCGCCTCAAACGCTTCAACAGACTTCCAACGCCTTTTGAAAACAGATTGTGGAACGCCTTCCAAAGACGCCACCATCACACATTTCTCGACTTTCGACCGCTTGCGCCACAAACACCCTGCAACAACACCCTTCCCACAGTTCCATCACGAAAGTCCTCCGTGTTTGCACTGCCAAACCAATCCCTGAGACTACCACATTCGTCCCAAGTTACTCACTCAGCCATATTGAAAGTGTTGGTAGGTTGTTTTGCTAAGAGTTTCCTGGGTGATCGATATTCGTAGACGAATCGATCCTCTGGGAAACCTTACGTTTGTAAAGGCGGGTAGGTGAGTGCGGTGGGAAAAGTAGAGACACAAGTGTCGGTTGAAGGAAGGAGGGTTAGAGGCGAGTGGCAACTGCACGGAAAGGACTACGTACTTGATAAGGTTTGTTCGTTGGTTGGTTGGTTGCTTGGTCGCCGCCGTCGTTGGATGCACTGGGTGGCTGGGATTACCTCACGTGCCGACGGTTCGCAGCCTCGAACAAAGGACGAAGGGGAAAAAATGTTTGCTTGGGCGCGAGGGTAAGCGCAGTTGACCAATCTCGTGCAAGGAGAAGCGCAGGTGGAGGTCATGTTGGAGAGGGATATTTACACGTCACTTTTGCAACCCTTGCCTTCCTTCACTTATAAGTCGCTACCGCTCCTTGGCCTCGGCTTGTAAGTCCTTGAAGTTCAGAGGATCACTAGAACCGCTGAACATCATGACTTTGACGAAATTGTAGCTCGGGGCCTGCAGGACTGAAAAAGGATTCGCTTGTGTCGCGGTTTTCTCATACTAAGCAGAGCTCGTTTGTAGGTACCGCAGTTCCTTGACCCCGGGCCTTGCAGAGCTGAATATTGGTATAGGACATAAGGTAGGGTTATGATACATCTCACAACTTTGTAGTCCGAGGCATAGTGGAATGCAGGAGATGTCTTGTTGCCTTTGCACCTGTTGGTATCCTCATTTGGTGGCTGCGGTAGTCGTGCCGCGCTTTTTCCGTAAACCATACAAAAGGGAGGAATGCTTATGTCTCAGGCGGTATCGGGGCACTCTTGTGAAGCGCGATCGAGGTTGTTGCCTACCGGTTTCGTCATTTGGCTCTACCTTTACCTTTCGTTCTCCTTTCATTCTCCCTGATTCTTCAACGTTCTTGTCATTCTTCGACTTCTTTAGCTTGCTTGTTCCCTCCAATCACCGATAACCGTATACCTCTCGAAAATCGCGCACACTTACACACAGAAAATCAATAATGGCACGCAGACGTCAAGCATTCAACAGCGACCTCTCCTCTTACGCCGAATCAACGACGAACCAGAACCCAGCCAACAGATCCGCGCCTAATGCCGCAACAAACGCACAGAGACAGCCGTCGCAGCAGCAGCACCGGCACCACCATCACCAACCCCCTCTTCGCGCACCAGGTCCTGTTCATTCCAAAGTCTCGCACGAGGTGGATAGCAAGACCCTAGAAATCCCAGGAGAACCCGTAGCGCAGGTAATTGCTCCTGCTGTTTCCGATGATGATGATGATACAGATAGTGCAAACAGCGAGGATGATGACGAGGATAGTGATGAGCGAAGTGGGATGGCTCCGCCTTTACCGGCCGTCAAGGATGAGGAGACGTGTTTCATCTGTGCGGAGAAGATTACGTATTTCGCTGTTGGAGTGTGTGGGCATACGACTTGTCAGTGAGTAGATTCTGTTTTTGCGAGTTAGGTTGGATTACGTGTGTGCCGGGAAGGTTGGTGCTGATGTGTGTTTGGATGATTTTAGTATTTGTGCTATACGGTTGAGGGTGTTTTACAAGTAAGTGGTCTGCGCTGGTGCCATATAAGATGATGCTGATACAAGAAGCATCTCACAGGAAACTCGACTGTACATTCTGCAAGGTAAGCGGGGTCGCACATGCCTCTCCATGTCTTACGCCGGCTAAATCTTCTACTACCTGGGATAGACACTCCTACCGTCCTTGCTATTCACAACGGACGCAGAGACACCATTCCCGTCCACTCCGCCGGATTCCAAGTTGCCACCAGGCACGCTTGACATGTCCGCCTACGAATTCAGTGACGCAAAGCTAGGTATCGTATTCGAGAATGCAGAAATGGTGCGTGCTGTTCTTGTCATTCGCCTCGTCTTCTCGACGCAACGCGCAGAAGTTTTGCTGATGGCGTTGGGTTGATGGAATAGATGGAAGCGACATTGTTGTTGCTCAGATTCAACTGTCCTTCACCCAATTGCTCGTTCATGGCAGCTGGATGGGACGGCCTAGAAAAACACACGTTGGCGGTACACGGTTCGATCCTCTGGCAAGTCCTCTCCCTCCTCTCATATTATCCCGCAATATCGACGCTTACTACTATCCCTCCTGAGCAGCCATCTATGTCGACGACAACTCTCCCGATTCGCACACGAGCAGGTGTTGTACCCGCCGCATTTGATAGGTTTGCACGATCCTTCTCGGTTGTCCCGAGGTCAGCGGCCGAAACCGAGGAATAAAATGGAGGAACAGATGGTTGTTTCCTGGGGTGCGCCGCATCCGATGTGTGAAGTCAGTGTTCAGCCGAGCTTTTTCAGGAGAGAAAGGGAGATCAAGTACTGATTGGACTGTGGCTTGTCGTTGCGGTGGTTAGTTTTGTCATGAAGCGTTCTTTGGCGCCGATGAACTGTTCAAACATATGCGAACGCGACATGAAGAATGTTTTGTTTGCAAGGAACAAGGTCATCGTGATGTCTAGTGAGTTTAGACTCCATCACACAGATATACGGAAGAAGGCAGGCTGATTCCTGTCTATCGCTAGTTTCAGGGATTATTTAAAACTGGTGAGATCAAGATTGGTATCCGGGAGTGGGAAAGTCGTTGATTGTCGTTACATGTGGCGTTTTAGGAAGCGCATTTCAAGTAAGTCTGACTTGTCGCGATGGTATGACGACATGAATCTCATCTGACCTCTTTATTTTCGACAGCCACTCGCATCACCCCTGTACCGAGCAGATATGCCTAGAAAAGAAGTTTGTAGTATTCGGAAGCGAAGTTGACTTGAAGGCCCATATGGTCAATGAGGTGAGTCCCTGTCGCCACCCGTTCCGTCTGTTGATTCTGACTTACCCGGGAGGATTAGCACGGCGCGAAAATGAATGCAAAGGACCGGCATCGGGCGCGTCAAATCGAGGTCGGGTTCGTGCACTTTGGTCCGGACGACTCGTTTATTCCCGCGGAACCGACCGCTGCGCAGAGAAGGAACAATCAGACACCCCGTACCGAGACGAGCGATCAGTTCAGTAGAGTGCCTCGAGGAGGCCGACATGCTGCCCCTCAGTCTCAACAATTACCGCAACCGTCGAATGATCGGGAAGCACGCAGGGCGTTTGAGAGGACTTTGACTATCAACGACGATAGTTCTGGTTCAAGAAATTCCAAGAGTCGATCACAGACACCGGCAGACGCGACGGAAGCAGCTGTTGCTGCTCGGCATGCTCAGGTTATGGACTTGGTCATGTCCATGGTTGACTACTCTGAGCCAAAGATGGCATCTTTCAGGAACTCGGTCAGGGCGTTCAAGAATAACGAAGCGGGAGCCAGGGACATGATCTACACCATTTACAGTGTGTTGAACAGTGATCAGGAAAGCACGGTCAAGATTGCGAGGGATATTGTTGGATTATTCAACGGGGACACAGAAAAACAGAAGAGTATCCTGGAAGCTGTTAATGAGTTTAAGATCGACGTGAGTTCTTCTTTTTTACTTGTTGCCTTTCGAATGCTCAAATGAACCCCGGTAGCGTCGGAACGAGTTTCCAACTCTTGGAGACGGCCCTACCGGTGTCGGCACAGAGTTTGCAGGCATCGCTTCCGGTAAAATCCTGTCTGCAAAGCGGGTTACTCAGCCTGGATCAAACAGCAACGCCATCTGGGACCGCGTGGAACGGGCAGCAGCGTCAGCGCCGGTCAATCGACCTGTATCAACGGGACCTGGTGGACGGAAGGTGCCTGGAGCATCGGGATCTTTCCCTGCGCTCGGCGGTGGATCGAAATCAAAGGCTTCTGGATCATCGGCAACCCCATGGGCGGGCCGAACAGCACCACCTACTAGATCCGGGTTCCCGACATTGCAACCTTCCGCCGTCCCAGTCGCTCCTCAACCGAGGTCTGTCAATTTCTCAACTACCAGCGCAAATGGCCAGAAAAAGGCGCCGAAACCGCCTTCTGCGGCCGCTTTCCCCGGTTTACCGTCCAGCTCGACCGGACCACGAGGATTGACTCCAGCGGATAGGCAAGCGCTGTTTGGTGCTTCTGACCGCGCGCAGATGGTTTCAAGGATGAAGGGTATTGACAATACCTCGTCGGCTGGATGGGCGGCTGGATCGAATAGCGGCTCGACTACACCGCCCGCAGGGTCTGCGAGCGAACCTGCCGAAGCACCGCAAGCAGGTGGGAAGAAAAAGAACAAGAAACAAACGCTGTTTACTGTTTCTGCGAGTGGGAGATAGGGTGATGCCTCCGAGGGAGCTGGATCGTAGTACAGTACCCTGTACTGTATAGATGGACATGTGCAGGCCGTCTTGACCAAAGACATTTGTAAAAGGCAATGAAGGAGCATGGCTCGATGTGAATCGGATGTTGGCGGCGAAATACAATAAGAGCAATAATCTGTCCATAATCCTCGCATTGTACCCAAATGTGGCTGTATCCAAGCCCAGGTGCCCTTCGTCGCATACTGCATGAGCGCCAACATTTCCTTGTAGACCTTGAAAGTTGTAGTCACCCAGTCATGATACATTACCGCTGAAGCTGAGACTGCGTCTGTTCCAGCTGCGCAACCGAAGGCATCACCTAGAACGCATGCATCGAGCTGGATTAGCCCTTGACCTTCATTTGTGGCGACTATACTATTAGAACACTCACCTCGCTCATTGCAAACCAATACCCAGCCCACCATTGCGCATTGACAGCTCGTGTACTTGCTTCTTCTTTCGTAACTGGGATGCCGCCGCCGCTTGCTCCCATCTCCGGGTACAGGCCGGACGAACTGGGCGCGTATGCTGATAAGGGACTCTGTTGGGCAGCAGGTTGGCGGTGGTAGGTTGTGGTTTGTTGCTGCTGTTGTTGCTGTTGTTGCTGTTGTCGAGGTGGTAAATATGGGTTTTGTGGTATACCGTCCGTCGGTTGGGCGGGGAAACGTTGACGGGTGATTCGATCGGGGAGGGAAGGACCGTGTGGTGTAGGTGCTGTTGTCGGGTTCGGGTTTGAGGCATATAATGGCGGAGAGGCTGGTGTGTATGCGGGTGAAAGCGGTGCTTGCGCGTACGCTGAGATGAAGTTCGTCAGTATAATTGTGTTAATATGGTAGTAAAATAAGACTTACGATTACTTTCAGTTACGTACGACCGTACTGGTTCATGCTGTGCCTGCTCGTCGTCTTCATCCAACTCCATGTCAAGCGAACCATCCGCTTCATCCCTACCCGCTCCCGTTTTTGCATCGAGAGTAGCATTCCCACTCGTCTCCGCAGCTCGCGCCAGCTCTTCCCTCTTCCTTTTCCGCTTAAGATTCGTTCGCACGGTTGACTTTTTCCGCGTCGATCCGGCTTCGCTATTACCGTTTCCTTGATATGCAGGTCCTGATGTAGGCCCGCCAGGACCAGAATTGGAGTAAGGGTTGACGTATGTCGGTTTTGCAGGTGGGGTTTCGGTATACCATCTAGTTCGAATGACGCTTGAAGGATCGATTAGCGTTCATTAGCTGTTTTTAAGACGAAGAGAGGGAATCGAATGACGAGGTGTACTCACTTTGATTCACCGTGTTGTGCGCCTGCTAGGGGTTTGCCGACGGCTAGAGCTGCTGTTGCCTTGTCGAGCCATGTACCGGGTCCGGGGTTATGTAACTATAGGCAGAAAGGCAAAGTCAGATGTTCGCGCTCTGGTGACGTAGACCTAGTCAATGAGTCTAGACGTACCTTGAATTCCTCAACTGCTGCATCCCATGCATTGACCAACTCACTATCATCCCATGCACCACTTCCCGTTCCTAAATCCAACGTGATACTTTCTCCGACTACGACGACCTCCTCTTGCGTTATTGGCGCTGATGGAGTTTGAGCTGAATCGCGTGGCGGTAAGGTGAGAGAAATACCGGTACGCTCTGCGTACATTTCAAGATCATCGGAGCCTATGTCGGACATGGTGTTGTTCTTGTACCAATGAGATGTATGAGGTGGTGTAGTGGGGGGTAGAGAGTGGTCAATGGAAGAAACAAAGTCGACGAGAAGCTGTTCAAGGGAGCTTTTAAGAGCGGAATGACTGTTCCATATAAAATGACTTGCCGACTCTGGCCTTGCAATCGAGGGAGGCGAACCATGGTCCCCTACTATACCTCTCAAAGTCATTATTACTGACCTAAACCTACAAACTACGGCCCTTTTTCGTCGCCTTCAACTCGAGGGCACTTGACACCTACGCCATGTCTGAAGCAATATCTCTTGAAGAAACCAACAGAATTCGAGCCGAGTTGGGCCTGAAACCCATCGGTGGACCCGCGGTCGGAGTCGAAGATGGTGGGATTGAAGACCCGGATAGTGTAGCAGAAAGGAACTTTCAGGAGCGGATGGATAAGGAAAGGAGAGAAAGGCAGGAAAAGTGAGTAGGATGGTTGAGCATAGTCTGGATAAAGGGAGCTGATCTGATTGCCATTGTAGGGAAACTCGAGAGAAGATTGCAAAGTAAGGTTCCTACCAAATCTGAATGATGGCAAACATGCTGACTGCCATCCCGTTGCCTTCATAGAGCAAAGAACCAACGTGCCCTAAATGCAAAGCTACGTGGATCGACACTCGGTGATGCCGCTGCGGAAGAAGATGCCGAATCTACAGCATCGTGGATCAAGAAGAACAAGAAGATGCAAAAGCAGCGGGCGAGAGAGATCGAGATGGCCCGGCAGAGGGAGTTGGAGCAGGAAGAAAGGGATAGAGCGGTGTATGATGAAGGTAAGTGCTCAGCTCTAGACATTGTGGTCGAGGATCGCCGACTCATTTGTCTTTGCCTGATCCCACTGTAGATGATCTATCTGGCCTAAAAGTCGCACACGGCGAGGATGCATTCGCCGAAGGGGAAGACGTCATCCTCACGCTGAAAGACAACCGAATCCTCGATGGCGACGCAGAAGACGAACTACAAAATGTCAACCTCGCAGACGATGAGGCTCTTCGTCGTGCACAGGAACGGAAGAAGAAGGCTAAAGCGCAGTACACGGGCTACGATGATGAAGAGTTTGAAGAGGGTTCCGGGTCTGGTGTTGGCCAGAAGAGGAGCGTGTTGAGCAAGTATGATGATGATGATTTCTTGGCGGGTGCCGGGGGCGGTGATGGGTTTAGGCTTGGTGGCCAGGGAGAAAGGAAGAGGGTAAAGGTGGATAAGATGGAGGATGGCGAGGAGACGATCAATCTGGGTGTGAATAAGCAGTTGATGAATATGGACTATAATAGTAAGTCTGGGATGCCTGCTACAGGTTTGCGGAGAACGCGTTGCTGATGCATTGTTCTTTTACCAGAAAACTTTGACATTTCGGATTACGCCACAGAGGACACGACATTCAAGAAAAAGGTAAGGTTACTACTCTTCGTGCATATGACCCCAAACTTATTGCTTTGTTACTCTGTTTTTTAGAAGAAGAAGGTGAAGCGATCAACAAGAAAAGCCGATGTCGGACAAGGCGAAACCGATCAGGTGGATGCGAATGGCGATGGTGATGTGGAGATGAAACCAGCGGTGCAGCTGAACCGAGAAGTGGACGAAAACTTGGTCGATGATGATGAGTTACAGCTAGCGTTGGCGAGGCAGAGACGAAAAGTGACGAAAAAGGTGAACAGAGTGAGACCGGAGGATATCGCATCTCGAGGTAAGTGTCGTTGCCCGTTCTTCCGTATTATGACGTCTGTTGACGAATGTATTATTTGAGCAGTCATGGAATCTCACAAGGCAGAGGAACAGGATCCAGTGGCCGAGGAACAAGACGCCATCACGTTCGACGATACATCCGAGTTTGTCCGTAATGTGTCTCTGGATAATCTACAAGTGAAACGCGAACCTCGAGAAGTACGCTCGGAATCAATCGGCACAACAGGAACGCCGGCGCTGCCCGCGGTGAAGGAGGAGCCGGCAGATGACCAAGCACCGATAGTGGTCAAGATTGAAACTGGGGATGAGCCGCTTGGTGGATACGATGTGGAGATGGGAGATGGGGAAGAGGAGGACGAAGAGGATGAGGCGTTGGCGGAGATGGCGCTTCGACAGGGTTTGTCGCTCGAGGAGATGAGGATCAAGATGGATGCAGAGCTGCAGGAACGGAATGCGGTAAAGCAGGAAGAGGATGAAGTGAGTCTGTTCCTTTCCAACTCTGAGCCCTCATCACGCTAACTGCCGCAATTATCAAAGTTTGTGGTCACGAAACCGGAACCGACCATGTCTGGCGGCATGGGCGGTGTTTTGGCTATGCTTCGTCAACAAGGCGCTATTAAAACTCTTAGTATGGAGGATGCGGAAAAAGAACGCGTGCAGAGAGAAAAGGACCTCTGGTTGGCCGATCATCGACGACGCATGGCCAAGAGGGAACTGGAAAAAATCAAAGCTCGAGGTGGACCACAAAAGGATCAAGCACAGCGGGAATGGGAGAACAAGATGCGCGAGCAGCAAGAGGCAAGAGAGGCGTTGGAATCTTACAAGAGTTACAAGCCGGATGTGAACATTGCTTACACCGACGAATTCGGCAGAGGTAAGTCCAGACATCGCTGGGGACACATGCTAGACTTGGCTGACGACACTATGCATCATAGTCATGACGGCCAAGGAAGCGTGGAAGTCGCTATCCCATAAATTCCAGTACGTCGTGCCCTTACATCTTTCGTAGCCCCCAACTCATGATGTTTTTCTTGCAGCGGCAAGACCTCGGGCCGAATGAAGACAGAAAAGAGACTGCAAAAGATCGAGGAAGAACGAAAACGAATGGCAATGGCCATGTCGGACACGCCCTCGGGAATGATTGATGCCTTTAATCGACGTCAAGAGAAGACTGGAGAGGCGTTCATGACGTTGTCAGTCGGTAACAGATCGTAAGTCGTTTTTATGCCGCGTAGTCGGGCATGATCTAACTATTGTTTCTTACTAGGTACGTGCCGATGGCTGAAGTCAAGGGTCAAGCGCAGAAAGCTGGCCAGGCTTCTCGTGCGAATGGGCGTGGGAATGGGAATGCAGGACCGAGCAAGACTTCGAAAAAGTCACAGCCGTCTGGACCAAAGGTTCTTGGCTAAACGTTGTTGTATCGTCTATGATGCCACTTGTACAACAACGATATACTTTGCGAGTTGTAGATTATGATCTCAGCTCAATAAGGACTTCGAGCAACCTTTCATACGTGCCACAGACCAGCATCAAGGCATGCATATGTTCACTGATATGAGAACTACGTTGCGTACAGCGGCACTAATGATGCGAAATCCGCACAATTGAAAGTAAAAGCCATACGTAACCCAACCGAGGGTAAAAGCGATTCAATCACGGTAGCACAAAGTCATACGTTCGCTCGAGGCGGTCATCGGTGGTCGTGTTTTTCCACGTTCGCTATCCCCATCTATCTATTATTGTATCGCCCCATATCGGGAATGTCCATGTTCGTAATTCGTATCTCTCATGCGTGCTCTCGCTCGCCCAACGCCCAGCTAGTCAATCGGTTCCGGGGTACGTAGCTCGCACCATAGGCCGAAGCGTGCCTGGCAGCGTCGTATACGCTGATGCGTCTTTCTCTAGGCCGCAAGGCGACGGCGCCCGTGGTAGTGACCGGCGGCGTAGTGGTCGTGTTCAAAGTAATTTCGGAAGGTAGTAGTCGATCGGTCCATCTGAATTCAAGTGTAAGTCTGGGGGCGAATAATCTCGGAACAAAGGGAAGTAGCGGTCGGTCGCCATTGATCGGCTGAGCGGGAACGAGGGCAGTCTCGTGATTCGGTAAGGGCTGATCGAAGGCGGTAGAAGAGGAAGGGGAAGTGGAAGTGGGGAACGGTAGACGTTTACTTGACGCTGATGGCCCCGCAGTCATATTCACATCGTCCGGACTCTCTGTGTCGTCGGCCGTTCCTCCCGCTTGCACATACCGGCTAACAAGTCTTGGAACTGTTCCTCCAGCTTCTCGAGCCATGTGATCAACATCCGTCGTACGGGACGGCAAGTTTGTGGTTGCAGCTTCATGCAAGTATTGTTCATCGGGATCAGAAACAGTGGGTTCGTCCTGCACTGAAAGAGGCGTGGGCACCTCTTCAATTGGCGTCATGAAACCGCGCGGGCTAAAGAAGACGAGATGTGCGGCATACTCGGCGGGCGAAAAGTCGAGGTTTCCGGTTCTGACCGGTTCATGGCCTGTGGTCGGAGGCGTTGGCTGGTCGATTACTGCTGGCGGCTGGTGACTGTATGGAAGGTCCGTTGAATCCAAAACTTGTGATATGCCCCTGCTTGCTTCGTCATCCGCTTCATCTTCTGCTTCTCCCTCGATCTCTGCACGAGGACCATCGTCGGTGGCAACACTGTCTGTCGGCAATACTCGCACATCCGCCTCGGTTAGATTTTGGGAAGGCTTGACTTTGCTAAGCAGAGGATTTGGATTATCGAGTGAAGCGTCGAGGTCGTGCGGCACCGGATCATACTCGGTCTCTTGCCCTGCAAGCGCGAGAGATCTCATCTGCTCGGACGACGGTTGTTCAGCGATTTCCAAATCTCGAGGCATCGCTAATGTGTGCATGGATGTGGTGGTGACGGCGGACGGATCCTCCAGTACATCCACAGATTTTGATAAATCGTTGAGCTCCTGCTTCTGGTTGAAGGTGTCGGTACCAACAGCAAGGCCAGCGGTTCTGAAACCCTGCTCGTCAGTGTCGATCAAGCGAGAGGAATCGTCTTCCCTTGCAGCAGTGTCGAGTTGCGCGCTGCTATCGACCGCAGCGTCTCGGCCTGTATCTTCCATCGCATGTTGTCGAGCTGGCGCTTGTTGACCTGCTGATAGCTGGAAGTCTTGAGAATCCGTAGCTTCGGACGGTTGAGGATCGGCTGTGGTGGTATACTGAGTCGGGGAGGAGACAACGAACGGATCGTCCAACACTTCACCAGCAGATGACGAGTCATTGTCGAGCTCCTGCTTCTCTGATGAGCTATTCACATGGTCGGTCGTCACGGCAGCACCGAATCCATCCACCTCCGTCAGGTGCAACGGGGCTTCCTGCCGTTTTCCCGAATCCGGTCCCTCGCCGCTATCAGCTGTCAAGCTGCTACTCCTGTCCTGCGCGGTAGGCTTGTCTTCCAGATCTTGAAGTCTAGTTTCTGATCCTTGGGAAACTGCGGTAACCGGATGCGACGAGGTGGAAACGAGGAAAGGGCTCTGCAAATGGTCTACGGTCGACAGTGTGTCCTGTTGTCTGGTCTCCTCGGTGTTGATCGGCTCGGTAATAGGAGCGACCGGATCATCGAGAGCCGACGCAAAATCAGCGGCCTCGTCCTTTCCATCAGACGCCCTCTCCTCCCTCGCTTCTCTCGAAGGAGAGGTACTAGTATTCCTCCGCGATGTCCCGAAAAGTAAAGCCGGAAGCCTCGTCTCGTGTTGTTGGCCATGCGAGATCGGTGCGACATTGCCTGACAACACGATCGGAGCAAGTTGCACTTTGTGTCGTGGCATGTCGGAGGATGGCTGCGTTTGTTGTGAGAGACCGCTTCCCCTCGGTGGTGGCGTCAATAGCGATGGCGACAATGCGGGAGCGGAAAGTGGTGTGTTGCGAGTGGTAGCGGGCGTGTCCGAGCTCGATGGTTGTGGCGAAAGGTGAGACGGTACGGCTGATCGTAAGGGAGCACTGGAGGGCCATTGCTCTTCCTGACTTGATGACACCGGCTGTGACAAGCTCGAGCCGACCAGGTCTCCCTCTGAGGCTGTCGCTGCTGTCCATACGTCTACCAGCCTCGCCTCACGCGATCCGCGATATGAACCTGCCGAACTCGTTCCCTCTGTGGTAGCCGGCAGACCAGCATGCGCATCGCTACCAACTTGTCCATGATGTGCGATTTGCTCGGTCTGAGATCCCTGGGGGTTGTTGGTGTCGGTGTCGGGCGAGGAGGCGAGCGCTGTTTGAAGGGAAAGGTAAGAGCGTGATGGCTCGTCTTCTTGCTCGATCGCGAGGGACGTCGTCGAGTCCGCTTGTGAGTGTCCTTGGTCAGAATCGGCGTTTGGCTGTGTGGTACCCGTTTTTATCTCCGAGGTATAGGAATATCCAGCCGCCTGAGCAGGCGGAGAGAACCGCACGAAATCGGCACCGGTCGTTGGATTTGTACTGTTCGAAAAATCATCTTGCAAGTTGTGCGTGGGTTTTGTCTACTTGGCGGCACGGTTGGTCGGTCGTCGTTTTGTTTCGAAAGAAAGTGTGACCAGCAGGTATGGATGTGAGTGAGGGGAATCTATCAACATTACGTTAAAAAGAGGTACTTACGTTATCGTTTCTTTCGCTGATCGGAGCAACATTATCAAAGGTGGGGCGTGAACTAGCGATCGTCTCGACTTTTACAACCTCGGAAGGCCTCGTCTCCGCGATTGCCAAATGCGAGCCAGAGTATCGATTACTGGTATTGTGCAACGAGTGGGCGAGCGATGCATCCGATGATGTTCTTCCATGTCTCTGGGTCTGCTGCGTCTGCATCTGAGTTTGTGATCTCTTGCTAGTCGACAAGGGTGAACCTCCGGGGCTCGCTTGATCTCTTGCCTCGGCGCGTAATGGTGATCCCGAACCATCAGCATCAAGATCAGTAACGCGGCCCAACGTGTTTCGTCCAGCAGCGGCAGGCGAGGGAGTCAATGGTGTCATTCCTCTACTATTTCTGTTCTGGGAGAGGGAATTGAGCGACTGTCGTTGGGATGGAGGAGTCGCTGGAACTGGTAAGGCCGCGGCTGTTCCCGTACCGGTCGATTGGCCATCTGCGATATAGGTGGTACTGGTAGATGCGTGAAGACCTTCATTCTGTGAATCTCTTGTCCTTCGTCTGGAGAGACCAGACGCCAATGAACTTGTCCTTCGTAAGAGTCTTCGTAGCGGTGATTCCGGAGCGAGGACGACTGCGGTTTCTGGCTCTGTTACTGCAGGAGTGGGTTGAGCGAGTTGCTGCTGTTGTTGCTTCTTTCGTTTTCGTTTCTTCATAAAGGACGGCATGTTGTTGATTTGGTGGGATATCACTAGGGAGATGACAGATAGGAAGGAGAAATGCACGTGTCCTTTGTAGAAGAAGATAGTTGACGAGTAGAGTATGTATGGCAGGACGAGTGTGATCGAGCGAGCGGATTTGACCGGCCCGGGGTTTCCTTATCTCTTGGTATGTATAGGATTACAGTATACCACTTACCACACCTTCCCTCTTAACCCCCACCATCGATACAACAAGTATTCAGTAGACACCAGAATCGCCAACAAAGTAGGACCACTTGAATAAATTGCCATCACGACACACCGACACCGGGATCGAGTTTCATACTTTTGGTTGGTTAGTCGGCTCTTATGGTGCCAAGGCTGCGGACACGGTTCGTCAGCTGATGTCCATGTGATATAGTTTTCCAAATTGTGGCAGCAGGCAGAGCTTGTTCTCAAAAAAAAAAACAGGTGCAAGGTTTGACAGAGGATTGCGGGACGATAGGTAGGCAGGTAGGTCAATGTCGTCATCCTTACTGGGAATGAGAATGCTGCATAAAGGTACGATTCGAAATCTGATCTCCTCTTTCTTTCAAGGACTTGATTATCCAAATATCAGCACCTCCATCGCTCGCCTGTAGAGAACCGCGTGCATGCAAAATCTGTCGTCCACAAACTACACACCAAACCCACTCGGACAACCACATTGTCAGCCACTCGGACGACAATGCTCCTCACACCATCACCACGCATCCGTACCCTCCTCGCAGGGACAACAGTCGCGCTCTGCAGCGGAACAAACTACGTCTTCTCGGCATACGCACCGCAACTCGCCTCCCGATGCGGTCTATCCTCGACACAACTAAACCTCGTGGGCATCGCTGGGAATTTGGGCGTGTACACCAGTGGGCCTGTATGGGGTGTCATCATTGATCGCGGGCAACAACGAGCGGTCTTGTGCTGCGCGGCGGTACTTATCGCGTTCGGATATGGAGGAATACGTGCGGTGTACATTCACGCCGCCTCTCCAGCTGCCCACGACAATGCATTCACGACCACGACACCCATCCATGCGTCAACCCAGACGGTGGCGATGCTTTGCCTCTGTATGCTCTTTACTGGGTGTGCGGGAGCAGGAGGGCTAAACGCCTCTCTGAACGTCGTCTCCCGGAGTTACCCAGTGCATCAGAGAGGTACAGCATTAGGCATCACCCTCGCCGGGTTCGGGTTATCCGCTTTTATATTCAGTACGCTCGCGCATGCCGTGTTTCCGGGGAGGACCGAGGCGTTTTTGGCGTTACTTGCGTGTGGGACGGCATTGGGGATGTGTGTGGGTGTTATGGGCGTGAGGACTGTTCCGGTGCTTCCTGAAGAAGAAGAAGAGCACCAGGCGGCGCAGGGGTACGCGCGGGTGGAGCAGGAGGAAGAAGGGTACCTGGATATTGATACGCCTGCGGGAGGTGTGGCAGGGCCGGTAGTGGAGAGTGAGCCGGAAGATTACCTCACGCATACGCATCATCGTTTGCACACCCATCCGCATTCGCAGATGCATGAAGAAGTCCCACTCACCGTCTCCCGCTCTCGGTCGACGGATGTGTTGCGCTCGTCAATCGATTTGCTACCGGCTCGGTCTCGTTCGTCAGCCGAGTATGTGCATCCTTTGGACGAGGTATTGCTCGATGCGTCGCGGGAGTTGGGAGGTGTGGAGAAACAGGTGGATGTGGATGATGGACAGGTATCGGGCAAAAAGTTGTTCGTGTCGCCCGATTTTTGGGTGATTGTGGTGATTCTTACACTCTGTGCGTGCCCTTGTCTCTGAAAAACGCGACAAGGCAAGGCTAACACGTTTAATTCCCAAACCCTAACCCAACCCGATCGGGCAGTGAGTGGAACAGGACTGATGTACATAAACAACGTCGGATCCGTCGTTCTTGCTCTCGCCAACGCGCCCTCTGCCGTTGGACCTGGAGGTGGAGGGGTGGACCCGATCCAGGTCGCAAAAGTACAAGCGACGCAGGTTTCTGTTGTTTCGATATGGAACTGTCTCGGGCGAATCATGATGGGTACGTACCGAACCACTCGTTTGCGAGAGGTACGCGCCAGGGAAGGGAGGTGAGCTGATTCTGTTCTTTGTGTTGATGTGGACAGGGCTGGTCTCGGATTTCGCAAAGACGAGGTATGGGATTGATCGAGTGCGTTTCCGTCCTTCCCTATTTTCCTTCCTCGGCGCCTTGATCCAATTTACTTACCATTGAACTCCGCCCGTTTCTCTCGGCCCGACAGGTATGGTTCATCCCAACGATTGCCCTCCTCTTCCTCGCCTCCCAGCTCTCGGCGCAAATGACGCAAGACATGTTCACCCTCTCCCGTGTCTCCGGCTTGTTGGGCACGGCGTACGGCATGTTGTTTGCGCTTTTGCCGATTATTGTGCTCGAGTGGTTTGGGCTTTGTAAGTTTCATTCGGGGCAAATGGTTTAGCGTTATCGGGTGCTGATGATTTATCGGTTGACCGGTTAGCGAATTTTTCAATGGTATGTAGTGTTCATCTTTTGCAGCTCGAGGGTCAGACGCTCACTCCCAAGCGGAACAGAACTGGGGAATCGTTTCCCTCGCGCCTGGGCTGGGAGGTAACGTCGCCAACTTGATCTTTGGCAAGGTATACGACTCGAACGTTGTACGTAATTGCGGCATCACCCGGTCGACTATCCGTCAGCTGACTGCATGTTGCGTCAACAAAACGCACAGTCCTCTGTGGAAGTCACTGAACGACTCGTACGCCGCGTCCTCCGTGTCTTCGCAAGGGGCGGCGCAATACCAGACCCTTCAGACCACACACACGACTGTAAGCCATCCTGCTCCTTTCGCCGGTTTTACCATCTAGCTGACCTCACCTGAACTCTGTGCCCAGGCCTCCTTGGCTCAGGATGTTACGCCACGGCGTTCCGCGTGACAACTGTGTGGTGCGGGATGGCGCTCGTGTTGGGACTGTTTGCTGCATTACGGCATGAGCGGAAGAGCCGGGCGGAACGTAGAAGGGGGTAAGTCGAGCCTTGCGATAGGGCGAAGCGTTAGCGTCTGTGCTGACCTGCATCTTCAGTAGGCTGCCTAAGCGTAAATGGTCGATGGTGGGAGTGAGAGAAGAGGGGCAGTAGTGGTTCTAGATGGCCTCCGTTATCGTTGTATCGTTATCATAGAAGTATCCAAGCGGATATACAAACATGAAATCGGACCGTCAAAAATCATCCGAATTCATTATCTGACGGCGACATCGGGCCCTGCTTCGACAATGCGGCCTGCACAATCTGCTAACTACAGACTCGACCCGCCAGTCTGCACCAACCTTTTATGCGTAACCAAGTTGTCTAAGAAGGAGGGCGGGAGTGCAAGACCAAGCGTGGCAAAATCTACCCATTGAATTCGTCAATTTTTTGTTTTTGTCCAGCGTTGCAGGAAATCTAGCTTACGAGTTGGAATGTAGGTCGCCATATGGCGAAGATCGAGGCTGTTTAGGATCCCACCCTTCCCAGAACGTTTCGGCGCCGGCATCGACCATCGATCCCCAATAATCAATGATGTGTTTGACGGCAAGCCTGTCTTGGCCTACGGCAACGAGCGCTTCACAAAGCTATTGCAACAGCATGACGTCAATAATGAAGCGGTAGGTGTGAAAATAAGTATCACAGGTAAACTCACGTAATGATGCAAGTAGGGCGTCATTCCAGTGATCGCATCCTCCATCTCATACGTCACTTGCAACGCCCTCGCCGCCATTTCCTTCGATTCTGGAACGCCAGCCAGCACGGCCCACGCATTTGCTGCCCAGCTGACCTGCCTGTCTGGACCACTCACAAAGACTCCTCGACTTGCATCGAAGTAATGTTGTCGATGAGCGCTAATGAGCTTCTCTATGATGGCGGTGATTGGGGCCGAGAACTCGGTGCCAGGGAGAACAAAAGATGGTGCATCTAGCTTCAACAGTTCCGCAAGCTCTTGTGTCGCTTTCAAGCAATAGATCATGATGGCGTGCTCTGAGCTCTCCTTGTCGAGTGTGGGTTGCCCTGCGCGATCACAGGTCAGCCGATGGCACATTAAAAACCTGTGATGATACTCACAATCTATGAAATGCCAACCTTCACCTCCGTCCGTCATATTCCTTTCAGGGATCGTGTACCGCAAATCTTCGGTAAAATTCTTTGCGAAAAAAGAAAACTGCTTGGCAGCAATCGGGAACAGGTCCTTGCCGCATTGCAGATCTCCCGACGCCTTGACGTAGTCGAGAAGCGTCACGGCGAATAGCATGGCGTAGTCGACTATAAAGTGACAAAAGTATTAGGCTCACCGCCACCACTGCATCCTGTCTGATTTGACCTACCAATACTGTTCCCGCCAAACTTTGGAACAGGCTTCTCGTATACGCATGCACACAGTAGACCTTCATCATTGAAAGGTAGTCCCGCGAAGAGGTACATGCAACGTTTGGCAAGGTTGTAATCCTTGAACGTAGCATAAGAGCAGAGCGCTTGAAGGCGCAAGTCACCAATCCTGAGGGACGAGTAAGTGTGAGATGCTGTTTTTCGATAACGGGCAATCGGGATGAGACGAGAATGAGCTTACCACAGACGCATGTCCCGCCTGGGTCCATCTTCGTACACGGTATGCATGCAATTTCGCAAAGTACGAAGCGCAACCTCATCAATCCTCTTCAGCTTGGTCTTTTCCTCGTCACTCAACCAGTCACCAGCTTTTGAAAACGACAGAGGTGCGGGATCCTCCGTCGGTGCAGAGGAAACAGCGTAAGCCGTTGGATTGCTGAACTTGACGCCGAACCGCAATGACGTCGAAATCACTTTGATCTTGATATAGCGGAAGGCATGACGTCTAGGCATCCGGTACTTGAGCGCAGGTAGATAATCGATGCTATATCGTCAAAGCGAATATCAATATACAGGTAAGATGCAGTGATTTCGAGTGATGTACGAACTTTATAACCTCATCCGGCAGCCAACTCTTACTGATCCAAGCTCTGTGATATACAGGCTATGAGATCGCGTCCAAAAGGCTTCGATTTCAGGAACCTACTTGTAATCATCGAAGCTTTCAGCGACATCATTCAATACCTCGCCAAATACAATCTCGAGTCGGACTGGTGCGTCGGCAGGTTCGACACCAGTCAGCACCGCATCAATATCGAATTCGAAGAATCCAGCTCGATGTCTGTATTAAATAGCTTGTCAGCGCTGTAGCGATCATGAAGGGCAAGATACATACGTTCCGAAGTCGAAGATGATCTGATCACCATCACGCAGCGACTTGACATCCTCCAGCTTGCCCGCGTCTTCAGCTGTCCAGCCCAGGATCGCCTTTTCGTCCGCTACGCATTTGACCAATCCTATAGGGAATGATGTAGTGGTGTTAAGCGTGGGCTTCAAGGATTCTGCAATAGCGATGAAGCGGTCGTTTGGTGTTCCTGGGATCATTCTGCAACGTGGTGGTGTTTTGAACAACGTCGGTTGCTATACGACGCAAGACTATGTTTAGCGAAAAGACGGCTAGATGGCTTGAGCAAAGGGTCTATCGAGATTATAAGCCTCTGCGCACTCACGATTTGGTCGGGCTACGAAACGCCGCAAGCAGCATTGGTCTTCCAGAGCTTCTTTCAGGAGGTTTGACAAGTCGCTCGGTAGCTCGTTCGGTCCCTTGCTGAACCTTGAAATGATCATTCAGGATTTGGCATCGGTGCGATGAAACCGCGACTTGAACAATCTCTCGGGACAATACATGTACCTGATGTACTGGTATGTGCTGAGGTCTGTTGCCGAATATGGTGATATGCCTAGAACAGCTCCTAGAACAATAGCTGAATTCATTCATCCTTTCAACAACGATCGCATCGCGCGCGGCTGCAACTTATTTAGGATTAGGGCAAAGCAGATGGCCCGTGTCGCGGTGAAACTGTGAAACCGGTGAAACAGCTGAGCGCTGCTGAGCGGCAGCTGCTTGCGGTAGCCGGTCGATACCAAGGACAGAAGACAAGCCGACCTCTGCAGCGACGCAGGCGCAGGAACAGAGGCGAAGGAGCTGGCGGCGTGCATCGAGTGGACGGAAAGCCCGGACTTTATAGAATCCCTGAAAAAAGAATCCGTGTTCGTGAGGAGCCTGTATGCGCCACAGCTTGCGCCACCCGTTGAATTAACCGAGATGTGCAGCTCAGGTCGGGGGAGAGCCCGTGGAGGGCTACTCTGGCCACCGCACTCCGTTTACCTTTGTTCGGTGGAATGTTCGTCCATGGGTATCAAAGATTAAAGTCGTTGCCAGAGCTCGCTTTATCGTGTTGTCCGTCGTTGCACGCTGGCGTCAAGGAGTCCTCGTAGAGTCAGCAGGGCGATGCTTCGAATCATCAGCAAGCCAACATGATAGGCGCTATGGAGGTAGGGTAGCGTGCTTCTCGAAGCTAGCAGCGACCTCTTTTTCGATATATAACTTGCTTCCCTACGGGTCCCTTCCTGCTTTTTTCCGACCATCTTCTCTACGAAACCGACCACAAGCTGGAGTCAACCTCGAGCAGATCGATCATCACCGATTCCCACCGGATACGAAATTGCGCAAATGTCCCGTCTCGATACCGTACCGTTCCAAGGGGAGCGCAAGGCAGAGATTGAAACTTACGAGCACGAATTGAAGGATATTGACTACCAAAATGGTGGTCTCATTGCAGATCAGGGTGTCAACGCCGTCGCCCAGCAAACCTTGGCTGAAGGTCGGAGCCCATGGAAAGTCATTCTCGCCAATCCTCGGTTGCTTGCGTTGATCATGATCGTGCAAAGCAATGCAATCATTGTCGGCGTCGAGTTCAGTTTGCCCGGTAATCTGCTCGGTATTCAGGTCAGTCGCACGCCCCCAGGCCCGCGAGAAACGCTTTGACTGACACCTAGACTACTCCATACAGTCTTTTTGCAAGTTGATGGGATATTATTCGGATAAAAGTGCCAGTTATCAGGTAGAAGCGCAGCACCTTTCGGTGTAAGTTTTCGTTGTATATATTGACCACAGCAAGCATACTGACCTTGACTATTGTCCGGAAAACCAGTTGGGCTGCGCTCTTTGCGACTTTTCAAGTAAGCCTCCCCACTCGAGGGAAGACGTGTCAGTTTTCTAAACTGACCCCTGCTACCTCGCGCAAGGTCTTGGGTCAATTCACCGGTGGAGAAATGTAGGAAGCTTACTGTCTGTACTTGCCTTGCCTTTCCACTGATGTCAATCGCCCCATCTGCAGATCCGATCGATTCGGCCGACGAATTTGTCTCTTCACAGTCATCTTTTTCACCGTCACTGGAGTCGTCATCGAAGTTGTCGCAAACGATTGGAAGCAATGGTTGGGAAGCAAGGTTCGTCCCACGATCAGCGGACTCTTGACAGGATGTGCTGACAGGTTCGCATCAGATTGTGGTAGGGTTCGCGACTGGTATCATGCAAAGTGCTGTTCCGACCTATGTCAGTGAAGTGTCGCCTCGAGAGATTCGAGGCATCATGTTGTCTTTCTTCAATATGGCTAGTAAGTACACCAACGTACATCGCAGTGGGGATCTCTCGCTAATCGTGTATCTTCATCCCTCAGTGAACAGTAAGTCGCGAGGCGCATTCTAGTCCTGCCCAGAAGTGGCAGACTGAGAATGTAACTTTAATCGACAGTCGGTGGCCTCTTTGCGACTGTGGTACCCTGGGCAACGACCAAAGCCTACCCCGACGTCAACGATCACCGCTCTTTCCGAATCCCACTATACATTGCAGTGGCGCTACCTATCATGACCTTGATCCTACAGCTGTTCATGCTAGTCGAATCGCCTCAGTGGTTGTTGATGCGCGGGAGGACTGACGACGCTCGAAAGTCCATTCGATTCATGTATCCCAAGGTCAGCGATGAAGAGATCGACATGACGCTTGCCCAATTGGCGTATACTTTGGAGAAAGAGGCAGAAGAAGCTGAATTGGTGAGTTGAGAGCGTGTATAATACTCGAAATCGACATCTGATGTTTCCTGATTGAAACATAACTATAGAACAAGCAAAGCACCTATCTAGATTGTTTCAAGGGCGTCGACCTTCGGTAAGAGACATAAAGCAAGGCAGTACTCATCACCGTTTCTAACCGACCGTGAATTTTTTCTTCGCAGACGCACGTTCTGCGCGGTTTTCCCTCCAATTGTAAATCTCTTTCGATGAACCTCCCGGCAGACATCGAAAGCTAACGTGTAGCTCCTCTGATAGACTCAGAATCTGACTGGACAGAATTTGGCGGGCACTTACGCTGTGAGTACGCCTCTTGTCTTGCAAACAGAAAACAGAAAACTGACTGGTACTTGTCCCGTTCTAGACCTGTAAGCCACGCGGTCATCTTGCGCGTTACACTCCGCCAAATAAAGGCCACCTAGCTGACTATATCCGCCCGTCGACCTTTTGAAGACTTCTTTACACTTGCGAAGCAAAAAGATCCTTTGAGTATGTATTAAATTGAGGCCTCTAGAACCCAGTCGCTGATCTTCCCTCGGTCCACAGTCAGCAGCGTGATCACAACCGGTACATCGTTTTCCCACACAAACCTACTTCTTGCTCGCTAACGCTGTGTAAATATAGCCGTCGGACTCGCTGCAAATTTCATGTCCTTCTTCCTTATCGAAAGCAAGCGGGTTGGTCGATTCTTCTTGCTCTTTTCAGGTGTAATCGTTATGACAGGGTGTATGCGTGAGTACTAGTAATTGCGGACTTGTCCAGCAACAGCATCGCATGGCTGATGACATTTCATACGATATTATTAGTCTCTATTGCTGCGATTGATACAGCCAAAAAGAGCAACTTTGATACCGGAACTGGTTCCCTCTTGGTATTCTTTGTCTCGCTGTTCCTTGCGGCTTCTACTCTAGGTCCAGGTGTAGCGGGTGAGCCAAGAATGCTTGTCCGTATTTTCGAAATTGCGCTGACTGCTCTCGGTTCAGGTTGGGCATACACTGGTGAATCCGGCTCGAGCCGACTCCGAGCCAAGACAACTACACTCGGTACCGTCGGCAACGCCATCGTCGGCTTGATCATGACGACTGTTCTTCCCTACCTGCTCAGCGCTGATTACGGGGCAAAATGGGGTGCCAAAACAGGTAAGTACAGCAGTATGCGCCATGATCACCACAGTCTGACGTCTTTCATGTTTGCAGGTTACCTCTTCGCCGGCTTGGGCGCCGTCTGTATCGTCCTCCTCTGGTTCTTTATCCCCGACTTTACCGGAAGATCCTACGCGCAACTGGACGAGTTGTTCCTGCGCAAGATTCCTGCTCGAAAGTTTGCGTCGACCGAGTGTACGGGAGACTATGGTCGAGCTGTTACCGCTCGTGAAGTAGAGGAAATGGCGGGAGTTCACTAGGACTGGTCTAGGTTGCGAACAAAACATGTGGTGGGAAGATACGTCGTGGTTCGTCTGCCCAAAGTCAAAAAAATGTATCATGGTCGGTTAGCTATACAAAAAGCTTTTACTTGAACCTTGGTTCGCGCGACTTGTCTCTTCTCTTCGGTGTAAAAGACACACCTGCCGTAAACTGCACGGAGGACTCGGTTCACTGTTATTGCATCAAAGCCGAGCGGATTCTAACTACTTCAAGCGCATACAACAGTCAGGGCACTGCTTCAACGAAATGAGAACCGCGATTACCGCGAATATGTATGCAGCGAACAAAGTTGAGATACGCACAATGTCATGTGACAGCAAGACTCGAGAAAGGAAAGGTACGCATTGCGACGTCTTCACAAGGACCACGAAAAAGGGTCGATGCGCACGAGGTTGAGAGAATAATGGTCTGTAGCTGCTATCCCAACCAGTATTAACCGTTGTGCCTGCCGCAACTCGCAAGGCAACTTCCGATCTCTGCCGACGCACGGGTGGTGGCGAGGTGCAATCATGACTCATCCTCGGGTACAGGACACCGTTGGGGATTCCTCTTGCGCCCTGAGAAGAAGGATGCAGGTCTATCGTAAAGCCACACGTCTGCCATTGCCTCGTCACGCGCAATGATCAAGAATCTCCATATAAGCCGTGCATTACATCACCGGACTAGTCCGCCTCGGTTCTCAACCTCATGTAGCCTCCCTTATTCTATCCTGTTTTCTCGTGCCGGCCAAGAAATCCAGCGATACTACTTCCCTTGAATATCTATGTGTTATGGAAACGTCTTACTGATTATGCAAGTCGTCGGATCCTCGTTTTAGACTTCTGGACGGATCTCCATATGCGGCGAGTAGACGAAGTCCATGTCGCCTCGATCGCTCGCTAGCAGACGAGCCCATTCCAGATACAGGCGAGACCTGCCAACGCAGGAGACAAGTAAATTTGTTTCAGCAGTGCACCAGTGAACAAACAAGTTTCGCGACCCACATATAAGCCGCCATATCCTCTCGCCTCGAATGTGTTTCGAACCAGGCACGGCCTGCCGCAGCGATCTGAGATGCAGCCTTGTCGTCTCCATTCATGCCATCATTGTCGCCGCGGAACTGGGTTAGTGCTTGAAGTCAGCGCGAAGTTCGTTCGGAGAGGCGGATCCACTCACGTATGCCAGTGTATCGTATAAATCGGAATTGTCCAATTGAATCGGGACATAGTGGACCCACGCCTGACTTCTATCGTTCCACCACTCAGCTGTCACAACGCAATGTAAGGATCAGACCGACGTTTTGTGATACAGTTGTTGTTCACTTACGCATGATGGTAGATTTGAACACTAGAGAACCACCGGCAAGTAAACGACTAAATCGAGCAGACCACGCATTTCCATCCCTGTCATGGTGACAATGCGAGGCGACATGAGCAATTGAAGAGTGTTGTACCGCAACGCTGACCGCTCGACTTACATGTCCAGCACGTATTTGTAGTTCAGAGAATCCCGGAGGCTCATCTTATTATTTTTGAAGTCAAATGCCTCTTCCAGCTCCTCGCAAGTCCCATCTTGTTTGTCGCACTCTGCGGAGAGAAACAGATGTCAGCAAAAACAATCCCAGTGTCTTCCCATTCGCCAGACTTACGGATGGGCGAACCAACAAATGCAATGTCAAAGAAATTTTCGTTTAGATCTGCTTTGTTGTTGTGGATCATAGCTTCGCTCAGAGTCTGTTGTTGAAGCAAATGATACGGGGGAGGGAGGTATTCGACTGCGCCCTCAGCATTCGGCCGAGTCTCATTGACAAATCGGATCCGCTGGGAGTTGCGCCACGGGATCGCCTTCGAGTAATGTGTGCCGGTATTGCTGCCTCGCCAGAGTAGTTTGTTGTTCGTCCTTTCGTTCCACGGGACTACCGGTACCTTGTCAGTCCACTGTTCTGTCGGTACAATCAGGATGTCCGCATTCAAGGCAGTCTTGCTGAGACTGGACAGTGGAAGTAGTCGATCGTCCACGTACTTCTCGCCTCGACCGGTTATTCCGTTTATAGGGATATTGTACGGATGAGCACAAAGATCCATTTGCGAAGACATGTCTTCCACAAAGTGCATGCCATCGGGTTTGAGGCCAGCCTTGACGCTTCTCAGATTTCGGGCGTTCGAGCTGTAGGAACAAGCCACATGCCAGCCTTTCTCTCCGGGGTTCAACTCACGCGCACCGTCGGCAACTGTCGTGCAAAGGGGGGGGAGGGCAATCCGTCATTTTCTCCCCAAAAATAAAATCATTGTACTTACACTCCCGTTCTTCGGTCCTCCCAACAAGATCCGCTCGATGCTCGTAACCAATGAATGTCCGAGGATGGTCATGCAGCGAGATCGCCATTCGGCAATCAGGAACCCAACTTGCAATATCATAATCCACGAGGAGATCAACTTGTCCTTTAATTCGACCGTTGCCTTCACTTGGCGGGATCTTGCCCAGCGTTCTCTCGGTGGTGATTCGGCCATCTTGGAAAGACAAGGTGAATGTGTCGGGAAGCTTGGAAGCTTCGTGTAGTCGATTGTTAAGTTCTCGAGGCGTAAAGGCGGCGAATATCCCGATATCTCGCATGATATTGTCGTACTCGTCGACAAGCGGAACGTTGTGTGTTCTATCAAAAGAAAAAAGTCAGTTCTCCTCCTACACAGTTGCACCGTCAGTCGGAGCGACCCACCTGACAAACTTCCACCATTTATCGAAACCTATCGGCGGCAAGTTTCCCCGATGCCTTCGCTTGTACTCTTCGACCGCCTGCTTCAACGTGGTCGACTGCTTCGCATTCTTGGCCGCCCATTTCGTTTGCGCCTCCCTGATCAACTGCTTTATCGGATGTTTCGAAACCGGTAGGCTGAGGTTGACCTTGAGGAGGCCGTCTTTGACCTCATGTCTGCCTTTATACAAGACGGCTTCCTTGTTATCATCGTCTGAAACCTGCTTCTGCCTGCGATCCTCCCATCCGCCTGTTCGAAGGGCTGGTTTCCGTGGCGAGCCGTGTCCGAATTGGGTCTTCGAGAACGAGGACGCCAACGAAACGTTCTCTGACAGCGACTCGGGAAGGTAGCCAAAGTATGTATGCGAAAAGATGAAGGCGGCCAGTACGAGTAACGCGATGGATTTGTACATGCCCATTGGGCGCCATTTACGAGATGGATGACCGGCCTGATCTCGAGCTTTCTTCTCCGCCATTGAGTGATGATCCTCGATAGAGCGGGATGAGAAATTGCTGGTGGTTAACCTATGGTATAGACGTCGAGCACCATCACGGAATTGACCGACTGGACGGCGCTGGTCTGGTATGACGAGGAGTTCAAAATCTGGGGAGGAATGGAATGTGCTGAGGTTGTCCGCCGCGGTATAGGAGTTGACGTTACCGAAATAATCGCGTTCATTCCCGACATGAGATTTTTGGCCGATTTCACAGTCGTTGACTCTATAGCTGTCTTTGCGCATCTTGTCAAGAGCCGGCTTCGACCTGGCACTGTGACATAGGTTATGTATCAATTGTCAGCTGTCGATAGACGTTCGACCCCGTAGGGGCATGTAAAGACTCACAAACTCAAAGGGTGTTTCTTTTCTGAGAGAAGGAGTTGTAATACCGACTGAAGGAGGTGAATCGCGAGATGGTCGGCGTAAGATTGACAGGTGAGAGAAGCCACGAAACTGTTCACGGACAAGGGCTGCCAGCTATATCATCATAAACGTCGACCTGGTGCATGAATTTTTGCCAGACAGCTCCATACCATGGCCTAGATCCTGATCTTTTGGCAGAACATCGACAGAAGGACCTGTGGAAATGTGGGAAAGGAGTAGAATTGGTTTGTCACGATCGGGCGGCGCCACAGTTGTAACATCAGATCACCCAATTGTTTGAACTAGCTCCGTATCGTCAAGAAATCCCTTGAGCAGACTCGGTGCTATTGAAAGTGCCTTTGATAAGGAGGTAGAGGTTGAGGACAGCCTGCCTCGTGGTTTCCTAACACAGCCCGGCACGTCGAGGAGGTCTGGATATAGACGTCCGCCATGGTGTTCTCGGAATCTTCAATTCTGGGGTGTTGCATGCTTCGCCTCGTGTCATTTTTCGATTGATCTCTTCTATCGCTCGCCATGGAAGTGAAGGTTCGTCGAGAACATCGGTCGAGATTTCGCGAGTTAGCAATACCCTCCTTTCGTATCGAATGCTCAATTCCGAGCTGGTCATCTTGCCTCCCTGTTCGTGTTTTGCTCCATTTTGACTTCCGATGGGATTAGAGACGGGATTTCAAGGCTACAACGCGAGAACCGGATGCATCTGCTTTGAGAATGTTGTTTGATGGTTGATTTGTTCCGATTCCCCTCCTGATGTGCACAAAGCTGTGTAGGAACAGCTTGCAGAATCCTCCCGGTCCTTTCAGTTGTCCGTTCCGCTAGAAATAGTAGCCACGCTACCACCTGAAGAATATTCAAAACAAGTTGCAGCAGTAGAACAAGCTCAATAAAGAAATACCGTAACGTGTGAAGAAGCCGTCGTGTTGGGTTTCACGTAGGAGGACGATCGAAGCATTTGAATCCGTTAGTGTTGGACTTCTTTCTTGTTGTTGTGGCCCAACCATCCTCTTTTACAGCTTCTGTCAGCGGAAGAACTCTCGTCCTCGTCTTCGTTGAAGCTTCCGATGAGTTTCCGATGCATTCAAATTCAAGTGGTCTCCCGACTGTCCCAAGTTGGAACGCGACTGGAAACGTGCGTCGAAACACGTGATTCTGAAACGGACGACCGTCGTCGAAACGATTCCTGAAACGGCGGATGAAACGTCTTCATAATGGTAGTTTTCGCAAGAACGTTTGACAAAGCATTGTCGTAGAAGTATCTTACGTGGCTACAGCTGGCTATGGCATAAGATGTTGGTCTGACGCTAGATATACAACATAGGCAAGCTTATATGCACAGCCCAGCTATGGATACCATACAACATCCTGGGCGGCGCCTATAAATAACTCGACCAGCTTAATCCATGTGTCTATTTCCATAACGCATCGACTAGGAGAGGCCAGTTAGGCCCTTCAGGCCAGACGAACCTCCTGCCATACCGCTGAGAGAGCTGCCTTCACCAGCCACAGACTTGCCTTTGAATTTCTCTGCGTCGGTACCTACACCTTTGGTTTCGTCACCCAACACGCCCTCTCTACCTGCGAATCGCTCATCCGTGGTAGAAAGAAGAGGTTGTATGCCGGCATTTTGCCTCAGAGGCATAGTAGAGGATGCACAGGAATGCGAGAGCTCTCCTGGAGCTGATGGTTGGTAGAGGTATGTCATGCCCACTCCAGGATAGGTCTAAAGGTACAGAAAAAAGAGAATCAGATACGGTATCAACATAGCAGTCCAAAATAATACTGGCCGTCTTCTTCTCCGCGCCGTAAGGAGTCTTTCTGCCTTGTGTCTGAGTACCCCATCTCGCGGCATACGGCTCTCTGATTTCGGGTCCTGGTTCTGGCTTCATCAACCGGGCGAGCTCGCTGTTAAGCACCCGCCAGATCAAGATGGCCAGCGCGACCAAGGCAAGTTTTGTGCTTACTGTGCATCGCAAATGCAATTGTCGGTCAGTTTCCGCTGCAACTGCCAACTTGTGCCAGAAGGAGTGCTTACAGTAACTCAGAATAATGACAATGCACATCGCTTTGAGGTGCGACAGCCTTCTCTTCCACTGCTTTCGTCTCTGATCGTACTCGAAATCTCTGATACCCTCGGTGCGTTTCTTCTCCATCGAAGACGCATGCTCTCGAGCACGCTGGGCTTCTTGCAATCTTCCTGCCCACTCTTCACCAGGTTTCCCAAAGTGGCCAATTGTTGGTGCCACCCCGCTCTCGAACCAAAGAGAAGACTTGTCGGGCGCAACTTTGCCAAGAGGGAATGGCCACCTGGGTGCAACGAGCAGAATTAGCACCAATTATTCCAGGATAGACAAGAGAACACTCGCAATTTCGGTCTTGCGTTAGGTGTGGTGAGCTTATGGGACGGATGACTTCCGTCGTCCTCCCAAACCGGAACCCTTTTCACCAGCTCGGGCGCGAATCCGTCCAACCCCTTCTTCTTCTTCTCTTCCTCGTCTTCTTCATCATTGCCCTTACGAAGCTCTTCCTCGGCTGCTTTTTCGGATTTGTCGTAAGCGATAAGCAGAGACGACAGCGTGAGCATACTGTGAAAAATGATAATCGGCTGGTTAGCAATGTACCTTGAGTTACAGTCGATTCAGTTGGGAGCAATGGTACATACGATACTGCGCAAAGCGTTACGCTCTTGATCAATCGGTAGAAGACCATAGTCTCTTCGCTCAAATCTAGCTGAGACATCACTGAAGTAACGCCATGTCAGTACATTTTCTTCCAATTGCGTCTTGCCATCTCAGCAATAACGCAGCTCACCGATTGTCATGCTTGCAGTCATGAACAGTGTCCGTTGAACGGCGGAAAAGTCGAAGGGGTAAGACATGGTGGGGTGTCGCGAATGGTATTGCCATACGCAAGAGGTGTAATTCGATACGTTGGATGAATTCTGGGCTCATACAGCCAACGCAGGCGGTTCTTTTGCCCCAGGATTGAGCTCCAACAAGCATTTGAAGTTGCTGGCTTGGGGAGCTACCATCACTTCCAGATTGCGCGGTCAAAAGCTTCCTTTGCATCATCTCCTCGGACTCCTGCGTGTCAGAAAGGAACATATGCGACTGTGAGCTATGAAACGCGAGCACTGCTCGCAAAGGAGCGCATGTCAATGAATTGAAGTGATATATTCAACACGCGAGAAATGGTTATAGCGAAGGATAGTACACAACGCAAGATTGTACACGATCGAAAAGATTCAAAATTGACCGGGTCTTCTTGGCAGAGCATTCATGACTTGTCCAGGCAATGGCTCAGTCGCCTGTCGAGAAGAGGAAAGAATCAGTTCATCGCAACTGGTAGGAAGACAGAGGACATGCTTACTTGTACATAATCCGGCGGTAGCTCAGTGACAGCTAAGCTGCGATTATCATCTGAGATGGACACGGGCCCAAAGTCTTGTGGCCGTCCTTCCACGATCATTCGCATCTGTCTGAGTCGATCTTCAGATAACGCAGAAACAGGAGGGGCAGACGTTAAAGGTAGTGGGACTCCACGTTGCTTTCTTCTCCCAAACGAACCGGTCGTAGCAATCGATGAAGGTGTCGTCGAGTTGACGGAGATGTTGCGAGTGATGTCTACCGCAGGATGTGGGGATTGACGCATACTCGCTACACTTTGAAGCTCGGGTCGCATCGAAAACGCTTGACTTGCCACGCGAATTTCTGCCGGGTCGCCCAAGATTGACGGAATCGCGGCGGACGAGGGAGCAGTGTTGTGGGCCGGTATGGAACTGTCCGTTCCGCTATACGCGCGCGCATCAGTCGATCGTTGGTTCTGTGCAGTGTGTCCTCCAGCATCACCGACATCGGACGGCGGATTCACGGATTGCGCGTACGGGTAGTAGGACGTCGAGTTGGAAGCCGGTGGCTCAGGGAACCGGGCAAAGACGTCTCCAGGCATGAACTGAGTTTGGTGCATCATTTGCGGAGACACTTGGGAAGACGGCCATCTGCCGTTGTGGCCGTCGTATGGAGCATCATGGTAGAGACTGATGGGTGTATCAGACAATCCAACTGGTTTGAAGCTGTCCCCCATCGAACTTCCGAGCGTGAGACCGCGATTGTCACTCCAGTGATACAGCGATTGCTTTTTCTCGCGCTTCCGGCAGAGAAGCCAGATCAGCAGAGCGAGACAAGCGATAGTTGCAACGCTACCGATAGCGATGCCGGCAATGATACCATTGCTTATTCTGTAGGAATGGCAGAATCAGCTACATACCACTGGCGTCGGGTGGGGGGCATATACTCGCCCATGATGGGTCATCGACGAGTTGGCGGATTCGCGACTCGCATCTGCGGTCACACTGAAAGATGGCCCGGGTCCCGGGATGGCTGAATCCGATAAGGGCGTAGCTTCATCTGCAGGTTGCTCCGCGTGTCCGTTCGTCGAGGTCGCCACGATAAGTCCTGTCGTTGAGCTGGCAGACGTGCTCGTGCTCGTACTTGTAGAGCTCGTAGTGGTAGCGACAGCGGCTGGAACAGTATAATTGTACTGCACATAGTCGAGACCGAACACGTTGACTTTGTCCACCCCCTCGTTTGTGATGATCACGAGGTGTGTAGTATTATCGAGATGCGAGCGCTGAAACAAGACGGTTTCTCCCGCCAAACTGCTGCTGTAAAACCCGCTGTATCTGTAGGGTAAAAGCAGTTCAGCGGATGAAATCCGACTAGGGCGCACTCAATCATGACATGAGCGTACCGCGTGACAATCCCGTCAATATCGACCGTATAGTTACCGTGGTTGTAGTTGACTCCTCCATAAACAGCGACTGATGTTCCGATGAACCTGGTACATCGAGAAAGCAAAGGTGTTTCGCGTATCAGATTTTGCGTTGTGACCGAACCATCGATGGGCCATTCATGCCACGCAAGCACTCACTCGAAGGAAACGGTGTCACCAGCGTCATATGAGACGCTGGTTTCAAGATGCCAAGTCATCAGCATGCCAAAGTTGCACTCGACAGTATACATTTGACTCACTGTCCTGTCTTGGAATAGTAGTCGGGAGACTGGAAATTGCCGTCCCAGCGACCCTTGTAAGTGAACAGAGCGTCACGGTCATCCACCGTTGCTGTCTGTATCTTGAGCCTGCAGGATGCGCATACTCAGCTTCCTGACACAGCAACGAGAAGGCAGTACAGATCCGTAAACTCACTCTTGTCCTGCGGCGTTGGCGACATCGGCAGTTTCCTCGGTCTGCACAATGTAGTAGTCGACATCAAGATAGAACTTGTATTTCAGGCCTTCAGGATCCAAGCGGTACGCGTTCACCAGCGTAAGTGAATGTTCAATGTTCGGATCCAGACCGGTTTGACTGAACAAGACGGTCTGAAAGATTCCGGGCGAGGCACCGTAGCCAGAAAGGAGTGTAGGCGTTCCATCCAATGTCGCGTAATACGAACCATGATTCTCCCGCTTGGCACCGAATGCCCAAATGCCGGTCCCGTTGAACTTGAGCGTGGCGTTTTGGCCGTCGTCGATGCTACTCGCAAATGTACCGCCGTAGTAGAGAGGAGTTTTGGTGTCGACCTCTGCAAAACATCAATAGGGTCTATCAGTGGGAAGGAAGCGGAAAGGACACTACTTTTGCACAAACCTTTTGGGTGATGGAACAACCATCCTGGCGAATACTGGATCACAGGCGAGGTATCATCGATGGTGATGTTGTAGGCCACCATGTTTGCAAGGATCTGTAGGCGAGCGGTCCAATGCGGTCCAACCAAAGAGGGGCAAGTCGACGGAGAAAGGTGATATCTCACCTGTCCAGCAGGTCGAGATGCGGAGGTAAGGAATCCACAAGGTCGTTTGACGGGTGAACGAGACTGAGTGAGGGTGACCGGCGATCCAAAAGCGGTTTATGACAATGATCAGATAGATAAACGAACGAGGTTGACGTGCGAGGTTGCGACGCACTTCGGTTCGATGCAGGAGTTGGAGCTGATGCTGATTGCTGGACGTCAAGAGGTTTGATAAGCAGAGAGCCAGATGAGGGTACCCTGTGTTTGCCCTTTCCCGCCTGGTATTGAAGAGATCCTTGAGGAAGGGTGCCGCATCACCAATAAAGGTGCCCTTTGTCTACCAGCCATCTTTCCTCCAGACAAGGACGAGCAAGGACCGATCCCCCTATCCAGTATAGGCGAAGACTTTTATGGCTCCTTTCAGGCTTGGAATCATTCCAGATAGACGGCATTTTCGTTGGCATGTGGACCCAAGCCGGTAAAGGGTGGTGTAAAGGCTACGGTGAAGGGCCGTTGACGGATATTTGGTGATGCGCAGTACGAAAAAAAGAAAGGCCCACCGGATGGAACAGGCTCTTTCTGCCAGCGAGTCGTCTGGTAGGTCGATAGTGTGACCAGTCGAATTGTTGGGATCTCAACCGAGACGGACCATATGCCAACAACCCACATGCCCGGCCATTGGCCTCTCTTTGTTTGTCTTTGTTTGAGTGTGTGCCACATCTCTATGCCTTTGCCGCCAGGTTTAATCGAGGCCATCGAGGAACAAAGTTGAATAAAGGCCTCTAGAGTTTGCGTTTCATCCCTCGTTTCATTTTTCTCGGTCGAGAACCCGTTTCACATAAAGCCCACCTTTCGTGTTTCATCGTTGTCCGTTCATTAGCTCGTTCATTGTGTTTGCTTTCCTTTGGGAGAGGAACGGTATCTTGGCTAGAATGTGTTATTGATTGCGGCTCATGCATCATGTCATGGCTGTCGAGATGAGGGGGAGGAGGTCGTTGCGAGGACTTCGGGGACGAGGAACCGCTGCTGGAGCAGATATGGCGCGATGGTGGAGCAGATTCTACAGTCTGAAGTCGTACCCAACGCTCATCGTACGTTATACCTAGCCAGCAAACGGCACCCTTGGTATGAACATTGGGCAAGGTATTATGGACGCAGCGGCATTGCAGCCATCGCATTCGGAAAGGGTAGGAGAACGGGGAGTCTAAAATAGCGGGGACAGAGGACGAAATTTCCCCGCATATTGCATTTGAGCTTTACAGTAAAGCGGAGTCTTTGCGTTGATACCTCTCCAACCTGCAACTGCTCGACCGATAGTGCCGACTGTAGTGCCTTCAGCACTCGTTCTCTCCTATCAAGATTCGCGGTGGCCGTCTCTACCTTCATAATCTTTCGTTCATGATGCCATACAACATTAACTACTTTTTACTGTACCATCAAGAATCACCATTCGCAATGACCGCTCCCTGCACCTGCGCCGGCCTCTTGTACAACGGGAACCGCATATCCGCCATGCCTTCCCAGCCAGCACAATTCGCATACTCGAGCTCCTTGACAAACTTTCGACTCTCATACAGCCGTTTCCCTGCGACCGAAGATTCCAATAGTACAGGTAGGTTTTCCTTGTCCGCGATAGCTAGACCGTGGTCCAGGAGGGTGCTGCCGATCTTGTATTTTTGGTAAGAAGGATGTACAGCGAGGCCGCTCATGTACCTAGTCATGATGAAGAGGGATGAGAAGATTGTGCAGAAAAGGGTGGGACCGAAAAGAGGATTGCAACTGACCAATACGGCTCGTCACCCATCAGCTGATCCCGATACCGCTGCGACGTCCCCTTCCACTCGTTTCTAAACTTCAAATCGTAGCCTTCAAACGCATCCTTCTGTGCCTGTGTCATCGTCTCCTCCGACAACGGGTTGTATCTATACCCAGGTTTTCCCCATACCGCCATACCCAACGTCCGTTCCTGTCCATCCGGGAATGATCCAACAGCAAGCACAAACAAGACATTCGGCTTGCCCGCATCCAGTGCGTGCTGTAACCCGCCAATGGCTGCTTGTTTCTCCAGCGACGGTCGTGGAGGTGGGTACATGTGGTCCCAGATTGGCCCAGAGTCACCGAATGCGGCCGTGAGGAGGTAGAAGAGGTCGGTGAACGTGGATTGAGGAGTGGATTTGTCGATTATTTGGAGACGGATCGAATCCGGCGGGGCGGTAGTGGTGGAAGTCGTCATGTCTGATTGTACGGAGCGTCATGTAGCCAGCGTCGTGGGTGGTACAGCAATGGCCATTCCCTTCGCAGCTATATACTCATGCACAAGATGTCGAGAGAGTCAAGCTGCATGGCTGATAGAGTGATAGTCATGTAGTCGCCGACCACAGTCACCACACGACGCCCTATCGGTGTTATCCGCCGATGCCGATGACCGAAGCGAAATTCGGCGAGCAGTACTACCTTCACTTGGTCCGAATGTATATATATCATGTTGTTGACTTGAACAAAACTTGTCCCCAACTTGTCAAGAGGGCAACGCAGGCAGATGCAAGGCAGGCTTAATCATAATTGTAGTCGCTAGGTCTTTAGAGCATGTCGTCTCCTCCACGACCAAAGTATGAACTCGGTCAGTAATAGTGGTTTCCTTCTCCATAATACCCATTGAAATTTGACTGTTTACCGTCCTTCCAATATGCTGAGCAGAGATACTCTCTCAACATCGCCTGTTCCCTTTGCCAGCCAGAGTACCAAAAAATGTTATGCTGTCAATATTGGACTGTACGGTCGTCCGTTTCTCCGTCACCAGCGCCGTAAGTGCTTTTTTTTCAACACTACAACAAACAAGCCGGTAGCATGATAGACCCATAACCTGCCGCTTGTCAAACAAGGCCTGGATATACGACCCTCCCTCGACCGAAGCAGCAAAGCGTGCAGCGGATCCAACACACCTCCTCGATTCCTTCAACCAGACCATCAATTCCTACCCACAATGGGCTGGACGACTCGGTTGGAGCACATACGATCCCAGCAACGCTTCTGGGCATACACACCGCCATGGGCGTGTTGTCCTTCGGTACGGTGTTGGTAAAGACGGCGGGGATCCAGGATTCGCTTTCTGTGTAGCACGGCATTCGGCAAAGGTGTCTGACATCGTGCCTCCTCCTACGGAGCGGGCTCAGGGTAACGCCATGTGGGCCATCGACGAACAACTACCGTCAACGGATCTGCTGCCGAGGGAAGCAGTCGCCTGGCAGAACGACACCCAATTTGAGGGACTCCCTGGTGTCGCCGTTCAAGTGACGCTGTTCGCGGACGAAGGGTATGCGGTGGCGATGAAGATGTCGCATGTGCTAGGGGACGCAACGACACTTTTGACATTTATGCACGATTGGGCTGCGACGAATCGCGCGCTGAGTGCTGGAACGAGTTCACTACCAGAGTTACAACCGGTGTTTGATCCGTCGCTGTTGGACAGGAAAGCCGCGGGGGACATTGACGCCCTTGAACCCGATTTGGAAATCATTCATAACGCCCGCTCGCTCCCACTACATCGGTACGACTGGTATCTCTCAGGCGGACCAGACTGTCCGTCTTACTTTCTTCCATCTACCGTCCCTCCGGTCGAACTTGCGCTGTCCGATCCAGCCGCATCGTATACCCCCGGCACACCTATCCCATGGAAAGAATGGGACCTGTCCATTCCCGTCAAACACATCATCCTCTACTTTTCCCCGCACGAAATTCAACGAATACACGCACGAGCATCCTGCTCCACTTCGAGTGGTCAACAACCACAGCAGCGACTGAGCAAGCTAGATGCCCTTCTCGCGCACGTATGGGCATGTATACTCCGCGCCCGTCAGTTCGAGGACGGCGAAACAGCGTTCCTGGATGTAACATTCAGTTTCCGCGCACGTCTTGGTCTTTCGCCATCGCTCCTCGGCTCGCCGATCCGCTTGGCGGCCGTCGAAGCCAACGCAGCGGCAGCGAACGGAAATGACCTCTCAGCACTCGCTCAAGCCATCCGAGGTACTTTAGGACTACTGGACAACCCTCAGGCTTGTGCCGGGATACTGCATGATCTTGCACACGAACCAAATGCGCAGAATATCTGGGCGACGTTTCTCGGACGACGGCATACGTTGGTAACGAGCTGGACTCGGCTGGGTCTTTACGATGTGGATTTCGTAGGCGGCGATTATGAAGGTCATCAGGCACCGCGGTATGTGGATGCTGAGATGCCAGCCTGTGATGGGCTGTTGCAGGTTTCCGAAAGTGCCCCGCTGGACGGGGTAGCGCGAGCAGGTGGGGATAGAAAGGACTGGACAAAGGATGGGGCAAGTGTTTCGCTGCATCTGCGGGAGGATGTGATGGAGCGGTTGTGTAATGATCCGCTGTTACGGTCGTACGCCTAGGCCAAGCGCCAAACCATGTGACTATATTCGCCCTGGAAGCATATTGTCTCATGTAACAATGCAGCCACTACTACTGACGCCACAACCGGCAGTCCTTCCATACGACTGCGCACAGTCTCAATGCACATGCGCAAACATTACACCCTGCTCTTTCCGCCCAAACGCCTCGATCAGCTCAATCCTACTCGGATCCGAAGAGATTGTCATCACGGCCGACGAGCCCACAAAGGTTGTTCCTATGGTCCGACAGCATACACTTAGCGAAAAATACCGCCCGGGGGTCCGGAGAAGGAGAAAACGTACCGCTCTCCGTTCCTACGCGATTACAAGCAACAAAAACTACCTCTCTCCCCTTTTTCTCCTCTTCTCCCGGCATACCCCCCATCGAGGAACTACTCGACCTGGAAGGGGCGGCGTACGTCGGTGCCGGGTCATGTAACGGCATTAGCCGATGCGCCCAGTAATTCAGCGTGGACATTTCTGGTCCTACATCGTCGTCATCGCGTTCGGGAGACGGTGCTCTGTTTTGAGCGGCGGTGGTGGATGTGGTCGTAGGGTCAAGATCATCTGGTGATTCCTGCGGTGGGTCGAGCCAGTTCATACTGTTGCAGGTTGATCAGCCAAAAGAGAGTAAACACCAACGAAGGATAACGCCCGACGTGGAGGTAGGGTATGAAAAAATGTCACTCACGGAACGACCAACGTATCCGCCTGAACCTGTTTGACATAATTCGCAAGCTCGTACGCATCAAACGGCGCCAAGAAATCTTTCGGGTTCATATCTGTATACTCGCACAATATCAGCGTCTTCCCTTGCTCTTCGTGACCGAAAGACCTGGCAACATACCCATGCATATTCCTATCACTGTCCTGCCCAATGGCGGTGGAAGATCAAACACCTTGAATCCATCACCTGCGCAGAGAGAAGAGCGAGTCAATCCAAATTATACTGCGAATCGATCTGTAAAGCGACAGGAGGGTACATACCTTCTCGTGCCCACGTCTTGTCCGTGTCATAAAGAAAACTCTTTCGGTAGTTTCCCACTACTTCCCCTGACGGCGAAACAAGCACAGCGGAATTATACCCTGGCTTTGCATCATCAACATGACCATCCTGCTTCGTCCCTGTTCCTTGATGTGTCCCTGCAGCGGTGTCATTCGATCCCGACTCGGCGAGTTCTGGGTACCCAGCGATGACCCAGCATCCATACGTTGTTGCCATCTCGCGACAGAACAACGCTGTAGGCCCTATCCGCGGATGCTCGAGAAATGGTTTGACATCTTCCCCCGAAGCGAACATGTACCCTGTAAGTGCCATTTCCGGGCATACCAGCAGGTCCACTTCATTCCGCTTCATCCTAAAGACGTAGAAACAAGCCTGGCTAAACGATCACCATTGTTGCAAGAGCGCTGAAAGAGGAAACATACCCACGTAGCAACGACCTAACTCTCCCGATATTCCCTTGCACGTCTTTCAACTGCGGATCATATTGCAAGCAAGCGATGGAGAGTTGTTGTTTCCTGTACAAAGGAGCGGCGGTGGATGTCATCCTGTGGAATGATTTGAGTGCACGGAGCATGCGTCAATGGCGCATAAAGATGTCTTGCGGGTAGGAAGAGCTGTTGCTATGACTTTTGGATATCGTCAACGACGAAACGACGAAACGACGAAACGACGAAACGGTTCAACGGTCAACGCCGGCGACACACTCGATCGCCTTAGACTGCCTTGGACGTCATTTAACCAGAACTTCCATCCATCGTCATCTAATACTACATGTCCAAACCTAATAACATTCCCATAAGAATCCAAGAACCCAACATCAACCAACCGCACCACTACACCTCACTCTACAGACCCTGCTCCTCAAAAAGCCCTACCCCGCCCACGCGTATCACTGAATGGCGCCAAATCATGCTGCTCCATCGCAGCTTCATCCTCCTCATCCTGCCTCATCTGATTATTCGCAATCAACTCCCTCACTTCGTCTTTCTCCAGGTTCAACCGCTCCCCAAGGATTACCCAAGGGCTAGACGCTAATGGTGCTGCAGCGCCACTCGAACCATACGATTGAGCGGTAGAGGCTCCTGCTGTGGGGTTGGGGTTGGTTTCCAGTCCTGGAGCGGCAGCCGAAGTCACTTGGTATGCCTGTCGTACAAAGATATTGGCGGGCTTGTGGTAACCTGCTTCCTCCTGCATGGATCGTGGGAGGAGGATCTGTGGTAGAGAGATGCAAGGCGGTGTGAGATGTACGCATGGCGACGCTTGGGGGACATCCGGGAGAGCAGCAACTTACAACGAGGGAGAACATGGTTGCCGCGTAGATGCAGAATCTATCGGCGCACAAAAGGTGTATAAGTTGCCAATTACCGTCGACCCTGGAACCCGGGACGAGGACTTACACCGCCGTGCAGAAGAAAATATCCGTCCAGAATCTAGCGACCCCCCCACCCGCAAAGAAGCACCACACATCAGCCTCGACCACCTGCTTTCGTCCACTCGGCCCGACGGACTCACTCTTGATGATTAATCTTCTGCTCAGACGTCAACCCATCCGTCGCGAGGATCAACAAAGCAACGGTATACAGCGCACGGAAGACGGCGCGCAGGTAGTGCATTGATTTGAAGTAGTGTAGCTTGCCGGAGACTTCTGGATTTGCACCTTTATGAGGAGAGAAAGGGTTAGGATGTCACAGCGGCAGGCAGTGCGGGAGGAAGAGAATTGTACGTACCTTGTCTACATGACTCTTTAATGAACCCGGGGAACATCCAGCTACAGTACCAGCGATACCAGTCAGCCTTGCTCTATTCGCCAACAACGTGTATCACCGTCGTCATGTCAAAGTCCCGACTCACCAAATCGCTACCGAGCCAATCGTCGCACTGCCAGCCAAACAAAGGTTAGCCCGTGCTGCAACGCATTTTGTATGGAACGAGACAAAACTGGTACTCACAAGACGGACAACAAGCTTCCCGAAAAGAAAATATTCACTTCCATCTACCGAGCGGGCCCAACAACCGTGTCGCGTTGTCAGCGATCACAGACAGACGCACTCCAACAAATGACTTGAAATCTTTACCCGCGTCATCACCTCTGTTTCAATACCCGTACAGCCCAGTACAATCCCCGTACAAGTAACAACACCAGCGACCCATAATTTGAAGTAGATTGAGCGGAACCAGGGTTGTGTGCGTTGTGATTTTATTGTTTGCATGAGGTAGCACCAGAACTTTGTGTGTGTCGTGTCAAGACCGAGGTAGGAGAGGGAGTGATGAAAATGATCAGTTGCATGCGGCGACGTAAAGAACGCTGTATCATCCCGGCGAATCCCCCTCGGACTCACCAACACCTCCTCCAAATGTACCGCCAGCAACAACACAATCCCTACAGCCATCAACCAATAACTGCCCTTGAACAACTCGCGATGTTGTGCGCTCCATAACGGGTACGGCTTGACCTTGATCCCGATTTTCGGGATATATACATAGTATTCGTTGTATTTCACGTAGGTTGCTGTGATTTGTCCTGCTGTCAGCTGCATGACGATGGGGTCAAAGAAAGCCCGGTTAAATCTGTTGGGATTCATCTGCGTGTTTGAATCGACTTACAGCGAGACTGGATCCGAGCAAACACCACTACGGTACCACCAGACATCGCCAACAAAACGATATATCAGTATGCGCGCCCCCAGCCTACCCACCCAAGCCAACAACCAGCAGAGGAGAAAAAAGCAATTATATCCGGACTGACCATGACGATCCACCGAAAAGTCTCCTCCTTCTTGAACAATAGACACCGAAAACGGTTATACTGCCATGCATGGTAGGTCATACACAGTGTTCCACACGTCGCGAGGACGGCACTGAAGAGGGTTGCTGTTGGTGAGATGTGGCACATGATGAAGGGGTACGACTGATCAACTGTTTGAGACGAGCGGCAAGTAAAGGAACGAAACGAGCAAGGATGTCTAATATATAATAATAAGATGATTTCATATGATGACCCACGGCCATCACTCGGCCCATCGCCCGAAACCGCCCTTCCTGATATTCCCCGATACGGCCCTTGTTCACCGTTTCCATCAGACAGACCCGTCCTTTACCAAAGGAAGGGGAAAGATTTGCATATCTCGTTTTGTGTTGATGGCCGAAGAAGGGAGGCGAGCGCGAGTGGCGACTGAAAGCATAATGATGATGGCGGATGCTGATTCGGTCTGTGAGTATACAACAAGCAACCCATCACATCGAAGTGTCGGTTGATGGTACGCAATAAGCTACATCACCAAAATATAAGGGAAAGGCAAGAGAATAGAGACGGGATTGATCAGATCCGACTATGTCTCATCATCATCATAACTAGCGGCGTGCTTCCTCCTTACCCGCCGGTCAATGATGAATCAATCAATCCACTCTACTCTGAACGATTGCAATATCATCCTCCATGATCTCTCGTTCATTCTTCGCTCCACTGAATATCGAGGACGCAATACACGACTATCGGCGCCATCTTCAATGACGCGAAAATTCCCACATGATGGAACTTGAGCACTGCTTTGTCGACCATGGCTTTTCGCACCCAGAAAACCTCGCATCCTCTGTGGCCTCGCTTCATGTAAGATATCTCGACACGGATAAACAGTCCTAGACGCGCCCCGGCTTCATAGCCCCGCTCAATGCCTCTACAACCGCGTCCCAATCCCCCTCCCAATCCCCCTCCTTTCCAGTGCGCCAGTTCGAAACCGCAATCCTCAACGCGCCGACACCCGCCCAACTCGTTGCTGTAACAAAGATCAACCGCTGCTCATTGATCGCGTGCAGTAGCTGGATTGCAGATGTTTTATCCGTTGGTGGGAATGGGGAGGATGCAGAGCCGCGGAAGAGGACGATGTTTAGCGGTACTGTTGTTGTGCTTGATAAGCTGTTTGTTGCGCCCCGACTAGGAGGAGCCGGTTGGGCGTTGATGAGGCTATACCATTGCCCGCCAGTCTCGGGATCAGTCATCCACTGACCGATCCTTTGAGCGAATTCACAGTTCCGCTTCACGATATCTATCACCGCCACAACAGCCACTTGGATCAGTGATCATTCACCCCTAGACCTTGTACGAACACAGACAAGGCAGAGGCAGAGGAGAAGATATGGAGCGGCAACGCACCAGTATACCCATCCCGACCTTGTTCCATCAATCCAGCATAAAGCGGCAACGCACGAAACCTCCTCGAATTCTCGATCCCACAGTCTAGGGGGCTCGGTAGACCTGCATGCCACGCTCGGAGGTTTAGCACATCATCATTATCAGGCTCAGGCACTTGGTCGACATGCGTTGTCGCGGATGAGGAGACGTGGACTTGTAGGTACGCTGGAGTACCGAGACGTGGCGAAGGACCGAAAGTGCGTTTCAAGTCCGCCAGGTTTCGTGTGTAGAACATTGCGGTGTCGTATGGCACCTACCAGTAGTATACAGAGCAATGTCAACTCGAGCACTCTTCCCTGGTACTTTGCTCTTGGTCGACTCACGTTGAGCCATTTATGCGCTATCGCCGACGAAAAGGAACACACAGTTAGCTTGCCGCATCGTAGGAAGCTGTGACAGATTTGAACGGGACGTACCGTCAAGCGTCAGACTGTCCGCCAACTCCATCTCACCCGATAAATGAGCATACTGCGACAACAGCGCTGCAAATCCTCCGAATGCTACACGCCGGAGAGTCAACTCCCGCACCCGTCAATTCTGTAGAGGATCCTGATAAAGGAAGAAAAGGACGTGTTGACGTACCCGCGTCGATGTGTAACCACGCGCCAAAAGTCTTGCATAGACCCGCAATAACAGGTATATCAGGTGTAAAACCACCCTACGCGACACACCAGCATTGCACCGATCGATGGAAGAAGAGGGACCGGGGCATCAGCTTCCTTCTATCCTGAACTTGCGAGGCGTGTAGAGGAATGTAGGATCGATTGATTGATCGACGACTCGTGCGTTCCAACGTACGGTATTCACTTCACCAAGCGTAACAACCACAACCACGCCCTGCCCTACCCTCTGTGCGGCGCTCAATTCGTTCTCCAGCTCGTGCAGATCAAAAGCCAGACCCCATGGATCCGCGTCACCGTCATTGTGATTGGCCTTCGGAAGATCAACAACATTGATACGTCCGATTCCTGTGATCGCCGCGGCTTTCAGGACCGATCCGTGCGGCTTCACCGTGATGATTTTTATCGCTGGGATGTAGCTGGGAGAAGAGTTCGTGCTGGTTATGTGAGTAGGGATGGGTGGAGGGAAGCCGTGCTCTGCGATTGTGTACCCTTCTGAGAGATGTTTGGCGTTGAGCAGGAGAGCATCACGGGCGCATGCTGGCAAGTGAATTTAAAGGTTGTAAGTTTCCTTTTTGTGGACGGATTAGGTAGAAGGTAAAGGACCAAGGGGGCTTACCAAGTCCCATAATGTTGCTAGCTGTAGCACCAGTCGTGACGGAACGTCCTTGGAACATATCCACAGGTATATGAAGAAGATCAAGCACCATATCGAGTGCTTTCTGTTCCAGTGCGACAGCCATGGATGCTTCCTATGAGGTTCAAACCGTGACAGATAGCGCACATCTCAGCCTTGCTAGACACTGAAAATGAAAAGAGATCGTAAAAACGTACCGGAAAATTGATCTGTAAGCTTTCATCATCTGCCTCACAGTCACCACCAATACCATCCAAAACGTACCATCAGCCAACCAGCCAAGACAAGCTCAGAAGGAAAGACGTACAAGATGTCCCTAGAATATCAGCCAACTGGGACGCAGGCGTCACCCCACCCGTCACTAAACCGAAGAACCTCGACCCTGCATGACCGGTCAAGAAGCCTTTCGTGATATCACCTAGCAGATGGTCTACCGTCTCCTTTGTTCCTAGACCTGCAGATGGTAGCTCCGAGGGAAGAGCAAGGAGCGCAGAGTCAATGTCGGAGCGTGTAGGTGTTGGAGCGGTGTTATTTAGTGTCTCGAAGCGGTCGTTTAGGTGATCTGTTATTTGAGAAAGACTGAGTTGGAATGAATTGAAGTTGTTTGTGGAAGGCATGGTAGGCGAATGAATAGCTGATAGGATCAGGGTTGATAGTAAGAGGGAAGGGGAAGGAAGAGTATACTTGAAGGTGACACCCTCCCCCGCATCTCACAAAATAAACAAACCATCTCTTTGCGATCGGCAAAGTCCTGTTGGTTGCCATCATTCATTCATCAAAACTTGAACTTGTCTGTTCACTACACCACTTGTTATTTGTCAATTGTCACTCTTGCCGATACGTCCTCACCTCACTTTCATTCGCAGTATACCATCACTTAGCCACGCCAATTCACGCAGCGAAAATGACATTTGTAAGTCGCCTATTAATGTTTCTTCCCGATCGTCAGTATTCAGCCCTGTATCCTCCCGTTGTCGCAGGCAATCCCACGATTTCCATTTTGGACGAGAAAACAGTCAGAGGAAACCAGCACCACCGACGGTGAAGACGATGACAATGGCCGCGCAGAGGAGGCACAAGAGCGCGATTCCGAGGTTATTGGGCTAAAGGAACAAGAGGAGGAAGATATCGATGCACCTCCAGCGTTCCCGATGCTTGATTCTGCTCAGAGGAGTCAAGTACCACAGCAGCAGCCTACGATCGCTGCATCAACACCTGTACCGGAAATGGAGTTTGATGTCGAGCCACCATCACCAAGCTCGAGTTCCTCTACTTTATCCCCACCGCGAAAAACCCGTCAACTGAACCTCCCTTCCACAACTTCAGCTCCAACATCCCTCCAAACGCCACCAACAACAACCACAAAACCAAACCCGCTCATCAAGAAACGTCAAAAAGTCGCGTTGGCACCCGGATGTAGCCCATTGGATTGGGCTAGGGTGAAGAGCAGTGGTGATCCGAGTTTAAGGGCTGGTGTTGGGATGCCTATCAGAGTGACGGTTGAAGAGCTGAAAAAAGTGTGTTTCTGTCACGCCGTTGGCAGGCTCTAGCTCACGCCCTCTCTCCCCTTCCACGCAGCATAACACAAAAACCGATGCCTGGTCCGCTTTCAACGGGAAAGTATACAACATTACCCCTTACCTCCGTTTTCACCCCGGTGGGGAAAAGGAACTCATGCGCTGCGCAGGGAGGGACGGAACAAAGTTATTCAGTACGTTGACGTCTCCATCGTCTTACTTCCTTGAGCCGTTGCTTACTTGTCCCCGGTTGGGAATGGGATGGTCAGTGCTCACTCATGCTTGGGTGAATGTGGATTACATGCTTGATACGTGTATGATTGGGTTTCTGGTACCGTCGTGAGCCTTTACTGGCGTCATGATGATTATGTGTGACGCACGTAGGAACACATGTTCATGTATGGTGTCTAGCCTGTCTACCTACTTTCAATGCGACTAAACCCTTCTCTGGAAATCTCTATAGATCTAGAAATATAGACTGGCCGCGAAAACAACTAGTAGACGGGAAGCAACAAGTGAGCATGCCGTTCCTCTCAAACAAGCTCACGTACACCACGACTTACTATCCCGCTTGATCAGCGCCTGGGCTTCCTCCATCTTTACAAACAGATCACGATCGCCAATCACCCGTGCCGCATCTCGTACCTCCCGACAGGTCTCATCAAGACGGGTGATACAACGGACGATGGTGCCCTCGGGGACGTCCGTCAAATCGGTGATCTGGTCGAAGGGCTAGAAGTGCAAGGAAGGCAGGATCAGAGTCTGAGAAGGCATACAGGGGTGGTGGTAGATAGATGAAATGGGATTAAATGCATACCATGCCCTTTGCCCATTCGTACACGACTTCCACGAGTCCATGCTTCCACTGCGTAACAAACTCGTCATGTCGAACAGAATGGGCATCCTGAACCGCCTCAATTCGCTCGGCAATACCGTAAATGACATCCAAGCCCTATCCCCGCCCCAAAACATCAGACAACACCTCTACCAGCATGAATGAGCCTGTAACATACCTGTTGAATCTTTTCCGGAATCTCTGGTGCCGATTCTGTTTTTTCTACAAATATGAAGACGGAGAGGAGTGCGACGACTTCTTCTGCCGTGTAATCCGTCAAGATATTTTCGAGAATCAACTCGGTCAGAACGAGTTCATTCGAAGAGTTGATCTATAAAAAGCCTGACCGTCAGTTGAGTGCTGGTATCGGGTAGCAAAGCCTCGAACGTACCTCGCATGCGACTCGGCCTTTGAGAAGTACTGTGGCATTGTCGTCGATAAACTGCAGCGACTTCAGAACGTCGACTCGCTGTTCGTAATCGGGCAAGAGTTCCAAGTTTTGGTCCGACAAGGCCAGTTTGAGTTGCTGCAAATCTCCTTCAACCAATTTCCGTTCGTGAAGGATTTCATACTGTGTCGACCCATCCTTATCAGCCTCTTGGTACGGAGCAGACGCGGAAGCACTCACATGCTCAGCAAAGTCAGCGCATAGCTTGCAACTCATATTGGAAAGTCGGGTCGCAAGACTATTTCTCGATTTCAGCGCTTCCTGGAACTCGAGCTGGCGCATTCTTGTCCATTCCACTTCAGGCAACGTTTCAGTCTTGCAGAGTGACTCATAGAGCTCTTGCAGTCCAGCAAGAGTGGCGCCAATTGCGTCCTTATCACTCTTGTCCAACAATGCGTTGGCGTCAACCTGGTACAAGGATCCGTGTTAGCTGGTTGGTTAGAGCGTCAAGACACATGCCTGACTTGCCTTTTCGACCCTATTCAAAACTAGGTTGATACTGGACGACGCGACAGTGACAATCTCCCATGTCGGTTCGACCAGTGGGTTCTCCCCGAGGGACACGTTCCAACGCGGCGGTGCAGTTTTGGCTTCGAAATCTGTACATCGCGATAAATTCAACAAATGACTCGTTTCCAGCGGGAGGGGGAAGCGTACCGTCATCTTTGTTCTTGGTGGTCTCCGAAACTAGAGCAAATACCCAGTAGGTCCGCAAACCTTCGTCAAGCGGTGCCTCCGCCGAGTCTGGATTGATCAACCCAGGTGACGGTCGAAGGATGATTCCCAAATTCCCTCGGAAGTGCTGATGAACAAGGTGATCCATCAGTAAGACAGTAGTTTGTGAGGCCATTACCCAGGTGGATCTTACCTTGTCATACAGCAAGACGGTACGACCAGCGCTCATCGTCTTGTTACCTTGGTAGTGGCTGGCTGCGGCTTGGATGAGTCGAGTGTTCATGCGAGCGACTTCGGCAGATATATCGTAGAACGCCTCTATATCCGGAGAGCACACCTCGCAATTCACTTTTGGTATTTTGGCAAGACGCCGCTCAGTCTAGAATACCTTGGAGCGGAGTTCAGTGGAGTTCTTTCAAATGAAGGACATCTTAGACTCACCGCCTCGACTTGGCGTTGTTGCTCCGGAGCGAGCGCCTGCGATGCATTTTCAGAGAAACTTCGCTTGATCATCTCCTCTACTCGCAAGGCCTCGACTCGGAGAAGGTTGAGAATCATATTGTACGTCAAACGGAACTGCGAGATCAGCTTGTTGGGTGTTCCGAGCATCATTTCTGTCAAAGTTGATTGCTAAAAAGAACTCGTATGTTATCAGTTGAACGATCGATCATGCATTGAATGTCACGTACCTCTGGCAGTTCATCACCTCCGATGATGATCACAGTTCCTGTCGTATCCAACCCACGTCGACCAGCTCGACCAGCCATCTGGGTATACTCTCCTGGCTCTAGGGTTCGGAAGTTGTTCCCATCATGTTTTCTGATGTGTGAGAAGACGACACTTTTTGCGGGCATGTTCACCCCCATCGCAAAGGTTTCGGTTGCGAACAGAACTTTGACTAGGCCTCGTGAAAAGAGAATTTCGACGACTTCCTTCACAATCGGAAGCAGCCCACCGTGATGGACGCCGATTCCCCTCATCAAAAGTTCTCGCATTCGAGAAATTTGGGGAAGCTTCTTGTCCGATCCTGTCAATGACACATGGTGAAATCAGCGTTACCCCATGTCATACTCCCTGTGTACGTACCCTTGAGCCTAGTGAGAGCCTTCTCTACGGTGATATGTACTTCACTCTTCTCGCTCGCTACGTTCAAATCGACCGCAGACAAACTTGCAGCATTGGCTTCGCAACGCTTCTTGCTGAAAGTGAAGACAACCACCGGTAGAAGATCGATCTTTTTAAGATGGTTGACCAACTGTGACCACAAGTTTTTGTCCATGGACCCGGCACCGCCGTATGACCTTGGAGCACCGTAATGGGTGACTCCGGTGGATCCGCCTCGACCACCTTGCGCTCCTCCCCGGCCACCTCCGCCGCGAGCAACAGGTGTACCGCGACCATTGGGAAGACCTCTTGCTCCACCCCGCGCAGGCATACCTCTGCCGCCAGTACGCTGCAAAGGTGGCAATCCAGCAGCTTCTCGTTCCTTTTCTTGCTTTCTTTTCAGCGAATCTCCTGCGGCTTTGTATCTATATGAGGAGCAGGTTAGGGTGGGAAGTGCCTGTCACGATCTCAGGTGACCTACCCTTCAGACAAGAAATGACTACTCGAATCAACGATTTTGTGCAATTCTTTGCCGGCCCACAAGTAATGCTCGAGGGGAACCGGCCGTTTCGGCGTTGAGATGACGTATATGTCCTTCTTCTTCGTTCGTCTGTTGGAGAGTCAGCTTTCGATAGCCATTCTATATGTGTCGAGGCGGATTTGACCTACCCAACCCAAGAAGCAAACTCGTGCGTGTTCGGAACAGTAGCTGACAGCAAGATGATATTGATGTGCTCTGGCAACATGATGATCACTTCCTCCCAAACCACACCACGCTAAGAATAAATTGTTAAAAATATCCGTTAGCGAGCTCGCTATAGATCCAGGACGGCAGCAACTCACCTCGGCGTCGTTGACATAATGCACTTCATCAAATATAACGAATTCGACATCCCTGATCAAGTCCGCCCCACGGTAAAGCATACTCCTCAGAATCTCCGTGGTCATCTAGACAACCCGAAGCGGCATGCTGTAAGCATATATCCCAAATGGATGATCAAGTTGAGACTCACGATCAAGCAAGGCGCCTCGGGATTGATCTGAACATCACCCGTCAAGATACCGATATTTTCCGCTCCGTACGTTGTTTTGAAATCTCGGAACTTTTGATTTGAGAGCGCTTTGATCGGCGAGGTGTAGATTGCCCTGTGAAATCAAACGGCGGAACCCAGAGGGTCAGCGTTTCCTCGACGCGCCCAAGGAAACAGCAAACCTAGGAAATCCAAGGAATACACACCTAGTCATATGCTTCATCGCCAAGCTGATTGCATATTCTGCAACAACAGTCTTTCCCGCACTAGTATGCGCGGCAACGAAAACCGAATCGCCCATCTCTAGATGATAGACGGCTTCTTTCTGGAACGTATCGAGTTCGAAGGGGTACTATGTGTACATAGAGATCGTCAGCATGGGTTCCAAACGGGACAAAGGTACAGTTTCGATGCTTACCTTGTGAGCCATTTCAGGGACCACCTCATGGAACTACAGAGAAACAGAATCAGCGATACGCATCGCCGCAATCTCTGTTACCGACTTACGTTCACCATCTCCTGATTCACGTCGACCACATGTGCCCATTCCCTCTTCGGAGGGCCCCTTCTCCGCCTTGCAGTGGGTGGAGCAGGTAATCGCTAACCAAGCATCAGAAAAGCGTTCAGTACTCTGCACTCCCAGCGAGTCTATAAGTCTAAAGCTTACAGAAATCGGGAGAAGATCGTCAATCTCACTGCGATCTGCCGTTCCTGATTTTTGCCGGGTCTCAACCTGCATTGTAACCGTCCGAATCAATACAGCGAAGCGGTTTACGCTCTGTCGTGCTGTATCACTCACAGCCATGTTGGCATCCATATCATATGCTCCTGCATCCTGCATATCGGTAGTGGAAACTCCGATCTGCTGTTTTGGCCTCTTCTTGCGTTTGACGGGAGCACTAAAGGACGACTCGCCGAGTACAGACCTCAGGAATTCATCGGCTATGAATCGCAGCACGGAGCGTCAGTTAGGCAGCGGCAGCGAGATCGGTCTTCCGGTCGGCAATTACTCACCTCCATCGAGCTTCAAGCCTCTTTTGAAGCCAGGTGCAATAGTCTTCCACGTCTTTCCCATTGCCTCCTCCTCCTCTTGCTCCCTCCTCAACCGACTCTCCTCGCTCTCCTCACCATCAGCATCAACCCCACCACCGGCAGTGCCGTCAGCCAAGAACGCATCATCATCCAACCCTCCAGGACGAAAAGGCACGTAATTCCCCTTCCCTCGTACAAAAGTCATCATCCCTCCTGGTGCTCGTTCTGTCGATGCGGATGCCGTAGGAGGGGGTGCAGGAGGTGGCGCATAGATCTCTTTCCATCCTGAAAAGTTACCATCGAGGCCGCGGAGAAGCGGGATGACTGTATGCGTTGGAGGCAGGGTTTCGAGCTCTGGTTTTGGTAAGGGTATTTCCACCGGATTAAGCCTAGTACGACAACGAAGGAATTAGGAGAGCTATTCTGCACCGGGTTGTAAGACCAGAATACCTTACATCTGCCAATGCCCAATATCCTCATCCTCAAGATCCCTAACGGGCTGTAAAAACTCCTTTTCCACCGCTCTTTTAGCGAAAACCTTCATAGCATGCTTGTCGTTCGGATCTTGCTCCAACCCGAGTAACTCTGTGAGGACATGCTTGTCCACCCCATGAGCGGACCGCGGCTCTGCAATCGCCCTGAGCAGCTGTGCGAGCTCGTAGGGCGGTTCGGCGGTCATTTTGTAGGTTACGACGTCGAATGATTGCTTCGTTGGCGCAATGATGAGTGTGCGTTGTAGCCTGGTGGTATCCTACCTCTTTCTGAAGTCCATAACGTCCTGATATCTTCATCCAAGAAGAGAAACCAGCGAGTGAGCGATCGTGAATCGTGAGCCTCATCATCATCCATTCATTCAATTTCGGCGGCCGAAGAAAACGTCGTTAAAAACAAAAGTGATCGACTCAAGAGCAGTACAGGTGAAGGAGTGCCTGGTGCTTGTTATGTTGACCGTTGAACTTTACCCTGAGCACCTTAAGCAAGGCCAACGCTGAACCCTACACTGCAAAGCTCGCAGTCTCTAATCGCATTCCTACACCATGTCCGACTCGGTAAATATTGTGCTGCAGGAGCAGTTTGTGATCACAGTAAGTCAAGCAGATACCATATGTTATTCAAAGGTGTGAATTGTAACCCCTCCTCTTTCTCACAGGATATCGACAAGGAGGGCAAAAAGTTCGACAAAGGTACGTCAGCCGCTTAAACACCTGGGTGGCAGAGGCCCTCTCACTAACATTCCGACCTAATCTGTTCCCCTCTCCCAGTATCACGTCTAACATCCTACTGCGAAGTCAAAAAGATGGAAGTCACCCTCGACTACGCCTCGGAACTCATCAACTTTAGCAAAGCCGACCGGATTTCTGTCTGTCTTGCACGGTCATTACAGTTGGATCCTATGACGGACGGTGGCAAGGAGGGGAAACGAGAAATGTGGAGAGGTGGTGAGCAGGGTTTGGCGGAGCAGTATGATTATGTCATGTATGGCAAGGTGAGTTTGGATCTGAGCTTGGTTCGGTCCGGTTGTTATTCGGTGGAGGTGTATGTGTTGAGTGAGGGGCGGCGGCGGTCTCGAAGGTGTTTGTTCTATCGAAGCATGATATCAAGATCTGCTGGCATGGCGTCCTGCAAGATCCGTATTGGGCCGTATTGGAGAAACGAGGCAAAAAGCGCGTGACATGACGATGGACCTGTTCTCTGAGTATCAACCATGAGGAAGCTGTCGTGCAAGGCACAAAGGACACGAAACCCACTAGGGACGCGAAACCCATTACAGACAAATGCCTGGCGGCCCGCTATGAAGCTCGAGTCATCCTGGGTAGATCAGAAAAGCGGAGCCGGCCTTTCGAGTAACACCTCAACCATGGCATTCTAGCAGGACAGCGCTTTTTTTCTGTCAAGCTTCGTCATCGCACATGGGGTCCGTCAAGGTGCTAGAGGTCTGCCAAATACCTCCTGGCGAGACTGTCGCCTCATCCAGAGCGCGTGAATCATCTTCCGTTTTTCGGATTACTCACGCTTATGGTATATCCTGATAGATCTACAAATTCGATGATTCGAGAAAAGGCGACAACCTGACGTGAGTCTTCGTCCAGTCCCATCACCTTGAACTCATTCTAACAATTCCTCCGCGCTTCCCCTTCCCCTCACGGCTTGGACATGACACAGAACCGCATACCTCTCCTTTGGAGGACTGCTCATGGCTATCCGAGGAAGTTACAGACACATGTCAAACCTCGTGATAAATGAAAACATCTATCTGCTGGTCAAGAAGTAAAACGCCCGATTGTCAAATGGCAGGAACCATGGGTGGTTGGTAGTGTTTTGCGGAATCGGGAGAGGGCATGTATAGATGTTGCGAGGAGAGGCTGTGAGAGCGGGGTGATGGGGGAAGAGTGGAGTTGTACCAGCCGGGTTACCTACGTGCTACACTGCATGAGGTTGAACGAGTAGTGTATGATAGAATGGTGATTGCATTTCTTGTTTTGTGGTCGATACTCGGTGGAGTCTGTATACATTGGGAGCAGACAATAAATGCTGTGGTTCAGTCACTGAGCATACCTGCTGAAGAGTCTAAGTAAAGTATAGGTCGCTATATATTCGCAAAAACAGAACACTCGAAGAAAAGAGAAAACAAAAGAGTATACCCAAATAATGACGTAAGCCGGCAGTAGTAGTCAACGCGACGGTTACGCTCAGGGTAGGGAAGGACAGGGAGGAGACCCGGCTCAAGCATAACATTGTATGTAATCTAATGGGCTGAATGATACACTTCTCTACTCTTACCAACATTCCCTCAATCTGAGAAATACAACAACCACTCCCTGCATAACATTCCAACTGGATATCGATCCTTTTTCCCCATCATGGACGAACTGGACCAACTACCCACCGTCCTCTCCCTCCCATCCAACTTGCCATACCCAATCACCATTTCCAAATTCCTTGTCAAGCCCGGAACAACAGTTGAAAGAGGTCAAAACATTCTCTCGTACTCGTACTATGTCGATGGACGCTTGCTCCGCGAAGCCGGTGATTCCGGTAGTGTAGCGAGCGGGAAGAAGAGGAAACAGGGGGATGATACGTTAATTGCCATGTGGCAGAGCTCAGTCAAGGGTGAAGTAGTTCAGTGGGATGAGAGTATAAGGGAAGGGATGACGGTTTATGGTCCTGGGTAAGTTCGGGGAGTTGGGATTGCCGGAAAGGTCGCTAAAGCTTGTGTGTTGATATCTTGCGCAGACAACGAGCAATTCATATTCAGCAGCCTTGTTCACACCCTGTTCAGTTTAGCGGAATGTGTGCACTCTGCGGAGCAGATCTTTCCACGTAAGTCAGTCCGAACACCATACAAGTTTCCGGCAAAGACTGAAATAACGCGTTTGTAACTTCAGGCAGGATTACATTTCCACATCGCAGGCAATTGATGTATCGTCATACGGCGGCGCACCTTCCCGCTCTGCAAGACCGTCAGAAGGAGCAAATCAAGGCATCGAAATCTCTCACGACGACTCCAGGGTCAAAGTATCCTACGATGTATGTAAAGCCTGCTCCTGTCTTGGCCTTCAACGCACGCTCATCTTTCAGTCACCAAACAGCAAGCCCACAAGATCGCCCTGGAAGCGCGCGTCAAGCTGCTCACTGAAAAACGACTGATACTCGTAGTCGATCTGGATCAGACAATCATCCACGCGGCGGTTGATCCGACCATCGGGGAATGGTTGGACGAGTGTTTTGGCAAGGGATCAAATGTTTGCGAACTGCGAGCTGGGGTCGGTGGACACCCGGAGATGAGCGTAGTTGAAGCACGAGGTCCACAAGAGAACCAGAACAGCGCCGACGACTCGGCGGTCAAGGTAGATAAAGATGTCAAGATGGATGGACAGAGTGAGGAGAAATCTGGGAAAGAGGAAAAGAAGCCAGACAACCCGAATGCGGATGCGATTCGAGACGTTTTTAGGTTTCAGCTTCCCAACGAGCTGCCACCCCATTTGAAGGGCAAATACAGGCAGGTTATCCGACATGAGGATATGTGCTGGTACTATATCAAACCGAGGTGAGCCGTAAGCTTGACACCCATGCTAAGGATAGGCTAACCTTGTCCTCTCCTCAGACCCGGTCTACCAGAATTCCTGGAGAAAATGTCCAAGCTGTACGAGATGCATGTTTATACTGCCGGATCTCGGGCGTACGCCAATGCAGTTTGTAAAGGTATCGATCCCCAAGGAAAGTACTTTAGCGAGAGAATTTTGAGCAGGGATGAAAGTGGCAGTAAGTTTCCTTGAGCCATCAAGTGACGATCGCTAAAGCTGACAAACGTGTCCTAGGTGCGGCGGTGAAGAACTTGAAGAGGCTGTTCCCGACTGATCAGAGCATGGTAGTCATCATCGACGACAGATGGGAGGTATGGAGCCATGGTCCGAATCTGGTCAAGGTCGTACCCTGTATGTCCCCCAAGCGTTCAGAAGTACACCACTATCACACTAACGCACAGTGTCTACAGTTGACTTCTTCGTCGGCATGGGTGACATCAATTCAACATTCGTCAAGCCGAGAGCAACAGACGTCCCCTCTATTCGAGGTTCCGCCCCGCCCGACATTGCAGAACAAGACGACGATGCCTCTTTACAGGACCAAATCGCGCTGAAGAGAGCGAAAGCATTGGAAGATCAAATGGAGGCGAGACCATTGAAGAAGAAACAGGAAGAGCTAGAAAAGCAAGCGGAAAGCCCTGCTCCGACGACTGAGGCGCCGGGTAGTGAAACCAAGGAGACCGTGTCGGCGGATGCACAGAGCAGTTTCAGTGATTCGCCGACTGTCAATGGTAGTAGCAGCGAGAGCATCCCGCACCACCCCAAGCAGGCTTTATTGAAGAATGATGACAAGGAACTCAGGCGTGTGGATATGGTATGTAGCTTCTGACAATCCGAATAGCAGGGGCAGGCACTAATGCAAACTTGCGCCTTAGGTCCTCCGCGAAATCCACGGTAGATTCTTTGACGCATTATCTCAATCAAAGAGCGGGCTTCGAACAGCCCCTTCCTCGGAACCAGATCCAAATGTCTTGTTCGACGTCAGAGTGAGTTAGCGCAGTGCTCGTGCGTGAGCAATACGCTTTGGCGCTTACCGACCTTGCCATCTAGCATATAATACCCCATATGCAGAGAAAAGTTCTTCGTGGATGCGTAATCTGCTTTTCGGGAATCATTCCCCTACAACAACCGCCGCAAGAGTACGTCGAAAGCTGAATTGCTTGATGTTTGGCTATGCTGACAACGTCACCTTTACAGGAATGAATACTGGATCCTGGCAAATATGTTTGGAGCCAGTTGCACTCAACGATTATCCTCTAGAGTCACACATCTAGTCACCGGACAGGTGAGTACGGACCATGCAGCTAGGGGTCAAAACTTACCGCCACCTTGCTATCAGATGGACACTCAGAAAGTTGCCGAGGCGATTCGAAAGCCGGGAATCAAGGTAGTCTGGCGCGATTGGTTAAAGCACTCTGTCGACATGTGGCTTCGTCAACCTGAAGAGCCTTATCAAATCCGCCCAAAGTCTACGACGTCACCCTCAAAGTCTGAGAAAACGGAATTTGCAGAGTCCAAGACCCCACCGGGAAGCCCGCCACGGTCGCCCGTTGTTGATACTGACCCCAGTACGCCGAATACTGGGAGCGTGGTACCAGTTGAAGGTGATTTCATGCTCGATTCCAATGAGCTGGAAGACATGGACAAGGAGATGGAAGATTTACTGGCCGATGAGGATGAGACGGGTTCCGAGGCGACTGATCGCGATTCTGACGATACAAGTGTCACCGAGAGGTAAGCTCTTCACCGCCGTAGCTCAGAGCTGTGCTGACATTATGCGCGTAGTCGACCACCGACACCAAGTAACAGGAAAAGGCCACGAAAATCAGGGTTAAGCGAGGCCGCCACCATTCCCGGCGAGGGTTCTGAAAGGATTACGAAACGAATCAGGCGTGTCCGAGATACACGGGACGACGCCGAGACCGAGTTCGTGGATCACGAGGAACACGATGTAGAGGAGGACTATGAAGAGTATCCAGATGAAGGGAATGCGCCGCATCTCTCGGATTTCGATGAGAGCGACGATGAAGCGGACGAAGAGGAAGCAGCTGGAACAGCAATTGAAGCTGCTGACATGGTGAGTTCGGACGTCTTGGATTCTGCAGTTTCGCCATGCTAAGACTAGACGGCGCGTTCCAGGTGAATACCGAGCTGGCGAATGCCGAAGCAGTCAGTGATGCAGCTATGGGAGGACCCGGGTCGACAGAGAACAGGCTACCAGCGACATGATCAGATGACAATTCCCTGATGCGTGTGTACCAGTGTACACACGCTTGTAATTATATACGCATGAGATAAGCATAGGCACTATTCCGAGGTCGATCTAGTTGCTGTGCCCTTCCGGAAATGGCCAGTACATCTGTCATCAGCAAATCACTCGTAGAACGCAACTTCCATTCCCGAAAGCTTCCCGAATTTCGGAACAAGATGAACGCGCTGATCAAACGCGCGTGCCGCATGTGAATTTCATTTTGTGCGCGTCGATTGGTGAGACTGAAGAGGTTGGAAGATTGAACATTGAATATTGACATCTTCATATCTTCCTTGATGTGATCCCACTCATACTGTACCAATCCCCAGCCACAGCGGTACTGAGGCATAGAAGTTGGCTCAGACCTTTTGTTTCAGGCATCATCATGTTCAAAGCCACGTCTCGTACAGCGCCGCCTCCGGCACCGTATGCAGAAACTTCACGACCAGGCAGCAGTCGAAGACGGTCCAGCGATGGTGGTCACAGGAATCTGAAATATCCCTACAGACTCAACTTGTAAGTGGAAGCTTAGCATGAGCGATCACCCTCGTGGGACTGATTAGATGACATCAATTTTGCGATAGCTATACATCACCGCCAGCACTGGACATCACTCTTGAAGAGTTCGAGACATTTGCCATCGCTCGGCTGAAGGGTGCGTTGTGAAGGAATTTGGCAGCTGTCATGGCCAATCCTGATTTGATATTTGCACATCAGTGCTATCCGCTATACATTCGTTACAAGAACGCTCACTCCCACCCGCACAATTTCGAGAGCTGATATCGACCCAGATCAAGACTCACTTGCCGCTGTCCAGCAACACAGCAAGAAACGTCGATGTAGATGAAGAAAGGCGAGGTGACGAAATTGGGCATTGGATATTACGTCTAGCGTTCTGCAGAAGGTGAGTTTCGATGTCGTGTTCTCACTCGCTCTCCAACCTGACTCTTTGCAATCCTGCAGTCCGGATCTACGCGATAAATTCATACGCACAGAATTAGAGCTGTTCAAGCAGAGATTCGACTCGGACGATCAGCACGAGCGTTCTCAGTTCTTGAAGAGCTTGAATTTCGACTGGACAGTGGTAGATGATACGGAAAAGAGGGTTTACGAGAAGCAGTTGAAGGCATGTATGCCTTGGAGCGCGCAAAGAGATGGACAATTCGCTAGCGAGTCTTGGGTAAAGGTATGTCGTTTCTGTTTCGACTGTGATATCGTCATGCGCCCCGAATCCGGTTAACCCCTTCTCGTGTTAGGTGCCATGGTATACCGTGCCCGATCTTGTTGGACCTCGAAAGGTGTTTGTCAAGGGCGGAAACGCATATGTTCCTCAGAGTTACCAAATCAGCTTGGTCTTGCAAGCGTTCAGAAGCAATCTCGAGCGAGCCTTGGAGGTATGTGCGTTCTATATATCATCTTAAACTACAACTGACAAATCTTGTCCTGCAATTACAGTTGACAGCAAAATCACTCCCCCGAATGGATGAAGACGACCGTCTAATGCCAATCCTCGCCCATCTTGCCCAATCTTTCCTCTCCAACGTATCTATCGAGAGCAACTTCTTCGGTGATGCTGATGACGATCCAAACAGCACTCGAATAACAGCGGATATGATTGATGCCTTGGCCGTGAAGCATTTCCCGGCATGCCAGTACAACCTGTGGAACAGGCTAAAGCGAGATCATCATTTGAAGCATTTTGCGAGGCTACAATTTGGGTTGTTCTTGAAGGTATGTGGCTTCGTGTTTTCTATTTGGCTTTACACTTATTTCCATTTTTTGATAGGCACTTGGTTTGCCTTTGGAGGAAGCTTTGGTATACTGGCGCAGAGGCTTTAGCCAGCTCACGGATGACAAGTTTCAGAAAGAGTACAAGTATAATATCAGGCATAGTTATGGTCAAGAGGGAAAGCGAATGAACTACCCTGCAAAAAGGTTTGGGTGATTTCACAGAAGACGCGAACCGCATCCCCGCTGATCCTGTCTGCCTCGTAGCTGTCAACAGATTCTCACAAGTAACCAGCCCGGCGCTCAAGACTCGCATGGATGCCCGTATCGTCATTTCGCACCAGAAACCTTGCAAACGTTCCTCTCCCAACACTACTCCATCAGCACCGGATCACCGGAAATGCGAGAGGTCATGGATCAAGTCAAGAAGCAGCACTACCATCTTGCATGCACTAGGGTGTTTGAGATTACTCATCCAAAAGATGTCAAGAAGGGAGAGGGGCTTGGAGAGGGCGTCAGTGTCAGTCATCCAAACGAGTACTTCAACAAGAGTTGGGGTTATGAGAAGTGAGTATTGCCGAGCCATCATTAGCCGTGCCGTGGTCTGTGCTGAACCCGTGATATTCTGCAGAGGAATTTCCAAGCCAAAGACAGAACCCATGTCCGACGATATGCACCTGGATTAAGAGTACCGTTGGCCATATTTCGAAGTCTTGATCATTGTATTTTGAGGGTGTTATGCCGCGGCGTTGTACATTATGTTTCAATGTTTCCAGCCTGCCCGAGTACAGTTTTCTTCCCGCTCTATCGTTTCGGATTATGCTAGCGACCGCCTCCCGGCGCCTCGAGGTAGTTCACAAGATTGAGATATTGATGAATCCATTCGAGCTTTGTCGTTACTGGTTGAATAACGGTCGTTCGTCGTCAGCATTCAGAAGCGCTAGGTTACCGCCTTGAAGTTCCAACTCTGGCCGCTGCGCGTTGTTGGTAATTTCGAGCAAACGCGTTGGTAGCCAGCTTTCGTTCTATCCATCTATCCAGACTCCATTTCACATCATCATCTGCAACTACCTACTCTTTTCGTGCATTCTCTACAACAGAAGAGCTCAACTCACACCGTACAACCCTTCAATATGTCCTCCATTGAACTTATCAACCCAAGGGCGGAGAGCATCCGTCGGACGCAGGCTCTCCAGGTCAACACCATGGGTGCAATCGGTCTTGCCAATGTCGTCAAAAGCAATTTGGGACCTCGAGGTACGATCAAGATGTTGGTAGATGGGAGTGGCCAGATCAAGATGACCAAGGTGAGTCTTTTGACAACGGCAATTCGCGGCACCCTGGAGCGGAATTGATGTTCAACTTCTAATGTAATAGGATGGAAAAGTGCTCTTGTCCGAAATGCAGATCCAGGTGAGCACTCGTGACGTTCCGCCACTTGTCTGAAGTCCTGCTAATGGAGCGTCTTTAGAACCCGACGGCTGCCATGATTGCAAGAACAGCGGTAGCGCAAGATGAGCAATGTGGTGACGGAACAACTTCGGTTGTGCTTTTGGTTGGAGAGCTGCTCAAGCAGGCTGATCGATACATCTCGGAAGGAGTGCATCCCCGTGTGATTGGTGAAGGTTTCGATATTGCCAAGAAGGAGGCCTTGAAGGTGAGTTCCAGCGCGTTCGGGAGGCATGGCGCCAGATCTCATTTCCCTACGTCTACGTCTACAGTTCTTGGAAACCTACAAGATGACTCCTGAACTGGATCGAGCCATGCTCATCGCCGTCGCTCATACCTCGCTTGCAACAAAACTTCATGCAGCTCTCGCTACTCAACTTGCAGCAGATATCACCGACGCTGTTCTCGCCGTCCGCACAATCGACGAAACCGGCCAACCCGAACCCATTGATCTGCACATGGTGGAAATCATGAAGATGCAGCACAAGACTGATACGGATACGACGCTTGTGAGGGGTTTGGTATTGGACCACGGAGCGAGGCATCCGGATATGCCAAAGAGGGTTGAGAATGCATTCATTTTGACGCTGAACGTTTCTCTCGAATACGAAAAAACGTAAGCAGGTCTTTGGACGCGTGCCCCGTGCTCAGACTAATACGCCCCGCTGAATAGTGAGGTCAACTCGGGATTCTTCTATTCCTCTGCGGAGCAGCGAGAAAAGTTGATCGAATCAGAGAGGAAATTCATCGACGACCGATTGCGCAAGATTATCGAGTTTAAGAACGCAGTTTGTGACCGGGAATTGGGCAAGGACGGACAGTCGGCAGACTCAAAGGAGAAGGAACACAGTTTTGTCATCATCAACCAAAAGGGTATCGACCCGATGAGCTTGGACGTCTTGGCCAAGAATGGTATCTTGGCTCTGCGACGGGCAAAGCGGAGGAACATGGAACGGTAAGTGTGCACCACAAGAGGAACTACATTCTTCTGTTAAACGGCCTTTCCATAGTCTGCAATACGCATGTGGTGGTACTGCTCAAAACTCGGTAGAAGACTTGACACCAGACGTTCTAGGTTACGCGGGTTTGGTCTACGAGCAAACCCTAGGAGAAGAAAAGTACACTTTTGTCGAACACGTCAAGGAGCCCAAGAGTGTGACTCTGCTGGTCAAGGGTCCCAACGCACACACCATTCAGCAAATCACCGATGCTCTGCGTGACGGTCTTCGATCAGTCAAGAACGCCATCGAGGACGAATCGCTCATTCCTGGAGCTGGAGCATTCGAGGTAGCATGTGCGGAACATTTGACGAGTAGCAGTTCAGGAGACGCCAAGGGAAGGCAGAAATTGGGAGTCAAGGCATTCGCCGAGGCAATGTTGATCATCCCCAAGACCTTGGCCGCAAATGGCGGATTCGACGTACAGGATGCTATTGTTGCTTTGCAGGCAAGTCGCGCTACATTCGGTCGATAGATGACGATCACTAACTATGCACTCTCTCGATCTTCTAGGAGGAAGCCGCGGAAGGTCATGTTGTCGGTTTGCACATTCAGACGGGCGAACCATTCGATCCGACTGTGGAGGGAGTGTGGGACAACTACCGTGTCAAGCGTCAAATGATTCATTCATGGTGAGTCCGCTTCAAACAGACCAGTAACGACGTGATGATTGACATTTTCGTGCTTTTCAGTTCTGTCATCGCTACCAACCTCTTGAACACGGACGAGATTCTACGTGCAGGTCGATCGTCGTAAGTCTATTCTGCCGGACAATTTTCATCTACCTTCTTCCCTGACACCCTCTCTTTTGCGTGGCTTGACACAGCCTCAAACCTGACGGAGCATAGATGCGCGAAATAGGACAGAATTCACCGGTGTAATAACTACCGCAGACGAGATGTATTCTTACTTAATCACATGCGCCATACCGCAGGAAGCATCTCCGAAATTGAACGCACCCCTCACAATCCGCATGAATCGAACCAGCTAACGCACCCTGAAGTCAAAGCCGACGTTCGGCAAATTGACTCAGCTCACACACTATCCTTTCCCGACAGACTCATTTCCTTGGCATCCACGTTGATATTCGCAATAGTTCTGAACTTTAGTTTTTTTAGCCGATTTTGCTCATGAAGCGTTCATCATACGCGCTGTGATGGGTTCATCGCGAGTCTCACTAAGTCTTACTAGCTGTTCCACTGCGCTTGATCCACATAACCTGGACTGCGAGCCGAGTCACCGAACTGTTCGCCGCATGCAGATATGCCCGAACCTGCTGTCGAATCGCGGTGGTGAGAAGGGTAGTCATAGTAGAGGGTGGAGTTGTGTTTTCACACCTGTGGACGGCTGACTAGCTTACAAAACTAGCCAGGACACACAGCAAAGACTGTAGCGATGTCCGGGTGAGGAACTCCGGTCGTTGTGACGGTCCTACCAGAGCAGCTCCTGCAGCGCGCAGCGCTACTTTTGCGCCGATCTCGAAGTTTCTCAAAGTTGGCGATGATACAGCTGCGAATAGCCGACGATAAGATAAAAAGGTACACTCGTTGTTTCCGCTCGCATTTCCGCAGCTATTTCCGCCGATTGATGACATCCCGCTATAGCGACACGTAATCTACCTTCTTCGCTGCGCCGCAGTCGCAACATTCGCAGCTCGTGTATATCAGCTGCGATGACCTGTGTGTGTTGAAGCCTTTGTAGGCATCTACCATCGCAGTCTCCACTGCGCACTGTGCATTTCGCGTGACTTGTACAGCGGCAGCTCCACATAGCTGGGTTCAGCCACGGAAATTTTGGACATATAACCATCTGCTTTCCCGCATTGTTCTCTCGCCGCCTCGTCGCGAATTTCTCAATTCGCCTGTATCGAACGGCACAAATACTCAACCAGTAACAGCAACATTTTTGCCACTATGCTCGGACTCGGTGGTAAAGAGTTCGAAAGGGACGAAAGATTTGCAAGTACCCTTCCGGTGGTTGCAGAGAAGGGTGACATCGAAGAAGTGTCTGCGCAAACCGCACCCAAACAAACCTTATCTTCCCGTTTCATCAACAAATATCGAAGGCTCCCTCTGCTCGCTAAACTCATCAGTACATTGGCTTGTCTTTGGATCGCTTTCACCAGTATGCGCTTTGTTCATTCCCGAATCTCTGGTTCTCACCACCGCCACGGAATGGGCAAGTGGAGCCGAGGAGGAGACGGTTATGAAAGGTATGACCCGATGGAAGAAGTGAGTGCGCTTGGTTATCCTTTTCTACAGCATGGTATTGGCCGACTAACTCTTCGCTCTAGCCCGTTGCCATAGATGTCACCTTTGCCGCGACTGCGCTCGACTTTGAAGACGCCTCGATTAAAACTTCTCGCCCTCTCTACCTTCAGCCATTCCAGATGCTGGATGTCGCTTGGGGACAAGGCGCCAAAGGTTCGCTGTATGTCAAGCGAGACGACGGTATCGAAGGAGACCAGCCTTACGTGGTGGTTCAGTCCATCGACGATCTTGAAGCTTCCGACTTCCAAGTTTCCATCGAGGCTTCTGCAACCTCGGACCGTCTTACCCTTCGATTCAAGGCTTCCGACTCATCCGACAATGTCGAGCGCACTTACAATGCTGTTCTCACCGTTCCGTCGACCTTTGAGGAAATTCCTTCCATCAGCATTCGAGGAGCCGAAGCGTCTCTTAATGTTGCACAAGGTCTCGAACACGTCAAGTTCCGCTTCTTGGAAATCGACAGTCTAGTCAGCGAGTTCAAGTCGGACAACCTCAACGTTGGTGTACTTCGAGTCAACAGCGAAACCGGCGACATCTCTGGCACTTTCAACGTCAGCCATGAACTCGATTTGAGGACCACCACGTACGTTGTCTACTATCTTTCTATTCTTCTGGTTTACTAACGATATTGTGCGTCATCTGCAGCGGGAACATCTCGGCAAAAGTCTTTTTGGAAGCTCCTCATTGCCCTCCAGGCCACGGTCCTCACCACGGCAAACACCCCAAGAAGGGTGGCAAGCATGGAAAGCATGACAAGCACGGAAAGCACGACAAGCACGACAAAAAGCATTCTACTACGCCCAATAAACGGTGGTTCCAGGATGCCGACGAACAGGAACTTGAGCTTGGCTCGGAACACTTTGAAATTGTTGATGCGGACCCTTTCGACAATGCGAACCAATCTCCGGAATTCAGCGAACATCATCGTCCTGGACCGCCTTTCCCTCCGCCGCCGCATCATCCGGGAGATCGCAGACCGCCTTTCCCACCTCACGCACCAGGACATGGTAAACACAAGCACGGTCACCACCCTCCCCCGCCTCCTATGGTCAGAGTTCGAGCGGTCTCAAGTACCGGCGGTATCGACGTCACCTACTTGAATCACTTGAAGCACGCGGCTTTGATCTCATTCGTCCATAGTGACACTGGTAAAGTTCAAGTCAAGCTTGCCGAGGAGTACAAGGTTCGTTGTGCTTTTTTAGCGTTTCTTCTGGCAATATACTGACACTGCATTAATGGAACGCAGGGTAAATTCAAGATTGGCGTCAAGGTCGGCCAAGTTATTCTCGCCGACGAACGGGAAAAGACCGTGATCATTGATCGGGAAGTCAAAACTCCGACTGGAGCCTTCATTAAAGGTTTCATCAAGCCCAAGGGCAACGGTACCGATGCTCCTTCCGAGCATGACAACGACCGACCTGTCCACGATGACTCTCGATTCGATGTCGAGCGAGACTTTGACTTTGCGCGACTGATGAGTGGAACAGGGTGAGTTTTCATTTGGCTTGTTGCACTCTGCTTCCTCTTGCTGATATTGCGCCGCTTTTTTCTTTGCAGTCTTATGGGAGGACTGGAATCTCCTCACAGGCGCGGAGATCAACCCGAACGACGAGAAATGAAGAAGCGAGGGTTCTTCGACTTTGGCAGGTTCCCTCCTCCTCCCCATGGACCACCTAGGGGTCCGCACGAGCCTCCTCATGCGCCTGACGGCCCTCCCCATGGTCCTCCGCCTCATGGCCCGCCCCATGGTCCACCTCATGGCCCACCTCATGGCCGCTTTCCTGGACCTCCCCCACCTCCTCCTGGATTCGGTTTCTCGGCCGCTTTCAGCATCGTTGGTGAGGTCAAGCTCATTGTCTAGGTCAACGGCTCGAGCTACCATCATTAGAAACTTTCGTATTCAGTAGAACACCAAATGTTGTTGTTGTAACCATATTCCAAATCAAACCGTTGTGAAACCAAACTGTATATTGGAAAAAATACCCCACAAATGATGCAGATGCTCGCTTTTTGGGGGAGCAGCAGTTGAGTGGCAGAATTGCTGTTTTGCTGGAACAACACGGCGTGCCGCCTGGAACCAGCCACGCCTGAATCTGGTACACAGGTGACCGGCAAGCGGCATAGTCTAGTGGCAAAGTAGCTGTTGCATATGGTAAGCACGTGTAGGTAGGTGAGGGTAGGCAGGATATTATACAAAAAGCGAAGAGCGAATGCATAGTGGCTTGCATAGGTAGTGAACCGTGAATGGTGCCCCCACCTCGAAGAAGCCAGCATTCACTTCGATCACAAGCTTCAGATTCGAAGTTACAGTAAGAACATGTCACAAGGAAAGACGTTCTTCTGTCCTCATTCCCCCCTTCTGCATCCAGTTTAGACGACAAATACCTCCGACCAGCATTCTTTCAGCATGGATTCATACCCCTGGGAACCTGCACAAACAACTAGCGGCATTGTCAAGGATCCGACGGTAGGAGCGCGCTTGGTGCCGAAGAGTGTCAGGAAAGATGGAAGGTGCGTATTATTGTAGCTCCAAACTTTATCACAGTGCACCATCCTCACATGCTCTGCCTTGCTCACAGTCAGAGAAAAGAACTCCGAATCCGTGACGGCTATGTTCCCCTTGAGGATCGAGTCGCCTACAAGTCACGCGGCAAGCTCGAAGCCGAACGTCTAAAGGGGTTCGTTCCCGGTGCGACATCAGCCACTCCATCCACATACGCCATCCCCTCCGGTAAAGCAAACGATCCAACACAAGGCATGTCTAAAGCCCAAAAGAAGAATTATCAGAGGAAGATCAAGAAACTAGAGGAAAAGACGGCGAGGAATTGGGATTCAGAGGACGATGATGATGATGAGAGTGATGATGACGACGACCGAGGTGCATATAAAGCAAAAGACCCGAGCGAACTCAACGACCAGTTCGACGTACACGAGGATTCTGATGACGCTCAACTAGATGCTGCCATTGACGACATTGAAGTCCCAGAACTTGGTGTCAAGCCGGAATTTGGTGTGGGGTTCAACAAGCAGCGCGATATGGTGAAAGGGTCTAGCCGACCTGAAACAAAACCTTCCGGCATCGCTCGTCCGCCGCGACCTGGAGGCATCTTTAGAGATCTTGGACTGAAGCCAAAGAGTAGTACTTCGACAGATACGTTGACTACACCATCGACAGAGACTACCAGACAAACCAGCTCAACTCCTCCTAATCCACCAGCAACGAAACCGGTACCTGCTCCTCCCGCAGCAAACACCACTAGACCCAGCAGCAGTCAATCAAAACGAACTGTTCCAGGCGCGGCATCAAAGCCGTCCACCAGCTCAGGGGGCAAAGATTCGCCTCGAGCACGACCGGAAGTCAAGGTTCGACCAGGGCACAGTTTGGCGGGTATGATGAAGCAGTTGGCGGTGCAGGATACAACGCCTGGTGTCCGACGATGAGTGGTGGGTGTGCAGGAAGGAAATAGGAATCATTGGAAAGGTGTCGCGGGGGGAATGTGATGTAGATGAATCACTCGTTCAGTGCGAAGAACAGGTACAGTAGAGAAGAGGTATCAAGCGGAACGAGCCGTATGTTACGGGGGTTGTACTTTGCCAACAGATGTGTAATACCGCAGCTTTCGCTGTGGATTGTGCATATAACTATCGTCGAGCAGTGTTACAATCTGCAATCGGGGATGTCTACAGGACAACTTGAACTACACGTAGTTGATATGCGGAGGCGTACCCTGCGACGGTGTACGAGATCCTTCCCTAGACCCCGTCTCACCCAGCCGCCTCGCCAATTCATTCTGCCACTCTTCTTGACGTACCGACTGGACGAGCTCGTTGACTGGTAAAGCCGGATGCGGTACGCCGTTTTCATCGAGGTATTCGCGCGACCAGAGTTCATGCAAAGTGGGTCTCGAGACGGAAGAATCGGTGGACCGATCCGTCGTGCTGCTTCCCGGATCGTGTCTCACTGTTCCTCGCCAAGGCAGGCGTGAGCCGGCAGTTCGTGTATCGGAGAGAATGGCAGAGCCTAGTAACGGAGCATCGTCTCGCGTCCTCCGAAAATGGGCTCGCCAGGAGGCTCTTATCTGTCCGATCGCCGGTTCAAACGACATTAGCCACGCAGACTCGGGGTCGCTCGTCGCGCCAGAAGTGAGCTGTGATGATGGCGCTATGGCAAGCACACTATCGGAAGTTATCGTCATCCCGAGGGATTCGTACGAGTCGAGAACGCGCTCGAGCCCGGCACGGGAGGCCGAAGCGGACACATCGCCAAGTCGTGTTGTCGCTGTTACGGCTGCTACTGCCAACGTCGAGTTGCGAGGATACAAATCTGCGCGCCGCTCACGGATCTGGTACCGCATGAAGTTTCCAGCGGTCAAGCTGCCAAGTCCTTGAGCGCTCTGCCTCACGTGCGCCGATGTACCCCATGGCGCAGGCTGAGCATCAGTTTCAAACGCTTCGATCCTGACTCGGGAATGCATCCAGGGTCCCAAATGCGCACGTAGCCTCGTCCGAGGCGTAGTAAACTCAATCTCATCCGCACGGACAAACGCATCGTCGTCTGGTGGACTGGTGGCAAAGTCGAATCCGATAATCCGGGGCAGTAGCGTCATATCGACCGCTCTATGCCGGATCCCTGTAGATGCGGGTTCTGCCTCGGATACCCAGCGGACCCAGAAACCGGCACTTGCGCCTGCTCGTCGTGGTCTACTACTGCCATTCCCCGTCAGTCGCATCCAGCGGGACTGTGTTCCGTCTCTTCCACCGGGCAACATTGACAAACATCTCGCCACCAACTCTCGATCCGGTTCTCGCGCAGAGCTTGGACGAAAGACGATCGTCCCGTCGAAATTCACGTCGAAACTGTTGACATTGTCGATATTAAGCACAAACGCAATCGGTAGAGGAGAAAGCCGGGGACGCATATGCGGATGATGTACACTGCGGTTGTACGGAAAACTCGGACGACGAGCCAACTGCTGATGCGGCGGCGGCGGCGGCGGCGGCGGCGGCGATGATGCATCATCCCGGGAAACATCCGGCGACGTTGTGCGAATCAACAACCGTGGACCCTCACCTTCCGATCCTAAACCTCGTGGTGCGACCGCTGATCTGCCCATGATTCCTTGCCGTTCATCACGCGACCGCAACGAGCTCCTCGCGAGCGCCAACATTGCCATATTCCCGCGCGCAACTTCTAGTCGGTCGTTAAGCCTCGTCACGGTATTCTGTAACGCACGTAGTTCTGCAATCGCGCGCGGAGTGAACGACGCATCCGTCGTCGTCGTCGTCGTCGTCGTCGTCGCGTTCATCGTGCTACTGCTGATCGACGTCGGCGTATCTGGGGTTCTAGACGTATCGGAAGCGGGAGTAGTAGTTGTCATTGTTGTTGTTACCGAGGGGATCAGGCGAGGTGTCTCCAAGCGAGTATTTCGATTCCGTACGCTAGACCGGGAAGCAGGAGCAGGAAGGCGTAACTGATCTTCCATTGTAGCAGCCGTAAACACCTCGGCTTCCTCTGCCATCTCCCGAACACGTTCTCGAGTCGCCTCGATCAGCGTAGGGTACTCGTCCTGATCTAGCGGGACAATGGTGGAACCGCGTTGTCTGCCGCCGGTAGCGCCGCTGATAGGAAGGAACAACGGTGTCCGTTCGTTCAGTGTTGGAATATCACCACCACCACCACCACCACCATCACCGCCGCCACCAGGCGAGTTTCTACGCCGGGATGCGATGGTTTCTGTAAAAGTTGTTGTTCCACCAGGTGGACTATTTGCGAAATTCCGCCACGGTCTGTCGGTGGTGCTGGGACTAGTGGTGGTGCTGGCGGTAGCTGCTGCAGCACGTCGTTCTCTCAAAGCTTCACGAACAACAGCGAGCGCTGCGGCCGCTGACGGGGTCGCTACAGTGGAAGGTATCGTAGGTGTAGGCGTACGTGACCCGCCTATCCGTGGGTCCCAGGAATCCCTCGCCGCGGTTCTCTCCCGATCAACAACGACCCGTCCTCTACTCGTCATCCGATCATACTCGAACGGTTCGGCGAAAAGAGCAGCACGTGAAGCTGTTGCTGCTGCTGCTGCTGCTGCTGCTGCTGCTGCTGCATTTGCGTCTCGGGCGCGACGCGCTCGTGAGGGTTCCGTTTCGATCAATGTCGGTCGAGGTTGAGTTGTAGGTCGGGGTAGGGGCAGGGGGAGGGACATGATCGTTTGATCCGAGTCGTTTGTATTCGCACGGGGTCGGAAAGGAGGGGTAGATTCTTCGTGCGCTCGAGATTGAGTCAGAGCCGACGTGGAAGCATGTGCTGATGATGCGTGGTGGTCTCTTTCAGTTTGTGTGGTTGAAGCGGATCTAGGCTCTGCGCGTGGTCTGGTGATTGCCGCTGCCAGTCTCGCCGCACGTCGTTCCTCGGCCGTTCCGTACATCTCGGCCAGTCCTGATCCTGATTTGGTAGTTGTTTCATCAGCAGGGACTCGTGTGACGAGTCGAGAGGTGCTGTTTGTGAAAGTGGTGGTTGGAAGAGGTAGAAGCCAGCGTCGACTCGGTTGCGAAAGCATGCCTTTTGACGATCGGTAAACTTAGTACGAGGTATTCCCGCGCAAGATCCCTGTCTCCACTGTCCGTACTCACCATCCCTATCCCTCGCCTGATGCTCCTCTCCTTCTTCTCTGATTCCATCTCCATCCTCATCTTCTGCCGAAATACCTCTCTCCAAGTCTTCCGCACGCGATCTAAGCCTGCTGACCTCTCGTCCGAGCGCCTCTACGCGGGAATGCAAGTTGTCACGAAGACCCTGCATAGAGGTCAGAAAGGCGGTATGATTGTCCATCTGGTAGTTTTAATAAAGGGGCCAAGGATGGTAAAGTAATGTAAAAAGATGTGAAAACGTCAAAACTAGTCGGTTTCTTCTGGCTGCGTCATTCATTCTTGATTCCTCCATGATTTGTATCCGCTTGTAACGGTGAGACAACCACTCTCCATAGTCTGATTTTTCAATCTTTTCCCTTTTATTCTTGCTCGCTCTTCTTTTACTTGAACGACCGTTGACTCTCTAAGTATAATGTTTGCTGCAAAACTCAAACAGGATACGACGCATACCGCTGTCCCCATTGGCATCGAAAATGTAGACCCGGTTCCTGCCCTTGGTGGACCGATCGAGAGTACTCCGTCTGGAAATGGCTCTGGAGGTGGGATTACTGCCCTTGTAACTGGCGCGATGGAGAACAAGTACGTCTAGTCTGTTTCATTGGTGTTCATTATTACTCATGCTTTCATCGTCTTCCCTCCAGTCCCTACTTTTCAGCGGGTGCTGGTCTTATGGTACGTGCAGAGGAAGCTCAGAGAAAACATGGTGGTTCAAGGATCGGCATTCACGGCGCCAGGTCGTCAAAAGACTGGGGGCTCGACAATTCGCGCGATGGCTGCTTCCACTCGCCTTGCCGCACCGGATAACACTCGATTTCCCGATGAGAAAGACTTTTGCTCCCACTGACCTACTCGATCTTCCTACAGGGCATAGGCGTCGCACTCACCCTCCTCCGCAGATCCACCACCCTCGCCGCAACATTGGCACATCGTCGACTCCTCGTCACACTTGAAATCCCGTCAAAGGACCGTTCATACCCGTGGTTTCTCGAATGGATGGCCGCCAACGCGCCACCTGCTGAAAAGGTTTCCTTTTCCTCGCGCCTCCTCAGCGGGAGCGGGAGTGGGAGTGGGAAAGCGTCGTCGTCGGTGGAAGAGGTGGCACGTGGCAAGATGGTTGGGATGCGGAGTCATGAGTTGGCGGTGGAGACGACGTATAAGCAGCATGAGAATGGGAGTAGTGAGGCGTTGTTCAACCTCGTTCCCGGACCAGGGACGCATTACTTCAAGTACAAGGGCGCATGGATGCAGGTAATGTCTCTCTTACCAGCTGCATCGGACTCCGCCTGACCCTCCTCCTCCTCCCCGCCCCAGGTGAAACGCGAACGGGATAGCAAGCTCATGGATCTTCACTCGGGTACACCCTGGGAAACCATCACACTAACCACCCTCTCCCGGGACCGACACCTCTTCCCCTCGCTCCTCTCCGACGCCCGCGCGCTCGCCGATAAGGGAACCGAAGGGAAAACCGTCGTATACACTGCATGGGGGACCGAATGGCGTCCTCTCGGGAAACCACGCCGGAAGCGTGATCTCGGAAGTGTTGTCCTTGCTGATGGGGTCGGGGAACGTGTTGTCTCTGACCTCCGGAGGTTTCTCGGCCGTGGGAAATGGTATGCGGAGCGTGGGATACCGTATAGGCGTGGATACCTATTCCACGGTCCGCCAGGAAGTGGGAAAACTTCGTACATCCAGGCATTGGCAGGTGCCTTGTCGTATAATATCTGTTTGTTGAACCTCTCGGAACGAGGGTTGACGGATGACAAGCTCAACTACTTGTTGGGGATCGCACCGGAGAGGAGTTTCATCTTGCTCGAGGATATTGATGCGGCATTCAACAAGCGTGTACAAACAAGCGAAGACGGGTACGTGCGGGCTTTGCTCATCCTCCCCTCCCCGCGGTGGCTCATGATGCTCATCCGCCGCTCTGCAGGTATAAATCCGCCGTAACCTTTTCCGGCCTGCTCAACGCGCTCGACGGCGTCGCATCATCCGAGGAACGAATCATCTTCATGACGACAAACCACTACAACGCGCTCGACCCGGCCCTGATCCGACCTGGACGTGTCGATGTTCGGGAACTGGTCGACGATGCAATGCCCGAACAGGCAGAGCGACTGTTTATCAAGTTTTACGGTGGTCGTCCAGCGGCGGCGGTCAAGAAGACAGAGGCAGCTTCCTCGTCTACTCGCAACGATGACGATGACACGCAAGTGGACGTGCAGGGCACACCAGCGCAGCAAACCGACAAGGAAGAGCCGAGCCTAACAGACGAAGAAATCCGCATACTCGGCGCTCGTGTGAGGGATGTGGTCGAGGCCAAGATGCGCGGGAGGCAACGCGTGAGTATGGCGTCTCTGCAGGGACATTTCATACGGCATGCCGCGCGGGAGAGTTTGGGTACGTTGGACGAGTTGTTTAGTGAGGTAAAGGTTGGGGAGACGTAGAGGCGGAGGGCAGGACGGGCATTCGTAGTTTGTACGCGGTAGCATAGGTGATTTTGAAAAGAGACATGATTACGCTTCTCGTGAACCAGGCGAGCGGAATATGCTGGGAGATGATGATGTCGTTCTGCTGGGAAACTCGACTCCATGATCGGTATGGCCTCCTCCCTACGTATACATCTACAGAGTGTATCACTTGTTCTCATCAGCCTTGCTTTGAATAGCTCTTTGCATGAAATGAAAATGCCAGAAGAGCAAGAGACAAGTTATGTTATTGTAAAGCTGTTATTTGAAGATTGCCCTAAACTTGCGGAGATGACCGTCTCGCTTGGCATCATTCCTTTGATATGGCAGCTTACAGCTTACAGCTTATAATGGGACCATGCGGGCCAGGAATGACTCGACCAACAGAGACACTGCGAATTTCTTCATATCATCAGTATACATATATAGGTTCTGTGTTGAAAGCAGACCAATCACTTGCTATCGCAACTCACATATCCAACAATGTCAACTCCCTCGGCAACTCCCGCACCCGAGGCAGCCCAACAACAACAACAACAACCTTCCTCGATCCGCCTCGAGATCCTCAACCCACACACAACTCCTCCCTCAACATTTCACAGCATCTTCCATCTCCTCGCCTCCGCATTCGGGGGAAGCGGTGGCTCGTCTCCGATCTGGGATAACATGTACCCACCTCCTCGTCCGGCATTGGAGGAGCAAGCGGCTGTCGGAGCTCGTCAGCACGCTTGGGAGATCAAGAACCCGGATGTGGTTTATGTGGTTGCGCTTGGTTCGTTCCCTGATTGCGTGGATGGTGAGGAACGACCGTTGGGCCTTGCTATATGGGGTAAGCCTGGGTACCGATGGTCTGATTTAGTGGAGAGGAACAAGATGGGTGAGGAGGAGAGGGAAGCGTATGTTGGGTATAATTTGGAGTTTAGGAATGAATGGAGGAGGACGTTGCAGAGCCATCGTGATCGGTTGATGGGTGCTGAGTTGTACTGGTGCGTTGTCAGTTCCGGTTCATCCACACCACCGCAGCTCACGCTTACGACAATGACACTAAATCATGATTTACAGGTATCTAAGCGTCCTCGCCGTCGACCCAGCCTACCAGAAGTACAAAATCGGCTCCCAGCTAATCGACCACGGCCTCGCACTCGCAGACGCTGCTTCCCTTCCAGCCTTGCTCGAATCATCACCCGCTGGGAAACGGCTGTACGAGTCCCGTGGGTTTATCAAGGAGGGCGAGTATCCGAGTTGTACGACGTGGAAGGGGATGGAGGAGTTGCGGTTTCCGCTTTATAGGAGGCCTGCGGTCGGGAAGCGGGTGAAGGTGGATAGTGAGGAAGGGTTGGCGATGGAGTAGGTTGTACGTGTTTTAGATGATGGGTGATACTAGCATATCGCATGGAATGCCTGGAATGAATGCAGATTACAAAGTCGTAGAGGCCGAACAACACTATTGATGAGAAAAGCCATGAGAAAACCAGGTTCTAAGAATATACGGGTAGACTAAGCTCGTTTTAGCCCCTGATCTTTGGCTTATTTACGGCTTTGAACCCCGATGGCCGAGTGACGACTGAGCGAGCAGCGATCCTGTTCGTCCCGATGATATAATATAATTCTGACAAGAGTTTCCTCTTTTCTGTCACCCTTGTTCCCTAAACTACTCCTTGACTCTATATACTACAATGTAACTACCCTTCCACATTCATTATCCGCCTGGAACACCCTCACTGACCCTCTCTCTTGCGCCCCGGTACAGGACGAGTCACATCATTCTTCCTTCACGCGGCAGAGCGTTCACCTCAATGTCAATGCCAACAGCCATGACACAACATACCAACGGAGAACAGTACGGAGGAACAGAAGGTGTGAAACGGATCAGGCTTTCCTTGCCTCGTCAGTCGCTTTTCCCTTAATTCTAGAAATACATGCATTAAAGCTGACGCAACCCAGTTTCGACACCAGCTCCCAAGTCAAACGCCTTGCACCACCCGGCCCACACGGTCGACCGGCTAATCACCGCCATCCCTCAAATCCTACGCAACGAGCACCTCCAACCAGGCAATTCCCTGCACTCGCTTTACAACCTCTGTACGCGACTTCTCCGAACCGCCTCCCGGCAAGGGGACGGAAGTGTTCTCGTTCTCGTGGATCGGATTATTACTGCTGCTGTTGAGGGTATCCAAGCGCATGCCGACGTACTGCAGAGGAGGGTGAGAGCGGATGCTAGGGTGCTCGCTAACGCGGGAGGGACCGGTTCGAGCGGTGTTGGAAGCCCGGGTGTGGATTTTTTGAGGAATATGTTGGAGCAGTGGAAAGTATGGGAAACGGCGACTGTAGGTCTTCTTCTTCCTAATCATTTCTCTGCCGAGGCCGTCGGTGTACTAATGTCCTTTTGAGTGGCATCTGTGAAGAACCGGTTGGGAGCGGTAATTATGCTCGCGGATCGGATGGCAGTGATGAGGGATCCTAGGCGAACTGTTCCTCTCGCGTGCGTCTCACATCCTCTTCGGACACCGATGAATCAGTACATCGCCTCACTCACTCAGCCGCTTGACCTTTTCTCTCTCTGGTTTGTCATGTAGACGCCAAGCGATGGATATTTTCCGAAAGACAGTGTTGGAAGAACAGTCGATCCAGGAACGATGTGCTGCTGCTGTCGGTGAATGGCTGAAAGACCAGCTGGCACACTCCGATACGTACGTTCAGTGCCCTTCCCTCACACCTCTATCCACGATTCTCCTTCTTCCCGTCGTCTAATCTCACCTCTGTCTTGCTCACCTCTTGCAGAGAGCACCCGGGACCAGTATCCGAACTCGCCCAGATACGGAACACCATCACCCGCGCATTTGCAACCTTCACACTCCGCCTAGCCGCCGCACAGCCATACATCGATCTCTACGTCCGTGAAACTGCGGGATTCATCACACACGCTGCGAATAACTGGATCACCCGCATCCAAGAGCATTCTTCTGAAACCCCTGCGGCGTCTGCTCCAACGTTGTCCTCTGGTCAAGCGGGTGAACCAGCTACCGCGGCGGCGACCGCGTTCGTCCGCTGGGTGTCGGAAAAGCTGGAAGAGGTGCAAGGACGGACAGAGTACTTGTTCCAGCCCGCCGAGCAGATGAATCCCGATGGTTCTCCGATCGAGGGGAGGGCAAAAGAAGCTTGGAGGCAGTGCAAGCTGGTTTTGGAGCGGGATGTGGTGGAGACATTGGTAGTGCAGGTTGCAGGTCAAGGTGAGCGCCGTCTTCCTGTGTCCGCTTTTGATGAGAACGTTGGCAACTGATGGGTTCTCGGCTTGTGATTAGCTTTGACCGAGGCGATGGAAGGGTCTGATGTGCAGGCGCTGAAACGTCTTTATACTCTGTTGACGAGCGTTAAAAAGTTTACAGAGTTTCGAAAAGTCTTGTCTGCCCATGTCAAAGTGGGCATCCTAGTTCCGTGATTGCGAGTGGGGGCAAATGTTGACCGCTGTTTCTTCCACGTCTCTTCCCGCTGTAGACACACGCCACCAATCTCATTTCCAAGCCAGAAAACGACGCCACCATGGTCCCCTCACTCATCACTTTCAAGCGATTCTGCGACTCATCCATTGCCTCGCTCTATGACCCGGCCAATCCTGCCAACCCGATGGCATTCAAGACTGCCGAGGGGGAACACAAGGAGGCACGGCGAAGGCTGGCCCTGGAGAGTGAGGTGAGGGATGGCTTGAAGGCCGGGATGGAGACGCGGCAGGCTGTACCGGCTGAATTGATCGGTGAGTCGCAGAGAGTAGAGAGACGGGAGTGGGATTTACTCATCCCCGGCGGTGTGTTATAGCAAAACATTTGCATCGATTGATGGAAAAGGGCCAAGGCACGCGTTCCGAAGCGGAATGGGATCGTCTCATGGACGAGATTGTCGATCTTGTCAAGTTTACAAAAGACAAGGATATCTTTAGAGAGTTTTACATCAGCCAACTTGCGAAACGTCTCTTGTCCGGTCGGTCGGCGAGTAATGAGGATGAGATCAAGATGGTCAAGAAGCTTCAGAATGGTGAGTGGATTTTCATTCGAGAAGCGTGCGGGCGTCTAATGCCGCTGCGGGGTTCTCAGAGTTTGGAGAAGAGTTTACCACGGGAGACGCCATGATGAAGGATTTGGCACAATCTGAAGAGTAAGTGCCCGCCGGGCGGAGTGCGATGCCCTAGATACTGATGATCATTGGGCTGATCAGAATGAACAAGAAATGGACCGACGCACGGATGACCGCTGGGAAAGAACCTAGTTCGCTTACCGTCAATGTGCTCAGTCAGGGCCAGTGGCCTCCGTAAGTCAATGCTTGGGCGATTGTCGGCCCAGGGTGCTGAACAAACTGGTTGTACAGCTACAAGCAACTTAAAACGGGCTGGGAGAATTTATCGGTGCCGCGTAACGTAGGTCACGCGCAGAAGGATGGCAACATGTCAATAAACTAACGCTGCGCATCTCAGATGCAACAACAACTCGATGACTTTGCGTCTTGGTACGGACATACCTTTTCCGGACGAGTTCTATCATGGCGTCATCAGCATAGCTCGGTCACGATGACAGCGAGGTTCCCTGCCGGGAACAAGGAGATTGATGTTAGTTTGTTTCAGGCGATGGTGCTGCTCCAATTCAACGATACAAAGTCTTTAAGCTTTGAGGAGATTTCCGAAAGAACGGGAATCGGTGAGATCCAGCGTTTCTGTGCTTTCGACGCTTCAACTGACTGATTCCCTCTGCAGAACGACAAGAGCTAATCCGAACGCTGCAGTCTCTGTATGCGCTCAAGGCTACGCGAATGCTAGTTAAACGTCCACCGGGCAAAGAAGTCGAACCGGGCGACAAGTTTATCTGGAATGGAGGTTTCACGAGAGAGGACAGGATTAGATTCAAGATCAACCAGCTTCAGCAAGATATGACGGTAGGGCAGCCAGTCAGGTAACACGCGACATATACTTATTACGACCTCTTTTCAGGCCGAGGAAAGCCGACAAACGAACGAAAAGGTCTTCGAGGACCGAAACTTGACGTTGGACGCTCAGATCGTGCGGATCATGAAGGGGAAAAAGGTGCTCAAGCTCCCGGACCTCATCAACGCGGTCGTTGATGCCGTCAAGAATATGTTCCAGCCAGAGGTCAAAGCGATCAAGACGCAAGTTGAGAGTTTGATTGAACGAGAGGTACGTGGATTGCCTGGGCGTCACGTGGAATGAAGCTAAACTCTTGTATACTTGATTGAACAGTATCTCGAAAGAGATGAAAATGACCGAAATCTACTAAAGTACATGGCGTAATTGAGGTTGGCCATCTTGTGAATCCTGTTGTATGATTGTTGCTTTGTATCGTCTTTGTGATTCTTAACCGAAAGGTCTGATCGTCGTTCGCCGCCCTATCGAGACTTTCCATCCAGGACGAAGTCACCAGTCCTTTGCGCGCAACGACATCCGCCAACACGCGGCATTGTCGAATCGTCTTACAAACAGCAAGGCCCTCAACAGGTTACCAAACGCTACATCTCTCTCTTCGATAGGACAACTCTGATAGCTTGCGTTGACATGCAGCGATTACAGAAACTATCGACCCATGTCCTTCATTTCGTTTTCATTCGCACCGAGTAACCACCCCACACCTTTGACCAGCGCCTTTCGCGCCTGCTGTTTGATTTCTCCCCCGTCTCCCAGACCCGATAACTGATCGCGCAATGCCAGCGTATTGACGCTTCCAGTCTCTGATCGTGCGGGCGATTGATCAGGCCTCGACCTACTTTGCGCGCTGGCAGGCCGCGAGAAATGCGGAGTGGCCAGGGAGGGAAGTGCAAATCCTCGAGCGGTGATATCATGAGCGACCTTGTTGAATGTTTTCGCAGCCCGTGCGGCCGTTCGCGAGCCAAGGAGCTGTTGCTCAGCAGTCGTCCTACCTCGTAAACCATCAGCGGAGGATGTCGAAGTGGCAGAGCCTGTTCGTCGATGTCCGCGCGTGCTACCTTCAGGTTCCGGTATGCGTGCATCTCTGCGATGTTTGGCGGCCTCTTCAAGCCGGATGTGGCCATCTTCTAGCTTGCGCCACACTGCCAGCATTTCTGTAATCATTTCCGCAGGGCAGTACTCAAGAGCTTTTGCCAAAAACTTCATTCGTTTCGACAGATCGGTGAATTCAGACTGTTTGCCAAGTTGGTAACATGTCTTCCAGCAGACGTCTTTGACGGACTCGACGCTGGCGAGCGATCCGTTCTTTGCGTTTTGACGTTGCCGTTTACCGGTCTCGTCTACGAGCCGAATCATCCGGTCACAAATGTCGGCAGCGGGTTCAAAATCTGGCACCTGCATTGCTGCTTCGGCCAACATGCCCAAGACTTGTACTTCGGCCACATTGTCTCCGCGGTATCCGAGCTTGTTGGCCAGATCGAGAATAACTTCAACGTGTAGATACGCGTCCTCGCTTGTCGACAAGACAAGTGCTACTAGATCCAATCGGTTCTTGGTGAGCCGGATTTCGAGCGGGGAGATGGCGTCGCCGCGCTGCGACTTGACACCAAAAGATGTGATGCGACTGGTAGCTTCGATGAATTCCCTCTCCCGTCTGATGGCTTGCGTTGGCGGCGCCACAGCGAGGCTACAAGAGGATAGTTAGCATGTGCCTGCTTTGGGCTGCATTCTCCGACTCACCAGTCATACGCCATTTTCATACCGTCTGTATGCATGTTTCCCGAAGTACTGTTGTCGTAAAACTCTCTGCTCGCATCGAGAACCAAACTTTCTACTGTCCCCGGACCGAGCGGTGTATCAATTTCCGAACCATTTAGCAGGCGCTTTGCCAGATCGAAGTCTACGTCCAGGAGATACGTTTAGTAGGTAGACACAGCGTGTATAATTATCAAAGTGCTCACGACCCGAACTCAGCACACCACTAAAGAAAATCTTCAACACCTCGTCTTTGCCCAACAATCCAAACGCGCCCTTCAACAACCCGTCCCCGCCACCACTCAACTTTATCATATCATCCATCAAAGAGACCCATTCATCCTCATCCTCGAACCCTCCGCCCGCTTGCCGAGCCGCACGAACAGCCCATCGTCGTTGTTCCTCGCGATCAAACGCCGTCTGCAAAAACGTCCGCAATGGAGCAGGAACGCCCCATTTCGCGAGAATCTCCCCGGATTCAAGGTGTATATCGAGGATGTCTAATGCGCGGGAAAGGGCGACAAAGGGTAATGGTTCAAAGAAGAGGAGTAGGTCGGTTGGTCCTGGAGCGGCTCGGGTGGTTGATGGTTGAATAAAAGAAGCCAGTGATTCGAGTGTTGTTGCCGTGACTTCTTGACTTGTCTCTTCATCCAGTTCATCCCCGGCGACGTCCCACACGGGAAGACATTCAAAGATACGGCTCTTGATTTCCCACTTGTCAAACGAATCATCCCCGTACAGCCTCGCAAGAGCAAGTCTAGCCACATCGACATCGTTGTCGATGATACGTTCTTGCACCGGCAACGTAGCCTTTGATGCTTCAAATATCGCGAGTGACTTTTCCAGTGGTGCTTCCAACGTATACCGCTGTAAAATCCGTCGTTTAATGTCGGCGTTTCGCTTGTCCGCCGCCTTGACAGATTCCAGGTAGGGGAACACAAGTCGCCGGATATCCGTAGCGAGAGACGTTACTGAAGAAGCAGACAGATACGCTTGAACCCTCTGATAATCATCGAGCCGTCTCCACGCATCAAGGGTATACGTTTGCACGCCCTGTCCCGCATCATACACCAGTCGTTCCAAGAAACCGAGTTCTCGTCCCGTATCTTGTAATTCGTCGGCACCATTCGCTACGGCTACCTGACACCACTCGAGTGCCAGATCGATCAATAGCTCTGCTTGGATCCGCTCGATTCGGTGTTGGTACCACTGTGAGACCTGGGTTGCGTCACGTGGTGCTGGGTAGGATGGATAATCTGGAAGGTTGCGCGATTGACCAAGTTGTTGAAGCAGGAGCGCATCGAAATGATCAACCGACAGGCCATCCAAAGGCGGTACCGTAATCGGTATCGCTTTCTCTTGTCCTGTCGTACCGTCGATCACGGGCAAGATACCATCCACCTGCTGCGGTGAGATATAGGACGGAAGTGCATCCAGAATTGCATACCGGTACGGGTAGAGCTGATCCAGACACTGCTTGTACAGTTGCGAAAGCGGCGCGGTATGGCCGTATGCGGCGAGGGTGATGGCGATGCAAGGGATGGACGAGGAGAGGAACGTTGAAAGCGGAATCGGAGGGCAAGCGGTTGGTTCATCAGACGATGTATCCATGTTCATGGTTGATGCGGTCTCGGAATCGGCCCACGGATCATCGATTTCTATTACGTCGGGATCGGCATCGTCCTGTGACGTCGTGGATTGGGTAGTCGACCCGTACAGGTCTCGGTAGACGACGAGTTTCTGCCGTGTTTCCAGAAAGGTGGATCGAAGGTCGAGCATGCGTCGTTGTGTCTCCGCATTTTGTAACTGCTGATTTATCCGAGCCCATTCATCTTCAGTTTCCTGCTGCGCTGCTGAACCCGTCTCGTCACTCAAACGCTCCTGCAACCACGTTTTTGCACCGTTCGTCCGTTCCAGCCCAATCCTCACAGTCTCCTCGGCAACACTGATATCCTCCATAACGACCGCCGCACAAGCTTCCACCACCCAAGCATCATCACCAATCAGCTCCAAACTCGTCCTGAGGCTGTCTCGTGTGTAGGAAGCTGGTGGTAGTTGGCTAAACTTGAGTTGATTGACGTAACTGACGAGTTCCTGTTTATTTTCGATTGAGCTCTGGTTGACGAGGTCGAGTGCCTGGTCGTATTGCGCCTTGGAGAGAAGGTCTTGCAGATGTTCGGCCGTCTCCATGTTGGACGTCGGAGGTGAGACAATTGATGAACGGCAAGAATGCGCAAGGTATGTATATTGTATACCTCGAAATGATTAAACGTCACTTGGGTCGCTGCTTCCACTAGGAGCGCTCACGTGCAAAATGAGTCATCACCCAGTTAGCTGCATCGATTTATCGATTTCTTCATCATCTCCTTCTTTACGCAGGTTTCGACTTGTAAGCTACACTTTATAGACGCTACAACGATACAACAATATCAACACCTTTCCTCCTGCTCCCTCTCCCGTCATACAGCCAACCAACGCAGGCAAACCCTCCATTGTACAATCACGACGCCCATAAATCTATCCACACAACTGCTGATCCACCATCAGCTGCAGGAATCTACTCAGGACCGCCATCAGAACACCTGCATCGTACCAGCGTATCACTCAAGCGTTGCGCGTTTCCATCAAAGTGTGCTCCAAAACTGCGTGGCGTTCCTCACTGCATGTTGATTCTGGAGACCGCCGGGTCGGTCGTGCCATAACTGCCGCATAGGATTACTCTACATGTCGTCCCGCCGAGGACGACTTGTTGATCGGAAAGAGGGAAAAGTGCATTGTAGAATTTTTCTTGACTGTCGGCGATTGATGGTAGGTTTCGTGGAGGTGCCTGTGTCTGCATGTCGTCGCGTGGAAGCGATCTGGATATCAAATATTGTGTATCGTGACTTTGCTCCTAAAACAAAAGCAGGAGGATGAGCTTCATCGGCATTATCCTGTTTCCTAGATTCGCTGTACTACAAACCGGTAAAAGGCAAAGACTTGTGATTTCCCGGTCAGAGCCACGGATTGGCTAAAAAGGTTTTCGCAAGGTGTAGCAGTTTTCCCGTTGCGATTTGTGTCGGCTTTGATAACGCGATGCCTTCCTGCTGTGCTTCCCTAGACCTTCCTACTGTCCCTCACGAGGGGACGATCACACCGCGCCCGCAGCTAATTCCTCATTCCGCTACACCGCATCCTCAGTTCCGCGCGTTTCACCATACACTATTCCCTCCCACCGCTTGCTTCGCCGTCCCGACCGTCAACGCAAACCAAAACATCCCGAGTATAGCGAGTATTAATGCAACTCTCTGCCACACTGGCGGCGCGGGCGGGTCAAAGATGGCTCGGACATTTGGTTGATTCGGATGGTGACGGGTGTTTGTTGGCGAGGCGAAGGTTGGTGGGTAGTCGTGGTCCGGTTCTAGAAAGTCGGGTGAGGTAGGCAGCCTCTGGTATGTTGCAGATGACATTGCTATGGCGAATTGTACTGTGCATTGTAGGGAGATGTGTTGCTATTTCAGCCCAAGTTGAAGAAGATGCTACATGCTACATGCCTCATTTCGGACATACGTGTCTTCATCTCCGCAAATTTGGATAGTGAACAATCGACGCAGCAAAGATCCGACACCAAATAGTTTGGTTCTATCTATCTTGTCCCGTCGAAAAGACTTTACCTGAGCACAAGCCAACACCAGCAACCATGTCATTCACACTTCAAAGCCGCACAACGCTCACCAACCACCCGACACTGACCAGGTCAGTAGTCCACCACGCCCGACCCGCCCGACGTCCACACTACCCATCCCCACTTACTCCACTCGTCGTTAAACCAACCGCCGGTACATCCCGGCCCCAGCCAGCCCGTAAAGAACCAACAACTCCAGCATCAACCACTCTCACAGACTCGGCGCAAGGTCTGACATTCCACTACGCGCCACCGCCTTCTGCGCCGAGTTACACGAATGGTGTTGTTCCGGATTTATTGAGATGGGTTCAGGGTGCGCAAGTGAGGGTCAGTGAGCAGGCTGCTGCGCCATTGCTTGGCAGGAAGGTGCAGGCAAAGGAAGAGGCGCTGAAGGTGATTAGGAGCTTGAGTGGTGATGTTGTCGCCGAGATTCAGAAACAGAGGAGTCAGGATCCTGTGAAATGGACGAGAAAAGCGCTAGCGAAACGGTACGTTCCCCTCCCTCCATCTCTCAATCCACCTCAACGCAACCCACTAATTACCGACCGAATCTCTCCTCCCTCTCTTCACGATAACACCAGCTTCCAAATCCCCACAGACCAGACACACCACCTAGCCCGACTCGCACCTGCGCCGAAATCCCACCGCGCGACACTCGCACAGCGGGACCAGGCGACGCGGGATGGCTGGACGTGGAGGAAACGTGTCGCTAGGGATGCGAGGGAGGTCAGGAAAGAGTTTTGGTAGAACAACTGGGCGGTCTGGGTTGCATACAGATGTGTGAAATGCGGTGCTGTCGTGTGCTGGTGGACTTGTATTCGGGGACCACATTGGCATTGATGGCGCTCCAAAACTAGTATTCTGTTTCTTGCAGTCCTTATTAAAGCAGAATGGCAGGCAAATTACAACGTAGAACAGCCGCCATCCTTGCTCATCCAGCTCAATTGCCTGCTATACCCCTTACCCTCCTGATGCACCAGCTTTAGTGGTAAAACGCTTCCACCCTCCAGTCAGAGCCTACCACAACTGAATATCATGCAATGAATATGATACAGTGTATAATGCTACCCGACAAGGAAAATGCTGATATTACAATGGCCAGGCTACATGCAGCCAAACCACATCAACCGTATACGTCGTGGCAAGATCCTCAAACAGCTGATCCATTCGTACTCGCTTGGTTTGCAGCAGCGGCATCGACCTTGCTCCCGACTCTCAAACCCTCGATCCCTTGCTGCTCCTCTGCGCCCAGCCCACGTGCCTCCCACAACGCTTTCCGCTCCTCCAGTAATGCCGTTGCCCATTCCCGAACTGCTGGGTGGTGGAGGTGTGCTATTACAACGTAAAAAAGGTTTCAGTTTTCTGGATGCAGCAGTGTGGGCTGTCAGGTGGGTACTTACGTATTGATCCGGTAAAGAAGGGAGCCAAGGAACGGACGTCTTGCGCTAATAATCAGGCGTTAGGGGCCAAGTAACCTTTGGCGCAATGTCTAAATGCTCGACTTACATCGTTCGTATTCAATCGCTTGAAGCACAAGCTCGATCCTATCCAGATCCTTTACCAGCTTTGCCTCTGGTGTTTCCCGCGCTTCGTATTCCTATTCATCGCACCGCACACAAAGAGGTCAGAAGCGGAAAAAATGTTGTGGGGAGACACAACGTGACTTGCATCCCACAATGATAGTATCCTCTCGCGGGCTTCTCGACATCCTTCCCCGCCTAACATCTCACCCAAGAACGAGTTCATGGCTTCTTGCTCGAGCTGGCGGTTTCCAAAGTAAAAACAAAAAATCGAATAAGCCTCGCTGTGTGAGCGACATACGAGAAACTGCCCACGTGAAACGTGCCTTGTGTTTCATTTCTGGAGATACGCCTTCTACTGGTGTGATATCACCAACGCTGTTCATTCGGTACGGAAGGGTCAGCCACAATCCGTTTTGCGCTAGCGTAGGAGTGGGTAGAACGTACTGTGCTTCTGCCAAATCATGTACCAACGCCATCTACCCAGCATTCAACAAAATACAGCGATCAACAGCATTTCCAAATGCGTGTATGTCGGGAAGCAAGACGCACCTGAACGCATCGTCCGATGTCTAGCGGCCTTTCAGTATTTTGAATCGGTATCAACATGCACAGCATTGCCATCCGGTACATATGGTCTGCGATACTACAGCCATGCAAGAATTCAGCTGATGGTGTTCGAATGGAAGAGATAGGTGAGTACGACTCACCTTTCGGGTTGTTGCACGCCTTCCCTAATCCAACCTGAACGTTTTTGAGTCTAAAAAGCATAGGAGTGTCAAGTTACTGACGGATAACTACCTCCCAAGGAGAAAAGATGTACCTTTAGGTTTTCCAGCATATGCATGAACGCTAGGCGGTCTTTCATCTCATTTCCTGTAGATCTAGCAATTCGAAATGGAATACCACCCGTAGGTCAGTCCATCCAGCAGCCAGTATTGATATTAAATTCGAGGTCAAACGTACTTGTACAGCTCTGGCAACTCTTTCCCTCCGGCTCCCAGCCTGGCTTTCTTCGAGAGAGGAGCAGAATCCACTGGGTGGTCGGCTTCTCTGCCTTTTCCGTTCATTGCGGTCGGTCGGTCTGTGATAGGGGAGACGCTGGAAGTCATGGTGGGTCGTCTTGGGTATGTCGGGATTTATATGTAGCCTGAGAGCTAATGTCGAACAGAGTGAAAGAGCCAGGAATACGATGCAAGGCAAGGTGACTCCTTTGTTGTTGCCCTGCTTCAAGAGCGAATAGCAGAACCTTTATTCAATCGAGGGTGTGTCTCGGTAATAAAAACAACACAAAGGGGGAGGCCGACTCTGGGCAAACCACCTCGCTTGCTCAAGGGGCGCACCACGTTGTACGGTACTCGTACTCGTCATCCCTACCGTTCCTCCTCCTCTTCATAGCTATATCGAGCAAGAACATACCTGCAATCGCGACTCTTGCCGCTCTAAACCACTTGCTCAGTTGTGTACACCATGGTAAGTCCTCCTTCAGCCTTCTGTTACTCAAGCGTCACAATCTGAAGCAACACATTTATAACGTTCGCGCGAATCAGTCCAACACCCTTCGACCGTACTTGAATGCCGTCAGGAGCACGTTAACAGCCGCCTTGACGCTAGAAAACTTTTCCTCAGAGGTAGTAGAACGGCACAATGTTCCAGAAGTAGAAGCTCGGTACGTCTCGCTACCTTTCTTCTTCCCGCCCTCTGTACGACTAAACAGAACTACCTCGACACGCAACAGAACATCAGTCGAAGTCCTGCTCAACCCATTGATCATCTCGCGTAACGAATCCGAACGCGTGCTCGTTGAACCCTCGATCAATAGTATTCGGATATCCATCTGTATCAAGCAGGCGGATGAGATTGAGAGGATCTTGTGTAAAAAGTTTACCCGGTTTATGACGATGCGGGCGGAGAATTTTGTTATCTTGAGGAGGAAGCCTGTTGATGTGAGTGTCCTGTTTTTTTTCCTCGGTTGTGGTCGGTGGAGTGAACGCGTGCCATGGCGCTGATTGTGATTGGGGATGGTGTGACAGGGGTATGATATTTCGTTCTTGATTACGAATTTCCACGGGGAGACGATGCTCAAGCATAAACTGGTAGACTTTATCATCGAGTAAGCACACACCTCTCGAACCCTTGACGACCCACCCAACCCGTGCACATGGCTGACATTTGCTCCTCCGATCCTAGGTTCATGCAGGATGTGGACAAGGAGATCAGCGAGATGAAATTATCCCTAAACGCTCGAGCACGTATAGTAGCGGAATCATACTTGTCGACCGTAAGTCCCTCTTTCTCGTATGTACATGCCCTACTATCACTTACTGGTTCACTTTGCGGAACACAAAGTTTGCCTAGTTTCTGCTGTTGTATCGAGTTGAGAGTAAACTTCTAGAGCGAAAACGGGATGTAAGAACATGCAAAGCGGGGGTTGTACGTGATATCAAATGGATATAGTATCAGAAAGGTCGATTTGGTTAGGGTATACAGCGCGTGGTTTCTTGAAGATGAGGATGCTGTGCGATTCGCTTTTGGGTTAGCGGCTGGTTTTCGAGTCGAGTTTATAGCGTCGTAGTACTTGAGCTGCCGTTCTCGTGATTGTACATGTATGGGCTAAGGATTCGCCATGCTCTGCCTCGTTTGTAGTCTAGTAGTTGACGGCCATAATTTGTGAGTATCTTCCTTGAAATTCTTGATACCTAGCTTGCGACTGACTGAACTAGCTGGCGTTTCAGGTTACCCTTTGCATCACTGCAAGAAGAAAGAAGCGTCGAGCACTTTATTTCATATTAGGAGGTCGTCGCCTTCTATCCTTCTATTCATTCCATTTCCTACAATTCCTCGACGATGAACAGCTCTTTCGTGTCAAACAAGACAGCCAACATGCTCTCTGAACCCTCACGGGACTACCACTACCGAGCCAACTCCTCGCAGGCTATCCAACAGTTTCCAAACCACACGACGCCTCTCCCACTACATTATCCGCAATACATGCCACCACCACCACCTACCCAGTTGTCCGTCTCTCAGTTCCCGAATGTACAACATGCCATGATGAACGTCCACGCACAACCTACCCAGACTCAGTTCCCGATGCACACAAACTACCACGCCGCCACCCCGTTCCAACTCCCTCAACCTGTCCCTTTTCCCCATCAGCCTTTCCATAACGCCAGCAACAGCCATTTCGGACGCTCATATGCTTTCAACCCTCGTTTCTCGGCTCCTGGCGGTGGTACTGCTGCAGGACATCCATATGAGAATGGCTCAACAGCGGTAGCTCCGGTGGCGATGCAGTCGTACGGCAAGGTCTGGCCTCGAGGAAATTACAATCTCCCTTCACGACAGCAAAGGTTTCCTGTACCAAATTACGTTCTGCGGGATTGGCCCACGGTTGAGATTCCGAGTCAAGCTGCACCAGTGAGTCCCTCATGCTGATTCCACGCCTCCTCTCCCACCCGATCTTGACACTTTTTAATCAACTAGCCTCAACCACACGTCCTGCGCATGCCTAGTACTGTCACACGCCTAGTATCCACCTGCCTCGCAGCAGAACGATCATTCGCGACCCTCGCAAACTTTAACGTCACCTGCCGAGCGATCCATAAGGTCAGTTTACCGCACTTGTGGCGGACGGTGTACTGGAACTGGGGTGCCTTGTCCGAGGAGAGAGAGGGGAGGAAAGGAAAGGTCGAGCTTGATGGCTGGGATGTGGGGTACCGTGCTGCTAAAGAATGGGAGGAAATGAGGTGGAATGAAAAGTTACAGACGGCAAAAGGCGGGAATGATATCAAGTGAGCCCGCGACGACATCTCTTCACTTTTCTCGCAGTATAGACTCACCTGCGATCTCCCGGTTGCACAGATTCCTATCAGGCCCGCCTCTACATCGACATTTCTTTGTCCCTTGGTCCAACCGCTCGAAATGGATCCCCTTGAAGCTCGCCAAATCATTAAAGGCAGGAATCACATACATGATTGACGCCTCGTCCGCTTCCCCTGCTTCCTCCACTTGTGGTTCCTCTTCCGTATTCGAGAACGCTGCAACGACCGAGGAACTGGAAATCTACCTCTGTGCTGGGTATAGGTTTGGAACGGATGATGTAGTCGCTTTGCTTGATGCTGTTGAGCCGCCTTCCCAGGATACGGAGCAGGGTGATTATGCTGGCTTGTCTTCTTCCTTCGTTGGTGAGAAAGGTGGTGAAAGAGACGACGATGACGACGACAAGAGATGCGTGCGGGCAGGGGATGGATACACGAGGCTTGTTTTCTTCATTGACAAGGTGTCTTTTGATACTGATGCCGCCGCTGTTGCTGATGATGAGGAAGAGCGGAGGTGGAGCTCGCCAACTCAGGAGGCACATTCAGATCAACAAGCAGTCGCCACTTCCATTCTGCAAGGTCGAAACTACCCCTGGCTCCGATACGTTGACCTCGTCGTCTGTTCTTCTGCGGATTTCAACGAAGATGGGGATGCGAAAGCGCTCAAGGTCATGTTGGAGGAAGGGTTGACGGTGCTCACTTCCGCTGTGAGAGATTGGTACTTTGATGAAGAGGCTCGACCCGAGCTGGTGGTAAAGGGCGTGAATGTAGGGCAAGCGAGGTTGTCCGTTCAATTCGTAAGTGCCAACGAGCGACCGTTCTTAATCACTCGTTTTGCCTCTCGCTGACGCTCGTTTGGACTCTTACAAGGTCTCGGAATTCATCAAGCAACACCACGAATTCGGCTGCATAGTTTTCAAAATAGGCAGCGCCGACATTGTTCCCTCGACTTTTACATCCTCGACCGGATCTCTCAAAACGGATATTCTCCAACCGATGCGAACGGCATATGCAGCACTCTGGTCCAGCCCGTCTCTCCCGTCTCAGTGTATCGGTTCAACACACGTTACAAGCCTAGGATTTCCAGACCAGCCGGATCATATGCCCCCGCATGTCTACGTTGAAGCGAGCGTTGGAATGGAGGGTGATGGTGGTGCGATCAAAGTCGAGGTGGCCGAGGATGGGAATGTGGTGTGGAGGGATGTCATGTTTTGTTATATGCTTGCTAGTCGAATGAGGTCGTCGTGGTCGTAGATGCTCAGCTAAGGAACTGGTACTAGGAAGCAGAACGAGAGGAAGACGGGACTGGCCAGTGGATCGCTTGATCCTCTACGCAGCGGATAGTCCGCTTCATTGCCGCGAGCATGGGAAACGAGAGAAAGCGGCCATCATCGCGTGCGCGTGCGCAAGACCTACTACCACATCACTTTTATCGTATTGTATCGCTACATGTCAAGGTTGAGCTACATGTCACTTTTCACGGTTTTTTTTAATTATGTAAATATGCGGATTGCTTTGCCTTTTGCTTTGGCGAGAGGCGCAGATTGCCGCCCGGGGTGTGTGGGAATGTCCCTACAAATGGTTGAACGAAGCTCTTGCTGGTAAATGCTCCAGTCTGGCTCTTTTTTGGTGTGTATCGACGGGTCAAGCGGAGCGTTTAAAGATCCTTCAAGATATCCACTCGATCACCAAAAGTCGGTCCAACCTGTCCAACACATCGTTGACCCAACCGATGTCCAACCTCTATACATTCATCCAAACTCTTGCCCAACACATGCGCACCCAAGAATCCACCGGCAAACGCATCACCTGCTCCGTTGGTATCCACGATCTGAGAATCATCAAGCTTGGGAACCGGGTAGGTCTTGGGGTTCGGGTCCGAGGCGGAGAGGTTGCACTTTTGCGCGCCGGACAAGGCGGAGGATGAGGGTGAGGAGGAAGGGGAAGAGGAGGCGACGAGAGTTGATTCGGAACCCTGGGTGATGATTACGAGTCGGGGCCGCGAGGCATTTGATTTGGGCAGGTTGGCGATCGCGGTTGCGATTTGGGCGACGGACGAGTCCTGCGAGTGGAGCGAGTATGAGGGGAGCGAGTATGAGGTTTGTGAGTGGTTTGCTTTTGAAGGATTGAAAGGAAGGACGTGACTCACGGCCATACCCTGAGCCTCGGCGTACGATGCCGCCTCGGACTCATTCCCAATCAAGATATCAACATACATCAACAACTGATCCAACTGCTGCTTGAAAAACTGCGGGATAAACGGCGCGCTCAAGTTCAAAACAACGACCTTGCCCCTTCCTGCGGCGGATTTGGCGACGTGGAGGGCGGATTCGATACCGTGCGTAAGGAAGAAACCACCAATGTAGAAGAATTTGGCGTGGTCGATGTATGATTTGATGGTAGGGTCCGCCAAGTGGGCCGGGGAGAATTTCTCGGCTGCTCGAAGGGTGGTGACGAGGGATCTACAGGAGTACGTTGATCAGTAACCAACTCAGTGGTGCGGAAGAGCAGGAGGACGCACCGATCGTGACCGGTCAAGACAACAGCACAAGCACCCGTCTTGTCATCCTCGACAACCTGATAAGCACTCTTGACACCCTCCTTGTCATTCGCCTTTTCCAACTGCTCCGCCAGGGCGTCCTTTCCGACAGCACCGACGTAGACGACGTGGTTGGGCGGGAGGACGTATGCTGCTGCTCGCGCAGCGTTTTGAGCTGCTCCGCCTGCGACGTAGGTTACCTTGTAGTCTTTGGTGACATCGTCGTAGCTGCGCGGCGAGAGGAAGGCAAGTGAGCCCCGTCAGTCCAACAATCACGCTGGAAAAGCAAAAGAGAGAGCAGACGCGAGAAACTTACATGCCCATCTGGTTCTCATCTGCCAAGATGGCATCGTTGGCCTTCAAGTTGTACTTTTGCAACAGGGCCTCTCCGTTGCTGACTTGCATGTCGAGCAAGGGGTTACCCATGCAGAACAAGAGAGGGTGGGTGGGAGCTTCAGACATTTTGGGTTGATTGGTTGGTTGGAATGGAGATGGTTTGGTATAGAGAACAAGGTGATTTTGTAAAAGAAGACCTGTGTGTTTGATAGTAAACCCTTTTCTTCCCTTCCCTTTCCTTGCTTTGAGTGGAATCGCATGGGATCGTTGGGATCGAGCGAATGCGCTAGTTTACACTAGCCAGTATTCGTGATTAGTGCGTCGGACATCTATGGGCTAGACTCCGAAGGGACCCACCTTCCGGGGCCCGAAATATGCACCTGCGAATGCTGGTCCTTTGCTTCCGACACATGAGGGAACTCTTGATATACATTATATTCATTCAACTGTGTCCGTCATAAAGAGAGCCAACAGTCAACCCAGCTTTCACTCTGATACCATATCAAGTATACCATGACATCAGACACAAACTCAACAGGAGGTGTTTGTGAGCATTTGCAATCATGCTCAACGGATGATATAAAGGAATTACAAGGGAGGTACAGGAAGATTATAAATTGGTGCATCAGGGAAGAAATGGACCCTTCAACAACACAGGTACGCTGCTTTTCATTCCACACACTTTCTACCAATACTTATCATCTGCATTATCTACAGACAACACAACGACCCACGTCTAGCAAACGCCTCCCGAAATGCAACACATGTAAACGCACATCAACAGCATCCCAAATCTCGGTATGCCTCGGATGCGAAACAATCTCGTGCAGGAAAACAATCACCATCAAGCGACTTCGAGTGGATAGCGGTGGTCCTTCTGTTGGCGGTGAAGATAGTGCGAGGATGCCGAGTTTTTCTAGTAGAGTTCCGCCGGGTCCTGCTGCTGCTGCTGCCGCTGTGGGGAAGAGCGGGAAGATTAAAATCAGGAAAATCGTGGTCGATCATCCGGGTGATCATGCAGCTGTTTCTGGACATTCATACTGTACGCCTTTGCTTCTGTCCTAATACACCTCTTTGCCAATCGCTTACACAAACGCTCAAAAATGACGTCTTTCCTTTTCCTCTTCCTCCCTTTCCTGCTTATCCCTTCTTCGTTTGCTCTCCCGGTTTCATATGCATGTTCTGCGCGGGTAGCGGTCGATGGAGCCACTGGAGCAATCTTCTGCCATCAATGCGATGATTTCGTGTATGCAGAGGTATTCGATTCGTGGCGTAATCGCGCTCTAAGAACAATGGAAGAACGAGCGGATATTTCCATTGACGGTACGTCTGGCCCAAGCGTCTCTCACTGTTCCCCTTTTCTCCCCGGTGGAGATGTGAATGAAGGGGAGGTCGCTGACGAGGTTTGATCTCTCCGCCGAGCGTAGCAAGCGGGAGTAAGCGAGCAAAGTTCAAGGTATGGAAAGCGACACCTGCGGACCGGGAGGCGATGGAGAAGAACGAACCTGTTCGGTGCCATTGTATGTCCTTCCGTCCACTCTGCCGCTCTCAGCCCCCCTTCATTCGCTCAGACGACCCTAATAACCGCTTGACACCCGCCTAGCAATCCGACCCCTCCTAAACCTCTCACAGACATGTTTCCTCTCGGCAATCCTCCAAGCATTCTTCCATAATCCGCTGCTCAAACAGTATTTCCTGAATGAGGGGCATAGTAGGCGTTCGTGTGAGGTTCACCGTGGAGTGACGGGCAAAGAGGCGGGCATAGGGAAATTAGTGGGGAAAGATGATATGTCGGGGAGTGGTGGCGGTGGAGCGGCAGTTGGGAACGGGGTTGGAGGGGTCGGGGAATGTATGGGCTGCGAAATGGATAGTGCGTTTATCGAGGTTCGTCTGCCGTCTTCTTCTTACAGTGCCTCGACGATCTGGCTGATGACTGGTGGATACACGCGGTATAGGCATACAACGGCGAAGGAACACCGTTTGGGCCGACGGCATTGCTGTTGTCGATGTGGAAAGCGAGTGCGGAACTGGCAGGACACGAGCAGCAGGGTCAGTACCGAGGCAAATGCCTGAAAGGTGTTTGTCGGGCGCTTCACGCTGATCCGTCCTCGTTGCTGTGACAGATGCACATGCGTTCTTCCTAGCTGCGTTGAACCAGTTGCATAGTCATAGCGGGAACGATGATCGAAGGCACATGCAGTGCCCTTGTATCGCTCGTACGTCCGCATCTTCAACTTCCATCCTTTCCCATTCATCCATTAATATCTCCCCGTGGTACCGCAATGCTCATTTGTGCTCCTTTCGTGCCGCGACTAGACCGATCGTTCGCAGGAACACTATTGTCAACTGTAACATGCGCCAACTGTTCCGCGCAGACAAACACGGAAGATCCGATATTGGATATCAGTCTAGGGCTGGATGTCAAGAATGGCAGGGGGGCAGGAGGGGTGTTGACCCTTGGTGAATGTTTTCGTCGGTGAGTCCATAATGTTGAGGATGCGGTGGGAGGATAGGGGAATGACGTGGGCCGGGGGAAGGAAAGCGTTTCGCTGATCGTTGCTTGTTGGATGCTTCCTATAGGTATACAGCCAAAGAAACCCTCAGTGGTAAAGCGTATACGTGCAGCAAGTGCAAAGTATCGTCCAATGGGATTGTAAGTCACCATGACTATATAAAAGGGATATGTGACTCCACGCGGAGTATCTTTTGGCTGATTGATTGTTTTGATTTTTCCAGAGCGCGACAAAACAGCTCTCCTTCAAGCAATTGCCGACGACGTTGGCGATACAACTAAAGGTACGCCGTTTACTCTGTTTTTCAATCATGCTTGCGGTGTGCCAACCTTTGCGTATGTCTCGCAGCGATTCGAACACAACTCTACCAACCTGTCGAAAGTGGAGACTATGGTGAATTTCCCGACAGAATTGGATATGCGGCCGTACATGCATGATTCCGTCAACGGGTATGTCTACCTGCCGCTTAACGATATCGGGTGACTCGAACCTGCGCTTCCCGCTGTGATAGGCAAAGTAACAGTCTCCCTCGAGAGATGTACCGATACACGTTGTCCACCGTGGTGACGCACGAAGGGAAACTTGACAACGGACATTATTGGGCGGATGTCAAGAGCGGGTGTGAGTGGTTCCATTGTGATGATGATAAAGGTATGTCCGGCTCTCCTACCCTTCCTTTGTCGTCCAACATAGCGTTTCTCGTGCGACTCGTGCTGATGATCGGGTTCCACTGGCAAAACCAGTGACGTCCACGACGTTGGCACAAGTGCTGAATCAGAAAGCGTACATGCTGTTCTACGTCAAGAATTCTATCGCGTTCCAATCGGATGGTAACAATGCTACATGATACATCACGGGTATGCGTTCGCTCATGTATCTGATGACATTTTGAATCCAGACTTGCGGGTATTCATTTCCGCGGAGCCGTTGATGATAATCGATTGTCTGAATCGGAAGGCTCTGGGACAGTCCATTCCGCATCGTCCTGCGAGTATGAAATGGCGGTGAATAAAGGCAATGGCACGTAGCATGTCAAAGGGACTTCCGTCACTTTGACGTATTCCTTTAAGTCTGTGTGGGTACGAATCGAATCAACCAGGGACAAGTCATAAAAGGCACACAAGTCCCTTTAGACCATGCCTCCCTCGCTTTCAGTTAAAAGGGGCGTTCTTTTAGACTCTCCTCTCTCGCCTTTGATATCCAACATCTCTCGACATGAGGTGGAAACCTGGCGGACGGGATCTCAACCTTTGTTGCGATCAGTTATATACAGGTTTGATGGCAGCTCCGTATCAACGAATGCTTTGATCTGACAGAGCCAGAGCGATGTTCAACCTGCAGTATAGGCTCGCTACCAATCAGGGATTCAGGCGACTGCGCCTAGCTTACTTCCAGGGAAGGATGCGGCGGTACATCCAGACCGCGGTTGTGTTGATAGCCTCGAGCGCTATCCTGGTGTTTTGTTTCAACTACCGGCTACCAGTACCTCCTGTAGCAGAACACGCCTCCAGCGCTCATCCTTCGACCTTTGATATCCTTGCCAAGGCCCGCCTCGCCGAACTACAGGCAAGATATTCGGCGGAGGAAGTCCTTGACACCACTGGGCTGAAGACCGGTAACTTTTCGTGGGATGAATATGTCAAGGAGATCCGAGGGGTGTATCAAGAGTACTTCTTGCCACCTCCTTCGATAATTTTGCAATATAATGGACGTCCAGATACTCAGGGGCCGATGAACACCTTGGGCAAACCTGCCACCATATCTCGCGTTGGCGCAAAACTCGACGAATCCTTCGACCTCCTCAGCTACGGCCGAAACGCCTCTGCGAGGGAAGTCTTTCATATGAAAGTCCCGGACAGCATTCCGCATATTATATATACCACGTCAAAGGACACATTCTTTCCGCAACAGTTTGACACATGGCAACATTTGAACTCGAAAGCTGGATGGCATGTAAGGTCCTACAACGATGACGCTATATGGGAATGGATGGAAGAGGTGTTTGGGATGGGTAATAAGAAGACTCAAGGCAGGAGCAAAAAGGTGGAGATTGAGGGAGATGATCAAGAGGCGACGGGGGACAAGGCCGAAGAAGCGCCTTCTGGGCAAGGGAGCAGTCCGTTGGTTCTCGATGTGTACCAGCAAATCGACAATGGAGTTCTTCGAGGTGAGTATCGAATCGCTCACAGTCTGTCCCATCTTGATGCTTATAGTTCATCAACAATATCTTTCCAGCTGACGTCTTCCGGTGAGCAGTCGGCCCTATGTGCTTTCAACCGTCTAGCCTCTCACTTTTTCTCGTTCCCATAGGTATTTGGCACTCTTGATGGAGGGAGGTACGTACTGCTCCACTGCACCATGTCTGTTCAACGTCCTAATACGCGACGCTCTTCCTCGTAGGTGTCTATACCGATACCGATACCGCATGTATCCGGCCTATTATCCGATGGCCGGGCATCAGAGAAAATCATTGGGATCTTAAGGATATCACAGATCCGCTTCTTATGTCCCTTCCTCATATGGCGGATCTTTTGGCTCAAACCGAGAATAACACTGTGAAATACGAAGTTCAACCCGGCGAGAAGGAACCCGTGCAAGTCAAGGTCACACCGGCCGAAGCAATCCGGAATCGGTTGACCGAACTCAAGCTTGATGCTTGGGATCCCCCGAAACTCGTGATTGGGGTCGAATGGGATAACTGGGGCCCGTCAGCGACTGCGCATTGGACCGAGAAGGCATATGCAAGGGGGATGCAAATCGTTCAGGTGGGCTTCATTTCGTCGACTGTAGTCGATCAAGATCTTTTTCTGTGTCGCTCACCGCTTTTGACTTGATTGGTAGTCGACGATTATGGCTCAACCCGGACATCCAGTGTTTGTCGACGTGCTAGGTCGGATTTTCAAGGACTTACACAATGGCCGGGGTGCGTACGCGGATGAGATTGTCGACGAATTAGGCAGGAGGAAGCATTTAAGCCGCGAGAGATTAATGGACATTGTGAGTCTGCCAGATGCTTGGGCTGGAAGCGCAGTGTGTCGTCTGAAACCGAACTTGCTTTGTAGCTGGATTTCACTGGACCCGGGGTGTTGTAAGTATAGGCTCCTTTGAATGAAAAACTCGGTCAACGATGCAGGTCTTGGCTGATATTATCGGTGGCGATTGGTCAGTTCTGATGCCGTTTTTCGATATCTGCTGGCGCGATGGGGTGTGCATCCTAAAGATTTGACGAGAGCGGATGGTCCGATGCGCGTTGGCGATGTCCTCTTATATCCTCTGAACAGCTTTACTTCCACGGATAGCTACTACAACCGTTTCCAAGGAGAACATAGACTTGTTTGGCATCAGTGAGTCAGGTGCCATTAGGAGATTGCGGCGTAAGCGACCTTACCAAGTCCACTTTCATTTTTACAGATTCCGAGGTAGTTGGAAAGGGTGGTGATTGCGTCCAAAATTGCTGTTCTATTGCCCTAATGCATCGCATACGACAGCAAGTACGATAGATACCTAGCGACTCTGTATGTGCATCTTAGCATCCACAGTCTAGTCTGATATGTATCAGGTCCCTGTATGTCCCAACACGATATGATATGATAGAAGCAACCGAAAGACAGTCGCGACCTCAAGCAAAGCGCGCGCAGGCAATGAAGCGCGTACGCCGACGTGGGGGTGCGATATGAGGTGTAAGATCCATCCTATAGCGTTGTAAATAAACAATACCTTCCCGTCGTCTTCATCTTTCTTACCCTCAAGTTCTCTCTGAGCACCCACTTGCCAAAATGCCACCAGCAAGAAAAGCAGCAGCTCGTACCCAGCATGAAGGTTCTCTCGATCCAGCACTCCAACCTTCCACCAACGATGATGTGCCATCGAACGAAGCCGGCCCTAGCAAACGAGCCAAACCCACTAGCAAAACGAAAACGACAAAGATGAGTGCTGAACGGAAAGAAGCGAATCGTCTAGCTGCTGAACGGTCACGCGTACGTCGAGCCGAAAGAGCGAGTATCCTTGAGCAGACCGCGAAAGGATTGGCCGAGGAGAATTTGGTACTCAAGGAGCGGATTCGGAAGCTGGTTGCTATGGGTGTTGGTGCGGACGCAGGAGGTGATCACTCCATGGCGGATGGTAGTACGGATCGGTCTCATACTATGGCTCCGAGCCAGTCCCGGCAGTCACAGGAGCCTTCTCGGGCTGTCACGAATACTCTACCGGCTCCTGCAATCAGCTCAGGCCACGACATAGTCAACAACCCGCCGACGCAAAGTCATTCTAGCCCGGCTCTCCGGCGTCAAGCAAGTACTCCACTTCTTGAGGGACAGCGGTCCGACTATAACATGCCGTCCAATGATACACCGAAGATGAACAATACAAGCAGCCTACACCAAGAAATGGTGGCATACTTTCGTCAACAGGTGGATCAGCTCGGGCATCTTCTGCACGAGAAACGGGGCCAGCTTGGCTCGGACGACGCTTCTCAAGACGTCACAATGTCTGACCAAACCACCGAGGTCGACTTGTCTAGCCAGTCGGATGTCCAGCAGCACAATGATCGATTACTGCGCGAGGTTCAAGTACTCCACGAGGTCGTTCTCCGCGTCAAGGCAGACCGAACGAAAGCGAAAGCAGCAAACGATCGACTCAAGGCTCAGGTCAAGGCGGCAGAGGCACAATTGCTCGTTAGAGATAATTTCGCGAGGACGGAAGATGAGGCGGTCGCTGAGATCGAGGAGAGGCGGTCTGAGACACAAAAGGCGTTCAAAGATGTCAAGCGGCATTTAGGGTTGTTGATCGGAGTAAGTCCTTTGCCATCGGATGGACGTCCATCGCTAAATGTTTCTCTCGTCTTGTAGCACTTCAACCCAACGTTCGTTGAACCTGATCTACCAGAACAAGAGGCGTTCATGGTTCCTGCACCCTACGAGAGTGCACCTCTTCCAGAACCGCAAAAACGAGGACGTCCACCGTTGACGAAATCCCGAGCATCGTCACAACCAAAGTCACAGCGAAAGATCTCTGCCGCCGAATCCATGCTATCGTCCAACCAACGCGACTCGCACTACGAGAGCGGTCCGACCTTGAGTATTGCGCAGTCCTCGACATTGACCCCTCCGCTCCTCGCAATGAAATCCAATCGCTCCAAGAAACGGTACGAGCCGAGTAAAGTCCGATACCGACTTGACGCGGATCCTGATGTCATTTACATCGAGGAGCGGGAAATCATTCAGAATGAACACGGTGAACAGGAAATTGTTCATATCAGCAAGCAACCGGTATACAACCCTCGACCAGGTTCAGGAGCGGGACGGAAACCTGCCATGTCGAGGGGGCAAGATGTGACACCCGGTACGCAAGAACACGGGACCCAGGAGATGCATGCGGAGCAGGATCGTGTTGCGTTTGATGAACAGACCATGGAGCATCATGACATGATTGTCGACCCGTCGTTGAATAGAAGCGATGTCGTGATGGATCATCAAACGTTGCATGAGGCGGAAAACATGCCATAGTCCTCTGCCATGTATCATCACGTTGAACTTTGTAATCCAGTCTGTTCTCGTATTTAAAGTTGTACCTTTTAATAATAATGTGCCAACTGCCTGTGCGTCAAGATGCACGTATAATCCACAGTATTATCTCCCGTGCTGCATTGCCAGCTGATAGATGGGAGAGGTGAAAGGAGTGAAGCAAGGAGGGGAGACAAACTTGGCAGAACGGCGGCCGTTTTGAACGCGACGACGACGACGAGACGACGAGGAGCCAACAATGTGAGACACCTCGTGGAGGAGGATTCATCAGAGCTTTCATCAGGTAATGTCGATAGTAAGTTGGGATGTTGCTGTTCATCAGTTGTTTCCCGTTACAGGTCCCTTTGTCGTCAATCCCTTCAGCGTAGTAGGATTCAAGATAATGCGTTCGCTCTTAACTACGTTGACGCTGAGTCTGCTTGTGCTCATCTATCCTGTTCAGGTATGTTCTCTCAAGGGTTTCCTGCAATCACACAACTACTCTGGCAATTGACTGATAACAACTGATACCTGCTGGACCCATCTACCAACAGGCACTGCATTTCTACCTGAGTGCCAACGAAAAGCGATGTTTTCTGGAAGAGCTCCCTTCAGAGACAATCGTAGAAGGTGAGTAGTCGCCTTGATCTGCTCCGCTGTCACGGGCCGGCAAGATGACGGTTCGAGAAGCCGTTTCTTCATCATCATGGATTGCTGACAGATCATACCCTTTTTCAGGCCACTATAAAGCACTCGAATGGGTCGAAGATGAGAAAGACTGGAAGATCAACAACGACATGGGCATCCAGGTGACGGTAGAGGTCAGTACCTTTGTGTTCACTCCTGAAGGAAAAACTCCCCGCTCACACGGATTCCCTCTCCATCTTCTGCTCCATAGGAGGTCAGCACTGGACACTCTATCGCTGATGTGAAAGGCAAGCCAGAGGGAAAGTTCACTTTCACGTCACACGAACCAGGTGAGTTTATGCCGTAGCCTGATGTGCTATCCATCACTAAACATGATGGGATTCTCCCGCCTGCCCCTGTTAGGAGACCACACAATCTGTTTGCAATCGAGTTCGCATTCCGGATACTTTACAACAACACATATCAAATTCTACCTGGACATCACTGTTGGCGCCGTCCGCCATGACCCTACGTAAGCGCAACAAATGTCCCTTCCCTTCTGTTCCGATCGTCAAGCTGAACTCTTGCCCTGGCTCATAGACAAGACACCACCCACATGTCCACTTTGACTACCAAGCTTCGCGACTTGAACGAAAAGATTGCCGGAATCCGTCGAGAACAGCAGTACCAGCGGGAAATCGAATCCGTTTTCAGGGATGCGAGTGAGCGTGTGAATAAGAGAGCACTGTGGTGGAGCTTCATACAGATGGCGGTACTGCTAGCAGCGGGGGTATGGCAGATGCGTCACTTGAAGGTGAGCTTTTGCGCTATTGCCTGCGCATGGAAGTACTGATCAAGTGGCATTTTCATTGGCACAGGTCTTTTTCGAAGACAAGAAGTTGAGATAGCGTTCGGTCAATCGCGAAGAAAAGCAAGATGCGCATCTCTGTGACATAGATTGTCACGAAAACACACATTGCATTGCAAGATTGAAAATAAAAATGTTTACTAGCGGAAAGAGCATGATCCTTGCAGCATTACAAACAATTGATGTTTCTGTCACTGGATACATATGTGCATAGAGATATCCACTGTGCCAGAGAGAGAGGGATAGCGACTGCTCGAGTATAACTCCTCGAGCAGGCCGGCTTCTTCGCGCAATCCACGGCAGATCAAAGTCATTGCCAAATCGTAGGGTTTGAAGGCCTCACGAGAAAACGTAACACTTCCTGCGAATGCCGTATTGCCTTTACAGGAAGCGTAATTTGCTCCAGCTGTCTATAGTCGTGTGACTCCCAAGACGAACAACAAAAGCGCGATACAATGGGCCGTTGAATAGTGGAAATCGTGGAATGACACGAATATTTCCACATGCAATCATTCGTCTTTCCAGGAGCCAAAGAATCTACTCATCCAAAGTATTCAGTATGGGACGCTTCCAACAACTTCATAATCATATAGCTTACCCGTGCCACACGAGCTTGTGCTCTCCTTGATGCCCTTCACTTGCGTCCGCTCGAAAGCTGTGCATGGGATATATCCTTTCCAACAGGCATTATGCATGAGATTAGTCTCTGCAGGTGAGAAAACACCAGCCTGAGCTGCTCACAAGACGTCACCTATCCGTTGACCGCCGGACGCTCCTGATATATCCCGTGGGTGCACGCCCCAGCGTGCGAGCAGATACCGGAATACGGCATCCGAGCTGAGCAAGTGGTGCAGGGTATTAGTTGACTACTCGCAGAATACGGGCCGAGCCCGAAAGGGCCGCGGACTTACAAAACACCCGGACCTGTAAAGTCCAGCTTTGGGATAACGCCCAAGCTCCGTTAACGATTCGACTGGAGCTTAAAGGCTGTACTCACAACATCCAACACTCGGTCCTGTCGGTCCTCCCCATCTTCGTCCCCTTCCGTGTCGATAACTGAATCACGTCGTTGCAGTACCCTGTGCCTCTCTACATCTCCCATGATTCGATTCAACGTGTCAAGGAATACCGGATGCCCCGGCTGGGCCATCATCGTCCACTGCAGAGTCGCGCCACACCAAATTAGCAGAGCGCACCTCTCCAGCTTCTGACTGGCGACAGCACTCACCTGTACGAATTGCATGCCTCTTGACAAGCCCATCTCCCGCCAACCCTGACTCCCAGAAGCCCAATGATCGTACTCGAGCGCCACCACAAGTCTCGGCGGCTCGAATGTACTCAGCTCCGCCATACGATCCCGAACGTTGCCCATTGGACTGGACTCCGTGTTATGGTGCCATGTATTTTGCGCGGAAGCGACTGAGAGAAGGTCGTACACGTGAGGAAGGAATGAGAGGATGGAATCTGTTTTGGTTGTGATTTCCCAGTGATCTTCCCTGATTCCTGGCCAGTCTCTTAACGGCCGTACACATGCGGTATCCGTGTCCGTGTAAACACCTGGAGGGCCTCCCAAATACGGATCAGCGGACGCGGATCGTGGAATTCATCCACGGGAGCGCTTACCGCCTTTCATAAGTAGAACGAGATATCTTTTCGAGTCCCGTCATTGCAATTCAGATCGAACGCACGGAAAGGTGCGGCAACACAGCAGGCTTACCGAAAGAAATCCGCTGTGGGAGAAGGTAACCATTAGTACAACTTGGCTTCCTGCTGCCTGCTTCATTTTCCTGTACTCACCTCTCAACACACCAGTAGGCAACTGCTCATACTCCTCCAAAATGCGCGCGCCTGTCTTATCGTCTGTCCCCGGCATCTTTGCCTCTTTGTGCGATCCACGCCCGAAAATGTCAAGCATCCACCGCCAGATCCCATCATTATCATAGTACTGTACTTTCCACCCGTCTTCCGTGTTCATCCGGCGCCAAGAGGAAAATTGCTCTGGGAATTCCTGCTTCTTTGAGGTTGTGTGGATGATGTGCGGAATAGAGTGGCGTTGTCCAACAGGGCTGTCCCGGGCGGAGAGCTTGAGCGAATCGGCCAGCATGTCGTGGATTTCTTGCACTAGTGAGCCGTCGGTTGAGGGGGTATTCTTCTGGGTATCCCTCGGGTGAAAATATCGCTCGTACACATCTTGAAGCTCTTGCACGTATTCCGTCCAACCTGGATTCCCAATCTTCAACCCAACCTCGCTGTGGACCTCTTCCTCCTTATAGCGGCTCTGTAACTGCTCGAGTCGGGCTTGCGCCACTATATCAAATGTCGCGGGTGTGACATCGAGCGTGCGGGCGCTGCTATCTACTCGGGAGGGTGTAGGATGCGACAGTAGCAGATAACCCGTTGCTGTCAAGACGATCGCGGTAGCCAGTATACGAATATACTTGGCGGCAGGCGCAAGTCGGAGCATTCCTTGCGTCGAGATGCAGATGTGGGAGATGGAGACGTTAGTGGTGCTCCTATTGAATGCCGCATGGGCGGGTGGTGTTGATTGATGCAATATCACTCAGACAGCTCTTCTCGCAACAACAGCACTTTCGATATCTTTGCTACAGAGACGCACGGCTATGTGTGCAATTAGCGTGTTCGCAATTCGCAGCGTGCCTATACGCTTCTGAGCAACTGGGACAGTGCGGCACAGCGAGAAGCGGTCCTGTAAGTAGCTCTTTAAGTGGGTGCTACGGAATGCTGCGAGCAGTTGATCGTCCCGAAATACTCCCTTCGTGGTGGTCTTGTGACTCTGGACGAGGGTGACAAACTTTCGGACTTTCGGGACTTTTTCGATATTACGTCATGAGACGTCTGAATCCTGCTGCAACTGCTGCTGCATCATGCTGCCGCCAACAACGAAAGCTGCTCTTTCTTCGCCCAACTTGATATTACAAAAGTCTGTGGATTGTCTTCTCACACCCCGTACAACTCCAGAACATCACAAACACAGTCAACATGGCTCAACACAAGCACATCATCAACCTTATCAGCAAACAGGTCATCCCGCCCTTGTCTAGCAAGCTGCACAAGGGTCAAGCAGGTAAGCAATGCCGCATTGGAAACAGCGTGTAACGCATACTGATCTGTGGGTTCATGTAGGGCGAATCGGTGTCATCGGTGGATCTGGAGAGTAAGCTTGGTGTCATTTCCGGGGATCGCTGAACCGGGCTGACGAGGCCTTGCTACGTGTCAGTTATACCGGCGCGCCATTCTTTTCCGCCATGGGCGCCATGCGTTTCGTGAGCGGTTCTCTTCAGCCTCCGACGTTTCATGGCTAAACATCCTTCTTGCCAGGGCGCCGATCTTGCACATGTCATCTGTGAACCAAATGCTGCCTCTGTGATCAAAGGCTACTCACCAGGTAATTGCCACCTGGAGCGAGGGGAATATGGCCATGCCTGATGTCAGTCTGCCTGTCCAGATCTTATCGTTCATGGAATCTTGGATCCATCAAAATCCATCGATGAGATCAAGAAGGAGCTCAAGGGCATCATGGAACGTCTTGTGAGTTCTATTCCAACTCCATTATGCGTTTGAAGAACGATATAGCTCATCGTCCTTGGCAAATAGCACGTTCTGATCATCGGTCCCGGTCTGGGCCGTACCGAGCATACTCAGAATTGTGCACGAGCCGCTTTTGAATTGGCTAAACAGACGGATCTGGGTGTAGTGGTTGATGCAGATGGCTTATTCCTTGTCGCCGTGAGTGCATCTTTCTCTGTTCTAGATCCTTAGCGCTTATGAACCCCTCGCCAATGCTGCAATGATAGAACGACCCTTCGGTGATTTTGAACTGGCCTGGTGTGCCACGAGTCGTGCTTACGCCAAACGTCATGGAGTTCAAGCGACTCTGTGAGAAGATGGTTAGTCTCGTAAATTACACTGATTCACTACTTGATCTGACCGCATGCGCACGATCACATAGCAAATCGATCCCAACGCCGATCCCGATACGCTCTGCCCGCTCCTCTCACGTGCGCTCGAAAACACCACCATCCTGCAAAAAGGAGCCATCGACATTGTCTCCAACGGCTTCCCGATCCCGCCAGCTCTTTTACCAAAAGACTTTCAGACGGACGGCAAAGTAGATATTCTGAAAAACGAGATCAAGGGTGGTCTGAAACGGTGTGGTGGACAAGGGGATATCTTGAGTGGGAGTGTCGGTGTTTTACTAGCATGGGCTGGCGAATGGGTCAAGGGCGTATACGAGTACGTGACGTTTCAGGCAATCGAAGTTTGCAAAACATACGCTGAATGGTCTCCGGGTTTGGGTGTACAGAGACGCCGGACATCCAGCACCAAGTAAAGAGTCTGAATTGGGCAAACATATCGCCCTCTTGGCAGCCTACGGAGGCTCCACATTCAACCGCACGTGTTCACGACGGACATTCGAGGACAAGGGAAGAAGCATGCAGACGGAGGATATGATTCCCAATATCCACAAGGTATTTGAAGAAGTGTTTGGCAATGAGGGTGTACGAAGCGATGAGGCAAAAGAGTATCTGTGACTTGGTGTAGGTGGTAGTGATATGAAAGCGAGGTTGTAGATACCCTTATACATGACACAGTGACCTGTTGGACAGGCAAAGATGTATAATACATGGCCAAAGTCGGGATACGTTTGACTGGACTGACGAAGTCCTCTTTTTTAACAACGAAACTCTACCTATCGGTCTACCTCTTGCCGTTGAGTCGAGCCTGTCGTTTCTCCTCGGCCTCCCTGGATGCCTCTGCCAAATACAAGCAAGATCGAACACAGTCAGAAAGGTTTCATCCGATAAGAAAAAAAGAGGGGAGCGATTTACCTGCGTCTCGAGCCTTTCGAGCCTCTGCCTCTGCTTCTCGCTTCTTCCTGATTTCAGCTAGACGAGCCATATCTTTCTGAGCCTGTTCAGTCTTGCCTGAGAACGCGATAGGTATGCATTTCCGGGTCAGCGTTGCGTCTTGCGCGCAGGTGGATGGAGGGCGACAATACTTACCGGCAGCATGCAGTTTGGCGTATCGTTCCGCCGCAGCCTTCTTATCGGCAGCTTCCCTATCATCCGCAAAAGTCGAACGCTGTCAGCTGCCATCCTCACAGCACGGCCGACCGCCTTGAAGACTTACTTCTCCTTCCTCGACGGACCTGTCCTTGCCAACGGACCACTCTGCAACATCCTATCAGGCTCCTCACTTTCCTCCCCGCTCTCCTCCTCACTCTCACTCTGCGGAGGGAGAGCCTTGGCGGCACTGCTCTGCTGATTCGAAGGCTTCTTCCCGGCTTGAGCCTTTTTCATCGCCTTCCTTTCCGCACGGGACATCTCTGGCTCGGCAGATCGTCCTGCAGCACCGCCCTCGTCGGAAGATTCTTCAGAGTCGTCCGAATCGTCAGAGTTTCCAAGACCGAGGTTTTCCATTTCTTGGTCTACGACGGCAATGTCTCGCGAAAAGTGACGGCCACCGCCTCGAGAGACCTTGAACTTGCTACCAAGAGGTGAATAGGGGTATGTGTGTGAGCAGTGCGTGGGGTAAGGATAGCAAGGTGGCGTAACATACCCTCGTCCTCGACTGGATGACGCCTTTGTATCTGTTCCTCGAGCCATTTCGTGTGTGTATAAGAGAAATGAGGGAAGTATTTCGTCAAAACGTGTTGAATTACCATCACTGAAAGTTATGTCAGAGGCGGGATAGGTCAGGGAATGTAGAGCGAGATTGTCACGCGAAAAGCTGAGTCAGACTCGGTTCCGACTCGATGGTTGTTTACAATGTGCGAGGAAGGAAGGGTTCAGGGGTTCGTCCATACACCATTCATCAGCTACTTTACCACCTACTCGCATGCTGTTTCTAATCTCTTCCTGCAGTCCTGCAGTCTCGACATACATTATCCCAATGACCATCGAAAATTGCTACACAACAGGTGCACTGTTCGGCCAAGGCTGGAAGCAGGTAGAGGAGTGGCCTCAAGCGGGTCCTAGCCGGCTCCGAGGAGCAACAGAGAACAACGGTCAAGGAGATGCGGCTGTTCCGGCCGAGGAGGAAGATGAAGATGAATACGAAGAGGAAGAAGAAGAGGTGAGTCTTTGCTTGGCTGTTCGGGTTCGCGCACGGCGTTTACTGATGCGTTCGGTCGTTTAGCTATATGTGATGATCGATTTAGGACCAAACGCAGACCCATTGACACTCGGAATCGGCACAGAATACCAACTCATAGCAAGTCGTGTTTTCCATGCTGTCCAGTCGTATGCTGACAACCCTCGGGTACATGCTACAGGGACTAGATACACCTACACCATTCTTGAAGATTGGGAACGATGTGTTCCAAGGGACGCCGCAGCGCTTGATTGGTAGTGAAATCATAACAAAGGACACCCGAGGTAAGCCAGACTTACTTGTTACTTTGACAACAATGACTCAAGCTTCTCATGGCAGACCCACAAAACCCAATCAAGCATTCACATCCCGCCATCGGTCATACAGACTACCGTATATCGCTCGAACCGGTCAAACTTGTTCCGCATCCCACAGATCCAGCTCCGGAAAAATCGACGGAAAGACCACCGTTGTTTGCACGAGATGCACCACCGGAAATCACTACCCCTGCTGTGACGAAATCGCAAAGGGGTACACCGGTAGCTACACCAGCAGAAAACGATGAAGAGGAAACATCGTCTCCTATTGCCTCTACTTCTTCCCTCCCGGCTCGCCCAGCCGGTACCGTACCATCCGGCAAGAAGAAAACCGCCGCCGCGACTCGTACAACTCCATTAAGCACTCGTTATGTCATCCCTGCTTCTGGAGAAATTTCAGCCGATGGGATTCCTCGAATAGATGGGCAACAAGTCCGCCACGTTCGAAAACCGAGAAAGTCGAAAAAGGCTGCAGCAGTCGAGGATGGGGCGGATACAGGTGCGATCGATGTGGATAGACCTGAAGGAGCAGGAGAGGATGCAGTCGCTGGGACATCGACTTTACCGAGCGACACCTACGTCGTCAGCGGACAAGATACAAGACCACCCGATCTTCAACGCCTTTTCATGCCCGTTGCGCCTCATGGGTATACGAAACGTGGAGTGCCGAAGAGAGCACCAGGTCGACGACCAGGGCCTAGGAAGACAACCTTAGACAGTTCGCCTATTCAGCAGACTAGCACCCTGCCTGAAGGTTCAGGGACTCATGGAAGTAGCACTATAGACCAGGCGGAACCGTCGATGGAAACTCCAGCAAATTCAGCTACGGCAACAGCAACAGCAACAGCAACAGCAACAGCGACAGCAGCGGATGAAGCGATGAATGTTACGGACCAAGTTGTGACTGCTTCAGTGGACGAGGTGGTGACTGCTCCAGTGGAGAGTATGGCGATGGAAGTGGATAGCGGGATCGGCGGGGATGCTGCGGCTCCTGCCGAAGCAGGTGTGGCTGAAGTTGCAGCGCAATGGCCGCCCGAGCCCTCGGCTGATCAAGTCAAGTAATGGAACTTGGCGTACCCATGTGTTTCGAGGCGAGTGGGAATGCGTACGCATGCATCTTTGTGCTCATTCTCGCTCGAGCGCAACTACAGAAATCCGTGTGTTGTAGCGTGTATGTAAGTAGATTAAAGGCATAAGGGAACTATTTCATCAAGGCGCTATACTGTCCAATCCGAGACCCAACCTTTCCAACTCCCGCGCGCCCTGGAAAAGGAAGAGAGATCATCAATACTCGTCAAGCCGAACGAAGAATGACATGGTCACTGACTCGTGATAAACCAGTTTTTGTTCCCCTTTGAATTCACCATACTTTGCGTCCCAACATGTAAAACTATCCAGGGGGTATATCCTGCGGAGGTATGAGGTCAAGTAATGTTAGCTCCTTGGAAACCCAGCGCTTTCAAATCACTTACAACACGTCTCCAACTCTGACTGGCCCGCTTGCTTGGGTCAGATCGCCCGGTTGCACTCCCCAGCGCGCCATCAGGTATCGAAAGACGGCGTCAGAACTGCGGCGAAGTCTCGCTCGATCAGCATCCTCGGTCTACATATTGTCGTATCCGTTGGACCTACAAAACTCCAGGACCTGTAAAGTCGAGCTATTGTTCCGATGAGTGGTAAATCAGTACCCACTTTCTTGACCTCGAGCGATGTAAAGTGAAACCTACAATGTCCAGTAGCTTCTCTTCGCTTATCAGCTTGCCTGATTTACCGGGGTTCGCCTCATCCTTCCCCTCGTCTCCTAGGGTGGCCCGGCCCTTTTGAATATCTCTCATAATTCGACCTAGGACGTCTAGTAACACCGGATGTCCTGGTTGCGCCATGAAGGTCGACTAATCACCGGTGTTGTCGTCAGCTACTTCGCGCGCAAGAAGTTTACGAGTGCTCGATGTGCCTACTTGTACTATCTGCATCCCTCTCGAGTAGTCCCAATGTGTCCAGCTGTCCTTTGCCCTGGGACCCCAATAGTCGAATTCGACGGCAACTACGAGTGCTGGAGGTTCCCAAAAATCGAGTTTGAGCTCGTCCATTCGGTTCCTGATCTTTTCCACGGCCGAGAGCGGTGCAGATTCCTGTTCATCGGTTTCATTTCGGCGAGGCGTGCTACTCGAAGCAGTCTGGGAGATGAGATCGAACATGTGTGGGGAAATTGACAGCCAAGGGTCTGTGATATCCTTCAACTCCCAATGATCTTCCCTTATCCCAGGCCATTGCCGTAAGGGCCGAATACACGCGGTATCCGCATCGGTGTATACGCCTGTAAAGCAGACACAATAATCAGTGGGAGGTTCGACGCAAACGAAGGTCTAGCTTACCGCCCTCCATCAACAAAGCGAGATATCTGGGCCAGCAAACTGAGTCATGCGCCGTAGCAGTTTCTGGGACGACCTTTGCTTACCTGAAAAAGTCGCCTGAAACAAGGTTATCAGTAGCTTGAATTTGCGCAAAAGATTGCCTGTGCTCACCCCGAATGACCCCGTGGGAAATCTGTTTGAATGCATCCAATACCCGCGGACCTCTGGTCCCAGACGTCTCTTCATCTGCCCCAAAAACTTTCGTCATCCATTGCCATATATCATCATCGTTGAATGACTTTATTTGCCACCCATCTCCAGAGTTCAGATTCTTCCACGACGAAAATTGTTTCGGCAACCAGTCTTCGTTCGAATGTTTCGAGGTCGTGTACACGGTATGCGGAATGATTCTTGGGAATATGGGATGAAATTGCTCTCGGTTACTGGCGTTTCTCGCGTACTGGGACAGGTCAAAATAATTAGCCATTCTTTCGCGGATCCGTAGGACGATTGGCGTCTCATTTGACACGTTGTTTTCCCGTATTGATTTTCCTGGCTGTCCTTTCGTGCCTTGCGTGTGCAAATGCAGTGGTTCGAAAAAGTCCCGATATACCCCTTGTAGCTCTGTCACATAGCTGTCCCATTTGTAGTCCCCGGTCTTCAATCCAGTCGATTCCAGGATGTCCTCCGGCGTAGTTCGACTTTGAAGAAGGGAAAGGCGCGCTTTTGCGACGGTCTCAAAGGTCGATGGCTGAACTTTTATCGTGCGGTCGACAGAAATGATGCGCAGTCGATAGTCCAGATCCGCAAGGTAGACACCACCAGACACTAAAAAGATCATACCAGTGGCAAGTAGCGCCATGAAGTGTCTCCTTCTCGAAGGCGAGGTGATGCGCAGTAGCATGTCCTGATAGCTGGACGTTCAAGGAAAGGCCGAGCCGCGCAGCACAACAGTTGATTTGACAAGCAACGAGTGACAACAACAATCGTCAGACAGCTTGGATTTAAGCAATCTTCAGGGACGTACATACCCGGGCTTAAGTATCCGCCGGTTCCATTGCCAGGAATCAAAGGTCAAGCACGAAAGGCTAGTAGCTGCCAGGCAAGGTGCAAGAAAGGACCTTTCGACGTCTGGAAAGGAGGTTGTGACAAGCTGCCGATATGATTATATATGCATTCGGTCGGTCATAATCATATTCTGATCTGTTGACAAAAACATTAACATATGGAAGTGATATTATTTGCATCAATTAATCATCATATCGCTGATCGCATCATCATTGTCCTTCGCGTCTGTCCATCAAAGCTTAAATCATAAATCCCTAACTCCATCATCTTCGGCTTCCATGCCTTCCTACGACCTGACATACCACCTGACTCGACGCAACGAAACCTGGAACAACTGTTTGTGAAATGACCCATCTACTCGATTTTCATTGCCAGCGTGGAATGGCATGACAATTTCCAGTCCTAAAACCATTTTTTCGGTTTCCAGGATCCAAAGTATCTATTCAGTCAAAACGACAGTCAATATCGGCTGCCGCTCAAGTTATGGTTCACGCATTGCCCATGCCATACGAGCTTAGACTCTCCTTGGTGACCCTCACTGGCATCCGCTGTGAAGCTCCTTAGAAGATGTATTCTAAGTCGTGGCAAATGGCATCAGTCTTTGCCGGTTTCGAGACAATGTGAAGACCGCTGAATGAACTAACAAGACACACCAATTCTTTGGGGACCAGAGGAGCGAGAGATGTCGCGGGGATGAAGCTAGCAAGTACTCACCTGAACAATCTGTATCCCTCTTGCACCCTTCTTGTAGACATCCTAGACTAACAGGCCATCAACGTCTCCAAACGCCTCGCCTGTCTCCTCATTCCTTTCAAGCATCGTCGTCATCCATCTCCACACATCGACTTTGTCATACGACTTGACTTGCCAGCCATCTTGTGAGTTCAAGTCTGTCCATGATGCGAATTTTTTCAGTGATGGCTGCTCCGTGGAGATTGTATAGATGGTATGCGGAATGCTTTCTTGTTGGAGGTGGTTGGTATTTCTTGGATACTGGGGAGAATCGAAGGAATCCGCCAGTTTCTCACGAATCTGCCGAATGACCGAAACATTAACGGAGCCTGCGTTCCGTCCTGACTTTTCCCACTCGTGACTTGCCACCTGGGCGTATCCGACCACCGAGATTCAAAGAAATCACGATACACCCCTCTCAGGTCCTCGACACATCCATCCCAATCGCAATTACCGGTCTTCAATCCAGTTGCTCGATAAATCTCCTCTGCCGATGTACGACTTTGTAGAAGAGCGAGGTGGGCCGTTGCGTTGGACTCGAATGGCAATGGATGGGATCTTATGGCTTTGTGTCAAAACGCGGTTGCACAGAACGTGAGGATGATTGCGCTAGCGAGGAATGCCGGGAGATGCGTCCTTCTTTTGAGAAAGTTGAGGCGTTGTCGCATAGTCGGATAAGAAGCGCTGCTCCCTGGACTAGAAATCGATTTGTGGAGCGAGGGTAACCGAGTGATGGTTATTCGAGCTATGAATAACAAGCAACGAATACTTGTAATCGGCCGTAGATCTCATCAGTGACTGCCAAAGGACAGGGCGAGGCAAAGGACCTTTGTGCGAGAGGTAGAAGGATAGGATACTGACCTGCTTGAGCCTCTTTGTTTTCCTTGTGCTGGTAATCTCTGACAGGCTGAGCGGAAGAATCTACAGCTTGCCATCAATACGCTTCATGATGCATCGCTTCATGTTGCATCACGGGCCTCGACCACTTTCCGTCAACTCAAAAACCCTCATGTCCAACAACTTCAACAACATTCATCCAATCAAACATTTGATCAGTACTCTCAAAGATGCGTGCCGCGGCCTCGCTGGATATTTCGGACGTAGAAGGACTGGTAGAGTATCATCATCATATTTCCTAAGCCTGAAAACGATTTGTCAAAGCATTCAGACATCTGTCAATGGATTGTTTCCAAACAAAAACTCACATCTAACTGCCATCTTGCTTATACTACTTTTCGACTTCAGACTGATACGGGTTGTATATTGCTCACTTTGAACCCTGCCAGCCCTCTACCAACGAGAGGGCAGGTGGCCAGACATGAAAGACCAATCCAGGGAAAACGGAAGAGGAGGCCGCCTACAGCTGCTGCTATGCCCGATCGAATATGACGTAATATCACAAAGTCTGAAACCAGGCATCATGTATGACATGAATGAACGGCTGCTGACCGTTCAACCCCTATAATCTTTTGCTTCAATTCGGGGAGAGGAACATTTAGCATACTTCTCTCATCGCCTTATACCATGTCAGGACGTCCTTCCAACAAAGCACACACGACAAAACGCTGGCCACCACACACAACAAGCGCCAGCTCTAGCCGTTCCAGTCAGATCAGACGTTCACTCATTGCCAACTCACTCGTATGGCGAGACGTGGACCGTTGTGCCGAACTCGGTGATGGAGTAGATGTAGGAAGTACCGGGTGTGTGAATGCTTTATCATGGTCGGCTGATGGTCAGACGCTTCTGGCAGCGGGTGACGACACACGGTACATTTCTTTCGAGCATTCACCTTACTTCTGGCTGATTTTTTGGACCTTTTTGTTACAGGATCTGCATGTGGACGCCCGATACAGACACCGCACCAGCTCCAGAAAACCCGTACCCGTTCAAGCTGTCAGATACAATCTCGACCGGACACACAGCCAACATTTTTTCCTCCAAGTTCCTCCCCGGTGCCTCACACATGACGATCGCGAGTTGTGCCGGAGACAGTCAGATCCTTGTCTACGATGTGGAGAGGCTCGACCGGTTGATTGCAGGAGGCTTGAGAAGCAGGTTGGGAGAGTTGAATGGTATGAATGGACCTGGTGTACGGAGACTGCTATGTCATCGTGATCGGGTGAAGAGGATATCCACAGAGGCGAGTAATCCCTTTACCTGCGATGATTTTACCCTGACTAACGATAATTTCGTACAGGATAACCCGCATGTCTTTCTTACAGTTTCTGAAGATGGAACAGTCCGCCAACACGACCTTCGCACGACACACAACTGCCGCTCCGGCTGTCCCGCACCACTGATGACAACCCTCTCCTCGATCCAACTATACTCACTCTCCGTCTCTAAAATCAACCCATACATATTCACGGTAGCAGGAACAGCACCGTACGCATTCTTACAGGACCGTCGTATGGTCAGGCCAATGAAGGAGGAATGGGCCAAGGGGACATTCACTAGCGGTGGCGAAGCGGATCAAGGTGGGAAAGTACATTGTGTCAGGCGGTTCGGGCTGGATCGGAATGCAGAGGAAGAGGACGATCATTCAGCAGGAGACGGGGATGTGCCAGAGGAGGAACGCGTGAGGAGGAGGGAGGCGGCGAGGAGGAGATGGCATATGGTGCGGCATATCACCGCGGTTGACATGTCGGAACATAATGCGGAAGATGTGAGTTGCACAAGAGGACTTCTACAATAAACCTTATCACGTGCTGACTGCTGAGTACTCTTCGCGTAGCTTATTGTTTGTAAGTAATACAACCAGTAAAATTAGACTACGTGCATCGACTAACATCTACCTCTTTTACAGCATTCTCCGGCCACTCGGTCGCTCTATTCTCAATCCACGACGACCCATCACAAACCTCCATTCGTTCTGTCCGTCCCCGCAATTCACCGATACCCAATACGAGCACCCCAGTAAGGGGGAAACGAAGAAGAGGGTCGTCCGGTGCGAGTCGTTTGCAGAGAGCGCGTCATACGACTCAGAATGGGGATGAGACTAGGCATCGCGAGAGCGATACATCTGCAGAGGCGTCGCCTATGATTGGACCGAGGCATGATACGCCAGTTCAAGTGGAGCTCGAGGAAAGGCCTGATGCCGATTCGGAAGCAACTCAGCAAAGCGTTGAAAAACAAGATCGTGCTGCGCCTCAACCTTCCGATGCGACTTCCACATCACTCCGACATGCGACTCCTGTCCCGCCTCCACCAACGCATGTTTACGGCGCAGGTATTTCAGCACGGGATTTGTTGGCATCCCCTCAGCTTCCGCGACCACGTACAAATGGTAACGACACGGTCGCGCCGGTCGATACAATGGTCGAGGAAGGAATCCAGACGCATCACGGCGATGAAGCGCGGCAGGATGGTAACATGGATGACGGGCAAGACGATGATGATGACAATGACCCGGATGACGACGAGGAGATGGACAGCGCAGACGAGGAAGAACTCGAGGCGATTCTCGCAGACGAGGAAGAAGGCCTCTATCCCGCCGAAGACGAGTCCGCCTCGCCCTTCTCAACTGCACCCGTCGTTTACCCTCGTCGATTATTCAAAGGCGCCCGAAATGTGGAAACAGTGAAAGACGTGACGTTCCTTGGTGCAATGTCGGACAAGATCGGTAGCGGAAGTGATGATGGGAATTTCTTTGTTTGGGATAAAGCTACTGGGAAACTTGAAGGCATATGGGAGGGTGATAGTTCGGTCGTGAATGTTATTGAACAGCATCCGTCCCTCCCTCTTTGCGCGGTGTCGGGTATCGACTCGACTGTAAAGGTGTGCACTGTTCCTTCAGTACTACTTATGCATCACGCTGACGCACATGCATACTAGCTATTCGCACCCCTGCACAAGCACCCAGCAAGATCATACGAGCGGATCGGTAACGCCGAAAACATCGTTCGCGCAAATACACAGTCTGATCGGTCTAGAGGAATAGGAGGGCGGATGGCTTTGCTTAGCTCTTATGCTCGATTTTTGGCTCAGGGTGGGGGAGGGTTGGAAGAAGCTGGTGAAGATGGGGAGGGAATTAGAGACTGCGCGTTGCAGTAGCCGTGGCGGAAGTGTTGTCGCAGCTATAGTTTGGGCGATCGTATCGTCGGTCCCTGCTTGTCTCTATCGATTACAAGTCAAACTGACGAGTTACGCTGACAACTATAATACAAGACTAGCCACCTCAGTCAGGAGTCACTTCTGACAATCGTGCTGTGATGGAAGCGATTAGCCGTGCGAAAGGCGACTGATCAAGGCGACTATGGTTCCCGGAGACTCAAGTCTAGCCTTCGATAGGTTCGGACAGGAGGTGCTGCAGGAGGGTAGACGATGTCAGTCCTCAAGCTTATGAAACATATTCGGCGTGCCTTGCTGCCTTGCGATGAAGAGAAGATGACGCACACCTATCGATGCGACAGACTACATGAAGGATTGCGTAAAATCACTCGGCGGGAGCGATGGAGGACATGGAGTCAAGCTTGTTCGTGAGTAATAATCGCGAGGATCGTTACTTCTTCCCCCTGCCTGCATTACGTGCGAAGAGTCCAGGGGCCCACCGTAAGTGTCGAAATTAGTTGGCGGGATGTAGGACTGATTCTGCTGGATCGACACGGCAAGAGGCCAACACTGGCTCGCTGGTTGGTGGCTACCGCGGTGAGGCGCGTAATGTTGGACCCCATGCTGGTACAAGTAACCATCATTGAGGACGGCCGCCAACGGCCGAGCTGAGTTCCCGCCGTGTACCTGACACGAAGCTGCAGTGGCGGCTGATTGTCCTGGCGGAGCAGAATTGACGCAAAAGCTCTGGTCGTGAGAAGATGAATAATGAGTCCACGCTAGCTGGGAGGTCGAGAGTTTCAATGAGGGGCCCCGGGGGTCGACCCCATCGGTGCTGATGATGTTGAGAGTATAAGCATCATCGCTACAGCTTGGTCCCGCTGCAATGATAGCTTTCGCCAATTGCCGTGCCACCGCGGGAAGAGAAATATCACACTGTCCTGCCTTCACGCGATTCACAACCAATCTTTCCCTGATCCATTTGCAAGCCGTGTGCAGAGCCACAACCTGCCCTGGCCTGTTGCTACCGACGCCGGGCTTTTCTATCATGGCATCATCTCGGTCAAGTTTGAAACTCATAAGCTGTTCGGTCGAACCACCATATCAGATGACGTGTCTTCAAGTTTTGCAAAGGAGAATGCTAAGGCTAGTTCGGAACTCACTGCATCTACGCTCCACGACCGAAAATTACTCTGCTGTTGTACGGCAGCATGTGCTATTGTCCGCCCTTCTTTTTCGATAGCCTTGTCCATCAAAAGTTGAATAGGAGTATGACTTCCCGACCTTTCCCCGCACTCGCATTCCTTGTGCGTGTTTTTCGCTGCCTCGCCGCCGTTTCTGTTGTTTTGCGGTGCATTAAGTTGGTCCATGACCCCTGCGTTACCCAGGGCAGACCTCAGCCCGTTGGCGTATGTGAACAAGAACTCCAAGCACTCGAAGATCGTCCGCGAAGTCGATTTGTGAATTGGGGCCTTGTGCGAATGGTATTGCAGCAACTCGCTTGTGGGTTCTTTGGAAGTGTGGCCAACATCGTCGAAGTCACAGTTACTACCGTTGACCGGTCCCGAGTACTCAGCCAAATGACTTATATTTGTTGTATCCCTGTGATTGTATGAAGGGAAACCCGAAACAACACCTTTCCCTGTGCCACAATACTCTGGCCCAAGGAGTGGAGGTCTGTAATCTTGTACGTTTACAGATGATACGGACGGTCCCGAAGGTGGGTAATCTTCCACCCCCACGTGTCGGGAATCAACTCGTTTCCTTCCCCGTGGTCCCCGTAGCGGCTCTGCTCCGTCATCAGGAGCGTTTCGCTTCGCCCCGGTGCTGGCAGTAGTATCGATGGCGATATCTTCAGGAACTTTTCCAAGACCGCTATCCGTTTCTTCGACTTTCAAGAATCGTGCCGTTGTACCGCCCTCGATTTGAGGGATTGACAGACTATCGCCACCATGATGGTGTGGATGAGTGGCAGTCGGCAAGTGTGATTGGCTGGTACCTGGAGAGTTCCGCTGCGAACCAATTGGTGGAGGAGGGGCTATCTGTGTAGTTGCATTTGCTCGGACCCAGGTTTGCTCAACACTAGGGACGTAATAGTATTGCTGTGCGTTGTGATTCAACCGATATATACCACAGTCTATCCATGAATCACTGGCCCAATCAGAATTTTGATCGAGCTGTTCATCACTTGGTGCTGTTCCTTTCGTCCATTCCCAATAACTTGCGGTGACATCTTCATAAATACCCTCGTCTATAATTTTCGAGAGAGTGTCATACCTCAGCTGACGGTCTTCTATTCTTCGATGATGGGGTGTAATGTGCCATCGAAGCGGAATCATATTTGGTCTGCTTGATAAAAAATAATAATCTGTCGGGCGATACATGCTGGAGGGAAAGTTGCGTCTCAGTCGAAAGATGGATAGCGATAAGTTAAAGGTTGTGTTCTCCAGCGCAGAAAGGATGTCTAACAGGTGAAAGCCGATGGGATGGGCAATCTGATGATGGCGATCCTCTGTACTTTCAGAACGTATATATATTCATTGACGGCAGCCTGTAGCATTTCGCCGCTCCCCTGCCGTTTGCTAAATGTTGTAACAGCGCAAAGCGCTCGTAATCGATCGGACGAGACCGCTTCCTTTGTTGAAAGAATCGATGAAGATGCTGTTGCAGCAGATCGGCGTAAACTTTAGGATCCTTTGATTCGACTCTACGATGGGCTGCTGCACAACATGCGCCTCTGAGCGCGACTGAGCCCGAATGCTTATTTATCTGATACGAATGGTCAATCAAAAAAACAAGCTTCCCTATTGCTCAGCCAGATCGACGTATACTACACATATCAACTTCAAACTATAGCTACAGATTTCACTTCTTCCCCCAAAGGGCGACAATAACCCTTTCAACTTCTCCGCCGACCAGCGACAGGTTCCTTCAAGCGAATCAAAGGTGAATACCGAGAGGCGCCCCTTTGGATGTAGGCGTCCTCACGAATAGCTCAGCTCAGCCGGCTCTTCCCCTTCGAAGAATTGATCGGTGGCGCGATGGTGCTTTCATCCTGTAAAAGCAGGGTGCACGATAAGCCAGGCGAAATCACAGTCTCCGAGAGGTCTACTGACTGGTTCGCACTGCAAATTATCAATCAAAGGACGAGATGTGGGGGCAAGGGACGTGAGTCAAAATTCAAGGATAGAAGGCGTAGACACCTGAGGAAGGTGGACTCACCTCTGCACCCAAAGATACTTCCGCCGTCCCATCATCCAGCAGCCAGATCCGCGTCTTGCTTTCGTTCGGATCACATCGGCGGCCTTGCAGCGCCTGAGGACAACCAGCCCATTGCCTGCAGGCGTGACGCAAATCGTCAGTGGTGCACAGTTGTTTCTGATCTTGATTGCGCTTACTTCCAGACATCCGTCTTCATCGGTGCATCTTGCCCATACGAAAGTAAGGGCGAACCGCGGCCGAAAGGATGGTTCAGAGTATACACTGAATGCATTCCTTCATGCGCACCAGGGTATCAGCATGTGCGTCGAAGCTTGACAATTTGGGTGGAAGTACATCACTTACGCTTCTCAAGACATCCAAAGAATCTTGGTAATATCGCTCGCACAAGCTCTGGTGCACACACAAATGACGACCCTGTGATGTCGTCCTCATGAACATGTAACTATGCGACGTGATAGAGTACGTCAACAATATTCCATTTGATGGGCACAAGCATACATACTGTGAACGACATGATGAAAGGCGGCAGAACAAGACCGCTGACCAATGAAGGCTGTATGTGCATCGTGACTGACACTTGATCAAGCACAAGAAACGGCGCACGACTTAGTGACATGTTTCAGCTTAAACGACCCGGAATATGCTCACCATCACAGAGTTCTCCGCCCACCAACGCATCCCACATCGAGCACCTCTTGATACCGCATTTACCAATCGGACACGCCACATGCGATTCTCCAAGCTTAGGCACCTGCACATCGTCATCCAACCCGAGTACTCTGCGTTTCTGAAGTCCAGCGCAGTAGATGTCTTTCTGTGTGATCGTTGTTGTCGTCGTCGTCGGTTGCAGACACGCTGCCGAGGAAGAACATTCACCAAAACAGCTCGGCTCGGAAATCCGATGTGCCTTGCCTTTCCCTTTACACCTCGTACTGGTGGAAGCGACTGGCATGACGGGAACGAAAATGTTGATGTCGCGACAAGGACATGCAGCTCGCCCGGCTGATAACAGGTCCTGGATCATGAGTGAGCGGATTATTCGGCATATGGCAGCGGATGGAGGTTCGTCGAGGCATAGATCCGATACGTCGAGGTCGCATGGCGGAGTAAGCGTGTGGGAGGTACGCTTGTTGGCGGTGACGATCGTGCTTGGTCCGGTTTCGGCGTCCTTTTGGGTGAAATATATGCTCGTGGTGGACTGTAAAGGTCGACTTTCGTCGTGCTCTTCGTTATGCCCATCTGTACATGTCACAGGGCAGCTACCCTTTCTCCTTTTGCACTTTTTCTTTCGAAGCCCCTTCGGCAACTGCGTCGCTTGCTGCACGCCTGAAAGTCGTCGTAGCTGAAGAGATCCGGTCTGTGTAGGAGGCGACGATGAAGGAGTGGCATATTTGGCAGGCGGTGACGCAGGAGGAGTAGGTGGAAGCGGTAATTGCCTGCGGTACTGCTGGAGTGTCATGGTAAATGTGTGTGTTGTCGTGCTGTAAGCTTGATTGCCGCAAACATCGAGTGCATAACCATGATCTCGATGGATACTCCGCTACTTATATTGATATTTCGGTAAAAGGTACAACGGAATGTGGCGCTCTGATGTCGAGGACTATGTGTGACTGTTGGGTGGTAATCATGACTGCGAAGTCGTTATCGAAGAACAGTCGTATTTTCGCGCTAAATACGACCTGGATGGCGTCATCACGGTTGTCCCCTCATTTTTCTTCCCTTGCTCACTCCCCTCCTCCTCCTTCTCCAGGTCCTCGAGGGTGATGGCTACCTCGCGTTGTACCGATATGCACTCGGCTTGTGGCCTTCTTGTGTTCACGTGTCATCCCCACCTCTTTCTTCGCTCAACCAGCCTGCATCACTTTCCATCAAATTGCTTCATCTTCTTCTCCACGATACTCCGTATAGGACACGCCGTCGTCTTGACTACATCCGGTCGCTCTACGCCAGCCATATTAGTGACCGCTTGTTGGTCTACCGCTTTGTAAAATTGGTCACAGCAGCGATATAGTGCCTCGACGTATTGCGCGCACTTGTCTTGATCGTACGAGTTGCGAGAGAGGCACGTCTGGATAGCGCATGCTAGAATGACGATGCAAAGTCCAGTGCGGTCCATTCGATACATGAATCAAGGCATACCTTCATCTTGACACGATTGTCGATCAACGTTTAGGCGTGTTGGCTGTTCAAGAATCCGAAGTCAGCGCAAATGCTTCGTTGTGAGGCCAGCATGTACGTACTCGAACCATCTTGCGTACGTTGATGTTTCCTTCCTGGGTTCTGGTTCCCGTAGATAGATAGGACTTGAACGGTAGGTGGCGTTCAAAGCAGAGTATGTGGCAATCCTTTCGTCTTGTCTAAAGGACTTGACCTCTAGCACTTGTTAATGGCTTCCACTTAGGCTGAAAGAGTGAAATGGTGGGCCGGGTTAATCAAGCGATCGACGAATCGGCGGATAATCTCGTCAAATCAGTCACATCTTTCTGTCATGCCATGCGTCTACCATGCCCGGCCTCATTCAGATCCTTGCCCATTTGACGGTGATATTGACACAGAGACAGCTACATAACGACGCATCTCCATCCCTACAGGCAACTCTTTACAGCAACTGCAAATAAACTGAAAATATGGCGACGCCGACGATAGTTCCTGCAGCAATGTCTGGCTGTCACACCCGCCCCGCAAAGGCAAATCGGCCACAGCCACTACAATCTGTCAGACTTGAGGTGCTGTCAGCTACGAGCCCACTCCCTACAATACGGGACATATCTCAAATCATCATCGTCGCTCTGGAACTCGGAACACCAATATGGGAAAATATGATACCACCACCTCGTGCGCCACTCAACATTCAAATAGATCGAGTCGCAAAGCAGCATCTCACGCAGCTGAGGGATCCAAAAGGCGACAAGATATATGTGCGGGCCATCGGCTTAACGGAGAATAGACAAGAGCAGACAGTAGGAGTGGCGATCTGGCAAAAACCGGGAGTGCGGTATCAAACCGTGAATCTGGAGGAGCTGTCTAAAGATGACAGAAAAGGTTTCGAAGGCTATGATATGGCGTTTAGGGATGCATTTTATGGCGGATTTCAATATCACAGGGACAAGCTGATGGGCGAGGAGCCTTACTGGTATGTACACCTACCTTCTCTGCGACTCGTCAAAACTAACGGACACTCGGTCCGCAGGTACCTATCAATCCTCGCGGTCCATCCAGATTACCAAAAGTTCAAAATCGGCAGCAAGCTCCTTGATCATGGCTTACAACATTATGCAACCCGTAGCGCAGGACATTCCGACAGTGAGACGAGGTACCCGACGTTGTTGGAGGCTACGCCTGCTGGCGAAAGATTATATAGGAGCCGAGGGTTTGTCAAGGAGGACGAGTTTACGTTGGCCGAGCAGTATCCGGGGATGGGGAAGATCAAGTTTCCGTTGTACCGGAGACCGGCTGATGCGTAAAAGGGATACTACTTGATTCGATACGTTTACTTTATCTGATACAACCTGGAATCTTAACATCGTCAACTTCCCTCATACTTTCGCTTCAATACCCAAGGCAGTCATCAACTAGTGCAGCAGCTACCGTTAGAAACCGGCGCTTCTTGGGTAGTGGCGGATGCACCGTTGTTGCCACCATTCGTCTGAGGTCGAGGGAAGGCATTGACCGATCTCGGGTCCGCTCCGCTAGGTACATCCAAGGCCGGGTTTCGAGCGAAGAATCTATAACGCAAAGGGAATCAGCGAGAATACCTCGGCGTATCCTATTCGCCAGCAGCTCACCCAACAGGCTTGAACAAGACCATACAAGTTTCCTGCGGCATGACAGGGTAATCCTCTGGTCTTGGAATATGTGTTACACCAACCGTGAGGTACGTCACGATATCCGTGTTCCTGACGTTCTCGTCCCGCTCCGCCCAGTAGCTGACGGAATCCATCGGAGTGATTCGGGTCTGAGGGACCCATTTTCCAGCCGGGTAGAGCTCTTCTTCTTTGTATGGGACGGTCCAGATGCTTTTGGTCGCGAATGGTGCTCGCTTGGCGACCCAGCTATCCGGTTGAGCGAGGAGTTTGGGTTGCTGTCACGACGGAAGGATGATTAGCATCGGAGGGCTTTTTCGAAGCCTCAATATGGACCAACCTCTTTGGCCATCACTTTATATCCTACCGGTTGCTTACTGGCATAGTGTTTGTGATTTTCGTTGACAAAACTACACATGTGACACGGAAGTCAGGTCAGTTGGTCCTCTACCTTTTCCAAGTACAGTGGCAGACTCACCTCCAGTACCGCTGACGATCAGAATCAACATCCGCAGAAGCCTCCTTGGCAGTCTCGTAAATAGTCTTCTCCGTCGTAAATGCATTTCCAGCAAAGTTTTCCGCAGACCCCGTAGGGTGCGGGGAGACGACGATATCGGTTTGCACGACCGAGTTTTGGATGCCATCGATCATGGGATCAACTCGGAGCGAGAAGAGGTGTTGGTGATATTGTGCGTTGATCTGTGATGATCACGATCAGTGACGTGAATGCCAACCTTCTAGAGTCGAGCTACGCACCTGAGGCGCGACTTCTGTACCGAAACCGCCTGTTGATTCGCCTGGAGCTAAAAGGGCCAAGTTCAAGATCCCTGTCAAGCGGACCTCGAGCTGTACATTGCCATCTTGGAAGAACTATGGCGAAGGGCACCATCAGAGACTTGCCTACAGAGTTCCGCTCCCGACCGACTCACGTTCCAATATATCGCGTATTCATAATTGGCAACCTCAAAACCCAATCACCGTCAGCAAACAGCGTGGCAACCAAAGTCTCAATGCAGCTCACTGTACAAATCATCGAAATGACCAATTTCCTAGACCGAACAGAGTGCGCTCGTCCTCCTGGTCGATAGTCGGAATGTTTGAAGAGCAGACCGGCGTCTTCCTCGTGAATGCAGATGGCGTTGTTGATGACGGTAGGCTGCCCGGCGTGGTTGACAAAGGCACCGGGGAGGTAGCTGGTGACCGAACCGAATCAATGCTTGTCCTAGTTGGAGCAACATGGGTTCGCTTACTGGATAGCTCCCTTGCAGCATTTTCCCAACATGAGTTCATTCGCCAACACACCTAGTCCATACTCCCCTGTGCGAAGTAAGCCAAGTCAGCTGGAATCTCATGACCGATTACCGTGTAGGGACTTACCGACATCGAAAGCAAACTTTCGAGGGTGCGGCCACTATGAGAGAATAGAGTCAGCAGCCAGTCGACGCCATTGATACGAGCCAACTCACTTCGGGAGCTGCATACGGTACGACTATTGGAAAAGTGACGGTCAGCTGATTGACGAGTATGAGGCGAAGCGAGCGGACGTACCCATCTCAGCGAGCGATAGCCTGTAGAATAATGGCCTGACTGTTCCGTCATCGTCGTATGTTACAGTCGACAGCACCAAGCCCTATCTCAACAGATTAAACGTAGTAATTACTGATCTTTCCATGATGCGACTCACCTCTCTATAATGAAACCCAATATGCATCTTCCATTTCTGCCACTCAATCTCATTTCCATCCATCTTGAAGCTGACACCCTCCGGCTGAGAGATGATCAACGGTTTCAGGTCGTCTCGCTCTTTGATACCATGATGCTTTTCCAGCAGATCGGGCAAGAACTCGGAACGTTCTCGAGGAGGGAGGACGACGGATTGGTCTTCGACGTCCGTGGTGGACGGAGGAGCAGTTGTAGAGGCGAGGAGGTTGCCGTCTTGGTCACGTCGTGCAGGTACATCTAAAGGATGGGTGAAGGGGTTAGCGCAACTCAAGAGACGAGGCTTGGTCTGCGCTACGTACCGATTGCAAGAACCTCAAAAGTGTTGGCGTCCAGTACCTGCATTCGAAACAATCAGCATGAAGAAACCCAGCAGAGACAGCATACGAAAACTCACAGGGTAAAAATCCAAAGGATGTGCATAAAGGTTACTATCCTCCTCGAACCTCGCATAAGTCATGCACTGCTGAATCCTTCTAGTCGCGGGAAAACGCTCATCGTAACCGATAGTCCAACCATCGCAAAACAGCTCTTCGGGCTGGATATCCATCTTCTTCAACCTTGCGAGAACACGAGGGTCTTTCCGAAGGGCATCTTCGGCTTCGCATAGTTCTTCGATTGTCAGGCAGGGTTGTTCCCCGTTTGTGAGGGTTGTGCTGGAGGTAATGGCGGGTTTGGGACCGGCATTGAGCGTGACCAGAAGGACGTGGACGTATCTTCATGGTGAAGACGATTAGCCAAAGCTTTTTGTCCACGAGAAGCTTGACGTACCCGGTCAACAGGTCGATTACATGAACCTCTGCAACTCTATCCAACTTCGTCGGCTTGGGCTGAGGCTGCTCTCCAACATCAAGCGGAATCCCCTGAGAAGCAAGAACATCCAACTTGCTCGGAGGCTTGGTGTAAGTCGCGACAAACTTGATCGCTTTGACTCCTTCTGATTCTGCGAGATGTTTGCGTGCAGTGTCACATGCAAGGATGATCTCTTTTGGGCTGAGAGGGTCGAGTGGATGAAAGGTGGAGAAGCGGTCAGCAGTGCTGGCTGATGGTGACATGTTGTGTTGATGTTTCTCTGGACGAGGTACGAGACGTGGTATCGTAGTCGTGGCTCGAAGTTGTCAGATATCGGAAGGGAAAGCGACGTCCGATCTTATACTCGAAGGAGAGCTCTAGAGCGCTGATATCTGCACGAGTACAGGTGCGCATCCACCACTGGCTCTCAGCACATTGCCAAGGAGGAGCTATTCACCAGCGCCTGCAGCGGTTAAGCTTGGATGATCCTGCTATACCCTAGGTACATACTCGAAGTGCAACAGCTCGGTAATCGCGGGTCGCAACCGCTCTCATAGATAACGGTTGACGGTGTTCCCGATATGCCAATTACACTTGTGTCTCACTTGGCATTTGAATCCGCATGCACGGACAAGTTGTTGGCCTGAATTCCTGGCTGATCGAACAAGTTGAGTTGATGCTTGAAAGTTGCTTTGGCCTGGATTTGTTCTAGCATCTAATGAATCCTCCTTATCAATTGAGCAGCGCGGTTACTCCTGATAACAGATGTCCTCCAGACCGCCATCACACTCGGAGGAAGACGCAAGCGCTGCAGAACAAAGAGGAGAACTAGACCCAGCAGTAGATTCCCAAAGAGCTTCAAGAAAGAGACAGAAGTTCACAAGGACTCGAGGTGTCGGCTGCGAAACCTGTCGTCGGTGAGCTGACATTGATTTGTATTGACCATGTCTGGATGTACGGCATTCTGACCGCATCCCCGTGTAGCCGAAAGAAAAAATGCGATGGCATCGACACAATCTTCAAAACATGCCTTGGGTGTCGAAAGAACGGACTCCTCTGTCTACCATGGGGCTCAGTGCATCCACACCTTCCTGCTAGTACCTCACAAAATGGAACAACCACTCGCGATGAAAGTGACGCTCTGCATGACCGCAGAAGACGGGTAGGAACCGATGAGGGCTTGGGTAGTTCCGTAGCCACTGTTGGTTTTGGTGTGCACTCTGTCGGTGCAAGTTCACGAGGGCCTTCACTTGTGGGAAACAATGGTTCGGCCAGTACCTTCGTACCTGGTGCCTCTTCCCAGCAGCCCCCAACTCCTCATCACACACAACACCCGCGCTCCTTCAATGCGCTAACGGAAGACACACACCAGCCTTTCAGCCATGCCTTACAAGCACCACCACCACCGCCACTCCAGCAAACAGACCCCGATTTCGATCCACAGTTCATCAACCCCGCCATCGATGAGCCGATGAGTCCGAATACCGCTGCAATATGGATGGCGTTGATTCAGTTTACCGAACCCACCGCTGGCCAGACATCGACGCACACAGCGGAACAGGCCGTTTTTGGTATGCAGGAGGAAGGAAGCTCTGGATATGTATCTGGAGGGTACGGTGCGGATGGTTTGATAGGACACGGGATGAGAATGCCGATGGCAGCGGGTAACGTCCCACGACCACCGCTTCCGCAGGTGAGATCTTGTGCTAGGCGATCACGTCAAGTGGCGTGCGAGGCTGACGTTTGTTATATAGATGCCACCAAACGAAACCCTAACCATGGAATACGGTACGTTCGCTGCCTATTTGGTATGCACAAAAGGGACCCAACCAAACTGATTCTCTCACCCATAGCCCTCGACCCACGCACAGACCTCCGCAAACACCCACACACGCAACAACTACTCAACCTATACCTCTCCATCGCGGACTGCTGGCTCCCTACTTTCCCACCTGGATCAAACAACCCGATTCGAACGGCCGTGGCAGGGCTGCATGATTCTCCAGCGAGCGTGTGCGTTAGAAGTGCGTTGGCTTCTGCGTATATCCGGTGTATGAAGCCTGTCGCAACGAGTGAGGGTGGAGGGAAGAGCAAGGGGAAGCGGCGGGTCGATGATGGAGCCGTGGGAGATGACGAATTGCCAAAACCGTTGAGCGTGGATCTGGAAAAATTGTTTGTGGATACCGCGATTACTTCGATCTCTGCCAACCCTCCGGATTTGAGCTTGTCCAACAAGTTGTGGTGTATCATTGACCTCCGTGAGTTCGAGTTCAGTCACATGGATTGTCACCACCAGCTGACGAACCGCGAGCCGTACAGAGCTGTACTACTTTACGCATTCGTCGGCTTTTCAGGGTATGGAGATCATGAAGATGGCCGAGGATATTATTCACCAGGAGTTTGGCGAGTCTCCGGAATTGGTCATGTCGCTACTTTACAGACAACAGTATGTGCTTCCGATTGTGTATATTCGAGCAGCGAACTGACTAGTACTCTTTCCAGAACGTTTGGTGCGAGAATATTCGCTTTGGGTGACGTGTCTCGATGTTTACTCGACCGAGGAAGACGATGTGTGTGAGTTTGCTGTCTCTTACAGTGGGAGCGGTAACTCCTGACATTGGAGAGATGACAGATTCGACCTGATTGGAAAGAACGACGATGATCCACATATCCCTACCTCCATGGCACTCGGAGCATACGACTCGAACTGGGTATCTGGCAACGCTTGGCTGGGAATGCCAATGAGTATCGGCGTCCAACTCGCCTGCATCGTCGAACTCGTCGCAGATATCAAGGACGCCGAAAAGCAGTATGTCGTTGAGGAGCGGGGTAACGGCAAGGCAAAGGGGCAGGTGCCGTCCTGGATCGAGGAAGGTTTTCTGGATCGAGGGTTTGCTGTTGAACAGAGGATCAAGAAGAAGGATTTCGCGAGGTCTGTTTCAGGGGAAGCTGTAGGCGTCGGGGAACCATCTATTGGCGTCGTACTCGGTGATCTATGGAAAGCTGTGAGTCCGAGACGGGTTCGTTCGTTATCACTGCTTGCTAACGGCGACGGTGACGGGACAGACAGCGTTGACCGTGCTCTATCAATCAGTGTTCAGATATGGCCCACTACATCCACATCTGCGCTCAACATTCGCAGAAATGCGTAGATCACTGAGCATCGCATTTGAACACTCGTACCGCTCGCCACCGCCGTCTCACCTACCTCATCTGTTCGGACACATCTCCTGTCCTGTCTTTTTCGCCGGCACGCTCGCGATCAGCATGGAAGACCGACAGTGGGCGCGCCGAATGGTGGAGCGGCTGGGACCAGAGCAGGCGTGGAGGGATAACCGGGCAATGTTGGAGGGTTTATGGAGGGAGATGGATGTCAAGGGGTGGCCTGTGGATTGGTACGAGTATATGGTTGAGCATGAGTTGTGGGTTGGGTTTTATTAGCAGCGACTAAGTCCACGGAGGGGGCGGCGAAGGATGATTAGGTAAGCGGAAGCTTTTGCCGAGGATTCTCCGCGGGGTAATGGAAACGGCGATGCGTCATGGCATGAATGTATGGGGGTTAGCAAACGACTGGAACAACGACTGCGCTGCTTCTTTATATATATACTCTGCGTGGGCAGCTGCGTTAGCCTGTTCTTTCGTCCACTCGTTCAAGTCATACAAACCATCACCCACAATGTCTTCCAATCTTCAATTCCTCGTCGGCTCAAACTCTTCCGATATCGCACTCGTCAGCTTTTCTCCCTCGACGAAACACATTACCCGCGTCGCGAGCTCCACTGTCGGCCCTACACCATCATGGGTCGAACCCTGCCCGATTCCGGCACTGAACGGGAAAGTCTTTTACGCTGTTTCCGAAATGGCGGGCAAAGTACTTAGCCTCGACTTGGCTGAGGATGGGAAATTGAGTGTCAAGGGTACGGGAGTGACAAAAGGTGGTTCAGCACATGTCTTGGCTTTGAAGGATGGCAGTGGAGTCGTCGCTACGAACGTGAGTCGCTGGGTGGACGCTTACAGGCTCGTATTTGCTGACAGTTGGTTTGCGATAGTACGATGGCGGATCCGCGCTCTTCTACCCTGTCGACCAAGAAACCGGTCATCTGCCAGCAGCACCAACCGGCGCCCTTGCAACACTCACACCATCATTCCTCTCCTCCCACCCTCCGATATTACACTTCCCCTTCACCTACGCACGCCACGGACCGAACAAGGACCGCCAAGAAGCTTCGCACCCGCATCAAGCGGTTGAAGGGGAGAATGGGATCGTGTATATCCCTGATTTGGGAAGTGATAGGATTTGGGTGGTTAGGAAGGCTGCTGGTGAGGGCGAGGTCGAGCTGGAGGTTTGTGGAGAGATGAGATTGCCTGGCGGTGCTGGGCCTCGGCACGCAGCGTTGTCACCTGATGGTAAGTTGCGTCTCTTTATTCCCATTTGCCAAGGACGCTTATCCGACACGTGATCGATAGGCAAACACCTATACGTCCTCACCGAACTCTCTCACGAAATCTTTGTCTTCCCGACTCCATCCGCGAGCGCACTACACAAACCATCTGAACCGCTCTACCTGCCCATCGAGCCGCTATCATACGAAGGCTACGAAATCGTCCCACCCGAGATCCCTCGAGACCTCCGCCCACCAATGAACGCCGGCGAACTCATCGTTTGCCCGCTACCGCAAGCTCATGGTCGAACATTGTACGCCTCGAACCGTGGACAAGTGGATTTGAACGCTCAGATCCCAGGAGCGGATGCCAAGGGTGATGCTATCACCGTTTTGACGCTCTCCGAGGATGGAGCACACGTGGAATCACACACGATCGTCCGCACCGGGACAAATTTTATTCGAGGGATGGGAGTGAGCAAGGATGGACGTTGGTTGGCCTGTGTAGGACAAAAGGATGGGAATGTCGAAGTGTATGAATGTCAGGGAGCGAGAGGAGAGGAGTTGGTCTTGGTCGCCCGGTTGGAGGCGGGTGCCCAGGATGGATTGGGAGTAACAATGTTGCCTACTGATGTTACATGGCTTTGAAAAGCACAGTTGGCGAATACAGCCGAAATGTAAGAAATAGATATCCTCGATTGGATTTGTAACAATAACGATTGTCTGGCTGAAACCGACAACTGGCAATCAAACACATCAAATCAACTGGACCGTACCACATCATCGAGTCTCTCTGCTGACACTCACCTACACCGCCATCACTTCCCCTTCTTCTTCTCCTCATCCGCGACAATCTCTTGCAAAATCATCTTCATCACGCCACTCAACTCCCCGGACTCTCCACGTGCCCACTTGCTCTCCAACAATCTATGAACAGAGTTCCATACGTCGGCACAAGACGCAGGGAGTCTGTGCACGGGTTTCGCAAACGGTGCTACAAGGTAATCTTGTTGCGCCGCGTGGTGAGAAGCGATTTCCGTGAATGCAGGGGAGGAGAGTGCGTATAGCTTTGCACGGGACGGTGCGTTGCTTGGTGGGTGGAGGGTGTAGTATTCGGCTGGAGGGAATGCGAATGGATCCGCTGGGACGACGGGTAGAGGTTCTGCTGCTGCTGCTTTGGGAGGTTCTTTGGCCGTGATGGGTGGATTGAAAGGCGTTGCGGGGAAGAATGTGGTTGTTGGTTGTGCTGGTTGAGTAAACCAGGTAAGGGAGGACATGCTGGGTCTGGCGTGTTGTTCCGGTTTGAATGAAGAAAGACGATGGGAATGATAAGAAAGTGAGTACATGGATGAATGAACGACTTCGATTCTAAATTGAATTTCTGACTTTTGATTACCCCTTATTGAGAAGACGGAGTTGATTCGCGTTTCATCTTTTTCTTTTACGTTTCAGGCTGTGCTGCGCGTGGTGTGTGATCGAAATAGAATACTAGAAGAATATCGACAGGAGAAGACTTGTCGCCATCAATCATCAATCTTCATTCATCAAATAGTCTTTTCTTTTTGACGAATCTTTTCTATTCCTCTTGGACAATCAAACCAAGGAGAGAAACATGTCCGCACCACCCGCTTCTTCAGTCTACTCGAACGACGATGCTCAAACTCTTGCGCCATCAGAGGCATCGTTGAATAGACGGTGGTACACCCAGATCCAACAGTGGACACATCGACTTCCTCCAGACCGCGATCAGGATCATCACCACGAAGAGGATGAAGGGACAGTAGGTGGAAGGAGAGATTCGGTGCACCAGGGTAGAAGAGGCAGAGATGAAGAGGGTACGGAGGCGGGTACGGTTGGACCTGGGCATTCGATCTCTAGGAGAGCGAGTCGGGAATATATGAAGGAGCAGATCAAGGTGCAGGAGAGCGAGAGGCGGCGGGAGAGTAAAGCTGTGGCTTCCGAGCGAGTCGAGGTGTTACCATCGACGGTCACAGGTCAACCGAAATCGACGATACGCACGGAACGCCGGACGAAATCGATCAACAACAAACTCGCAGAACCCTCACGTGCCAAAACCTCCCTCCAACAACCACCTCACGGACAACACAGACATCCTACCATAATCCTCTCTCTGGACGAAAATGAGGTTCCACAGACACCAAAGCCGAAAAGAGGGAGACGTCCGCCGACGCCGTACCACCCGCCTTCTGATTTAGCACTTAGTGAGGTTCCGGAGGAGGAGGAGAGCGTTTTTACTGTCCACCACGAGGAGCTGATCGGGAGAGAACCAAGTAGGAGTGAAAAGGAGCGTGATGTGAGTCTTTTTCTGGTTCTGCAGATGAATGTCCGACCAGAGAACGTATTTTTTGTTGTTCTTCTAGGTCGTAGCTCCTATAACCACGGCGACTATAACAGGGAGTAGGTCATCTGTGATTGCAACAACTACGACGGCGCGCAAACGATACCCGCTCCCTCCTCCGTCCGTTGCTCAAACACAACCCGTCAAACAACGGTCTTCGTCAAAGGCTCCGCGGTCGAGCAAATCATCTCGGCCCGCCACAACTATCACTTCCGCCACAAACAGCAAGAACCCAGCCCATCCAACTCGTCACACAACCCCCCTCGAGTCATCAACGACCATCGTACTTCCTATCACCGCCGGGAAATCGACAACATCAACGACGGACGACGCATCATTCCCGCCTCTCCCTCCTCATCATGAGGAGGAGATGACGGTCCTCCCGGAAGATAGTATCTCGCATGTTGGCGTTGGTATTGATAGACCGCTACCACCGCCACCGCCAATGATGAGGTCAAGGAGATCTAGGGAGAAAATTCGCGGTCGGGATAAAAAGCGTGCAGCGGACCGCGGAAGACGGCCAGAATCGCCGGCAACGTCCTCTTCGGACAGTATTACTACCGAATCTTCACGCACCGGTCGATCACGTCAAAGTAGTAGCAGCGGTAGCGACATGGACTCTACCCTCTCTGCATCGGAAAGGGGAAAGTCCAAACCATCATATCGAAGGAACGCACGGGACTCTCCTTCGTGGTCTTTACCACCACCTTTTCCGATTACTCGGCTACCGGTAAACGGCGCAAGAACAATAAAAAGGATGTCATACGAGTTCCCACCTCCGTCTGATCCTCGACTTTTAGCTGGACAACCAGTCCCGCGGCTGACGTCGCCTCCGCTACCGCCGCCTCCCCTCCAAACGAGCTACAATCTCTTGCGTCCACTCGTTGCTTCGCCTTCATCCCAGCAACTATCGCCGGGCATGCATCTACCAATGCTCATCAACGGTGGATCGAATGTACCACAGCTGGGACCGCATAACCAGCAAATGTTAATGTGCGGCAACGCACACTGGCTCCCTGCGGCAGTTTCCGCACACCATCTCCACGGCCCAAGTAGCACGTATACCTCACCGATCACGCATGCTCAGCAGAGGTACGGCGGTGCTGCCTATCCTCAGTATCCGGATAGATTAGGCGGTACATCAAGTCCTCTTCCGCCCATGCGGCGAGGATCATTGGGCGGTGTGATGCCGCTTCCTTCAATGATTACCGGGCAGCAGGGAAGAGCGCAGGATCGGATGACGAGTAGGCGGCCGTCCAGGGCTGCTTCTCTGCCCGTACAGATTCAAGAACGGCTAGGTGGCGAGAAACGGTGAGTTCCTTGGTCTGACGGATCTCGAGTAGCGTGCTGATTCGAGTATGATATGATAGGTTTGAGAGACAACGCGTGGGCACGGGCGGGACGCCGCAGCTACCAGGACCAAATATGAAACCCCGACGAGCGGAACGAGGGACTTCGGCGGCACCGGTACTTTCCAATCCACTTGCACAGGCTCGTACGCCGGTACAAGGAGTCAAAAACGCAACGCTACGTGCGGGCGGTAACATCGGTGTTGTACAAAATGGGACTGGGAGAGCCAACGTCGCCGCGCCAGCCCTACGCACTCGAACATCTCGAACCCCTAGAAACGCACCGATGAACTTACCGGCACCTGTACCGCGACGAGGAGCGGGCGTTGTTGGTTCTGGAGTACGTCGCGGTGCAGAAATTCAGGGGAGGGCATCCGCTAGACCCATCGTTACTGGGCGAGCGGCGGGTGCGAGAACAGGTGTTATTGGCCGTGCAGTTGGAAACGCTGGCGGACCTGGAGGCAATCTCAGAGTTGCGAAAGCTGCTGCTGCTGGCAATGGAGGTGGAGGGTGGGTGCAAGGACTGTTGCCGCCTTATGGGAGAAAGACTTAGGATCCATTACAAAGTCAGTACGTGTATTGCACTTTGGTATTGTTAAAGACTGCGACATGGCAGTTTGCCGATTGAGTTCGGAGCCATTTTCTCCAAGGTTACAAACCCTCGTCGACGTTAGCAGCACGACGCTGTGACGGTATACTCTCCGAACGACGCCACCAGGTCTGCTCCGTCTGCCGGCTAGGGCTGCATGTATTCCGTTGTCAAGGATGACTGTTGCAGCCCGCATCAACGTTTCACCATGTTACAGCGATAGAGGTCATCTAAGCCCGTCTGAATTACATTGATGTGACGAAATCGTTGCTTCGGGCCAAGAAAGTTGGCAAGGCGGCGGATGGACTGAAATTTCTGCGTCACGTTGAGTTCTCAAACCGCACAGCGCCTTCGGAACAACAGGGGTTTGGACTCGACTCCTGTCGAAAGGGGAGCAAGCCATGGATCTTTATCAAACTCATTCAAGATTGCAAGGAGTATGCATGAAACTTGATATCGTGACAAGTACAACATACAACTAGAAGTAGATCCGTACGTTTGATGACTTCCGACCATGATTCGAATGCACAGACACGGACGACAGAATAAGTCGAATAAGCACATAGAGCTTATAGCGGTGATACTGGGGTTGTGCGACAGAAGATAGGTAGCGCTCCCCATTCGGCGGCAGGTTGGTAAAATCATGCTGTGTTATTCGCAAGATACAGGAACGAATACAGCAGATGAACCGAGGTTCGAAGGTTTCAACAGAAAAGAAGTGGTCGGCGCTACAGGGATGTTCGAAAGGAGCTGGCGCACCGCTCACCACGTTATCGCCTGTTGCTGGTACATATTACCTTGGCGTACTCCCGGCCAAAGATGATCCCTCTGCATCATTAGGTCCTGTCATAGAGCGACTGTCCGTACCCAGTGTGCTCACATCATATGTGTACTGAGCTGGTAGGCGGTTACACTAAGATGGTGAACGGAATTTACCCCAAACCCTTCTCCCAATGTCGTCAGTTGAGTAAAAGTACATGATGGTGCTGCATTATGGACATTGCCATCTTCACCTATCACCTGAGCATGCGGATGATGAACATCTGCGCTTGTTTGTGAAATTCCAGCGGCCGAGAGCGGGAGCGAGGATCGACCGAGGGAACTATTTGAGAAATCGCTGACTTCCTGTGAGCCATCGATACTAGCTGATTCGGTAGGAGCATTACGTTTCTCGAGAAGCAATTCTGCTACCCGATGAGTTATCCGAGGGCCCAGACTCAAAAATATCCCTTGGCCCCCCTGGACTTTGTTCTCTCTCATCCACGAGAAAAGTTTACTCAACGAGAATTCGTATTCCTGCGAGCGTTCTTCTTCTTGACTTGACTGTAAAGTGGGATAGAGATCGTCGAACCGCAGCCTGAGTATCTGCTTATCTACCTATCTTGAGAACTGATCAGCATGGGCGGTACGACAATCGGAAATGGTGTACAGGAGCAAGCGTGATTTCGACCTATATCGGGGTATTACGTACTTTGGGAATCCAGTTTTCACGGGCGGTAAGCAAGTCTATCGCGATCAAATCTGCACATGACTCTGACTGTGGACAGGCGTTGGCCGGCATGCAGTACAGCGCAGCGTTCCTCTCGGCGGTTTTGCACCAACATTTGCTCAGCTTGGAGACTTGAACCGCACCGTTATTGCTGTTTTTCAACATTTTTACCTTATCGAATAGTGTCACCAAGTGGGCGTATACTTTGCCGGAAGTCTCCGATGTCAAGAAGCACTTTTTTTGATCTACAATCTTCGAAGATGCAGGCCGACGTGCGGTAGGGTCGGGCATGTGACATTTTTCCAAACTGGATCCATCATCGTCGTGGAAACTCGGAGCATGTGAGGAACGTGCGGACTGAGATGTAAGCGCAATCTGGGTGAATGATGGCCATCCCTGAGTCGTGCCCGAATCCTCTGGGATTGTTGCCGTTGCTACAGAGCGCTGGGAACCATCCAGAGCATTCAGTCTCGTAATACCATTGCGTTCCTCCTGAAGCAATACGTCCACACGTGTTGCTATTCGATAACTGAACATTGGGGGAAAGTGCTTCTGAGGCTGACCAGTCACTGCAGGCATGGCGTTGATGTGCTTGAAAACGTCGCTAAGAGAAATAGGGCCCACTTTGAGGTGTCCTTGAATATACGTCGAGGAGTTGCTACCATCGAGATTTAGCCATAGCATCTGCGTGTCAACCTGTATCAATGCAACGGGGGTCCAGTATATGGGTTGGAATCATTTGGGAGAGCAAGAAGAACTTCTAGACAGAATGCGACGACAACGACATACCTGTTGAGACCACTTTTCATCGGCGTCAAGCAAGGCTGCCACCATCTGTCTCGCACACGACTCCGACAAAATGCAAATCTCGTCCGTGCAGACCTTCGCTTGCTTTCTGTTCTTGTCTTTGCACCAACACCTTCCAGGGTTTTCGACCACACTACTGCCCTTACCGGTTGTCACTGTCTGTAATTTCTTGTGTAGTGCCAGAAGGTGGTTGTATACTTTGAGTGAGGTTTCTGAAGACAAAGTGTGTAATGCCAGATCAGCAAACACCGGGGCATCCGCTGAATCATGGGTGGGAGTTTGGGACGTGTGCCCTATCATATTATTGGAACTGTGGCTGGGAGGGTTGAAACTGTCTGCACCAGGGTGATGAATGCTCCAAGACAGCTCGTACATTTGTGTATGTCGATGAGGCGGCGAAGAAAGTGCTAACTTCTTTGAAAGATTACTGGAATACGGTGTGACTATGAGGATAAGTGTCAGCTACGATCGGCAAGCTGAGGTCAAGAATTTCTCACCATCGACATGGCCAAACCCACCAAGCACCCCCGCCGCATTGCTTGCCATCTGGTTCGTCCGCTCTGTCCCCCGAGACATGACTAGCGGAGGTTGTCCGACAGCTATTGGCACCGGTGAAGAACCCATGATCTTCGTAGGTCCCATTCCTGCGCTCGTCCGCGATTGTTCACTGGCGTTCCAAGACCCGCGGCCGTAGGGAACTGGATTCAACGTTGATGCATCCGTGTTCCGTCTGGTTTGATAAGGCTTCATGACAGGCGGTCTGACGTCGGTTTGCTGATAGCCAGTCAAAAGGCCAGATGCCGAGAGTGCATCATGTCTCCAAGAGTTGTCAGCGAGGGGATGGAATGGTTCTTCGAGAGGTCCGGTGAACCGCCGTCGTTTGGGTGATGCTTGTGGTGTTTCAGGGGATGTTGACCCTTCTTGATGTGAGAGATGAGAGAAGGGTGGTGAAGCGGCAACAAGACTGCCGAGTGTTGTTGCCCTCCTGTGATGATGCCGCGTCTTGGCTTTGCCTACTACAGAGCCACTTTCGTTCTCGATCGTTTCACCACCACGCCGCGTTTCAATAGCTGTTTCACCTTCCCGCTGCAGTTGTTGCAGCTGTAATAGCTCTTGCGACACGTCGGGCACAGGTAACATACACCATTGCCTGCTGGGAAAGTTGATGTAAATACACCCTGGTAGGATGGGACCTTGCCAATTTGCATCTGTGTTGAGCGTTGGTGGTGGCGGGACCCATATCATGTCTGGTTGCGACAATAACGCTTGAAGGTCGCCGGATGTCTGCAAACCCCTTTCGCCGATTGGAACCCTGATAGTACATGTCAACGGCATATCTGGTTGGAGAGGGTCGTCAGTTGGTGTTGCAGTGTCCGCTCTACCATCAATTGCGTCATGTACCGAGGGCTCTGGAGAAAGCGCTGCGGTTTGCATTGACGATAATTGTATGCCGCCACCGTGGTTTTGGTCTCCGAAGTAGGCATTATTGCTACCAGTACCCGTCATAATAAGATGGTCTTGAGTGTAGGTTGGATCCGGAGCCGGAGCACTACTTAACGAACCGTATCCCGGAAAAGTCTCTGCGCCCGTTTGCAACGGTTGTACACTGTGCTGCCAATCAGTCCGTGACGGAATTGATGGCATAAAAGGGTCCGGGTCCATGAAAGAATCAACTCGATGTGGTCGCATCCTGCCCCCCGGTGACGCCTCTTCCTGCCCTTGCATGTTGGCGGGCTCGACATGAGGATACGCAGCAGGTGAGATTCCGTACGCGTAGTGCTGATCGGGCATTGTTGAGACGGATCCGCCTGGTTGACCGTCGGAAGGAATACCGCAGGAGGTACCGTTGCCATGCAACTCCGGCTGTGCCAAAGGCTGTGGATAGGGATGATAGATATCCTGCGGCGCTGCCTCTGCTGCGTATGTTGAGTCAAGCTTCATGTCGCCGCCCGCCCGCACGTACTGAATGGCAGCGTCCAACGCTTGTTCCTCCCACGGCTGGTGGGACTCGGGAACTATTTTTTCCAGCTGCGACATGTCTTTCTCTACTGAAGTGGGGAAGTTTATCAAAGGACTGGCTTAGGACAGCTATCAGGACGTTTGAGGATGGATGACTGATGATTTTCTAATAGTCGCGCTTTCTGTTCGAAATGTAATCTGCAGAGGGGTGGGCGCTGTTTCTTTCTTTGAAGCTATGGACAGGAACACCACCGTATCACTCGAGTTCCCTCCAGGCCCTCGACTACATATATACAGACTCCTTCACCAGATCGGCCCTCATCGATTTTTTCGACAAGGTTCGGCCTCGGCGCGACTTCCTTTGTTACAAAAGAACTCGTATGGATGTCGTTGTTGCCAGGCGCCGTAATGTGAAGGGCGGTCGTAATTCTCGGTCGTCCTGCTCTATCGCTTTGCATGGCTGCTCGGACCGATAAGGCCAGAAACGTCTGTCGAGGTCAGGCTATGCGGCACTTGTGAGCGAAGTAATCGACGATGGAGACGTCGGGTTGCAAATGTTCATTCCGTAGACGAAACACGACGACCTGCTGTTAAAGACCGCCGAGCGGTAAGATCTTTGCGATCTCGACAGGTAGGGCTGATGGGCAGAGGAGATTACAAAGGTATGCAAAGGAGGAACTCGGCAAAGGCGATAGTGTAATGAAATCAGATATAATTGATCATTGCTGCCCGGGAGGAAGACGTAAGAGCTAGGTTGGTTGATTGGCAGAGTATGCGCTTCGCCTGCCACTGCGATTCAGGAGTGGTAATCATTGGCCTATATCATCACATCCAGCTCCGAAGCGGTTGTAGTGAACGCTCGTGGTGTTCGCGAATTGCGCGAGAGTCATGAGTATGCTGCGTATGTGACAAGACCAAGATGATACGAAGATCGCCGACTACTGCCGCTGCGCCTCGAGCCTCAAAGTCAACGGGTCTCATTGAATATCTTTGTTTCTTCTCCAAGATCGTTCGAGTTCCACTACACAGCGTGTGCGACGCGACGTTGCAATCAATGGCGACGTGTTGACATCTGAGCGTGTCTGTATGCGAAGTTCGAGTCGTCGCCAACACCATCTTTTATTTTTTTCGTCGTGGTTGTTTGTTTGGCTTTAGTGGCGGTTCAGCGCAACAAAGGATGAATTCGGTTCTTGATTCTCAGCCTCATTACAAGGTAATTGAGATGCACATCAATCCAGACGGCCTTTGAGTAACGGACGGTTCTCTTTAAGGATGGCTTGTTCAAAGGCAGATTATCGCTCCGTCGCGACGCACACGCCGGATGTTTCCTCGAAGCTGATCTTCATATATTTCCCGTCACACTGCAGGATCGGGGTTTAGATCGTGTTGTTGGCAGGCTTTTGACCACCTCTGTGGCCTTCAGTTGACAAGCGGTAAACCCAATTCAAGTTGCGAACCCTTTTCCAGCCAAACAACCGCAGGAGGATCGAAAGGCAGTGCAAAAAGAATCGATGCGACGTTCGAAATTTCGTCTTCCTTTTAGGGGCTGCTGGGTTTGGCAAGCCTGAGGTTTTGCAGTCATCAAGGTGTTGTGGGTAGGTATAGTCAACCTTTCTGTTTCACTAACTGAAAGGATTCCTGCTAACCGCAGGATGGCAAAAGGAGTACTAGTAGTAGCGAAAAACATGACGGGTGATCTGATCCGGGCGATTGCTCGGTGCATATAGTCTCTCGGATAGTTATCGATATTGTCTGTTGCTCTTGTGTTCATCTAACCCAATATTATCGATTCAGATATTATCGAACTGTATCGAGCCACACTTCGATAAGGCGCGATCAATCAGATTGCCTATATACAGCTTTGTTGCCCTGCAGTCACTCGACCTGACCGTTCTCGATCGATTAAGATGGCCCAACTGTCTGACGATGAGCATTGGTTGTCGTATATCAGTGATTGGGAGCCTACCTACCAGTTTGACGAAAATGTCCCCCAGGATGGAGAGAGCGGCTGGAGAAAGACGCCGGGACGATTCGGTTTCTGGCACAATCCGACAACTTTCCAATACGCCATGAGACCGTTGGGTTTCAGTCCTGGTCCATTCCCAGAGGAAATGGTGCCACGTATCATGAAACGTGACTCCTCACAACAGTTCCCCCCAGCGCCTGTCTCGACTGCGCATTGGCGTCACCCCGCGATGCCGCCTGTTTCAACAGGAACGTCGAGCGCCTCTTCTTCATGGCAGTCGTCAGCAGCGCGAGCTCCTGAGCGACCACCAGTCGTTAAGCATGGGGCAATTGCGAAACGACCTCCCCAAAAAAGAATCAGTGAAACAGGGGTCCAGAGGTCGGCAGGGCGCAGGAGCTCACTGCTGAGTCGAGAGGTGTGGCCGGACGACGTGACCTCAATTGAGCAGGAGGAGGACTCGAACGCGATATTGCCAGACTCCCCCGTATCGACGTCAGCAGCCACATCGGACTATGCGTTGTCGAATACGTCGTCACCACATTTAAAGAGAAGAGGTACTGGCGGCTCGGAAGAATGGGGAAGACCTCCTGCGGTTCCCAGAGGAGCATATGGCAAAATGAGGACCGGAAGTGAATCTTCCGATGGAAGCGGTGGCCACATGACGAACAGCTGGGAATGTGCTTCCCCAGGCGACCGAGCTCGACACGGGTCTCAGAGATCCTCGGTGTTTGGGGCAGTGAATCCTATTCAGGATTCAGCTGAGATTAGTCCGCCACAATCCCCTTTTGCCAATCAATCAGAGACCGACGGAAGTGTGAATTCCTCTGACGACCGCATGGCAGCTGCGAACCAGATTCTGTTACCGAATGAAGAATACGACTTGATGCCGCAATGGCTCACTCCTGAAGAACACACTTCGAACGCCGGCGGTCGTTATAGTTTCGCCGGGGTTCTGTCTCAAGAGCTAGGGATCATCCCTGGGTCTAACGACTCCAAGGAGGCCCGGTCAACAATTTGTAAGTCTAAACTCCACCAAAATACAACTCAAGATGCTTTTGAAATACCCACAGATGACTGATCGTTGTCTCATTTTGCCGAAGCAGATCCTTTTACCTTGGGCCAGGATCACACGCTGTATCCACCTGATTCCTGAACAGTAGCGAGAAGCGCACCACCGCCTGTCGCCAAACGTTTGATTCCTCGCCATCTCCTTTCCGGTCCGCCTTTCCCTTCATGTCTGCTGTTCTTTTCTCCTCTCCATAAGCTTTCGAATCTATGTAATAGTCATCATGAAACATGCTACAAAAACATGATGCACGAAAATGCGACCGACTCCCCCGCTCCGTACTCCCACTCCCTACTCCGCGCTCACAAAGCCCTCCCATCCATACCCGGCTTGACTTTAATCCCCTTCTTCCCACCTCTGATAGCCGTCCCCTTTCCCATCCCATTCATCCCCGGTCGTTGCTTCTGCTGTTGCGCAGGTCCACCAGACCCAGAACCACGACCACCAAGTCCTCCGGCACCCGCACCACCACCTCCGAAGCCTGCTTGTCCTCCCATTCCTTGCGCGCCAGCGCCGCCAGGTGAACCAGCCATCGGTATCCCCTGTTCACGCATCTTCTCCAAATTCGACTTTTCCTTCTTCTTCCTACTCTTGATCCCCAACTGCGCCTTTGCGCGCTCCAATGCCTCCTCTTCGGCGGCTTTACGTTCTTTCGCGAGCTGCTGGGGTGTTTTTGGGATGGAGGAGGCGTCGATGCCGACACCTGCTGGTGAGGCTCCACGAAGACGGATACGGCCATCAGCGAGGGTTTCGGTGATGACGGGTGACGCAGCGGGACGGAATTTGTATTCGTCCGAGTATCTGTTAGAGGGATGAATGTCAGGGACGTTCGGAGGGTAGGAGGGCGATACGAGATGAGGAGAGAGAAAAGAGGTCCAATGGAGACTACTCACCTAGACGCATAGATGACCTTTGGCTTTGAACTTCCGCCGAACCAGCCCTGCTGGAAACCAACAACTGCTCCGACAGTAAGAAGAAGGAGAAGAAGTCTCTTCAATGCACGAGACGACAGGAACCGAGGTCTTGGCTGTTGCTGTTCCTGCTGCGGTAAGGAATCTTGCGCAGCAGTCACCGTCCGCGTCGTTTCCTCCTCGGTAACGATGGTGGTCGGTTCTGCTTCATTCTTTTCCTTTGCGAGGTTTCTTTGGCGGATCTCGGACATGATGGTGATGTGCCTGTAGTTTATGGTTGCGAATGTGAAGACAAGGAGAAGATGAGGAAATGAAGAAAGAAAGAAAGAGCTGTGCATCTATTAAACATGCTGGAAGCTTGAAACCTCTTCAAGTACATCAGCAACTTCGATCACACTCCGCCGAGAGTCGCGCCCCAATCAACTAGTAGGCCAAGCCAAAGCCAAGTTACTCTACAACGACTTGTCAACTCCTTCTTCCCTCTGCCCTCCTCAACAAACAAGACACATCCCCTCCTCGGCGGGGATATGCACAAACATCACTACCACCTCCCAGGTGCCTCACGTCGTCAAGACTACAAATCAAATCGGCAGCAGGGGCGTATAAGGTGGCAGACAGGGAAAAACGAGCGCACAGTAATCCCACGAGATCGAAGAGGAAGAGGAAGACGGTGAATCGGTTGAAGTGTGTGTGCGTCTTGGAGAAGCCAGTAGATGGTATGTGGTTTGCAAGGCCGGATTTTTATGTCTGCAAATATACCTTGCGAGTCCGTGCTGGTTGATAGGCTACATTACTTCTAGCGGGTTGTATATTTGCAGGGATTGGGTTGATGAATTACACATTGAGATGCGCAGTGTTAGGAGCACTGATGGCGCTCAGTCACAAGTAGTGAGAGGGAAATAGGCGCTTTGCAGTATCATATCATCTACTTCGAGTGCATTATCGTACGACGGCAATCCATTGGAATCTATCGATATATCTCCGCCTCTTCCAGCGACCACCAAATGATCGATCCTCGAACCAAACGAACGGATTTGCAGCGGCGGGAGGTATCATCACGGTCCGTTTTTGCTTACGCTTACTCCTCACCTCCCCCTCTCATTCCCTACGCCCACTCGTGAAATAACGTTGCTTATCTACAGGCTGATTCATCGCCCCTATAGTTTTGTATCAATCGAGCCGTCAGCGAGTTGCAACGACATTCATAGCTAAATACATCTCAAGGCCGCTCATCTAGTCCTCAAGAAGTCTTTCTTCAGCTCTTCGTTCGAAATGGCTCCGCAGCTGACTCCCATCGAATTGTTGAGATTGATCGATACCAAAGATTTCACCCTAGTTGAGCTTCCTCACGATGGGCTTTCGGCTGACAAGATCACGGCGCCTGGCTCTGATACGGGATGGCAGAAAGTTGACAGCCGCAATTACCCTCGGCGACTTTTGGTACAGACGCCTTCCGGACCAACAGAACATTTGTTGTGGATACATACCGACAAAAAGAAAGCAAGGCAACCGGACGCAAGGGGGAGCAAAGAATCTCGGAAATCCAGACCGGCACAAACTTGCGAATGCTGGCAAAGTAGGCAAATCAGAACCGACACCAGACGACCGCGGCCCTCTGTGTATACCTGCATTTGAGCGCGGAAGTCGTGAAACATCTCCCTCCTGCGATATTGAAATGTCAGGCGTGGACAACTCCGTGACAGACTTCGAGAATTGGGGCAAAAGCCTGGAACAGTTGTGTGCATCATTGGCATTGGGCAGCACAGGTAAAGATCAAGACACTGAGATGGCCAATCCGCCACAGGATATGTGTAGCACCGCGATAATCTCTGCTAGAAGGGACATCAAGGTGCCTGAGAACGAAATACCTGCAATCTCTGTGTCCTTAATACAGTCTCGCTTCCGTAAGTCTGGTCGCTTTCTAACAGGGCGTTTGCGTTCACGCGGAATATTGACAACTTGACAAGCCAATGCTCGTATAGCTTCGGCGGCGTCAACCTGCGCGTCCCCGCCGTTCCTCATCTGTTTCCTCGGGTGTGCAAATGTTGGAATGATCTAGCCCCTGCGGTTTGGCAGGAGTCGCAGTGAGAGCTCAGCACAATGCTCGCTGTCGTTCTGCGTCCTTCAAGGAGAGGGTACACAAAAGAACCCATGAGCTCAGCTCATCTTCGTCGCGTTCGCTTCACGGCGAGCGGCGAGTAGCCATGTGGCCATTCCGTAATGCTATCAAATCTTCGTACATGTATATTTTAGCTACCATAATTTAATTACCATGTTACTGTAAGGATACACGAATCTGGCGCGTGACTCGGTAGTGCTGCCGGTCTAAGCCTGATTGCTTACTGGCGAAGTCGCTTTGCTCGCTGTGATCTGCGCAACCTCATCCTACACCGCCTCTGTCATGTTGCACTGTAGACTCTGCGAGAGTTCACTTTCTTGCGTTTCCAAATCGCCGTGAAGACTGTCAATCAAGTCGTTCATAGCGCTCAGTCAGTTGGATTTGATAGGGGCGATCGCCCACTCGAAGAGGAAATCCACAAGACGGGTATGCGTAGGTGGCAGCGGCACGAACAAACCAGACGCTTACAGCGATAGTAACGGTGTCAACTTACTAGTCCACAATACAACATCATCCAATGCCAGAGTAAAACGATGGCATAATGGCGGTCCCGTGGATTCACTGGTCACCAGCTCCTCCCGCCGCAACACAAACAACCGCTCCATCAACCGACGAGTCCGCAGCGCAACTACGAGAAATCGTCAAGGTCCGTGCATCTTCTGCTCGCCGGATTGATCTGTCCCTCAGATCCAGCTCATCTGCCTTTACTTCTTCCTTCGTAGGCATACGTCGAACGAGCGTCCAACAACGAGAACCGGTACGCAGAACCTATTGAACTAGAAACGATCACAACCTACGCAGCACATCCGTACGTTCTTTCTCCCCTTCCCTACCATCCACACCGTACTCACCTGCTGTCAATCCGAGACACAGCGACCTCCTCTCCGTTATCCTCGCAGTTCTCACAAACCGGCTCGGACAAGGCTACCCCTACACCCTCAAATCACTCGACATCCTCCTTCACCTACTCCACGCGAAACAGCTACCACGTCCAGCATTCTACCCGCCTTGTCGAGCGCTGTACGGATCAATCATCGCACTCGCCACTCCATCACATCCGCATTCAACAGGGAAAGGACCGGGACCGGGGGACGCGTATGTCAAGGCGAAAGCTGATGAGTTTTTGGTTGGTGTCGGGTATGATGTGCGGATTAGCGATGCGTGGGTTGGAGGGAGGGGAATTGGTGGCGCAGGTTTGTGGTGTACGAGTCCGTGGATGGGTGGAGGCGGCGGCGGTGTGAGTGGTGGCCGTAGTGGTTTTGGATGGACACAAGAAGCGGAATCTGCATGGATGCCTCGCTCCGTCGGTGCAGCTGAACAGACCTACCCCTTGATCACGACCACGACGACGACAACATCCTTGCCTCACGTTTCGGCAGAAGGGTGAGCACGTCATCATCCTCCGCTCTGGCATGAACAAAACCTTATCCTCTTTATTGTACAGACTCACGAACATGGTACATACGGCAGACCACCTCAACACGCACCACGCTTCCCATCTCGCGAACCTACAGCAGCAGCCTGGATGGGCAAGTACAAAGCCAGACGTAAAGACGTATTTGCAGCAAGTAGGGGAAGCTGGCGGGAAATGGTGGTGTTGCGGTTCCTCGTGAATGAATGAAGACGGAGAATGGACAGCATGAGATGTGGAATCGAACGGGGCGAGTGGTGTCTATGACCTATCTGTATCGGTAATCAGTTGTCGATAGTGTTGAAACAGTAAATGCGTTGTATTCGTCGTTTATATAGCCTCTCTGTACACGCTTTCTCAAAGTCCCGCTACGATACATCGCTAGTCGGGTAAGATATAGAGCTGAGTTGAGCTAATGCCGTCCGCTCGCTCTTTCGGCTGCCAGGCTTTCTTCGCTTGTAAGTGAAGGCGAGTGAATATGATCGTTCTGTCTTGCGAAGTGATCTTCGTGAGCGGAAACGACGGAACCGTGTGCTCGAGACGAACCGTTCTGCACACCGCCCGGAAGACAGATTACGAGCAGTTCAAGTATTCGACGAGCAAGTGTCAGAGGTGGCATGTGACAGACAGTTTGATTATATAGAGTAGACTATCAATAAACTGTCGAATATTATGGGCCCAAGCTTATCATCCCGATCTGAAACACACATACTGTCACGCGTTCGGTCCCGAGCCTTTGTTGCCTTCTTCGCGGGAGATCGGACTAATAATAAAGAAAGTAGAAAGTCGAACGATGAGAAGCATCTGGTCATGTTGATGTGTTGGACGGATTGGTTCATTTCTATTTCTAAACCATAACCGTCTTTACTGAACTTTGATATAAGGCCACCTTCAATCACCACACCACCTTTCCAGTCGTCAACAGATAGTTACAATCGACACCAATGATCGACTCACCACCAAACTCTGCTTCATCATTTCCCGGGTCTGGCACGTCGTTGAAGGGAGAGAGAACGGATTCGATGTTGGATGTAGACTACCAGCAAGCCGAGGTTATAGAGGTAAGTCGATTCCTCGGACGTGGCATAAATGGAACTCTCTCTCACCTGTCGACGACCCTCTTTCAACCTCCCTTTCACCGTGTCTAGAAGAAGAGCCATTCGACATCCTCGCCAGAGATCATCATTATCGGCGCAGGAATCGCCGGTTGCGCACTAGCCTACAGCCTATCCCACACTGGCCGTCGAATCCTCCTCATCGAACGTGATCTCACAACACCAGACCGAATCGTTGGTGAACTGCTACAACCCGGTGGAGTCAACGCTTTACAGCAACTTGGAATGGAGGAATGCTTGCAAGGGATTGATGCGACGCCGGTGGAAGGGTACTGCGTCGTGATGGGTGAACGAACGGTGCCGATTCCTTACCCTGAACTAGAAGCGATGGCAGGTGAAAACAGGGAATCAATCACCTCACGCCTCAATACATCATCGACACCACCAGCGGCAAGCGCTCAAAAGACGGCAGACGCGATCTCAACGAGCGGGAAACAGGAAGGTCGGTCGTTCCATCATGGTCGATTCATTGACGCTCTTAGGCGGAAAGTCATACAGGATGCACCGGGGGTACAGGTGGTGGAAGGTTCAGCGAGGAATTTGATCACCTGTGATCATACACGACGAGTTATTGGTGTGCAGGTTGCTGTGAAGAATAAGAATCCTAGCAAGGCGGCAGTTGGCGGGGAGGAGAACCAGGATGACGCATCGATGACGGTGGAGGATACGGTGGTCCGTAACTTCTACGCACCGTTGACGATCATTGCAGACGGCTGCTTTTCCAAATTCCGAAACGCCGCTACCGGCTCGCCATCAGAAACTACCGGCGACATCATAAAGAAGAAAATCCTCCCGCCTGTCAAGCCAATCAAGACACGTTCCCATTTCGTCGGTGCCGTGTTGAAAGATGTACCGCTACCGTCACCTCGACATGGAACGGTATGTTTGACGCCGAACGGACCGGTGCTTCTCTATCAGATTGCAGACAAGGCAGGGGAGACGAGGATGTTGGTGGACGTGAAGGGAAAGCTCCCGTCAGTCGGTGATGGCAGTCTTAGAGTAAGCAAATCCGGCCGGTAGGACCTGTCAAGACATGTTCTAACCCGCACCGAACCTTCCACAGACCCACATTGAAACAAATTACCTCCCACACCTACCTCAACAATTCCACCCTTCAATCAAACAAGCACTTTCCACCGACCGCCTGCGTACTATGCCAAACTCCTTTCTCCCACCCAAAATGCAAGGCCGCCGCGGAGCACGAGAAGGCGTCATCATGGTCGGCGATTCGTGGAACATGCGGCACCCGTTAACAGGCGGTGGAATGACCGTGGCGCTGCACGATGCCGTCCTATTAACGGATTACCTAAAACCGTCGGATGAGCTTGTGGATCTGCATGATTGGGAGGTCATTGCGGCGCGGTTGCAGGATTGGTATTGGAAGCGAAAACATTTGGCTGGGGTGGTGAATGTGTTGAGTATTGCGTTGTATGACTTGTTTGGCGCGGATGGTGGGTTCTGCTTGTGTTTTTCGCGAGTCGATGAAGGTCGATGCTGACCATGTTCCTTTTCCCGCGCATAGACCAGAATCTGTCGGTCCTGAGGGAGGGATGCTTTGGATACTTTGAGCTTGGTGGAGACTGCGTCGCCGGTCCCGTCGGCCTGTTATCCGCGTGAGTTGAACCTAAAAAACGCTACCCTTAAATTTCCAACTGACGCTTTACCCTCTTACAGCCTAACGCCAAAGCCGTTGCTCCTATTCTACCACTTTTTCGCCGTCGCCTTTTACTCGTTATGGTTACTCTTCACACAGCCTTTCGGAGAACGAAAGCACGCGCCATACGTATCAGAATACCCGGGTCTAGTTGTCCAAAGCGCGCAAGTTGTATGTTCTGCGTCACACATCTCGTTATCTGGAACAACACTAACCATCTTTCTGCGTTGGTCTAGTTCTGGGCGGCATGCGTTGTGCTCCTACCCGTCATCTGGTCCGAGATTACCGTATAAATCATCGCTACTCGCTACACAATGGTCATTTATTGATCTCACAGTTTTTACAATATCACTGCTTGTCGTTGCATATAGCCCAGCACCGCCTGCATAGATTGATTATGGACGTTTGCGTCGTTGTCTCTTATCGTATGCTCATATATAATGAACGCTGATTTCACCTATGCCGCTCGTCATGTTCCACTACTCGCCAAGACGAAAAGGTATTTTCTACCTGAACGGGCTCGCTCCTCGCTCAACCGACAAATAATGACGCGAGAGCAAGTTCTCATAGCTGTACAACGTCCCGCGTCGGTCACCATCGAGTCGAAAATAATGAGATACAGATTGGTACACAAGTAGGACACCGGATTCCTGCCGGGATTAACGATTTACAGATAATTCGTTTCTAATCGTTCGTTCTTTGTTTCTTGGCGAGGTATGGTAGATACATTGATGTGGTGCCAGCGATGTCCCTGGATTACGTGACAGGCTATAGATATGCGGTCGACAGAGATCTGTATAGATCGAAAGTATGCCATCGATTGGTAGAGACTTTGAGGAAACCTCAATTACGTCGTGTATGGCGTGTGGAATGCGTCGCACCCGTCAAAGGCTACATCATATCGAAACGCCAAGAGTCAGCTCCACTCAAAGAAGAAGCACGGCGCATCAGGACACACCTCCATCTCCTCTGCATCATCCTCTGACATTCTCGTATACCTCGTACCACCCTCACCCCCACCCGCTTCCTGCGATATACGGGGGGAGATCAAGGCGGTCTTGTTGCCGTTCCATTCGATCGTGAGCACGTTGCTCATTAGCTTGGATTTCCCGACCTGTGTGCGTTTCGAATAGCGTGTGGTTAGGAGTGGGTTTGTATAGGGCAACTGTGCGAGGGAGGAGAGTGGGATAGGAATAACTCACGTCTGCTCGCATCATCTTTTTCAGTTTTCCCTTGAAGCTGACCATCCTACTTGTCACTCGCGGTGATTGCTCGAGGTGTGTCGCGTCGGAATTCGCACTGTTGAGCCTTGTAATTTGCGTCTGGTTGGGCAAGTGAGTCGTGACAAAGGAGAGATTGTATGAGCAGATTGCAGCAGCTCACACTGCTATCTATCAGCTACTTGTATGATCAAGGCTCGGCATACGACTATAATACACATGGCACTGTGTTACAACTTACACTCACACTGAATGAGTAAGATGAAGATGAGTAAGTTTAGAAATAGTGCTCCCGATACAAGTTGGTCCGGTTGTCCAAGCTTCGTGAAATCAGATGAGTTGTTAGTTCAATTAATGTATATTTCCTATATCCTATACTCTGTCCCCGTCCACCTTTACTTGCGCATTGCACGCCACGAGTCTAACACTCTCGGAAGGTCTTGGTCCTAAATACGGTAACGACCCGACACTGCATCTCCGACTACCTGCACGGCCTGAGCAAAACCTCATCCCACGCAAATAGCCTTCGGGCAATCAGAGAGACGCAACGACACACAGATATTGGAACCCCTAGCCCACAATGGCTCAACCTCCTCCACCAAACAAGGCAGACGCAGGGATGGAGAAGCTCTTTTCCCGTTTGCCGACTTTGATAGAACAAGCTAGAAAGGGTACGATGGCTCCGCAGGCCACAACACAGGTGAGTGATTGTCTTGTTCTGACTCCTATACTCAACGCGGACGGACGATACTAATGGCTCTGCTGATCATTTCCCTGACGATAGCTCCGACAATTGCTTCGTGATCGACGTCCCGCGATTGAAATCTGGTTCAAGAACAACGACCTGCCGAGTCCCTTTGCGAATCTGCCTCCAGTCATCAATCCGGCAATACCGACACCAGTTCCGAGCGCATCCAGTTCACCTCGACCGAGTCCTGGGCCTGCCGCAACAGATTCAGGGGCTAGCGGCACTGGAGTCAAGTCGATACCAACGACGGCAGCGGGTCAGAATCCATCTTCAACTCCAGCGGGTGCTGCTCCGCATATCGATCAGAATAATGTCAGACCACCTGCTCCTCGTCCAGCCACTACACAACCGCGTCCTCCTATGTCTGGTCAGGTTTTGCCACAGGTAAGACCGAACCTTCAGCCTACTGCACCACCGCTGGCGAGACCAGCCAACGTCGGCATTCCTGGCGCAGCATCTGTACGGCCACCGCCTTCAACTGCGAGTGCGGCAAGGCCTCCGCCCGGGGTTAGACCTCCAGCTGCGAGACCGCCTCCTTCCGGGGCCTCGACCACTGTCACGCCTGGTTCGAGCACTGGTGCTCCACCCACGCGTACCGGTACTCCCTCATCAACAGCGTCAACAGCAAACGTCCCAAAAGTCACGAGCTGGACCGATGTATTCAACATGACGGCCGAACAACGACGAGCGTGGTTCGATGCCGTACCAGGTAGTGAGGCTACGTATAATAAGATTCTGGAGGATGCGAGGAAAAAGCATATGGCGATGAGGCAGGGCGATGGGACGGGGTCGAGACAGGGTAGTCCGGCACCTTCTGCGCCTGGATCAAGAGGGAGTAGTCCGGCACCTACGGGTGGACCTGGCTCGCCAGCGCAGGTTAATGCGGGGAACACAGGCAATGCTACAGTAAGCACCGTAAATCCATCTCACGACGGTCACGTCTGGGGACTAATCAAGCCCTGTCGTAAAACGTCATAAACAGGCACAAACGACTGCGGCGAATCTCGCTTCGGCTACCCGTGCAATCCGTCCTGTCAACCAAAATATGCCACTGCCGAATCTCGCTATCCCACCAGGTGCTCGACGAGGTTCTGCCACTGTTGGTGGCACGGATCCTGCAAATGCGACAACCGCAGCGACAGCGGTACCGGAGAACCGTCCACCGGCTGGTATACACAGCCTATCACAGGAAAAGATTCGGTTCTACATGAGTTTGAGCGATGCTCAGGGCCAGGTATTGCCACCGGATCAAAAGCAGCTTTGGCTCTGGTTGAAGAAATTGATCGCAGAGACCAAACAACAGTCGGCTAATAAACAGGCTGCTCAGACGCAACAGCAGCGGACGAGCGGTCCTGTTCGACCTGGAGGAGGCACAATGACACCCGGCCCGTACAGCGGTTTCCGTATCCCACCGGCACCAGGCGGGCTCTCCATGTCCAACTTGAACGAGGAAATCTTGAAACTCTACACGGGCGGGAAAGCACCGACGATGCAACAGCTCCGCGAGCTATGTATGCGTGGCGGGATGAACTGGTCTGTTCAGATGGAGAACCTGATGGCCCCGTATGCCAGTGATAGGCCGAAACAGCAAGGAAGTGGGGTCAAGCTTGATCCAATTGAGATACCTCCTACGCCTGGTAGTGGTCCTGGCGTTGGGACATGGACGGCTCCGAAGACGACAAAAGAGCATATCCATGAAAATGTGCGGAAAGTGGTTGAACAGGAGACGGGGTGTGTGATTGATGATGATCTGGTATCGGTTAGTACAAGCCCTGTATGCTCTTCGATCCCGCGGTACTGAATGCGGTTTCGGAACAGATGTTTGAGGACCTTGCAGGAGATCTTTTCCAAGAGGTCTTGGCGGGCGGTGTAGTGCTGGCGAGTCATAAAAGTAGACAAGATCACATTTTGGAAGTTCGGGATGTCGCCCGTATCTCACGTAAGTCCTCTGAACATATATCAAGGCCATGGTACGGTGACCCTGTGTTAACCCTTTCTTTTTGCGACACAGGCCAAGCTATTGGTATCACGATACCGGGTTTCGGCCTGGAGCAGGCCATGATAGGGAAGAGAAAAGCTTTGCCCTCAAAGATGAGCGAGAGGCATTTGAAGAAATTGCGGGCGGTTCAGCAGGCCAAGGATCGCGATGCTGGTCGTATACATTAAGTAGCGTCTGGTCATTCGGCTAAGCCATTGTGTATCCGCAAGAAGAAGTGGTATCATCAACATAGCATTGATGTCATGGTATGGCGGACGGCCGTGCGTGAGGCCTTTCACGGATCCTCGATATCTTGATATTCTATAATCTCCTTGCGACCGTTCTCTGACGGACTTCTGATCGCAACGTTGCGCTTGATGTGGAGGAGGTGGAGGAGCTCATAGCTTGCGCAGGCCTTGGAAAGCCTTACGCTATATCTTGACTGTAAAACACGTCGATTGGTCGCACGCTGTCTTCCTGTTAATTACCCAACCATCTTTCCGTATTCAAATGTGACAAAGAGACCTTAGGGATGAGTGTTCTATATGCCTATTTGTCGAATTGGCTGTCGGTGGGAATCAAAGAGAAATGATGCAAAAGAATTTAAGGAGAAGAGGCCCTTCAGAGAAGCATGACATAATAAAATAACGTCGTGGGCGCATCAAATACCCCGCAAGCCGGCCCGCCCATCTGCATGCTGCTGGGGACGATCAAGGCCGTGACGATTTAGCCCGGCTGTTCAATTCTTTTCGATATCTTGCTGAAATCTTTAGCTCCTGCATACGACTTACACAACCCTCACCCGGTCTATCTATAGTCGATCCAGTGAGTACGTCCACCATTCACACCGGTGCGCGCAATTACACCGGCAGACAAGTTACGCCTACTGCTGTTCATCATCTGTCAGCCGAAACCCCTGAAATTCACCAGACCATCGGATCCTACACACCTTTCCCAGAAGAGCGACATTCGACATTGAATCGCTCGTACAATATATACCGCTAAAAGGATGAGTCCAGCAGCCGATCCAGCTAGGATACCATTTCCGTCCGCTTCCTCGCCTACGCCGAGCGGCTCAGGATCTCGACAGCAGTCTCAGGCAGGACTCGCTTCCAATTCCGCAACGATACCAAGGAGGACCACCAACTTGACCCGTCCCTCTCCGTTGTCCCGACTACACAGCTCCCCAGTACCTCATACGCAAGAGGTGCCTCGATTAGAAACTCGACCGACGAGCTTGTTCAAGGCACCACCCAGTCCATGCTATGTGCACAGTCACCTCGAGAAATATGGACATCTTCCTCCTGGAGAGTCCTACTCACCCTGGAGTGCGAACGCTCAGAACTTGGCAACCACAAATGACCAAGTGAATGGAGAGCAAAGGATAGCCGAGGAAGGGCAACCACAAATTAAGACGCAAAAAGTCGACTCTTTCGGCGGAAAGGCAGACCAGGCCAACTCGACGACGCAAGGTGGACTGCAAAAGATGAAAGATCCCTGTGAAACGGGAGAGATTTCACCTGGACTTTCGGCCGTCTCGACGTTTAGCTCGAACGATCCCGATGGACCCGCTGCGAGACATCGGCTTCAGGTCTCAGCACCAGCTTGGGAGGATTTGGACGATGCGGAAGACGGAGGCAGTATCACTCGACAATTGGCGGAAACTGCTACCGGAGTACGAGAAATGAGCAAACAACTTGGACGAACCAAAGTCAAGAGCAATATCCAGCATGTTCTCATTGTTACCAAGGCGCGGGATAACGGACTGATCAAGTTGACGAGAGAGGTAGCCGTGTACTTGATGAGCAAAAAGACGGGCTCGAACGGTCGTTCGAACGGGAGTGGCATGGTCGTCTACGTGGATGCGCAATTACGAACATCGAAAAGGTTCAACGCCGCAGGTCTCGAAAGGGAACGCCCGGAATTCTTCAAGCCGTTACCGCGACGCCGTGCATCCTCTTCTGCTTCGGTACATACGTTATCTACTTCCATGTCGGATGTTAGCTTGCTCAGCAGAGCTAATAGTTCCAGTGGAGCCAAGAGGAGGTCTGATGTAGGGAGGGATGCGGAGAATGAGCAAGGGCAGCTTCGATATTGGACTGCGGATATGTGCTCGAATACTCCAAATTTGTTTGATTTCGTCGTTACGGTAGCTACCCTTCTGGCGCAAATGTCTGGTATAAAGATCGCTAATCAAGATGGATCCTTGTGTCACAGCTCGGTGGTGATGGGACTGTTCTCTTCACATCGTGGTTATTCCAACGAATCGTTCCACCCGTCTTGCCATTCGCTCTCGGATCCCTCGGATTCCTAACCAATTTCGACTATTCCAATTTCCGAAAAACAATAGACAATGTCGTGGACGATGGAATCCGCGTCAACCTGCGCATGCGATTCACCTGCGTCGTCTACCGTGCGATAGCACCGGAAGAAGACAAGCGTAAAGGTCCCAGTCGAAAAGCTATTAAATCCACGGGTGGTGATATCTTGATCAGTCGAGTAGGAAGGGACGGGTGGGAATCCGTGGAGAGCTCGAATGCTGGTGCTCCGCCGTGCAGACAGAAAAAGGACAAGGAGATCATGTGTTATTCCACTCGCCCTGTGGAGACTTTCGAGGTTTTAAACGATCTGGTTGTGGATCGAGGGCCGAGTCCGTATGTCAGCCTGTTGGAGCTTTTCGGTAGGTCGTATCGTCATTTGATCTGCCAGAGTAGAAGCTGATTTCCTTGGTGCATAGGTGACGATCATCATCTGACGACTGTTCAGGCGGACGGCCTTTGTATCGCCACACCAACTGGGTCGACCGCCTATTCACTCTCGGCAGGCGGTTCGCTTGTCCATCCGGGCATTCCGGCAATCTTGATTTCACCCATCTGTCCACACACATTGTCGTTCCGACCAATGCTGTTGCCAGACTCTATGGAAGTGCGCGTGTGCGTTCCTTACAACTCGAGGAGTACGGCTTGGGCAAGTTTCGATGGTCGAGGGCGTATCGAGCTAAAACGTGAGAATCCGTCGTGACTCGAACATCAGCAATGTCGACGCTGAAAGCTGATCTTGATCTTGTTTCGTCCGACGCAGAGGGCGACTACATCAAAATCACTGCCTCCAAATATCCGTTCCCTACAGTATGCGCAGAAGAACGATCCGTCGACTGGTTCCATTCAATTTCCCGCACGCTACGCTGGAATGAACGAGAAAAACAGAAATCCTTCGTGGTAGTCGAGGAGGACCGTCCAAAGGAAGCCAAGGACAAGGTCTCGAAGAACATTGAGCATCATGGCAGCACGAAGGAGAGTGCTCGAGACGACAAGGCGAGAATCAAATTGAGCAAACATCAGGCTCAGGATGGTCAGGATGCACTAGCGGAGAAGACGCACGAAGAATCAATCAGACAAGCAAACCTTCCAGGGGAAAGGCCAGAACCACAAGAAACTAGCTCCGAGGAAGAAGAGGAGGAAGAAGGGTTCGACATTGATGAGTGAGTCGGTCAACTTGCGCGCGTGCCAATCAGACGTTGACTAAACTTCCCTTGGCTGACAGCATATCGACTCCGACTCAAGAATCCACATCGCCCAAAGAGTCGAAAGACGAACCCTTGGCACGCCCAAAATACTCGTCCAAACGACCTTCCCAGCTGCTCGGTCTGGATGGAATGAAATCTGGAGTCGATACACCCGATCGTTTCATCTTCCCGCACAAGCAGACAGTCAGCACGGCTCTCAGTCCCAATGCATTTGCCACAGCTCTCGACAAAGGTCTGACCAGGCTGTCGAAGCTTGATAGCCAGGCGATCAGGCAAGATGGATCAACCCGTCCACTCGACAAGGGCCAGCCGGAACCGCTACACGACCATGAAGTCGGTCAGAGGGATCATATAGGCGAACCTGGCTCGCTGCTACACACCGCCGGCCACAGTATTCCTTCCGGCCGAGCGGCTCTTCTTCCCGGGCGACTCCGAGGGGATGTAGATGCAATGGATCTCAAGACTCCAAAGAACGGTCGGGCGGCGGGAGCTAAACCTGCGGAACATAGTCCTCCTGCCACAGCTAGGTATGGGCACGATAGGGCACCCGGTGAATCAAGTCGACGCAGGATAAAGGTTCTTGCATTCTACGGACAGGTATGTGGTACTTGCGTATTCGCTCGCTCGGGGACGTGCACTCATTCTTTTGCATGATTTTCCAGGACGAATCCGATTCGTCGGGAGACGAGGATACATATACTTCTGATCACCATGACGGAGGAGGATGTTGAGGCGAGGTCGCGTTACCGCGGAACTGAGACATATGTATTTGAACGAACCTCATAATTGGGAACCGTAACATTTAATGTCACACCGAATTAATGGTTGGCCAAAATCTGCATAGCTTCCTGCAGGTACTGTCAGAAAATCTGCTGCTTTCCTGCACAAAACAGTGTCCGGCAGTATCACCTTCAAACCGCGGTAACCGCTTCACTCCGAGAATCAGCGGGTGTCCTTGCCTCGAAGATGAGACTGCTTCTGTCCTCAAAACAGCAATAGCCGCGGAAAGGTCAAGACGAAGAAGGATGCTCAGCTGGATGCTCCAGATCGGTGGTAAAGCATCCATCTGAAAATAGGCTGTTGAGACGCTTGGCGCGCTTGAGGAAATCTCGGAAGCAAAGTAGTGTTGCGGTGAATATGAGACACGGCATGGGCGTTTCTTCCCCGACGACGACCGACTGGAAAAATGTTGGCGATATCACTGGTCGTGAAGATCTCTTTTGCAGCATTGACCTTTGGACTGTATAAATAAAGACAACAAGCACCTTTCCGAGTTGCGATCGTTTCTGCAAATGAGGCCAGCATCGCATTCCGTCACTTCTTTGTGAAAATCGCACTAGGCATTGAGCCGTAACACCCTTCTGGAGGAGCACCTTTTTACGTCTTTACCATCGCAACAGAGCTTGAAGTCACAGAGGAAACTCTTGTCCTAGATTCTCAATCGACCACACATCGCCGTCAAAATAACGTCTTACACACAATGTCGCTGAACATGACAGGGCCTGTACGGCCGAGGGGTCTCATATACGAAAAGGAATATACAGCAAAACCAAACTCCATCTCAGTCTACCGGACTTCTGATTTCAACATGTACATCCGACCACCAAATCCGGAGAACCACGGAGAACCTCGTGACGACTTTATAATCAGCGGGGTGGTGATTGTTCATCTTACAAAGCCGAAGAAAATCAAGGCGCTGAGAGTAAGATTTCTGGCAGAGGCAACGTTGGCGTATCCAGGTAAGTTGCATTATACAGAACCTCGACAGCTATCAGATATTGACGCAATGTGATCCTTTCAGATCGACCGTGGGAGTCTGACATTATCTTTGAGAGGAATCTGACGATTGACGATGGAAAGAACGGAGTCGAGGGCGTATACATGGAAGCTGGTCCGCAACGGTATGTCGTGACTACAGAAGTTGGCTATCAGGATATTGACTGCAAATTACATCTGTCCACCTGCAAATCCAGATATGAATTTTCTTTCATCCTACCTGCCACACTGGCCGGATTCGATCGCACACCGTTCGGACATATCAGCCACCGGGTCGACGTTACACTCGAAGGCGTGCCTCAACGCTCCAACTCCCGATTCGGAGGATTTTTTGGTGGTGGGCATCGCTCACGGTCGCCATCCCGGACCCGATCTCCCTCGCCTGTCGCATCATCGGGATACAATTCAGCGGCCATGTCACGCAAGTCGTCGCAAGACCCGTATCATGGTTTCTCAACTGCGTCGTTACCGCCTTCGCGCCCTTCTTCTGGATCGTCGACGCCAGCTTATCCACCACCTATCATGGCCCTTCCTTTATCGACCGAGCCTAGTCCTATCTGCAACACGTTTCCACGGGAGCAAGAGGCGGAAAAGTTGCGGAATGTCAAGTGGTTGACGGGAAACATGACGGCCAGCAAGGAGATGTGGATTGTGCCGCTACCTTCCGAGGATCGAGAGGCCATTCACCTAGATTTCCAGACAAGAAGCGTTGTTAATGGCCTAGGTATCGTACCATGGTCGCTACAAACGGACGCTATCACAGTCGGAGGGTACATCCTTCTTCGGATGAGCCTCACGAATCCAAACCCATTAGCAACAGTATGGGCCGTTCGACTATACATCAATCAGAAAATTGCATTGAAATCACCACGGAGACCGGATGAGCCAGAAACATTATTCCCTGCAGCGCATCTGCTCATCTTTGACCGGGGTAGGTTGCCGAATCCGAAAGACGTCAAGGACCGCCATCCGCACGAGCCATTGTGGGACGGAGAAATGGTGCCACACGGCCTCCATACTAGCGAGACAGTCCTGAACGTGAGCGAGGTCATTCGTATGCCAGATGAGAATAGGCTGAGGCCGTCGACGTGTCCTGGGTCAGTAGCCGTCAACCTCAAAAATTACGACAAGGCCATGCTGACATCTCACTGGAACGAATAGTACGATAACACCGATAAAAGTCAGCCACGAGTTCAGTCTACAGATATACTTTTCCATATGGGGCGAAGATGCAGCCGGAACCCCATTGCCTAAAGCTGGCCCAGGACAATTACGGAAAGCCATTCTGACCCAAGGTGTCTTGATTACCTCTGTAAGAACCGCTTTCATTCATCTGTCGCGACGACGCATCACTAACAGTGTACCCTGTGATAGTGCGCCTGCACGAAAAAGAATCTGGCTCTACCGACATATGAAGACTCCCAGATCCACGAAACATTTGCGCCAACACACGAAATCGAGGCTGATAAATGCGCATGTGGTGATCCGCTTTCAGAGCTCGCCGATCGAGAACTGGCACGAGAGAGGAACGAGACAGAGGACCCGGTGGGAGCGATGAGGCGAGCGGAAAGCGATTTTGATCGTGGGAGGAGCCGCAAGGCTGAATATTCGCCTGATGAGCGTGGGAGATCTGATTACATGGGTTGAGGTGGCGATTTTGATGTGTCACTTGTTGTCGATTCATATATAAAAGTTGTCAAAATACCTAGTCCTCGCTTTCGCTCAATACAACTGTTTCGGATGCGTGTGGCGGTCCATGCTGGGAAATATGCTCATATACTTGGTCATAAACTAGTCTGTATCAATCCTTTCTACTTGAACTCAGCGATCGGAAGAACTCGTTGTATGCATTCTCGATGTCGAACAGCATCTGTAGACAGCATGAGGATCGGATATGAGCTGAAGACCATGGTAAGATCGATTAACGGACTTGCCTGTCGTGACTGTTCCTCGGAAATTTCATCTGAAGCCTTCATACCGTTGAGCTCGATTAACCTAGACCAGTCTCAAAGGTTAGGATTCCCGTATGCGGGTGACACACCACGCCAATTGCTCACCAATGCAATATTTTGCCTCTACCTTCCCACTCCTGGCTGCCCTTGAACCTCGAATACGATGTCATGAGTTCCGTCAAGAACGGATGTAACTGATCTTTTGCTTTGAGATTCAATTTGAGCGCGTCCATAAATGTGATAAATGACTGCAGTAGTTTCGGTTGACCGGTTCAGCAAGACTGTCTTTCGAAACACGCAATCGTTCATGTAACGCTTGACTGACCTGTGTAGTCTCCGCGACCCATTTCCCCAGTTCTTCTCCACCTTCACCTGCTTCTGCGCTATGTTCAACCGTCGCCGGAACTCCTACTATCAAGCGATGCAACGCTGCTGGATAATCCATCCTGTACCGCTGCATGAATCCCTCTAATCCCTTCATGCTGTTTGCTGTTTTATATGGCGGATTGTCGAGATCATCGTGTAAAAGCTTGATGAGTGATTTATATTGTGCCAGGAGCTTGATGCATGCTGGTGCATACCTAGGGATATGGCAATTGCCTAAGGATGAGTACAGCGGATTCTCCGATCGCAAAGTGACCAGTGGCAGCCTACTCTTTACTTGACACCGAGTCTCGCACATATGCTCTCTCGAGATATTCCAAACTGACGATCAATCCGTATAGAGTAGCAAAATTCTCCTGCCTCTCCCGTTCCGAGTTGTTGGACCATAGACGGACCTCTTCATCCAGGTTCAAAGGTGGCCGCGAGGTTGTCGATGATTCAGCCATTCTGCAGGGAAGTTGTCTCACGTGTTTAACATCCGGTCGATGTTTATTCGAACCGGCAGGTAGGGATCTCGTGTTGAGTTTACACCATCATTACCCTGCATGTATACATAGCTCCAAGACGAAGATGCAATAGATACGTGACCACCAGTCGCCCGCGGGTCTCGCGTCATCTACAGGAAACGATCGACGAGTACACTAAACGAACAAGTTCAGCTACAAAGTTCTTTCGTGTAACACCAGGCTGTGGCAGTTCAGTCCTCGTATGTACCGTAGCTCTTCTTGCTACAATGCGCTACACAAGGCAGGCCAACTTGGCATCCTCAGCCACTGTGTCACCCAATGACCAGAGCTCATGTATGGACCCTAGAGGCTGCAGTCTATTACTCTGAAGTCTGCATTCACCAAGGAGCCACATGGAAGAAATCTACGCCGGCATCGGCATCGCTATGACTTTATGGGTGTAAGAGCTCATGACCAGGACTGCATAGACGTACAGAGACTCAATCAACTAGTCTCGTGGCGGCGAACGACCTGTTGATCCGAGTCATGACGTCTTGTTAGGATAATCAAAGACGTGGTCAGGTAGCAAGTCGCGATGGGCGTTCCTCCCTTTCTGCGATTTCCTTTCACTGCAATTCGTCGGTCTCCGAAGACCATTTGTTCAGACCTCAACATGACCCTCTTCACGCCTCGATAAGACGAGTTCCTCATAATACCCAGCTATCCAACTTCTTATCTCATGCGCTCCAACTCAGGTATCTGGTGATGTGTGGAGCTAGCCGTCAAGGATCCTCATAAACTCGTCATTGTAGGTACAACGCGCAGACAATGTTTAAAGGGCTTCGACGGTAACATTGCCCTTTTCGGCGGTGTAGATACCGTCCAAGAACTTTCGGATCTACAAAGAAGGGAAAACACCAACGTCAGGAAATGCGCAAGTATGAACCGTGGTTCAAAGAGACGGTGACGTACATCCTTGTCCTTGACTCGGCACTTGTCGGTGATGGATGCGGCGGATTGCGAAACGTTCTCAATGTCGTTTCCCTCGATAACGAGCTCATCCTTGGCACCTTCCTTGATGGTGACACCAGCCAACATGGGGCACTTTCGGACAACCTTCTCACCCACTGTAAATTCCAACATGCACCATTCATCAGTCTTTCTTCCAACCACCCATATTCGAGCGAACCAGCCTACTCACAGAAGTTTCGGATCTCAACGGCCTTTCCGTCACCAGCGATAACAGGGTTGATGGGGAAATGGGCGTATACGAGCTTCATCTTGTACTGGAAACCCCTGGTGACACCGGTGATCATGTTGGCGACCATGGACTTGACGGTTCGCAAACAAGCAACGTGCTTTCGGTTACCGTGCCAAACGGTGAATCGAGCCTCGAGACCCTTGGCGGTCTTGACCTGTATTTCAACAAAAAAATAAACGATCAGAAACAGGCTTCGCGCAACCTCTCGGAACGGTTCACTGGTCGACAAGCTAAGCAGGTGGAATGGCGTGTGATTGACTGCGTCGCGTTTGTTTGCGGTATGGCCGAATGGTCGGTATCCGCTGCTTTGTCTGCATCCGCCTCCAGTCTTCTCGTCGTCTGACCATTCACTTTCTGCACCTTATCCCTGCTATCCTTTCTCCACATTCCCTCGCCTTGTTTCCTTCTCGAGATCCATCCGTTGTGTTGATATCGCTGCCGGTTCCATGCTAGCTTGTCGACCCAGTTTTCCTGCCTTTCCTCCTGTAACCTTCCTCCAAAACTCACAGTCTGGATGTCCATCTGGATGTGCCTGACAGCCTTGGTCAAAGTTCCTCGGGGACCGGTAACGGTGACAACCCGGGACTTGATCTTGATCTCGACACCCTCCGGGATGGCCAAGGTTTCGTTGGAAGAGATGTCCTTCATCTTGACGGTCTAGAGGTTTCTGACTTGAGGTGGATGTCGGAAGGTCGAGCGGTCGTCTCAAAAAGAGGTCAAGAAGGCGTGTGAATAGGGTGGTTTTGCTGGTGCGACCTTTCCGATCAACATCGTCGTCGTCGCTGGCCTGGTAGCACCGCACCACCTCCCTCGGAAACGACTTTCCTGCCACGGCCGACGGTGAAACCGAGAGTGTCACAGCCAGGGCCTAGTGAGTACCGGACACACCAAGAGCGCTTCTTATGCGCCTGAGTTGTGGTTGCGCTAGGCAGAACACGAAGAATTTTGCTTCGAATCCTACCGTCATCAGATGTTTTGTCGCGCGCTCGACTCTTTCGCAAATCCGGTTGAATGGAAGAAGGCTTCTCAGGCATGCATCGATGCCTAACCTCAAGCTGGTCTGACAGGTAAGCATACTATAGCTACATACATACAATCTCTTCAGCGTGAACAATGATGTAGACCGTGTCCTTCATCATGAATTCTCAACATCTGGTCCAATAGAGTAAGGAAGCAGCAACATATCATCGCTATGGACGTTACCTCATACCTCATAGTCATCACGTACCCTTTCTATCGGTACTTTCTATCACTGTTCCACGATAGGGCTTGCTGGACCAACGTTTCATTGCGCTCCCTTTCTTGGTCCGCCAAGGAGCGATCCTGCTACCCAGAATCCTGCTCCCCTTTGAAACTCGATACGCAGTGCCGGTGGTGGCTGTATCGAGACAATCAATGAACTGTACTGATACTCGATAGTCATAAGAGCTGTTCCAAGCTCATCTGAACTTGTAACATTCGTTATTTAATTGAAGGAGATCACTTCCTTCAGCTCGTCCCAGAAAGCTGCTTGCTAGACAAGTTCCTACAACTAACTGTTCCTACTAAAGCTACTACCTACTCCGCCACTTTTAGAAGCGTTCCTGGCCTTTCTGATGTGTGCCGTCGCCATGATATATGCATTTGCCGCTTCGTTCCACCCAGCTCTATACCAGATACAGCTCTCAGCGATTGTGAACATTGGTGCCGATGCCCTTCTCAGCTCCCTCATCCACCTTGCAAACAGCTCTTCAGCTAGCTCTTCCAATTTGCACAACCCATATGAAGAAGCTGGTGGACCGCAAATAGCTACATTTCGATATTCGGGAGAAGCATCGGCGAGCTCATCGGCGTCTGTCTGGGAACGGGAAGAACCCAATAAACGCGGTTTTCTCTGGCACGCGAAGATGAAGGGGAACGTGACTACCTCTGTTGTTGTTGTCGTCAATCGTCATTTGTTGGAGCACAGGTCCTCCAAAGCAAAACATGGTATCCATGCTTGATACTTGTGCACATGGAGCTGCAGCAGGTCTGGTCTCCTCCTTTTGCTCAATACTTACTGATTCTGAGCGCTGAGGCAGAACCAATAACGCACAGCAACAGAACATCGGATATCGGCTCACAGACAAAACCATAGATGGTAGACAACAATCGACAATAAACAATAGATTATCCAGCATAGACGAATCATACAGTACGCATCATAGACGATATCTATCGACCCAAAAATCCTCCGATTGGCTCGAAATCCTTCGAAAGGATTCGAAAAGTTGGCTCAGCATTTCTACGAGAGACTTGGTAGATCAGCACGCAAGGAGAAGTCAAAGGGATTTTCAAAAGGAGTAAATTCTCTGGTATACCAGCGACGACCAGAACACGTTCTTGGCAAGCATTCCGGTGGGTTTGTCTTTTGCTCTCTTCATTCCGTAGTACTTGCTGCTCATTGTTCCATCTCTACATATCCCTCGACATTCGCAGCCCAGAAACAGGCAGCTTTTCTATCTGTCTTCTTTTATTCGCATTTCGCACGACCACTGTATCTCTTTCGACAACTTCAAAAAGACAGAATCATGTTCGGTCAATCACTCGTAACAACGCTCGCCGCATTCATGGCTGCCACAACACCAATTCTCGCGTCAAACCTGGTATGGTACACGGAACCCGGCTCCAACAAGCCTGCTTTCACGGACGGTGATAAAGTTCGCGGTGTCAACTTGGGCAACTGGTTCATCTTGGTTCGTACAGTCATTCCAATACTCGTCGGAGAAACCGGCATAATGCTGACGTCGCGTGGTGGGTTGCGCTCGTGTAGGAAAACTGGATGGAGCCCTCCTTGTTTGGCACTGCCGGTCTTCCAGGTACGGATAATGATACCCAGGTCATGGACGAATGGTCATTTTGTGAAATTCTCGGGAAGACTCGGTGCGCAGAGGTACGTCCACTTGATAGACCGTGAAGAGAAATCCCACTGAGTTTGCCGTATGTCTGAACTTACAGGTTCTCGAAGAACATTGGGCTACTTGGATCACCGAGGTCAGTGCGCTTCACAAAGTTCAATGTTTGCTCAAGTGCTGACCAGCGTGGCTATACAGGACGACTTCAAGCGTATGGCCGACTACGGCTTGAACACCGTTCGAATTCCCATCCCATATTGGGTGTATAATGTTACCGACGACGAGCCGTACATCACGCAAAAGCAGATTCCGTATATCCAACAAGCGCTCAACTGGAGTTCAATGTACGGACTGGATGTGATGATGGACTTGCACGCCCTACCAGGTAGGTCTAACTTTTGCCGAAAACCACGTTTCGAGCGATAGCAAGCTTACCACAATGTCCGTTTTTAGGCTCGCAATCTAGCTACCAGGTCCATACTGGGCACTACACGCAAGAATCCTTCCACACCGACAGCGCCAACATCGACCGGGCTTTAGATGCTCTGGGAAAGTTTGTGGACGAGTTTACAAAGGATGAATACGAAGGTGTCGTCAAAGCGCAAGTACTCTATTACTGTTCGTGAGCTGCTCGTCAAGCGCTAATGCCTCGCCATCTTCATACAGTTGGGAACTTGTCAATGAACCGTGGATCGAATCGTATCAAGCAAACAACATACCTTGGGACTTTCTTGCAGACTTTATGGATCGAGCTTATACCACCGTGCGAGAACACGAGAATGTGATTGCAGGCAAGACCGTTAGCATGGTCATCGTACATGACGCCTTCCAGGCTTTGGACAACTGGAAATACTGGTTCACCGAGTCCAAGGGTTCGCAATGGGTCAATTACGGTATCGACACGCATCTTTATCATGCGTGGTCGCCAAACGCCGACCTCGATAACTACGGCCACGTCGTCGCAGCCTGCGGGACAGCGGACATGCTGGCAGCCGCTCAGGAATGGATTCCAACGGTGAGTTGTCTGAAAACTGGAAGTGCGCATAAGTGCTCAAACCCTTGAATATTTTCAGTTTGTCGGCGAACAATCGCTCGGCGTCGGCACTTTCTGCGTCGACTACAAGGAGTGCTTCGATTTGACTTCGCAAGATCTAATGGCAAATGTTAGCGCTGGAAGTTCGGACGCCGACTACAACAACTTTTATCGAGCGTTGTGGGAGTCTCAGTACCACGCATATAATCATGGAGCAGGATTCATCTTTTGGAACTGGTTCGTTTCGCCAGGATTACATGGTGCTGTTCCTGATGCTGATACTATGTTCTTGTTTTTGCACCTATCAGGAAGGCGATCTCACCCGTGTGGTCTTACGAACAATCTGTTACCCAGCGATGGATCCCTACGGATTTAGATGACACCTTGTATGTACAAATATCAGTACTGTCGTGCACGCCGGTCTTGCTGACATTGATATTCGCTTTTATAGATGGGCTTACGACTCGTCGCAAGAGTTCTGTTTGCAAAACTACAATTGGAGCAATGTTCCCAGCTACCCGACTGTCGCTGTTTCCCCTATACCTTTGGGGACGTCTCTTCCCACAGGCAAGGCGTTATTGATTAACGCCACGTCCTTCCCGACAGCTGCCATAACAGCTGTATCGACGGGACCAGGAATTGCCATTCCAACGGGAATGAGCACAGTTCCCCTCTCTGGCGGAAAGTCGACGACGAGTATGACTGGAACTGGCGTTACCTCTAACATTCCATCGAGTACTGCGACGACAAGTACATCAGGTGCAGGCGCAGTAGCACGGCTGAGCAGCCATGCACTGACCATAGCGGCTTGCTTAGGATTCTTCATGGTTTTGCACTCAAGCTGAAGGGTCCCGCACGGTACGAAAATAGATATATAGATGGAACTTATAAACGACCAAGCTCCAAAGCGAGCTTGCATGTATTGATGCAGGATAGATAGGCAACGAAAAATCAGGGTGTTGGACTGTCCTTCGTATGGTAAAGATGTGAGGGCACCTGCTGCATATGCGCATAGAAAGAGTACCGAAAGTACAGAAAGCCACCCGAGTCCAGGGCGGGAGAAGCTCTGGATACTGGTGGATATTCCTGGCCTAAGCACGTGACTCTTCAGAAAGTTGGCGGCGCAGGCGAGGACTTGCGGATATCGTTTAGAAGAGCAAGACTACATCCCTGATCAGACGAGCAGATTTCTAGACGTTCACTGCCCACACGCTTTGAGGATACCTATATCGCCATCTACGAGTAATCTTCAAGGAAAACAAAAAACAGAGGCGAAAAGACGGCCCGAATCGCCCATTCCAAGCGTTCGCCCGAGTTTGCGTAATCACGTCACTTCCTTCTTGCCCTGGTAGCCCAACCTCAACACCGACCAACTCAACAGCAGAGATGGCTCCCGCCATGCCCGTTCCGATCCCCACACTTCGTACGACATCTCTCGTTGGACGAAAGCGTACACGAGGGGAACTGGAAAGCGCATCGTTCGGTACACCGCCGGCTGTTCCACCACGGAGAACGAAAAGTACGAGTGATGCGACAAGGCTGCGTGCTGCTGCCGCTGATACACTGAGGGCTACAAGAGAGGGCAGTAATGAGTCAGGAATGGAGACGCCGATGTCGTTGGTGCCAATGGAGACACCGTTGCTGAGTGCGAGGGAAGATCAGACGGCGTTCATTAATGGGAGTTATAAACGGACGATGATGCGGCAGTTTGTGAGGAATGCGTTGGAGAAGGCCACGCAGGTAAGTCGCAGCGTCGTCGAACTGGTACCGTGCTCTGTATACTGACGCTTGCGTTCCGTACAACGAAGGGAGAAGACGGACCATACCAAGAACTCCTTGCACATTTCTCCACGACCACTTCCCCCACCCAAACAGCACCACCAGATTTCCCCGCCCTCCTTCCCATCCTTCAAGCAATCACATCCTCCATCTCCCTCCTCTCACCGACGTACCACTCGGCCCTCGTACGCACTCTGCTGGCGATTCCATGGGCAATCTCACCGGACGAGAGGTTTGTCAGGGCTTATACTGCCTGGTGTGGCGTTCTGTGTAGCTCACGCGCCGAGTGGGTGAGCGAGGTCGTGGTGATGGGTGTCAAGGGTCTTCGATGGCGTGAGTCGTCCTTGCATTCGGCTCTCGTTGCGACGTTGCTCACGAGGACCGTGTATCGCTTGCAGAACAACGCCTTCCCGTCTCAGCCGATACACCAACAATTTCCCGCGCGCTCTACCACATTCGGCACCAACTCCTCCTCACACACCTTCTCTCCCTCATTCCGACACTACCAACCATCCTCGCGCCTGTGCTCGTCAAGAACTTCCCCCACAAGAGGGAGAGCGAGGTGGCGATGAGCGTTTACGTGAGAAATGTGTTGGATCTTGTAGAGGTTTGCCCGGAGGTGGCCGTGACGGTTTGGGAGGTCGTCATTGATCGGATGATCCGTATTGATGTAAGTCGTTGTCTCGCTCTACATGTCAGAGGTACACGTGTGCTAACACTCGTTGTTTGAGTAGGTAGAAATCCAAATCGAGCTCGAAGACATGGACGAAGACGATGAGCTCGCGAAATCGTTCCAAGCATCGACATTCAACGATGATCCTCTCTCCAAACTCATCAGCGAGTCGTTGGATTTGGGAAATGACGAGCTAGATGCCGCGATGAACGCCGCAGAGGAGGAAGACCTCGATATAGAGGATATCGAATCAGAGGAAGGATCAGTTGACGGTGATTCACAGCACGAGTCGGAAAAGGAACTCGACGAGGCGCGTTACAAGCGTCTGCAGATGCTGCGTGCGAAAGTGGATGCCCTGAGTCTCCATTTCCTACGACATTTGGAACGCGTGTTTGTGGGTGGCTCGGAGAAGAATGCACGCCGGAAACAGTTGGCTGCGTATGCTTCTCCTGTGCCTAGTCGTCCAGAGTCACCTAGTAAGCAACAGCAACCCCAACAACCGACCGTTACGTTTGCGGCATCAGCACTTTCCCCGTCACTACCTTCACTACCGCCCATTCATCGATCTTTTACTAATCCGGAATCCAGATTACATCACTTTCAAACGTTGTTATCGCTATTTGATCGCCTGATCCTACCAACGCTACATTGTCGTCGAGCCCAATTCATTGTTTTCTGGTGCTGCTCTTTGTCACCGACATACACCGATCTCTTCCTCGGCCTCATCGTCTCCCGCGCACTTTTTGAACAATCACCAGCAGCGGTATCCCGTATCGCCGCCGCGAGCTATATCGCCAGCTTTGTCAGTCGCGCAAAGTATATCGATGATCAGCAAACACGAACGGTTGTAGGATACTTGACGGCGTACATTGACGGGATTCTTGATGAAGTACGGGTGGATCCACAGGCGGTTGTTTCCTCGAATGGATTGGCGGTGTTTTATACCGTTTGTCAGGCGCTCATGATGATCTTCTGTTTCCGCTGGAAAGCACTGCGCTCGGAAGCGAGTCGAGGACACAATAGTACTGCCCGGACAAGTGGTGCGGGGGCGACGGTAGCGGGACACGCGGGGGCGGATGCTGGACCGAGTTTTGCGGATGACATGGAGATGGACGATGTAGAGGATGATGAAGAGGCGGATGGGCATGGCGGATCGCCGGCCGGGCGGAGCATTGACGAACCTGAATGGATACCCGATTTGAAGATCCTGCAAAAGGCAATTCATTCCCAGTTGAACCCATTGATGGTGAGCATACTTCGTTTGCTGCTTGTTACCAAGCCTGCGCTAACGCTCGGTCACTGCAGGCATGTTTCCCTGGGGTAGTCGACATGTTTGCGAAAGTCGCCGACTTGACGAAATTCATGTTCTGCTACTCGATCATGTCCGCCAACAGAAACGCGCTCGAGAATAACGCCAGTTCACGACCGCACGTCCGATTAGGAAACAGCTCGGCAGCAGCCAATAACAACGGCGGGAGAAACGAGTCGGGCGGCGGGATTCCGCATATGAGCGAGTTTCCGCTGATAGGACGAAAGACGCTCGTCGAGACTGATCTCGATCAGTTTTTCCCCTTTGATCCGTATGATCTACCGAGATCCAAGGTATATGTCGACAAGCTATACAGAAACTGGGATGAAGTTGCTTTACCGGAAATGAAGGGTGACGACGAAGAAGAGGATGACGATGGCAGTGAGGAGGATGAAGAGGATTCAAGTGACGAGGAGGGTGGCAATTCGAGCGGCAGGTCGTCGACACCAAACAATGTTGCCAAACGCATCACGCATCACACCCAGCGTTTGCCGATGCCGTCGGGTCAAGGCGGTCTTCGAACGGCTTCGGGACGTCGCCTGCCAACGGACGAACTTCGATCGGCACAGCAAATCAGTTCAAGTCTGGAGGGCATGAAGCTATCCTCGCCATCGAGGCAGGCGCGTTCGTTTGGCATTGTTGCCTAGGATCGAGGAACTGGGACTATCCAGGGAAGGTTTTATCATTCGCATATTCGTTGTCGACACTTTTAGCAGCATTCAATATTTTTGTAAACGCACCATGGTTGTATCATTGGGTCGCTCGAGGAATCCAGTCATTAAGAAAAACGTTGTTGCGAAACGTCCAACTCGATAAACATGCCATTTGGAGCAAGTGGCGACGAACAAAGTACAAGCACCCATCGAGGAACAGTTACTTCGTATTTTATTCTAGTACAACTCTCTGGTTTATTTGCACTACTGCAGGCTACGGTCTGCGATTCATCTTCTCGTCTTGCGTTGAGAGCCGTCAAGGCACACAAACTAGAGGATGGATCCGAGAAGCCTGTACTTTTCTCGACCAAAGGTAGGCTATTGAGACAAACATCCCAGGCATCTGTAAGCGCGACTGCTCCCAGGGATGATCGACATGGACAAGACGCGACTTACAGGAGCAGCAGGAACATTCCCCAAGATCTCATCGATTAGCTTCAAGATCTCGGGCGTCAACTTGGGCAAAACATCCAACGCCTTCAAGTTGTCCACGATCTGTTCGGGCTTTGAAGCGCCGAGGATACAAGTGGAGACATTCTCATTCTTGATCACCCACGCCAATGCCAAATGGGTCATCGAGCATCCCAACTGCTTCTCCGCCAACTCGGTAAGCTTTTTAACATGATCGATCTTGGCTTGTCCTTCGGGCGACTTGAGCTTGGCGACAGTTTCGGCGAAGAATTCCTTGTTGGTTGCGTATCGCGAGTCTTCGGGGATGCCGTCGTTGTACTTTCCGGTGAGCATGCCCGAGTCGAGAGGGGACCAGGTGGTGGTGCCCATCTTGTACTTTTTGAAGACTGTGCGCGGGAGAAGAGAGATAGAATGTGAGAAAGAGGGATAGAGGCGTGGAAAGAGCAGGCTTACGGGGTTCGTATTCGACTTCGAATCGCTCTCTGTGCATCATTGAGTACTAGAATCCGCGCAGCCGGAAATCAACAACAGCTCGCCACATCCCCTTCCCAGAACAACGCGACTCACATGAGGCTGTTCACAAGTAGGTGGGATCAAGTTGTGCTTGGCAGCGACTTCATGCGCTTCCTGCAACTGCTGGGCGGACCACTCGGAAGTTCCCCAGTAGAAGGCTTTACCGGCGTTGATCAACCAATCGAATCCTCGGACGATTTCCTCCCTGCGTGACGGTGCTTTAAATATTAGAGAGGAATCAGGAAAAGAAGGTTGAAGCGGAACGTACATGGGAACAGTGGTATCCGGTCGATGCGCAAACACCACATCAACGTAATCCATACCCAGCCTCGCAAGCGAGTGGTTCAAGCCTTCAATCAAGTGCTTCCTGGACAATCCACGCGAGTTGAAGTCTTTTCGACCGGTACCAAAGAAGATCTTGGTGGTGATGATCAGGTCGGATCTTTGCCATCCCAATTCGGAAATTACTCGGCCCATCTCGACTTCAGAGTTTCCCTCGGCGTAACCTTCAGCAGAATCAAACATGTTGATTCCTAGCAAGCACGCACATCCAATTCAACACTTGATCAGCGCTGTCCGATTAACTTTGGTATATGTGAGAGAACTTACCGTTGTCGTATGCCAACTGCATGATTTCCTTCACCGTATCGCCTTTCTGAGTACCGCCCAACGTGAGCCATCCTCCAAGGGAAAATACAGGAACTCGCAAACCCGAGGCTCCCAAGTTCCTGAAGATCATGTTCTTGGGGTCGCTATAGGGAGGACAGGAAAGCCATTTGTCAAAACGAGCGAAAATCGAGTGCGAGGGCAAAACGACGTACAACATGTTTTCCCTTTGCAATCCGTGTTCGAGAGACATTGTGTTGGTTGTGATTTTCGCGATAGAGAAGGTGGATGATGGTTTAAAAGCCGAAGGTATCAAATATGGAAGAATGAGTATATATACCTTCGACAAGCCCCCGTACACAATTCCAGCTTGTACACTATTCTTCCGGAAGCTCGCACGGACCGTCAGCTCGACCGTCGTCATGGCATCACCGCCCACGATTGGCCAGAAATAGCTGATACCTCCACATATTGGGTTCGCTCATCTCCGATGCGCGATCCATCGCCGACGACAGAAATCTAAATAAAGTGGAGGAATGAGCTGTTCAAGAGCCCCTTGTTCCTATCCCATAGCTTTTCCCATGCGAGCTCCCCTTACAATGCGCCGAAGGCGGGAGTTCCTCGGAGCGACTGGTGTTCGGTGGCTTTATCAGTATAGCAGAGTAGCGAGAATGGAGAACAAATGAAATTGATATGCGATAATGAAAATCTTGAGATGGATGATATTCCGTCCGACTACTTCAAGACGAAACCATCGTACAAGGTTTACAGTATTTAAGACCTATGGAGAACCCGCAACGAACGCGCATCGTACTAGATCAACCTCTGCTGTGGCTGCTGAGCTTGACTCTGTGCGTGATGAATGGATTGCTGTGACTGTTGAGGCGTTTGACCGGGCGGACCAAACGGATTATTGTTCAACGGCAACTGTGTATTGTGATGAGACTGCATCGGCGAGAAAAATGCCGAAGACGATGATGATGTCAGTGGTTCAACAGCGGTGTTACTGTTGCTGGACATTATAGGGTTGAAACCACGGGTAAGCGTGGACTGAGCCGAATTGGGAGCAGACATCTTGCTCTTGCCGAATGGAGAGCTGTTGGCGCTACTGCCAGTCGGCCAGTGAGGAGTATCGACTTGAGATGTGGTGGTCGATCCGCCCCAGATTCCAGCTCCGGGGGCCATGGCAAAGGGTGAAGGACCCCAGGAGGTCGATGCGGAAAGGGAAGGTGGTGCCCATGTGCCGCCCAAAGCAGCAGTGTTGGAAACACGTCGAGGCGCAGGGATATCCTTGACTTCTTCCGCGCCAGCGGAAAGTGCAGCTGAACCTAGAGCCGGTCCAGGGGCACCCAGGCCGCCAGATATGCGACTGGTTGTTTCCGATGTTGTCGACTCATCGATAGTTTCGAATCCATTGACAACACGGGGTCGGCCAATAGGCTCGATCGGGCCAATCGGATCAGGACGTGCGAAATTGCTTCTAAAGTCTGGAGTGGTCGCTGTCAATTGAGGAGTCGTCTGATCAGAGCTTTGCGATCGCAATGGCAGGGTCTGACCAATCGAAGCTGCAGGTGAAAAGACGTCTTCCGTAGACTTGCCGCCCAGTTTTCCAGGATGCCCAAGACCGAGAGTACGCATGCCGCCGACAATATTGGATTCAAACGGACTAGACACTCCTTGCTCTGTTGCGCTTCGAGTTTCAGGTGATAGGGCTTGAGAGGGCAGGTTCTGACCACTGGTCGCGGCGGCAGGAGTAAACGAGTTCACCGGGTTCATACCGCCTTGTTGACCAAACGGCATATTGAATCCTGGAGCCGCTGCCGGACTGTTCATCGACATGTTATGCCTGGGTGCGCCGAATCCGGGAACTTGTTGCGGGAACGGATTTTGCACGCCCGGACTCGGCGCTCCCTTGAGATGCATCGCATGAGGATTAAACACGTTCTGTCGCGTATTTCCAGCGTTGTGCGGCATGTTGCCGTTGACATATAACGGTGGCATGTTGTGCATAAGAGGTACGGGACCCGTTGGTGAAAACATGTGAGGCATCATGTGAGGTGGAGGAGCCTGAGATTGCTGCATTTGCTGTGATGGTGGCATCTGAAGATTCTGTGGGCCACTCTGTGAGCCGGAAACGCCTTGCTGACCTTGCATGGCAAGTGGAGGGGCATTGGCGCGCATCGCATTGTTCGAGGCTGAGGGGCGGACGGTTGGAGCGGTGCCGGAGACGGACGTCTTGGAGGAAGATCCTTGTGAGACAGCTCCAGAGGTGGACGGTTGAGAGATGCTGGCAGACGGAGTAGACGCACGAGCGGTGTTGGACTTTTGCCGGGTCGCGGTCGCACGGGGAGCCTTGGAAGCTTTGGCCTGCTGTTGTTGCTGTAGCTGCTGCTGCTGCTGCTGTGCCTGTTGTTGCGAGGCAATGGCAGCGCTCTTTTTGGCGGCGGCCTGTTGCTGGGCTGCCAACCGAGCTGCAGCTTGAGCTTGAGCAGCGGCCTGTGCTTCCTTTTCGCGTACTTCCCGTTCTTCCTTGTCCCTGCGAATCTTTTCCTTTCGTGCTTCCTCCTCGGCCGCCTTTCTTGCCTTTTCCTCTTTGGCCTGTTTTTCCTTGGCCTGCTTCTCCAGTCGTTCCTTTTCCTCCTTTTCCTGTTGTAAACAAATGTCAGCGACACGTCTATCACTAGACGACATTAAACATACCTTGCGCTCCTTTTCCCGAGCCTCCCTCTCCACACGCGCGCGATCCTCCTTTTCCTTTTGCTTCTTTACCCGCTCAGCTTCACGTTCACGTTCCTCTGCAAGTCGTTTCTTCTTTTCCTCCTCCTTGCGCATCGCCTCCTCCAATCGAGCCTTTTTCTCCGCCTCTTTACGGGCACGTTCTTCTTCTCGTTTCTTGGAGGCTTCGCGTTCGGCGGCCTCTTTGGCAGCTTTGGCAGCAGCGGCTTCAGCAGCTAACTCGGCGTCACGTTGTCGCTTGTCGGCTTCTTGGCGTTCCTTTTGGGCTCTGGAGAGGGCGAGTAATGAGCGCGAGTGATGGCAGCGCGAATCTAGCAACTTACTTCTTCTTGTCCTTTTTCTTTTGAGCTTCCTTTGCCTTTCGAGCTTGCGCTTCGGCCTCCTGCTTTTGCTCATTTTCGAGCTCTCGAAGGAACGCTTCAGCCTGCTCGCGATGGACCTTTTCTTTCCATGCCTGATGAACACGTTGCTCGAATAGCCTGGCAGCAAAGATTTGGAACATGCGACGACCTTCTTCCATACGCTGATCATCGGTCAAAATCTGGAGACGGGAGCGATTAGCATTTGTTGAGACCCACGGCGCAAGTACCACATACGTCGTCGTCATCTTCGTCGTCCCTGTAAGCGAAACATTAGCATATCGTTCGGTTGCAGTGCCGCACCAAAGTAACTCACTCGTCCTCGTCATCCTCGTCGTCGAGATCGTCCTCGTCCTCCTCGTCTTCCACATCGTGATTCCTCTGTTCGCCACCATCACGGCCGTCCTCCATCATCTGAATCGCAGCTTCTTCGCGCATCATCCTTCGCTCGGCCAACTGCTCCATCATCTCGAGGAAGCGAGTCGAGTCGTTCTTGAGAAGATCGTCGGCGACGGTGAGGACACCTCCTGGGCGGGAAAGATACGAGCAGTGGTGGATGGGGGTTGAAAATGATGCAGGAGATATGAAGAAAGGGTTTGAGCTCAGCGCGTGTCGTCTCAAGGCAATATCAACACATTAAACAACCAACGATACGTACCTTTGATTGTTGTCAGCCCATCTCCAAACGTGTAAAAGTCGCTTTCTTCCCCTGGCTGACGTGCACTTTCTCCATTGGCCATTGGCTTGTGCACTCCGCCCGGTGTGCCACGATGCCTGCTGGCCATTTGAGAAGTTTGTTTCCTTGGATCTCCCTGTCCAGAGTGAACATGGGGGTGATGATGCTGATGCGGGTGAGAGTGGTGGGAATGGTGGTGATGATGCCGAGAGCCGTCGTCATACTCGTCCTCGCCATCTTCACCTTCTGTTGGTGGCTCGTCAATCTCGTCATCCACCAAATCCTCCTCTTCATCCTCGTCCTCGTAATCTTCCTCGTCGTCTACCTCGTCATCATCCTCGTCGTCTTCATCATCTTCGTCTTCTTCATCCTCATCGTCGTCGTATTCCTCGTCATCATCCCCCAGGTCGACACCACCTGGAACCCCTCTTGCAGCCTGGACATTATCCACACGCCGCGCACGACGTGGCGCAAGCTCGTCGGGGTGAATGACATGTCCTTCCCTATCAAGCTCGACACTGCCAAGAAATGGCCCACCGGGTATCTGACCCTGCTGCTGATGTTGCTGCTGCAGTTGCTGTTGTTGACTGTACGCTTCCTTTTGCTCTCTCTGCCGTTTCGCAAATCGCTCCAGACTCTCTTCGTACGCACGGTAGAGTCTCTCTACTTCTTCCTCGATTGCTCCACGCTTGCGGCCACACACGGCACAAGCACAAGAATGTCGCGATTGTTCCTTGATCTTTTTCAGAACAACCTCCTTGTCGATCCGAAGCAAGTCACCACGTTCGGCCGGGGTCAGGGAAAGCCAGAATCGCTTGATCTGATGACGTTCTTCTGCCGTACTCGTTTGCCAAACACGTGCAGGACTAGTACTGCCGCCGCCAGAGGCATTGGCAGATGTCGAACCGTGTGCGACCGAAGACGAAGATGCACCTGGTTTTCCCTTTCCACCGACGACTCCACCTTGACCCGAAACAACACCGCCTTGTGCAGGCTGTTTGCTCGAGGCACCTCCGGGATGAACGTGTCCGTGATGCGGCTGTTGTTGCTGAGAGTGTGATGGTGGCAAAGGTGGAGCTGGAGCAGATGTCACGGGTGCTTTGCCTGCCGATCGAGCTGATCGTACGGGTGGCTGAAGTGGTTGTTGTGCGATCGATTGCTGTTGAGGATGGTTAGACGTTGGCTGAGCAGCAGGGTGTGGCGAAAGATATGGCATGGGTTGCTTGCCTGCCGCTCGTGAGCTGGCTACCGGCACCGGTTGCTGTGAATGCGAATGTGGGTGTTGATGCACATGTTGCTGTTGCGGCTGATGAGAATGATGGTGCTGGTGTTGATGAGCATGTGCGTGCTGTTGCTGTTGCTGCTGAGCGGGCGGTGGCGAAGGAGCGTGCTGAACTTGTCGCTGCGGGATTTGCTGCGAAGGATGTGGGAGCTGCTGACCCGGTTGTGCCTGTACAGGGGCGGGTTGCGGCATCGGAGGATACGCCGCCGATGGTACGGAACGGGGAGCATTTGCTGGCGGATAAGTTTGTGCTGAAGGCATGTCCTGATCCGGCATCATTCCACCCTTCTTGTTCTTCTTCTTCTTTTTCTTCTTTCCAGCTGATCCGTCCATTCCGGCATTTCCTTCTGCCTGAGCTGCCGCTGCAGCAGCACTGATAGTCAATCCGTCCATCGGGATCTGGCTCACCGAGTCTTCAGAGAGGTCACTAGGAGGGAGAGAGCTAGCGTCAGTCGCTGCATACAATGAAAGTTTCGGGCTACAGGAAGCACTGTTCCACATGTCTCCTATATGTGCTATGCGCTCGGTCTTGTCCAAAGGACCCTATGGCCACACTGAATCATCTTTGTCGGCATCCGTTTGGAAGATTAAACCCATCGCTCGTTCAATTCTCCTCGCCGTGCCGCGTCCCCGCATCAGATGACTCCGACTACTTGCGGCGACAACGATTCACCGAAACTAGGTCTCTGCATTCCACAACCAAGGTCTCAACATTTCCGAGCACTCTGCCTCCTTCACCTTTCGAGGAATGAGCGCAGCCGATTTCCTCTCATGTCTGCTGTACACTCCCTTGCTGCACACATCAAAAACGCGGCAAGTACTCACTCATCATCTCCTCTCACAAAGCCTCCCGGCATCCTCCCCCTTCTAGCATTACCCCAACCGTCCACGCCATCCTGTCCTGCCACTTCGCCGTGGTCGTGCGGATGACCTTGCCGATGATCAGGATGCGGGTGGAATCCGTACCCCTTTCCTACGTCTTGTCCATCAGCAGTAGGGTAGAGCATGGCGTCAGGCGGCATACTGGCAATATCGTCTAATGACATTTGCTGTGTTGGCACGTTGCCTTGTTGACGTGTATTTGATGCATGTGGCGGAGGCGGTGGTGGTGCAGGTTGTGATGGTGTGCTTCCGACTGCGTACCCTGGATTTGGATAGCTCACGCCAGAGACTGCAGCAGCAGCAGCGGCCGCGGCTGCTGCAGCACTAACTCCCGCTCCCATCCCCGTATTCGCTGCACTGACAATCTGTTGAGCAAGCGCATACATTGCCCGCTGTCCACCTGCCTTGCCTACGCCACCAGGCAGCACTCCATCTCCCATACTGACATTCCCGGCAAGCGGGAGCGCGTTCCTGATGAAATTACGCAGATGCACGGGTAAAGACGTCCAATACGCATCGTCCTGTGCAAACCCTGGATCCTCCATCCTACGGTACAGCTCGTTGGCAGTGTTGAGCAGGTCCTGATGGGTGAGTGTCAACGCCGGCATGGCGGACGACGACGGTGATGGTGGGTGATGTTGAGCGGTATCATCCGCGGGGTGTGCGGGTAGTGTATCGCCGTATGCGGTCGATGACATTTCGGTTGGATATCGACGACGAGAGAGCAGTCCAACGACAAGACAAGTGATATGAGGAGAATGAGTAGTAACTTGACATGTCCGAGTATGCGTTGCACAACTCGAAGCGCGCATTTCAAAGGCTGGGCAATGACTAAGCGCAGTTCTCAATTTACCCACGGAGGGAAACAAGCGGAAAAGGTAAGGGTTACGAGGTTTGCGTGGTCATAAGGTCGTTAAGTTCTGCTGAATTGCCAAATACAGGGGCTGTGTTGCAATGAGCACGCAGGGAGCCTCATACACGCACCGGGATGGCTTTTCCTATCTTCTTTTGACGAGATGAGTTTTCAACCGATGTCAGACCTCGTTTGCGTTCGAGTTTGCTTGTGAATTAATGGCAAATTATTCTTGTGCTTATCTCCTTACTACGCAATAATTCCCACTAGCTCATTACTAGGATGGTTCAAGATACTCTACTCCCGGTTGCGGCGGGATTTGAACCTCGTGCGTTGAGTGTTTACATAGTGCACAGCCGAATTGGCAGAGACATTTCGAATCTTCATCGCGATCCAGCTCTCCAGGGGCGGAAAGCTATCATCGGTACTTCTGGTACGCAGGACAAGTGAATATACATAGAGGATTTCTGCTGCGCACCTTTCCTCCAGTGCAATATCATAGCAGAGATACTCTCGTAATGTCTTGGGCATCCACACAACCTCAGTCGCGAGCGACTCCTCACTAGTCGCCCTTCGGCTCGATGCGGGATGCCGGAGCACCTCAACGCAGACTGAGTGGGCGGAGCCTAGTCAACCCACTATCTTGCTACTGTCCTGAGTTTAGTCAAAGGTACCAAGAGGAATGTCATTCCGTTTCATTTAACTGTCTGCCCCAGTTCGATCCATTCTTGTTAAGGGGTTGAAATCGTCACTTCACGCTGCGCAAACAGAAGCAAAAGATCGCCGCATCGAAGCTATCAGATACGTAACCATAATTGATACGCAGCCGTCGATTGATGATAGTACACAAGGTCACATGGTCATACGCTGAGGAACTAGGTCAGGAAGGCGTTTCCTAAGCTTCCGATTCTTCGAAGGGTCGCCAATCGTGCAAAGAAGTCATTCCATCACCCTGGAGGTAACTATATCTGGGCAACGATATGGATCACACCACTATCACCTTCTTCAGTGATTCTCTTCTAATTCGCCGTTCTCTTTTTTTCGGGGTGATACTGGTAGCAAGATGAGGGTGTTGTGTCGATTCGCGAACAAAAGACGAAGCTCTAGCACATCAAGTACCGGAAGTGCAACGCGTGCTCTGCCAGATGCGTAAATAAGAGCGCAGTCCGGAATCGATGAGATCTGTGAAGTTCATCTATTCGTCTTTGACAGGATGTCATGTCCATATAGTCCCAGTGGAGAGTACGAAATACCCAACAAGCCCAGATGATACAGGTGGCGAAATGTGCGACTGAGATCGTCGACGAGAGTCGTCGCGGAAGCAAATCCATGAGCGGACAGAATGAATTCATCACCCAGCAGAAGTTGGGTTTGAATCGACAACTGGTGATTTTGTAACGTCTTCCTAGTCCGCGCATTGGTCACTTCGATCTAACATTTACCATGAACAGGACAAGAAGAGCTTGCTCCGCATGGACGAAAGCTCCTGTCACCGCACAACGAAAGGGTGCGGTAGGCGTCAAGGACAACATTCTCTGGCGGAGTACAACAACACCAACTCCAACGGAATGCGATTCACACATCCTCCAAGACTTTTTACCGCCATTCATCGCGACAGCTGTCACCCGATTAAAAGAGCATGGGTGGAAAGTAAAGGGTAAAACAAGGATGGATGAGTTTGGAATGGGCAGTATGACGGTGAATACTAAGAATCGGGAGCGGGTTGTGAATCCATGGGCAGAAGAAGAGCGGAGTGCTGGTGGAAGTTCGGGTGGTAGTGCGGTAGTTGTGGCGGCTGGGGAAGTAGAAGGGTGAGTTTGGCTGTTGCCTGTACTTGGTAGTGTTTGTTACAGTGTTAAACCTCGGTTTGGAATCGCATGGAGTTCGAGGTGGAATCGTGAAGGAAACCATGACGGATGCTGCATGTTTTGGGCTATTCGGCACGGCCACTGAGGTGATCGGAGAAGGCTACTGCTAGTGGTATATGGGGGAATTCGCGAGGAGCGGTTGATAAGAGTCGATCAATCGCGTCTAAAGCCTGTCAAGAGGGTCGCGAGTCGCACATCTATGGAGGGGAAGGCAAGGAGAGGACCGTTACGCCCAGCTATACAACGACACAGCGCTGACCTGATTTGTTTTCTTCTTACTAGGGCACTAGGCACAGACACGGGCGGCTCCATTCGTCTCCCGGCTTCGTACTGCGGCGTCGTCGGTCTTAAACCAAGCTATGGTATGGTCAGCCGGTAAATGTCAGACATGGGCACGACGCCTTCTTCAAACTCAATGTCCTTTCTTTGGAACAGGCACGGAGTAGTCTCCTACGCAGATTCGCTGGATTGCGTTGGCGTCCTCGCAAACAGCGCCTCTGACACGCTACGCATGTTTAGTATGTCCGTGCGATCGCTTCTGCTTGGCGTTGCGGAATTGTGCTGACAAACATCCAATATGGCAGAGGCGATCTCCTATCCGGACCCCAATGACGCCACCTGTGCTTCCACCAGAGCGAGGCAATGTGCAGCAAATGTGGAGATGGATACGAGACAGAGAATACAAGGTTTTAAGCATGGCAGACTGGATGGTCTTCGTATAGGACTTCCTATCGTGCGTTTCTAATAACTATCTACGTTTCCTTCTTCCTAATTTTTATGTCCTACACAGGAAACACACCTTCCACCAGATCAAACGCCTCTTCCCCTCGGACCACTATTGAAGCACCTCCAAACACTAGGAGCAACTCTCGTCCCGATTTCAATCCCAACAATACCGTTGTGTCTTCCTGCCTACTACGTCCTTGCGTGCGCGGAAGCCAGTAGCACGCTCGCTCGTTTTGGAGGCGGGTGGTATGGCTCCGAGTCGAATCGAACGGCACGGGAAGAAGTGAGAAGCGCAGGGTTTGGACAGGAGGTTCGGAAACGAATCATTGCGGGTACATGGGCGCTCACGGCTGAGTATGTTAGACCGACGTCTCCCTCGTGTCTTTGCACAAGATGCTAAACGCTTTTCCCCTATAGCGCATTCAATAATTCGTACTTGAAGGCACTGCAACTCCGTCATGACCTACGAAGAGACTATCAATCTGTCTTTCGTGCACCACATCCGCTTGCGACCGACGCAGAGACACCAGACGAGCGCGGCGTAGACGTGATCCTCCACCCTACCGCAATCCAGACAGCACCACCTCTGCCTTCTGTAGAGAACAACGCTTCTCAGCCATCGTCGGCAAGAACAGCCACATCAGAATACGCACAAGACATTCTTACCGTCCCAGCCTCCCTCGCCGGCCTGCCATCCGTGTCCGTCCCATACGGCGTCAGCGAGACTGATGGCTGGCCCGTTGGTGTGAGTCTGACGGTGCAGTGGGGAATGGAAAGCCTCGTTTTGGATATCGCAAGGATCGGAGTGGAGAGTTATTATGCGGCAGGACAGGCAGCACGTCGGCATGTGCGCGAGGAAGACGAGTCAATCGAGTAGTCGGCGTAGGATCGTGCGTTCTAGTAGGAGTGCATTGTGGAAGGTCGAGCGGTGATGGCATTCCAAAAGGAAGGGTTACTAGAAGTGGAAAGGTCGTAGTTATACCTTCAGCATAGGATACGCATCGAACGACGGTGCACTCCGGATCCGGCGGGCCTGGCCGACACTAAAACACTTGAACCAGAGAACATTGAGTCAATGTTCCAGTGGTCAGTCATCAATGGGATGTAGTCTAGGGTGAATTGGCGCCGAGTGCATGCACATTGATACATGATCGCACGAGTCCAAAGCGCCCTCATTTTGGACTCGTCCTTGCAACGTACACATGAACCTGAAAGCAAAGACAGCCTCGAACATAGAATGATCACGAGGGATCCAATCGTATTTTCAGTTCAATTCGTATTCATGATGTTGATGCTATTCAATTTCGTGTTCATACAACGTGTTGATGATAACCACGACCCATACATTCAGAAGGCTGGTCAAGCGAAACAGATCATGCTCGCATAGACAGAGATCCGTTTAGGCAAGGTTTCGGTTGGTGTTGTCACCGGTAACGGCGTCTCCGATCTTCTCTGTAAGGCGAGGGAAGCATGAACATGGTCAGCTGGGCAAGACAAGGAGGATGGAATGCGAGCTGAACGTACGGGTGGTAGACTTCTCCTGTTGGGGTTGAACGGCAGAAGCGACAGAGTCGAGGGTACCCTTGACGTAGTCAGAGGCCTGTTCGACGTAGGACTTCTCCGAGTCGGGCTTGATAGCGGAGGCGGCCTGAGGGAGGAAGGGAGATGTCAATATAGCTTCAGCAGAGCTAGGAAAAGGCAAATCGACCAACTTTGGAAGAAAGAGATTGACGGTTAATGTCGGACATTGTGATTGCGAGGTGAAGTGGTGGTAGTTGGTGGTAGAGGGAAGTGGTAGCGGTAAGCTTATTTGTGAGGAGGATGCAGCAAGCGGTATTTGAGAAGACGGGCATTCCACTGCTTATATACCTCTTTCTGAGCGCTTCTTTCACCGAACACTGCTTGCATCCGGCTATTACAACGACGTGGAAGCAGCTGATACTACGTCATAGGCACGCTAACTATGCACAGCAGAAGGGCGAATAGAGGAATAGCAGAAATAGCAGGGCGCCATGTCACCTGTTTCGGTGCTTCTGACGTCATACCACCGAAGCGGGGCGGAGGTTTAAATTAGACTGCGTATGGCGAGCTGTATTGCGTATTGTTTTGTCAAGCGCTGTGACAATTAGCGCCTTTTTGAATGTTGCAGCGGTCGACGAGGTTGACAGACTTTCTAGCAGCTGCCGTTGTCTGGCATGTCTGGAGGCTGGCGGAGCTGCTGGCAAAGACAGTAGTACCAGCTGAAACGACGTATCGACCCTTGAATGATGTTGGAAATCATCGACTGCGAGGCGGTAATTTGTAGCACTGCTGGCGCATGTGCGATCGAATACGACGAACAGCTTGCTCGCCCTTATCTCGACAGGCGACCCAACCTATACTTGCAAGCCATAAAGGCAATGGTAGCGTACCGCCTCAGCATCGTCTTCCTTCATGGCAACGTGTCAATATCTAACCACTCGGACGGCTTCCACTGTGACACCGTCCTTCGACCGAAGCGCGCCCCAAGTACGAGAAAGACCTCTGTCGGAGAACAGCTTGCGAAACAAGGTCGACAGCTTGGGCGGACCGCAGGAGGGTGCAAGAACAGACACGTTGGATCAACTGGCAGGGGTGAACGTATGTACCAATCCCTCGCATCAAAACAAGCGCGACGAAGGTGGAAGGAAGAAACATACGTCAAGTGCAAGGCAAACCATTACGTCTATCATATAATAGTTTTTTGGACAGAGTAGTACATATGAACGCAACGATGCTCTCAGCATATCGTACAAGCGAACAGGCAATCGTAAGCGCAATCGCAAAACAAGACAAAACGGGGGGAAAAGGTCGTAGCATGGGTCGTTGTCGTTCTAGGGGTGAGGTCGTCGTGGAAGAGGTCGTCGCGAGCGTGTGTATGATGTATAACAAGATGAAGGCGGGGAACGTCTCGTGATTTTGATAGTGAGCGGCATTGCGCGAGCGTTGCTTGAACCGAAGCTGTGCAAAACTGTTTGGACAGAAAGGGGCTAAGATGGCGTGTCAAGCTGATTGAAACATAGCACCTACTTTCGTCTTGCCACTGGAAAGTTCGCCTTAACAGATAACGCAACACCCTTTCCCATGTCCCTTTTCCGCCTCACCTCTCCTTTTCCCACCATGCGACCCGTTCCTCCCATGGGTCCCTGCCGTCCCGGAAGCAACAGTCATCCCATGTGCTCCTTCCCGAACCAGCATTGCAGCACGGGTAGCAGCTTCAAAGATATCATCTACGCCCTGGTTCAGCAGTGATGAACATTCCCAGTATGATTTTGCTCCTATCGCGGCTGATATACGTTGCCCCTTTTTGCAATGACCACAAGGCAGACTTTAGCACTCTCTGCCGCCTCCGGAATATCTCATGTATATTTGAAACTCACCTCGGCGGTTTCCACAAAGTTGTCCGGTATATAGTGTCCGCTTTGCCTAGCCTTTTCCCTGATATCCGTTTTACAACCTACCAGTAGCACTGGAACATGCGGGCCGCATATCGATCTGACTTCTTCAATCCACTATTGAAAGCAGTTCGGAAGCCGCATAGAGTTGAGTATTCCTCCCTTGGAAGGTGTATCCGTTGAGACATACCTTGTTCGCAACGTTATCCAAACTGTCTGGCGTATCAACGGCAAACGCAATAAGAATCACATGCGCCTTGGCATAACTCATCGGCCTCAATCGTTCGTATTCCTCCTGCCCTGCCGTATCCCATAATGCCAGCTGCACGGGTTTACCATCCAGCTGAATATCCGCGACAAAGTTGTCGAACACTGTTGGTGACTGGTAGACGAAACGAGGGTAGGGTCCGGATTAGGGGAAGCGCGGAAATATTGAAAGGCAAGTTGCTTACATATGAATCCGGGAATTGTCCCACTGTACAGGCAAGTCGAGAACAGTGTCCAGGAAATTAGTTTGACCGTCCATTGCCACGTTCAACTGCTGTGTGCTCCAGTTCCTTCGTGCAACTTACAGCTAAAGACAGTCAACTGAATAGGGTACTCGAGTTCAGCGTTGTGCAATGGTGTGGCAGAGGACGACACTCACGAGACTTGTTTTCCCGCATGCTCCATCACCAACGATGACCTATCAGATCATTTATTTGATCAGCTGCGATGCGTCCGCTGAAACTTCTGATGATACTCACCAACTTTCTGCGAATCTACGGGTTGACGAAGGGTCAGGGAAGCGGTAAGTGAATCAGGTGGTGACGGCACTGTAATACAGCTCTGGTTTCGCACAACTTACTGCTTCCTGTGCCATGTCTTTTCGTTCTGTTCAGACCGATATATCTTGCTCCTGCGGGAATGAATCGGTCGAGGTTGGGCACGATACCTTCAATGATGAAGAAGGTTCCACACAAATACTTGGTGATTCAAAACTTTTCCGGTATGAAAGACGTATTCCACAGCTTGTTGTAGTGGGTGGTAACGATGAGAATAGTTTACAAAGTGCTCCTTTGTGCTTGTAAAGCAAACTTCTGTCAACCTTTCCAACGACCCAGACCCAATGAATTCTCGTCGAAAGTGGTATGATGATGATCGGTTAGAATAGACTTGTCACGAATTCGGGCGCACATAAGGCCCAGAAGGCTGTGGCAGCTGTGCTGTCGCTAGAGAAGAGAGAAGTTTCGGATAAAATGCCGGGGTTTCGATCGCTTGTAGTCGTTGCTGCTGGCTGCTGGTCGTGGGGAAGGATGAAACAGGAGCAGAGCCAAGCAGTTGCTGACAGGTTGCACCTATTGAAGAATGGTGGGGGAGGCGAACCAACCCCCTTGCACCTTCCGCAAACTCGAAAACTGACCTGTAGCTTACCACCTGAGGCTAGATACGACGGCAAACATGGGATCCCCCAATTTAGGGGTACTGCTTACGGAGTCGGCAAGTAGACGCGGCAGGCGATCCTCATGGCATGACCTGTTGCGGACCGGAAGAAGAAGAGCTTGCAAGAGTTTCTTGGAAGAATACTGTACGGGACATCGGCTGTCAAATATCCAGGTCGTAGCCGCTGCTGCTGGTTCCGCCTCTGGCTGATCTTTAGAATTGCTCGCCGAGCCTTATTTACTGTTACTGTGGACCTGCAACTCCCATTGCAAGCCCAAAACCAGTGACTGCCTATTATCTATGCGTGTCATGTGAACCTTGAAATAATCGCTAAAGCATGCCTCAAATCGCGTGATGACTCTCCTTGGATTTCGTATATATAGCGCCCGCACCGGATAGTGAGACGCTAGGTATCACCGAGCCTCTGACAAATATCTCTATCCGTCTCAAGTTGATTATTCCAAACTGCACAAAGCTAGGCCACTCAGCCGTAATACGTTTTCCACTGTTCCGAAATGAAAGCCATGATGGCTCAAATGCAGAGACGTTATATCAGCAGGCATATTTCACGATGTATTATCCTAGGAAATGCATATTATAATTGTTGACATTCATCAAAAGGGTAATACGGTACCAGCGCCACGTAGAGCTAAAACAGCCAGCAGAAGATAATGCACCAACAATCAACGCCCGTCATGCTGGAGCATAAGAACGATAGTCGAGATTGCTTACCCATCTGTCCACCATATCGCAGCGTTGTGATACCTCCGGGGAAGTATGCTGCCAGGTACGTCAATAACGCTGCGACCTATAGGGATCAAGCGCGTTCATCAGGTGCACCGTCTACATCGGACAGCAGCTCCGCCAACTCACTTGAGCAATGGCCGCTATCAGAGTCCCTATCACGGATTTCAGCTACCAATGCATTGAAAGCAAGATTGTGAGCGAGGAGCAGGGTCAGCGCGAACAGAGGGAGGTCGAGGCTTGAGCACTGCATACCCCTAGTGAGAAGTAGAGCGTCAAGGCTAAACTACCGAAATAAGCCACGGAGAATGGCAGCCTCTCTTTCGACATGATATGCTTGAGATCTAACCAGGATCGATGGTTTAGCTCCGCGAGAACGAATCGCTGCAGGGTATGTGACTCACGGTTCATCGGCCCTTGTAGCACGGCGAACCCTGCCATGAACAATAACGATCCGAGCGTGAACGCCATCACGAACTTCCTTGGCTTGAATGCAACTATGCCGGGGTGAAAGCGATGAAGATGAGCGGGTGGCATACGGTTGATGGGGTTGGATGTCACTGACGTAGCGGGAGAGTAAGGAATGCCACGAAGAAGCAGACGATGCCTCCTGCTACACAAGCGAGGAACCCGAGAAACCTGTTGTGATATCATCAGATGAGCATGTACATCCATACAACTCCCGTTGAAGCTTTCGAAAACCAGCATACCTTTCCCATCTCTGTTGACGAGTATCAAAAACCCAGACCATCAGCTTCTGTTAACAAAACCCAGCTTCCTTCTCGCTTGTTTCCCGACTTACAGACAACGCGAAATACGCTTCTTCCTCATCACTCCTAGCAGAAGACCTGAGAGGCACATAATCCGATACCGAGTTCGTTATGCTGCTATATGCTCGACTGAGAGGATTGCTGGATGCGGCTGGAGCTGCTGCCGAATCATCCTGAACGGAATTCGCCCATCGGAAAGAGGATAGCTGGGAGCGGAACGATTGTGATGGAGCGGCTGACATGGCGGGATTGATGAGAGATAATTTTCTATGGAGTCTGACGGTGAAGGGGCAGGGTAGCGGTGTGAAGCGTGGCAGGATAAGCTCCTTCATGAACTCAGCAAGCACTGCCAACCGACATGGAACCTACAACCTGGAATTACGCAAGACAACCTAGGTGCGCCCCGTTCACTTTGTATGAATGATGATGCGGATCGCAGCCCATGCCGCCTCGACCTACTTGAGATCTCGACATATACCCTTTCCCTGTTCAGCGTGAAGAACTCATACCCATCCGTGCAAGACCTTCACACAAGCCAAGATGCGTTCATTATGGAGTCTCACGGCTCTGGCAGCTCCTTTTCTCGCCATCGCCTCCGCCTCGACTCAACAGCAAAAACCAATCCAAATCTTCCTTTATCCGTCTCCTTCGACCGTAGAATCCTATCAAGCGACACATGATCGTACTCCGGTCCTGAACGCAGACCAAGCACAAGCTGTATTCTCCCATCATCTGGGCGCGCTCGGCCCGTCTGGTGGCGTTGACGAGTACGAGAAGCTGCCAGAAGGACATGGAGGTTGGGTTCACCTGTTAGGTAACTCGGGCGAGAACGGCGCCCAGGAAGCCAACAAGGGGAGGGTGATTATCATTCAAGGAGATGTTGAGGCTGAGGGTGAGTAAATTGTAGAATGGAAGGCTCCATCAACGGGTTGGAAGTGATTTCTAATATCACGGCCCTTATTCAGACATACTGCCTAATACGATCTCGCCCAACCCGACATTCTATCTTTCTTCCACCTCGTCCAGTGTCAAAGTCTTCCTGCAGCCATATATCAACCGCGCCGAACAGGTTGTCGATCACATCATGGATTCTCTAGACATCAAGGACAGCCGAGTCGTACAATGGCTCGGAGATGTATTCACTCTGACGTCTTCTGGTAAGGCGCTAGGCTCCTTTCTTTTTTGTTACATTCGCGTTCGTCACTTACATGCCTCTTTGAGGGAAAATAGAAACATCCAAGCTTCTCCATGACCAGCTGGAAGCTCTTTCGGCTCTCGCATCTCGTATGCCATGGAACGACAAATCGCAATCTGAAGACTCGACGTGGGAGTCAATCATCATCAACGCATTTGGCGGATCTTCCAACCCTGCAGATGATGAAGATGCTCAGATTCAGGCTGCGGTAAAGAAAGCAGGATATCTAGGCGTAAAAGGCGCTTTGGCAGAGGTGAGTGGTGACGTATGCGGTGACTGAGAGTATTCACTGATATGCGTTTTGCGTGCAAGATGACTTCCTCGGAGGATCAGCCTCCCTTCATCTTGGTCATCATGCCATCGACTGGCTCTGCTTCGATCCAGCATTCCAAACGTGCCTTTGAATCGGAAGCCGTGCTAAACGAGGACTTTGACTTTGAGCTGGAAGACGTAGAGGAACAAGTTTCCGAAACGACTACGGCGGTGATTTACGCCAACACGTCAATCCCGGCTGATGCGAATCCCATGTGCTATCCTTCGAACCGAACATGCGACTACGCCAGCTCCTCGTGTTCCGGTCACGGATCTTGTGTCCAAGTTAGCAACTCGACAAAGGAAAGCAGGACAGGTGAATGTTGGAAATGCAAGTGTGCCAGTGGGTACGTTGGTGTTCAGTGTCAGAAGGGAGACTATGTTTTGTGAGTTACTTTCCTCGGCGCTCTACCAGGACTTTTCCCAGAAACCGGTACTTACGATGTTGTCATTTCTACGTGCTTTCCAGCCAAACTATCCTTTTGGTATTCACACCACTACTTCTCATCACCGTACTACTCGCCTCAGTCGGTCTTTTGAACGCGGTAGGTGGTGAAAAACTACCTTCCACTTTGACGCTTAGTATCGGAGGTCCTCACAAGCGGGACTAGGGAGAGATGACTCTGCCGTCCCATTATACCAGGATGTCTTTGTACACTTCTCTCATCGTACAGCCCATGTAAATAATCAGGATTAGATGAGAAAACTCTGCGAAACATCTGAAGTTGGGATGATGTTGAGTTCGCCAGTCAGGTAGCTAGTCAGGTTGACCAATGAAGCAGGGCACATTATTGCTGTATCTCCCTGACAACGGTGCGCCCCAGTGAAAGCGAAGCACGTCGAGACTTGAGACCTTGGTTAACTACAGCACTTTGTGATCGGCTTCGTGTTTCTGAGCTCTTTCTTAAACTCTTCTTGCTTCAAACTTTTATCCTGCAAGCTTCACCTCGACTTGTCGCTACATCAACATTACCCTCAAAGATCCGCCGTCACAAGTTTACCGCAACACAAGCAGCAAAACTTCCCTCAGCTGCTCTGGGCGCAAACAGAAGCATTAACAGATGCGACTACTCAATGAACGCACGATCGGCATATGTCGACTTGATACGTCGTTCTTACCTCGAGGCGGTCCGTGAAGTCAATCTAGTAAGGACTGAGGCACAGGCAGAAGCGCGACGGCAGAATGGTGGTGAGTTGAGCAGCTAGTTGCGCTGGTATTTCGTTCATGAAACCCACTGACAATTTTGCACACTGATTTCTCTGCCTGTTTACTAGGCGTGCTTCCAGCGCTGTTCCAGCTGTCACCGTTACATCAGGAGCAAATCAGAGTCATCACATCTTCATTTGTGAACCTATTCCCGTTTGCAGAAACCCTCGGTATCGAACCTCCCGAAATTGAGCTCATTGTGCAGCAAATCGATGAGCTTTTATCGCGCAACAATAGGGGACCAGTGGCTCCACGTATGGCACTGCAACCTGCAGCAATGCCGAATCCGGTACCACCGCAACCTCCTGCAGTGACAAATGCGGTACGACGTCCGGATAATGGAGGAAGGCGCTCGAGCGTGGGGGAATCGTCGAACAGTAAGAACCTGCCGGCTCTGGCGTCGCAGCCGCAAGGATCTACGACAGGTATAAACTTCCAACCATCAGCACCTCAAAACGTGAACCCCGTAAAAATTGGAGGTGGAATAAACGGCACTGACACGACGTTGGGAATGGCGAGCAATCCGCATCCGGTTGAACCCACAGCGGCGCCTTCGCCGCTACAAGGATCACATCAGCTCACATCGAATTCAGTCGAGAGCGTCGCTACAACAGCCGCGGACAATTCTGGCGGTACTGTGCAAAAACAGACATCAATCAGGAATGCAAATGGATCGAATGGCAGTGGCGAGGGGGTCCTTCGGCCCTCGCCTTCGGATTCGCCTGGTGTCGAAGTAAGATTGCTCTCTAGCACAGCGGATGTGCTTTCTTCGCAAACGGAGAGACGTCCAGTTCCCACGGCTCCGCCGCTGTCGCGACCGACTGTACTCCTCCAACCACAACCGAGTCCGTTCACACTACCGCCTCCGTCTTCGCTAGCCAAATCACCGCCAAACAAAACGTCGCCAATCGTTTCCCCGCTACCGTCGGCGGTGCCAGAACCGTCGTCATCGAACTCTGGACCTCAAGTAACGCTACCAGCCGTTCCGCTGCCTTTAGAAACAAATACTAATACTGCGCGATCTACTACGGCATACTCTGTGTCGCCGTGGCCCGTGATGAAAGCCACTGCTTCTTTGCATTCGACCGTCCTTCCAAGCTCTCCCTCATCCTGGTCGAGTACGATCCCAGCTCTTTCACTTACACCGATGCACCAAAGTACCGGTCATAGTATCGTCCCGCCACAAGTACACCCGCAATCAGTGGCTCAGGGGACTTCACCGTTACCATTGGCATTGCATTCAGCCACGCCATCCGCATCGGCTTCGCCTTCGGTCTCCAAGTCATACAGACACTCGAAAATGGGAAACACATCCATCAGAAGAGTGACTGTTGGCTTGAATGGCATGGTGACCGGTCGACCATCAGGCTCAACACAGCTTTCCGAGAAAACGGCCGGTAAACAACCGTTAAGACCCACTTTATCAAGCTTCGATTCCAATTCCCATGCTCAGGCGAAGAATGCAGCACGCTCGCGGATACTGCAGGCGCAGCAACACATGCTTGCGCAAGCTATATCCTCGCTCGAACAAACGGCTGAATCTGCCACACCGCGCGTGGTCGCTGCAACCGATGAAACGGTCATTAATGACACTGCCTCTTACGGCCCGAAACCCAGTCGTACCATTTACGATGTCTCTGGTGGCAGCCCCCTCACTGGAGTAACGGGAGTGGCGGCAAGATTGACGAACCCCACCGCTGCTCCTCTGAAACGGCTCACTCCGGCTGTCGGAAACGCCAACACTCAGGCTCAAAGATCTTTGCATCTTTCTGGAACAAGAGAAAGTCAAGCATCCGATCGCTACCAACTTATCGGCTCAGAAGGAAACACGCAGGAGGTCATTCGAAACAGAGAAATACAGGCAAAGACACCATCGACGACCGTGTCAGAAACAGCTACATCGTCTACGCCACAAGACAGATCCTCACAGCAACCCGATACGCACAATCCGACTGTGGCATCAAGCACTCGCCAAGCGCTCCTGCCATTCAAACCCACCAGCCTGCTTGCAACAGGAACAAAAACAGCCGAATCGGTGCAAGGAGCGGCACAGAGCGCGGAGAAGGCTGCTGCGATTGGCGTCGGGAATCGTCAGTCGTCACCATCAAAGTCAGCCGGTCAAGATCTTCCAGCAATACGGTCAACGACGATTGGTGCCCAACGATTACGCGTATCAACTTCTACTCAAGCGCCTAGTCTCCGCTTACGGAAAGAATCTCTGTCCGCTTCTATTCCGCCGTTGCCCGAATGGCTGATGGGTCGTTCTCAGAGAAGTCCCGGTGAAAGCGCAATTTCACCACTACCCGCATGGGCTTATGATGCCAAATACGATGCTCCCGTTGCGCCGTATGCCATTAAGCGACGACGTATGCATGCCTCGCCGCCAGCATGGTATAGCAACTTGACAGTACCGACAACTGCAAGCCATGGATCGATACCAAATCCGGGGGATGAACGTTCAGGTACGACTACAATTGTCGGGGCGAGTCCCAGTACGCCTACTGCCGCGACAGTACTGCGAGCTTCGACAAAGGCCGCGGAGACAATTGGCTTGCAACGGCATCCTCTTCGAATACAGAGACCACGGGCGGGAGTCCAAACTCCAAAGGTAAGGTCTCAGAGGATGGCGGTCCCGATGGTTAAAGGTACTAAAGAAGCCAAACGCCGGAAGCGAGTTGAAGAGGTCGTGGCGATGGATATCGATACTCCTCTGGACCTTGCTCCGAATGTGGCAGTCTCACCTCAAGAGTCACCTTGCGTTTCCCCCGATACTCCCAGCTCTCCGGCCTCACGGCCTGCCGCCTCCGGCGTCGACAGTGCTAGCTCGCAAGGGGACGAGGACATTACGATGTCCGATGGCACAGACAAAGAAAAGGGGCCAGGAACGTCTAGTCGCATGTCATGTCCGTCTCGTCAACTCGCTGCCCGTAAGCAGAGTGCTTCAGATGAGGACGAAATATTGCCAATAGCGACCTCGGGCTCACCGCATGCAGTAACGGCATCATCAGGAGCCGTATCAAGTTCGTCTCCGCAGAGACAGGACTCCACTTCGCCCGATCCCATATCTTATCACCCAGAGGCACAACAAATCATCGGTGCCGCGACGAGGCTTACATCATTGTTATCTGAGGAGATGACAGATGAAATAGCTCCCGTGCCATATCGTTGGCCAAACCCAGCGCCGCCTGTCATTCATGCCATTCCCGAAGAATTTACGAACAAAGATATCACCAAATGGCAAAGAAAAGTTTGGCGAACTTGTTTTTGCGAGTGGCCGGGTTGCGGTGCGGTTCTTAATAGTTGGGAATCATACGAAAAGGTCCTCTCTTTTTTCAGCAATTCTGCCTCCACTATACTAAACCTTTTATCATCTTTCTTTTTTTTCCTATCGTAGCATATTCTTCATGACCATGTTACACATCAACGCCCTCGGCCGAATCCGAACAGTGACAAACCGTCTATCGTCCGGCCAGCAGCCTCGACAATGTCCGCCTTCGAACGAGCTCAACTACAAAATGGTCGCCGCCCACCCAAACCGAATGCAGCTGCTTGGGGACTGGGTGATCAACCCTCAAGAACGGACGAGGATGAAGACCCCATCGCGCTGAATCCAGGAACGAATCGAACGCGGGCAAACCAGATCAAACTTATACTCAAGCCTCCGGGTTCCCGGAATACCTTTGCAGACTACCGAGAGCCGTCAGAAGCTCAGGCAAGCCGTATACTTTCCATCTCTGATTGTTATTTTCTGACCTCCCACCCCCCACCTCTTTCCCCAGCCGGAAAAGGTTTGGCTGCCTTTTGTATGTTTATATGGCGAGTGCATCAGAAAGTCAGCAGCGAATGTTGCTTGGGGCAACACGGACGGTTTGAAGCGACACTTTAAAATGGCGCACCTGGATGTGAACTTCAACAAGGGGTTTCCTTGCTGTGTTGTCAAAGGTGAATATCCATTTCCTGCCAACTGCCATTCTTTCTCACAGTCGTTGTTTTGCGCTCTTTAGATTGCCCGTACACCTTTAGCGAAGCCTTCCCCGGCATCCGTCAGTCGCACCAGCATATACGAAGTCACTCTCCGGCGGATCTGGCCCATATGCAATACGCTGAAGACATGCGAGGCATCATTCCTACTTCGGCTTTGGTCCCACTGCCGGAAGAGGAGCCAACGTATCTTATGATGCCTCCGCCCGTGCGTAACGGGCCAAAGGCACCTCCAGAAGCGTTGATCCACGCTTTGGCAGATACTCAGGATTCGTGGGATGCTCAGGCGGATATGACGTTCCGCACGGCATTCGGCTTTTTGCCGGTGGCTCACTCAGAGCCTGCATTGGAGGGCTCACCGATCCCTCCGTACGACATGTATGCGCAGGGAACACCATCCGATACGCGAAGCGTCTTTAATCCGGTTCCCGAATATACTCTGTGCACGCCACGACATCCTGCGAGTCACAAAAGCTGGAAACGTCTGCCGGTAAAGATGGAAATCGTTCCAAAGACGCAACACGAAAAGATTGTCACCCCCTGGTGCAACTTGTCCGAACTATCCCGACGGGAGGATGCGAAAATCAAGCTGATCATGACTCGAGATCCGGAAAAGGCGATTCAAGAGCAGAAGAAGAAGGGCCCTCGTAAAGTAGCACTCGAAGATCCCGAAGAGGTTCCGGAGGGTATGGAGAGAGAATGGCCAACGAGGGAAACGATTGGACCATGGCATTACTTAGAAGACATGCCGTAACGGCACGCGATGGGCTCGGCGATTTGGCAGAATAGCCAATCTGCATAATAGCGCGGTACCCTGTAGTAGGGATGAATCAATGGATGAGATGTCGTCCGGGCTTTTTTCCGTTGTCTATTTGCCCTGTCTGATTGGTAAACTCCCGCATATCGGCTCTCCTTCAAAGGGCATAGGTTCGGCAAAACGCAAGACAGATTCTCGCCTTGGATGACGGACCAACTCTGACGATTTGGGGACGTAGCGTGATCTCCTTTTCCTGTTATACATGCTCTTTCTCTCGTCTATTGATAAATATGCTTCTGTACATCGTGTTGGTCGTTGCTGCGCCGCTCCGGTGGTCGTCTTAGATGTCTTCCATCGCAGAGATATACAGGACTGCACATAAAGTACGTGTGAGTTGTGAATTGCAAGGCAGCGAGTGCGTTCCAGGTACTGACCATTGTTACCACGGATAAACGCATCGCCAAAGGATGCTGTAACATTTCCGTCAACCATTTCTTTTGTGTTCTCCATAGCAACATTCATGTAACCGTCGAGACATGAGAGAGTTCCTGCAACAAGGAGAGTTGTGATGATACGATTAAGAGAGTAAACAACTAGCCAGTCAACAGAAATGAAGGAGAAACGTACCTTGATAGTCAATTCCATGCCCTATTCTGACCTTGACTTCCTTGCCAACGACATTCTTCAAGAACTCGGCGGGTGACCCGGCCGTTTCGACTGCGGGTGCTGCTGCTGACGGTGGTGGCGATGCGTTTTCGGACATGTTGCGCTATCAGTGGATGTAGAGTGCGGTGAGATGCGTTGAGTCTGGATCACCACTTTGTAAAAGTAGTAAGAGTAATGAAGTCGTAGTATCCTCCCGACCTCCCTTGTCGCGCATCAAGCTCGATCACCCGCGCGACAATCACCAAAAATCTGATCCGACTTGGATGAAAGAGCTGATGAAAGCAAATAGAACCGAGGTGGTTTCAGTCACTTTTAGCTTCCGAGAAACGTCCTCAATCATCACGAAACATGCTGGAAATGTGGGAAAAGGAAACAAGGGAACGAGGCGGGCGAATCCTGGCCCTAGCTGGAGGAAACGATCCTGCAGTCGCTTGCAGTTCGTGTTGGATACAACAAAGGATAGGAAGCGTCGTCATGTTTCTCGTTTGTTTCAATTCATAAACATATATTGTATCGTGTACCGTTGCTACTCTCTCCCTACTGTACTTTTCCCGACCGACCACCCCGTCCAATTCAGCTTCCAACTACCGCCAACAAGCATGACAGTCCGCACGTCAGCGCGCAAAGCGGCAACAGCGACAACGATAGTATCCTCTATCCCGCCACCAACTGCTTCTGTGACAGTGTCTTCGGGCATGACTCGACGATCCAAGCGTGTAGTTGAATCGGAATCTCCTGAAGCGCAAGAAGTAGCGGATGGTACGGAAAATATAGAGCAAGTCGGTGAGGAAGGTTTCGATGCAGAGGGGGAGATTGATCCTGACGATGATGAAGATGCAGAAGGTAAGCGATCTTCACGACCTATCACGTCAACTTTGCCTGATACTGTTGAGCGTGCTCTGTAGGTGAGGATATGGACATTGACGAAGAATATCGCGTCGAGGAACCCTCCGTCACGCCAGCAGAAACTCCTACACCGACTGCAACAGTTGCTCCATCCAACACATCAGGGATCAAGATCAAGTTGACACTCAATAAGAGCAAACAGGCGTCATCATCATCTTCCACCACGACAAACGCCGAAGCAGGACCTTCGAATGCGCGAACGGGTACGAGAAGCAAGAGAACAGCAGCACAGGCAAAGGCAGATGCAGCATTCGAGGATGATACCAGTCAGGCTAGCGTCAATACCAGTAAAGGAAAGTCTCACAAGAAGAAAGTCAAACTGGAAGCCGCAGGTAAGTCGACAAGTGTTCACGTCATCTCCAAGTAGATCTTGTTCCTCTGGCTTATTGCAATGTCTTTTTCATGTGAAACAGAAAAGGGGGAAGTATCAGATGCTGAGGAAACGATGGGAGGACTCGATCCATTGCGAATGACGGCTCGACAGCGTGCCAAACAAGGTGCGGGCGGATTCGGAGAACATTTGATGATGCTGCCAGAAGGTAAGGCTTCGCGTACTTCCTACCTGTCGTCTGACCCGATGCTCATCGTGTATATCTACAACGTTTGTTTTCAACTCGTCACAGACTCGGGAAAGAAGATCATCTTGTCGGATCTTGAGAAACAGAGGAAAAAGGAGGAAAACGCACGCCGACGTAAACTACAGATGGATCAGAAGATGGAGAATGATAGGGTAAGCTTCTCATTAGTTTGTCGCACGCCGAGGATGATCGCTCAACATATCCTTCTCTCCGCAGAACGACGTCATCAACAGACTGCTGAAAGCCCAGACGGGGAAAACGCGGCGAAACGTAGCTCAGATGGAAGGAACGCCCATGTCGGGCCTTGACGGCGAGGAAACGATAAACGGCACCGCAACAGATGGATCGGCAATATCACCGGCCGTTCCAGGCATGTTGCGTTTCGTGTCGAGCATCCGATCCGGAAACTTTGTCATGTCGGTCAGTGCGCCACCTGGAAAGGAGGAGACGTTACAGTTTGAAGAGTCACTGTACCACTCGCGCGCACAGCCTGCCGCGGAGAGGGTTGCAGAGAAGAGGACGAGTGTCTGTGCCTTGTCGGGCTGCTCAAAGCCTATCAAGTACCGGTATACCTCGAATTTCAATCTGGGAGGGTGTTCGCTAGACCATTATCGGTCGGTAAAGCCGGAACAGAACAAGCCGGTCACATAGCACATGTATAGTGAATCCAGTCCAATACAGTACTTATGCACTTGATATCATTTTCTTTATTGTGTTTACACCTGAGTTTTATTCACCATTTCGTATTTTCCACGCTTCACGTCCTTGGCACCTTCCCGTCCAAATGCCTTGGCGAGCCATCTTGATCCCGTAGGGAATTTGCCAAAGTACATGGCAAGTCCGATAGGACAGAGCAAGAACACAAGTCCGAAGAAGAGGTAGGTAGAGAGGGACGAGAACGTGATATAAGCCTTGACAGATGTTTCGATGATTTCTTCAGTCTTGTCGACGACGGGTACAATGACATCAGCAACGACCGAGATCTCGTCATCGTCCTATCAAACAGGAAAATTTGGGTCAGCTCGAGCTGCGCTTGTATAATTTGACGTCACGCTAACGTCGAAACTGGGAAACGAACGCCTGCGGCACTCTTTCTGGTGGCCCATTCGCGCCGTCATGCCATCTTGCGCAGCACGAATCTCACAAATATACGAACAGACTATTAAAGTTCGAGACGCAAAGGTACCTGGTTGCCTTCATCATCGTACTCGGGCTCGAGGGGCAACTGGAGAAAAAAACAGACTATAAGCATAGGTGTCGCCAGATAGCACGAAAAGCGGTACTCACTTCTCCCGCATCGGCGATGGTAACTTTTTCTACCGGAGCATCACCTCGGCCCTTGGGTACATCCTCGATGGCGTCAACAATCTCCTTGCCCTCCAAAACTTCACCAAAGACAACCTGTCGAATACAAAAACCGTCGAATCAGCCTCATTCCTTGAGGAGATCAGCAGAGCAATGACTCACGTGTCGACCATCCAACCAGGAAGTGACGACGGTAGTGATGAAGAATTGAGATCCGTTGGTGTCCTTGCCAGAGTTGGCCATGCTAAGCTTGTAAGGACTGCAGGCGACGAGATTGTTAAAAGCTGTTCTACCTGGAAAACGACACCGCGACGTACGTGGTGTGCTTGAGCTTGAAGTTCTCGTCAGGGAACTTGGCACCGTAGATTGATTTTCCGCCAGTTCCATCACCTCGAGTGAAGTCACCACCTCTAGAAGAGCAAAGGCCGCGATGTCAGAGACGCAAATATGATGAGTTGGCTCGGTTCTAAAAGTCGAAGGTGGACGTACTGGATCATGAAGTTCTTGATAATTCGGTGGAAGGACGATCCCTTGTAGCCAAAGCCAAGCTGCTCACCGTCAGCAGTCTATAAACACATGATTTATCAGTCGACATTTGGCATTGAAGGGTACTTGAATGCTCACCTTGCCAGTACAAAGGGCTCGGAAGTTCCGGTTTGATGAAAGCCGTGTCAGTGCTCAAACGTCGTGCGGATGTCAACGGGAAAAGATGTCAACTCACTTCGGCGGTCTTGGGAACGGTCTTACCGTACAATCCCATCACGATCCTTCCCATGGGTCTGCCTCCATGTTCAATGTCAAAGTAGACCTTGTTGGTGATCACGGGTCCTTTAACAGCTTCGACGTTGGATGCAGAGAATGCAACGATGGCGACGAGCGCAAGGCCAAGGGCGGCAAGAAGCTTGATAGGCGACGCAGACTTGAAGAACATGGTGGTGATGCTGCTTTTCTATGGGAAGAGCAGAATGAGAGTCGCAACGTGGATGTTGAGGTCGTAGAAGTGTACTTGGAGTATGCGGGAGGTCGAAGGTGAGAGGTGAGAGGTGAAAGGAGGTGGAGCGCGGGGTGAAGGATAATGCGCGGAGGCACCTTCTCTAGCCTCGATGAGCTTATTTAAGCCCCTTATTATACCCCTGCGACAGTACTTGGCACTCCGCACAGCTTATGCCCGTAACCAAGCACCTCCTCGAAGAACTCTTCCTTCCTCACTCAAACAGTTACGAAAACCCACATCTATACTTCCACCCTTTGCCCATTTTGAAAGCCTCAACATGTCGTTGATTCATACATTAATTGCGAAAGGCACAACAGTCTTGGCCGAGCACTCCACCAGCCATGGCGCATTCAAGCAATGTAAGTCAGCCATTGTACATGTCCCATCATCTGGCGGCAATCATTGAACCCTACATACGTGATGGCTGACTTGACTGCTCTCTCCTTCCATAGCGGCGCAAATCACCATCCTGTCAAAGATTCCCCCGAATGACTGTAAATTGACCTGTCAGTCCGCTTGTCCCAATGTCACCACTTTAGTTCAAGAAACATACTCATTCATTTCTCCCCTCTCCTGTTCTCTCGGCATTCTTACAGACGTATGGCAGGACAAACTCATTCACTATGTGTCGTCGGACGGAATTGTATACCTGGTCGTAGCGGATGATACAGTTGGTCGTAGGACGCCTTTCGCGTTTCTTGCAGAAGTAGAGAGACGGGTACGTTCGCTCTCGGATCCTGCGCCCTTCAACCCAACTTTTCATTGAAACGCTTACCTCTTAATTTCAGTTCAAGACCCGCTTCTCACCGGAAGATCTCGAGTCATCGTCAGTCTCACATCTGGAACTACAGGACGCTTTCGAGGGCGAATTGGAGGCTTTGATGCATCAGTATAGCACGAATCCGCCTAATGATCCGCTCAAGCAAGCACAGTCTGATCTCAACAACGTGTAAGCCGCCTTCACCTTGTTACACTGTGTCACCGACTACCGAAAGCTAATTATCCATAAATCACTCCGCCTTTCGCGTCTTGCAGAAAGGATATCATGGTCCAGAACATTGACGCAGTGCTCGCTCGAGGGGAACGAATTGAGTTGCTGGTGGACAAGACGGATAGCATGGCCGGCCAGGCATACGCTTTCCGTAGAGGTGCACGAAGCATGAGACGTCAAATGTGGTGGAAGAATACACGGATCATGATGCTCAGTGGTGTTGTCTGTGTGTTGTTACTGTATCTCTTTGCGGCGCAGTTCTGTGGAGCCAGCCTTGGAAGTTGCAGGAAGAAGAATTGAGTACTATCTAGGTGAATGACAGGCAGATAGATTTGGGTTCTGATAATTGTATCTCCTTTGCGATCGGTTGTAATCTACCTGGGTCCAAACCCTTTATTTGTATACAAGTGCTACACTATTCGGGGGTCAATTGATGTCTAAAGTTCGCTGCCAACCGCGTCTGCCTGGACCATGAGTTCTGAGAATAGGAAACGAATCAGTTCGGCTGACCTTGCGTTCAAGCTCGAACAGAAAGCTCACCGGTATAGAATCTGATGGCGTCTACGTGAGTTTGGATTTCTGAACGACGTGCACTCGAGATTCAGCAAGAGAATGTCCTGTATGAATGCGTGTCTGACTCACTAATCTTTTCGTCGACAGTGTGTGCAAAAAGCCTTGTACCGATTCGACTTGGGCTCCAGCGATAGATATGTTGAGTCCTGTCATAATGTAAAATCGCGGCAGTCAGCTAGTCGAACGCAATCTTGATGTTGCGGAAGGTAGCCCCGGACTCACAGGTCGACCTGCGGAAACAAGTCGAAAAAGTCAGTCCTTAAACTATTGTTTCTTTACGCGAGGTACTTACGTAGTGTCGAGTATCAGTGTTGCCTGTCATTGAGCTCGGTGCGGTGATAACATCATTTCCGAAAGCCGCCTGTACTGCCTTGGCAAACACCTCGAACGCGGAAGAATCGGTCGGGGTGATGGGACTGGGCGGACCAGGCTGGTTGACTGCAAGACTAATGTTTCCGATGGAATATTCATCATGGTTCAGGTTTTCACCTTGGATTGAAAGACTGTAAGTGTTGGCGATCTTTCGTATGATCGTCAGATATGCTTCAGAGACCTCGGCGACTGAAAGACAGGAGAAGACATCAGGAACTCCTATCCGTCTGGGGAAGTGAGGCATATGTACGTACCATCGGAGTAAAGGTCGATTCGGCTGTTGATAGTGACCAGCGCGGACTCGGGAAGAGCATTCACCTCCAGGGCAAGCCGTTCTCAGCACACTCTCCTTCGTCAGACCAGTCCATGTCAGAGCTTACCTTGTTCCCACCGGTGATAACAGTGGCGGCTTTCGACGTCTGTATCAGGTATCGATTCGCCGGCGAGATGTTTGCGAATTCGACCCCGACTTTCGCCAGATCCGGTCGCTTTGCACGGACAGCATCTGTGATCCAATGCGGTACACCTTGTTTACCGTGAGTCGCAACGCATTGCATGTACCCCCACATCGGGCTTGTCTGTCGCATATCCGGTTCGAAAAGATCCTGATCCTCGATTTCAGAAATGATTTTCGACAGGATACCGATGGAGGTGTGTTTGGAGGGGATGGAAGAGTGTCCGCCCGCCATATCAACCTGGATCATAAAATTGCCGTAACCCTTTTCTGCCATGCCAGGCAAGGCGAATTGAGTTCCGTAAAGCGTTTCGATACCCATGCCACCTTCGTCGACGATCATGGCGATTCCGTGGTGACCGTAACGCTTTTCAAGGAAATCATTGATTGATGTTGCTCCTCGTTCCCCTCCGACTTCCTCGTCCATACCGAAAGCGGCGACTATCGTTCTTGCGGGTTTCCAGCCGTTGCTGAGCATGTACTCTAAAGCCGTCAAGATTCCGATGACGTTGTTCTACAGAAACCGAGGTCAGCGAGGAACGAGTTCGAAGCAACCACGCTCGTACCTTGCAATCCGAAGTTCCTCTGCCGTAGATCCATTCTTCTTCAATGACACCTTCAAATGGCGGGTAGGTCCACCTATCGAGAGACGTTATTGCAGGGACGACGTCCAGGTGTCCTGTAAGCATCAGAGGCTTGAGGCTCTTGTTCGTGCCCTTTAGCGTGTATATCATTGAATGTGAATGAACCAGATCCAGGGCCATTTTCTGATGCCTGGGAAAAGGTTAATTATGTTATTACGGCAACATCAAGTGGAGATCGTGTAAAGCGAGACTTGCACCGTTGGGAACGTCTTTTCCATGTAGATTCTCAAGTCTTCAAACGGTTTCCATCGGTCATCTTCTCCCGGCTCACCCATATCATCGAAAGACCTAAGTTCGAAAAACATTATAAGCGGTTTACTCTAAATTGCTGAGATAAGTAGGCTTACTGTGTAGGTATCTTGACAGCCCCAGCGAGTCTCTCTGCGCTCTCCCGGGCGAATCCACTTTGATTGTACAGGTCCAACCATTTCGACGGTTGACCTTGAGGTGTAGGTTGAAGGCAGACATCTTTCGGCGACGATGCGTTATCAAGGGACCAGTAACGCTGACTGGCAAATCCAGCGAATATGGAAGTCTTGATCAGAAACAAGGCTACCACAATGTAGATTGTCCTTCGAGAGGTGGAAAGTGGCACGGTCCCGACATCCTTTTTGTGACTAATAGAATGGACCGCTCGAATTTCAGTGCAGTCGCTCAGTCGATCTCCTGCTAGGAGAGGTGCCTTTTCCGGATCAGTCATATGGAAACCAAATTTGTTTCTGTGTCGAGTATTGGATATATCATTGAGATACTAATACACACCTGGAGATGTATATATATATAGGTCAGGATTCCAAGAGGGCTAGAAGGCTAATCCCGCATTCTGGCGTATCAAGCTATCTCATTCAAGAATGGGAGATATGCTGCTTGCTGCTCCGGAGCTATCGTGTCCTGAATCGGGCCTGGCCGAGCGGGCGCTAATTGAAATTTATCCATTATTCGCGCGTCACGATAATTGAAAGAGCTTTTGAAAGTCTGCCTTTTACCGCGTTTCTTCGATCGCCTAGGAAAAGTGAATCCTAGGAAGTAAAGTACTTGTTCAACAAACACGCTGCTGTTGAGCCACAAGCACGGACTCTCTATATACGCTCATTCTCATTAATCGAGACTCTCTACGATGAATCCACTCTCCAGATCCACCACAATAGGGAACTCTCTTCGAGCACCGCTTGCGGTCCGAGCAGCATGCTGCAGACAGGCTTCCACCGTCCCCGCAAAGTCGGAGCGTGTCTACACCAACAGAAAGGCCGTTCTCTACGAATCCTACAACCATATTCTCGATGAATCACCGGCCATCCTGCTCTTCCAGCCCAACAACTTATCTATGGCCGAGCTCGGAGCCATCCGTCGAGCCATCGCCAATATTCCTTCAACATCATTCGAATCGAACGCTACACTGACAACGGTCCGAACAGGCATTCTTTCCGCCGTCGTCAACAACCGGAGAAGCAGTTCCAAGTCTGCCGAGGCATTGTCCTCTTTACTCTCAGGACCGCTTGCCTTTATCACCTGTCCCAAATTTTCACCGGTACATGTCGGAAAGATTCTACAAGCGATCAACAAGGCACTCAATCAACGTCCACCCGTCGCTGCCAAGGGTTCCTTCCCCGTCAACTCCCGACTTATGCTACTCGGCGGGATCTTTGACGGAGAAAGCGTCGTGTCGGCGCAACAGGTAGCCGATATCGCAAAACTACCAGAGTTGAGCACGTTACATGCGCAACTTGTTGGATTGCTGGAATCATCGGGTAGCCAGTTGGTTGGCACTTTGCAGAGCGCTGCGGGTGGCTCTTTGGTCAGGACTTTACAGGGATTGGAGAATGGGTTGAAAGAAGCCTCATAAGCGGATGAAATTTGCCGGATCGGTTATGGTAAGTTCGCCCCCCCCCCCCCAAATCTAGCATAGAACTCGCGGTTAAGAATAGCTGACTGATATCTCGGGGTGCTTTAGACGGGAGAATCAGACAGATCACATATTCCGGGAATTGTACTCGCTGTATCATATGCTTCGATGCATGTAGCGCAAGGACACGCCTTACCTTCGACAGAACTAGGCAACGCGATGTCGAAAAACACGGCCTGCAGACTTCCGATTCTTATGTTTTATGCGGCTGTCGTGTTTGATTCAAGTCATCTGTAAAATGGAGGATGTGGAATCTGACGTTTCGCAGATGAAAGGGAAGTGTATTGAAGGAGGTTCTTAACACTGGTACGGACTACAATGTCTGCCCAGATCAGTCAATAAAATCGAATATAAGCCTTATGCTACAGGAAGTGCTGGCAGGACCCGAAGTCGAAAGAGATATACGGTCCATAATGTGCCGGAACAAACGCCAAGCCCAGCTCTATTTCCTCATCGTCGCCAATTCTATCTTGGTGAGTAGGTTCTTCAAGTTTTTGCCGCCCTTGTTACAGTTCTCCTCGAGCCAAAGCTCAAATTCCGCTCGAACGCTCGCGAGCTCATCGCTGATAGGGAGGACTCCTCCAGGGCGAACCAAACATGGGTTGAGGAGAAGATCGAACAGCGAATTCCACAAGTCGGTTTGCCAGTACTGTGAGGAAGCGGAATTAGCCTCGGACCCTTCGTCATAACGCGCTTCGTGCTTGACTTACCCGCTTGAATACACCCTGTGCCTTGTACCTCTCTTGCCCACCGTCTTGAGGAAGCGGCGATGCAGGCTCGATCGTCATATACTTTCCGAAGAGCATACAGTAGCAAATGCTAGCGAGCCCGTGGTAGTCAGCTTGGTAACTCCACGGCTTGCCTTCTCGTATCTCCCGACAGTCCTTCTCGTCGGTTTTCCAATCTGCGATAAAAGTCTGTTGATTCCCTGCCGGCCACATTTGAAAGTCGATGGCTCGTCCAAAGTCGATCAGCCGAATACCCTTTTGGCTCCAGCCGTTTTCGCCTGTCATTTCGTACTGGCTCTTCCAGCCGGAAGTGGATTCGCTCAGCCGCACTAGACAATTGTCAATCTTGAGGTCGCCATGAATAAAGTCGGCTCGATGTAACGCTTCAACTACCTTCATAAGCTCGATGGCAAAGAAGATGGCCAGAATTTCATCCACTCCCGGGCCGGAGCTCGTTCCGATACCCCAAGAAGAGGCATTGTTGACAGCGTTGAGGAGGGTGCCCTGAGAGTAAAAGTCAAGGACGAGCATGCTTTCATCCTCGAACATGTTCAAGCCTCGGAACTTGACAATCGACGCGTGGTGTTCTTGCGGTAGTCTTTGCCATAGCCTATGCAAGACTACGGCCTCCCAGAGATTGGCGGGCTGCTCGACTTTGATTGCTACGGTGTACGCGGCTTCGGCTGCCATCTCATCATCCTCGTCGTCACTGGCATCATCGGCGATTTGCCGTGCTTCAAGATCAATGGCTCTGAAAACCGCGCCAAATCCTCCCTCGCCAATCTTGTCTTCGACTTCGAAATGCTTTTCCCCGATGCATAAACGATATGACGTTTCTGTTGTCGTTGCGCGTTTGCTATTCGATGTCGAGCGCCTCAATGCACTCTTGAACACTTTCTGCAGTTCAGAAAGTTGAGCACTTCGTTGCCCACGCAAATGGTTGAACCCGGAAGTGGCTGTGAGAGGTGTGTCAAGCGCAGACACAAGACGATTGACGATTTCGACATCCGTTGGACAACATGGGTTGGGCGGTTCGAAAGTCGAATGACTATCCGCGCCGGGAGTCGCGGAAGCCAGAATTTTTGGCGATGCGAGTGTGTTGGAGGCGGGCGGGAATGTTGCATCCAACTCCCCTCCCACAGTCGTGGGATCAGCAGCATTCGCTATTGTGTGACCAGGGGACAGCTGAAACGAAGTTTGTTCGCCGTAAGCGTGAGTCGCGCGTGAGCTGTGCCTGCCTGAGATAGTTTGCGGGCTTGCAGGTTCCGAAAAGATTCCCCTCGACTTGCTCGCTGTACTGCTTCTTTCGCTGTGTTCCGTTACAGTTTCCAGACGGGTTTCAGCGGGCAACGCTTGCTCCGCCAAGGGATCTTCTTCATCGTCGGATTCCGGTGCCTTTCCCAAATTACTGGAAGTGGAGGATTGAAGAGTGAATCCTTGCGTGCTCTGCGTGTACTGTTCGGTACGTTCCGTGATCGGGGTCATGGCATTGAAAGCGGCGCCGCAGCTAAATACCCGTCTTGGATTATGTTCATCGTAGTCTTCTTCTGGTTCCTCTTCTTCTTGAATCGCCTCCGGTATGTTATTGAATACTGGTTCCTGTGGGTAAGCTTGCTGAGCATCGGCAGAGTTTGATTCAGAGTTTTCGTCAAAGATGTTCAGACGTCGCTGGGCGCCTTCTGTGCGGGGCGTTGTGAACTGTGACGCATCAGAGTAAGGCCGGATCGGAGTTGCAGCGGTTGAACCAATGGTCTTCATGGCCAGCGGAGTAGCTTTAGGGGCCAGTGGTGTCTTCGCAGGTGTCGCAATGCCGCCCAATGGTACCTTTTTTACTGATTGAGGAATAGCATTCTCATCTTGGAACACTGCCAGCTTTTGAGGTTGTGTGTTCTCATCGGGGAACACGGCAGGTGCAGCATTCTCGTCGTGGAACACGACGATTTTACCAATCGACGGTGCCGTTGTTCGATGAGCATTCTCATCTGCAAAGACCTGGAGTGGGCCAGACGGGTTGGCTAGTTTTCTGCCCGATAGGTGTCCCTGGGCAGGTGTCGGGGTCGGTGGGACCATTGGTCCAGGTGTCGACAGCTCCATCCTCATCATCCCACTCATTACCGGCGCTGGAAGGGGCGTTGGCGGTACCTGACTCTCAGTCATACCCTCTGCGTCCGAATCGCTATCGTCATCACTGGAGCTATCATCGTCGCTATCCCGGGATGAGACTCCAGCGTTGACCGTCTGATTGAAAAGCTCATAGACGTCAGCCATTGCTGCTTTCGTGTTCACTGTAGGTGATGGCGGTCCTTTCCGCTGAATCGGTTTAGGCGATGTGGCTGAAGAATCAAAAGCAGTGAGCGAAATTCGAGATCACGAAACGGGTCGTACGTACTTCCCGGCGCATGCCACTGCTTCTCCCACGCTCGAACATCCTTTCCAGCATCACCCAGCAGACCCGCTCTTCTCGCACGAATCTCCTCGAAACTCCACTCCTCGCCGTTCTTAAACACCTCATCCCATTCAAACATTCTACGTTCGATTTTGCCATTCTTTCCCGGCACCTCCCTGCCCTCATTGGGGACTGACCAGGGAGTAGCACCTGGAGCGGATATGATCTGTTGACTGGCGCTAGTAGCACCAGAACTGGGGGAGGCTTGACCAAAGTTTTTTAGAGGATCCGATCGAAGTCTTTCGGCATCAGAATGCGACATGTTGCCTTTCGATATGAATTCGCTACTGATTTTCGAACTTTCCACCGCACCCTGTGAAAGTAGCCGGCAAGCACGCGAGTGAGTGACTAGTGGAACGTCTCGCTGGTATTGATCGCCAACTTACAGAATCCTTGAATACTTCAATCTTTGGTGTTCTCGGTGCGATCCTAGCTTTCGCTTTCGCGCTTTGCGGCAACACCTCTCCCTTCCACGTTGAAGCTTCCTTGACATTTTCCCTCCTGTTCTGATCTCGAGTCCCGAAATCTGCCCATTCTCCGTCTTTTTCGTCCAACGTTCCAGCAGGGTTACTGGCTTCCTCGGAGAAGACGTCTAATCGCGCGCCATTGTCAGGTAGGCTTGATGATGAGGCAACCTGCGGCCCCAAGCCTCGTCCGCTTCGATCTCCGAGCACACGACGTTGTGCTGATTGCGTTGCCGCGCCTGATGGTGTAGCGGTCACTACGACGCCGGCTGGATCGGATTCTCTGGCCTGGAATGCTTGATATGTCGTTTGAAGCCGTCGCAGCGGCTGTGCTTTACGATTTATGCCGATACGATATACTTCGTCCGCTTTCTGTCGCCTGCCGTAGCTATCCACGCATTAGTGACTGCTCAGCCTGATCGATTACGGAGTTGAATGCTCACCTTCCACGAGTCTCGCAACTCTGTGCCCATTCTTCATACATCAACGCATGGTTCGTTCCAATCTCCCTAGAATTCAGGAATACCCATATATCCTCACTCTTGTCCACCAACTTGGAATACTGGACCCATAGTTTGAGGTACCGCAGGTCCTGGAAGAACCGGGAATCATCGACAAATTTACGTGTCGTCGATTCTAAAACGGGTAGCAAATGTGTTGCAGAGGAAGGGTGGTGTTGATTGATGAAGGCAATATATCTGTTGTTAAAGGTATGAGTACACACATATATAGATCTGTCCAGCCGCTACTTACTTGACGTATGGGTCCAGGACGTCCATCACACCATCCTCCATCTCCTCGCCGTCGGCTTCTCGCTGATTCGCAACATCGATGGCTCGGCGATGTGCTTCATGGCCTAGCTGTAATACTCTCTCCGCTTCTGCTCGTTCTTTAGTGAAGATGTTGGACAGCGTTGAAGCTGAACGACCAGTTGATAAAGGTCGGATGTTCTCCTTCTGTGCTTCCAGTAACGTAAAATCGGTCACTGGAGTTGCTGGTATCTCCAGCTCACGCCGTTGTCCGGATATCACTTCTCCGCTCTCACTGTGAGCGTGATCTATCGGCTGCATCCTCTTGCTAGGTCGAGTAGTCGCTGTCGACACCTGTTCTGCCGCAATGAAAAGCGAGTCAAATCGGGAATGAATTTGTTGAAAGACGATCTACTCACCAGTCATTCACTTTCTTGCTTCTGGCGTCCCTGCCTGTTTGTTGACGATTTGACGATGGGGCGCTGATTTCTGGTACGCGTAGATTATATGCGCAGTTATCATGTTACACGCGCACTTAGGCAAGAAGACGGAAGACGTCAAACAAGACGTCCTTTTCCATATCGAGGCCCTCCTGAGACCTCCTGTATAATGTCGGCGTCTCTGCCCAACCCTATCGTACCTGTGTGGAGACTTTGCAGCTGTCTTATACCCTATACTGGAAACAAACGAACTGAATTCGCCTAACGCCAGCGACTCTTTCCAAATGTGGACCTCTCATTCGTTTGCATTCGGTAGCAACCCTTTCGGAAAGGCTTGTCCTGGTGTGGCGGAAATCATCGTCACGGATCCTGTCAACATCCTCCCGGCACTCTTGGACGGCATAGATGAGGACATAGATGCGATAGATGTGATACAAGGCACCTGGGATAGAACTTTGATTGGACTACGGCAGAGTGAGTGCGTAGGATTCGATCACGCGGTAGCTAAGCGCTTTCTTATTAAGCATGAATATCAGAAGAGTCAAGCGGACTACGGTATTGGGGTCTAGGTTACAAGGAGCAAACGCCTGAAGACACCATAGCTGTTCCTCTCTCGGCTGAAGACGCAGAAGATTTCACACGCACCACAATTGTCCGGGAATTATTGCAAGAAACCGGATTAAACCGTCCATCGAGTCTGGCGATACTCGAATCTGGAAGTGTCTGCGCCGTTGTTCCTGATGACACACGCCAGAGCCAAGCACGACCGGGTTGTATATGGTCTGAAACTCTTGAAGATCTCGTGTCGGACGCCCATCCGCATTCGAGACCGCTACCAGGACCTCCTGGAACGAGATACACGCTAGTCACGGGACTATCTCATGCGGTCCTACGCAGTACAGGCAAGTCCGGATTCGATCAAGTGCTCGGTATAGGCGATAATCGATATGGAGCTGCCCTTCCGAAATCATCCGACTGCAAACATCCACCTTCCCATTTATCAGCTGCAGTCCCCATCGAACCGTTATGTGGAATCGCAATCGCCGGGATTAGCGCAGGAGGATCGAGAAGTGCCGCTTGGTCTCATGAAGGAGAAGCGTGGATGTGGGGTCAGGGGATAGACGGCGTTGAGGTAGTCCGAATACCTCCCTCGCAAGAGCGCAGTGGAGGCAGTGAGGGGGACGAAGAAGCGAACCTTGATATCGCTTGCGTCGCAGTAGGCGAGGACTATGAGTTCGTTTTGACAACGAGCGGATCGGTGTGGGTCAGAGGTAACAGTGAGTCCGCCATCTAGTTCATCGATATCGGCTAACAGATCGGCGTTGTAGATGACCTCGGACAGCTCGGTCTGGGCAAGTATCGGAAAAACGTGAAAGATTTCATTCCACATCCTTTCTTCACGGAGATGAGGAATAGTCACGTGTTTCCGCGGTTTGTAGTGCGGAGTATCGTGTGCATGCGCTCGTCAACCTTTGTTCTTGGCTGTATGAATGAATGAAGACTACATATCCTTTATTGCCATGTTGCATTTTCTATGAAGCGCCCTACTAGAATGGTACCTCATGTCGAAGTCTGTCGGATTGCAACTTCGTATATCCTTTCGAGGCCCTTAGCCACCATTTCCTGCATACCTTCGCTTCCTTCTGCAGGTGTGAAAATCTCTGCGACTTTTTCGTTTTCCCCTCCAGAAACCGCATTTGAGCCCATTGCCCGGCGGTACCAATCCGGTGCGAGTGCTCCCTTTTCTACGTCCTGGTTTGTGAATAGATGCTTGTGTGCGTTGACGTAAGCCGGGTATACAATGTTGTCGAAATAATGCGGCGGATCTTGCCAAACGTCTCCAGCTTTGGCAAGAGAAGGATCTCCCGAGAAGGGACGAAAACGCATCAGAGGTTGGCGAGCATCAAAGCTTGAGGCGCCAGTGACTCACTCTGCGTAACGTATTGAGCTCTTTCTTCTCGGCGTTGCTTCAGAGTAGCATATGGCACTCGCAGGAAAAACAGTATATCGTAATACTTCACGCATTCCTGTAAGATGACTGTCAGAGTGAATACTTTCACTGAACGTCCAAGTTGACTGACTGGGTCATAGTATAGCAGGAATCCATCGATGAGCACAAAGATCAACTCGATCCCCTTCTTCCTTTCTTTCTCTGCCAGGTCCTCGAACCGAGTCCGCCATTGCTCGATTATAGTATCGTTAATCGGCACTTCCACTTGTTTGTTGAGGTGATCGTGGCTACGAAGTTCAGGCAGATGTCTACCCTCCTTCTTGGCACATTCAATCTCCCGTCTGAAGTAAGGCCAGTCGACGGCCGTGTCCGCACGATCCCAGTCTTGCACATCGGGGATATCTGGGTGATAGGGAATCTTTTCCCACGCCTGCTTAGGCATAACGTCAGCTGCAAAGCGAAATGCAGGGCTATGTGAGCTGAAAACATACCGGCGCAAAATCATCCTGATGGATGATAAAGTGGTTTGGCAAAGCACGTTGCAGCTTCTTGGCGAGTGTTGTTTTCCCCGAGCAGGTGGCTCCGCCGACCGCTATAAGGATAGCTTTCCGTTGCATGTTGTTGTATTACTGGTGGTCTGGTACAGCTGACGCGTAACGGGATTGTCTCAGAAGTGTCGTTGACGCAGATCCGACCTTCTCCTTGCGTCTTTGGAGGTGTCAATGATTTGGAGGCGGCGATGTTGCAGACAGTGCACAGCGTATCCTGTCAAGAGTACGTTCGTAGTTGCTACAGTGGCCTGCTCGAGGACATGACATGACATGTCGGTGTTTGATATCTGCTGAAATGACTGTTGAACTGTAGGGCGGAAGCAGGACCTCCACTTCCGCAGATGTCATCGATCAGCGACGAACAAACGCATGAATTGTTGGACGGTGCACGGTGCATTATGGGCTACCTCTCTCATCCGATGGCGACAATCATGCAACTGATCTTCCCTTTTGAAGACTGTGGGGTGTTCACATTTCATTGCGTACGGTGTTCGTACCATTATATACAGACAGTAATTCCTAGTCCTTTGACCGGAAACTGCACCTTATAACCGCTACAACTGAGAGAGCTCGTGTCAGCATGGCATCGGCCATGAAGGATCCAGGATCGTCGGGTACGACTATCCCATATGTGGAAAAGGAGAATTGCTAGCCTGCTACGGATTTGCAGAAATAGTGTAAGGAAGCGAAAACGAAGTGTCACAATGACACGCTGTTATGGTGAAGTCGATGCCTCGTCAGAAGCCACCGATGACTTTGCGCCACAAATCTTTGCTGGCAGGAAGGTTGACAATCTCCTTCTTGACCATCTCACCGGAAGAAACTACCTCAGCCAGTAGAGTATCACGAAGTTGCTGTTCGCCACCGAGGCAGTCGTATGCCTGTCTCACCATTGACTGAATCAGTGGTACCGAAGTCATGGGTGCTTGTGGAAGTATGCTGGTTTGCAAGATAAGATGGGTCACGGCCGTGGCGAGTTGTGTTCGGAACAACGGCAATGAGCTAGGCAAAGAGTCCTAGGGTCAAACATCAAGCGTAAGCGGCAACGTATAAAGAGCCAGCTTACTATTGTAAAGTGCGCTTGATTTCAGGCTGTAGAAGTGAGACCGAATTATTGGCACGTGTAAAAGATCTTGATTCGTAGGAGAAACATACTAGGCAGATAGCACGAATGATTTCCACTGCAGCATCTCTTGCTCGTGTAAGTATTGTATACCCAATGGTATCTGCGATCATCTCCTGCCAAATGCCAGGATCGTTTGTGAGCAATGGCGACGCCGTCACGAGAACGGCGTAATGGTGATACAAAGCGAGAATTCTGGGAGCAGGAGAGAAGGAGGCGGTCAGCATGACTGACGCGCGGCGTTCGAGTTTTTCCAAACGACTCACGGATCTGATGTCCGAAAGAGACGTGTAGGTGTATTATAATGAGTCGGAAGGGAATCTCTTGAAAGCAGTAAACTAAACATACCTCCACTGGCTTCCCACTGATTGCGCCAAGAGTCCCACTCTCTGATAAATTCCCGTCGCCGTTGAAAGCTGTATGTCGGCTCGCTCTGTTCTTTCGGTGAAGCAGGATCCGTTATACTCGCCAGACTGGGAGACGTGATCTTTGCGCCGGAAGTCGAGGGACGAACACCTGGAGTGCCATGGTCGAAAGAGTTATCATTCATCGCAGTTTGCACTACAGGCGAGCATAAGTCAGAGTGTTAGATCTATCCGTCTTGACCAGACTATGTTGCCAGTACTTACGGTCCTTGAACGTTTCTGCATATTCAGCCCATAAAAGCAGCTTCTGGTCTCGATCCCTATCAATAGGCGAAGGCGCGTTCGCACTTCGCATCTTGGCTCGCCAGGTTTCTGCCAAGGACGCGTAAGCTGTGACGTTGACAGTCTCTGGAACATTCAGAACCGATATCCTGATGTAAAAGAAGGTAAGCTCGAGCTGCAACCAATGAGGAACAGCTGCTACTTACATCTGCTCCATCACCGCCAACTCTACCATGTATCTTGCTTCAGCGATAGGTGCCTGTTCCACCGCAGACCAGCGGATGCCGGTCTTCACTTGCGAGACCGCCGTACTTATCAGCGCACTTTGTCCTTCCCAAGTGGCGAAGACACACGCTGCCAGAACGTCCTCTTCTCGCCAAGGTTGACCAGACACTACCAATCGAGACAGTTCTTCCCGGAATAATTCCCCCCGGACCACGGGACTTTGTTCTGGATCATTTTGGATCCTACTACCCAAGCATGCGATGACTTCTCCAGACAGACCATTGGGTGAGGTGAGAGTCGGGAGCCAAGGAGCGAGAGAGGTGATGTAGGCATGATAAGCATCCCATATCCTTTCGGAAATCGGTACTCGATGGCCGGGAGAACTGGATTCTTTGATCTTTGGCTGCAAGGCGGGAGGCGCTACCTGACTCCTAATGTCGATAAGATCATTGGTGAGCTGTCGCACCTGCACTTCTAGATACTTGACAGTATTTCTCAGCCCGCTGAACTCTGATCGCAACTGATCAGAAGCTCGGGCCGAATTTTCGACCTGTCGCAGACGTGACTCGAAATCTGATGTTGGTCGGAACTGCGGTGGCGAAGCTGTGCGATGGATGGATGGGGACAGTGCAGGTGTCGCAAAAGTGACGCTGCCGGGAGGCGGCAGGTTCTGAGCACTTGTATAGCCGATCTGAGGGCCTGGAGTAGCGAAAGATGTGGCTGTCGTAGGTCGAGGAGTTGTCATCGTCACAGGTTGCTGATGCTGCTGCTGCTGCTGGCTCGACAGATGTGCGGCTAGATTGCGCTCGCTAGGTGTCGATGGGCCCGGTGGAGGACGCATTGGCAGCATTTCTCGGCCCCGGTTGTATAGTGGCGAGGCTGGGCCTGCTCCCTGTGTCGTCATGGCAGGCAACGTGTACGGATCCAGACTTCTCGAAGACTGGTGAGATGACAAGTGACCAGGCGGCATATCCGTACCACTGCTAATGATTGCCGGAAGTGGTTGCGGTGGACCAGGGCCCAGTATCGAGATTGATTTTGGTCGCGACGAGCGTGTTCGTGTCTCAAAGACGCAAGTGACATTGGCACCTCTACATCCACGACAAGGTGCTGCTGCCGGTCCGTCGCATTTCATCTTCTGCTTACGACACCGTACACCTGCAAAAAAGATTTGCAGCTCAACGACGTTTGTCTGATAGGAGATCAAAACCGGTCACATGCGACTTACATGCCATCATACTCCTCGGTGCCCTTTCTCGACCCAAATCTCTTCCCAGCACTATACTGCCCTCACTGGACTCCGTAAAATCCGCGCTGATATCTTTCGAACTTCTTCGAGGAGCCATGCCCATCACTGAAGGTCCAGGACCTGCGTATGTAGCAGCTTGAGATGTCCATCCCATCGCGGTGGAAAACGACGGCAATTGTTGATGTTGTGGATTATACGTTGAAGCCATGACGGATGGTGTATTCGAAACGGGATGTCCTGGATGGTACGGAGGGTGGCCATACGAAACGTTTGGATTCGCAGCCGAGGGAGGTAGAGGATGTGGAAAGTCTCGAATCGATGACATGGCAGTTGGCGCCGGCCATAGCGTGCTACCGCCACCTGATCCGGATGACTGTAAGTGTGTTGTAGCCGATGGAGAGGTAGTTGTTGACATTGACATGGATGACCGATGCCGAGCACTGTCTCGCGGTCGTGTCGGACCTGGACCATACCGTTCCGGCGATCTTGATCGTCCAGGGGAAAGTTCGGATCGATGACGTGAATGTGTTTGATACGGATGAGCAGACGCTGATGCTACAGCTGCCGCACCTGGTTGACTGAGTCGAGGAGACAATGGCGTCTCTGATCGCCTATGTCTTCTCGATCCTGGAGGTTGACTCATACCGGAGTCTATCCCGACACTTTGCTGACGAGTATGGCTTGGAGGTATAGCGAAGTCGATAGAGTGAATAGGAGGATGAGATGATGATAACGGCGGCGTGTCAGCCTGTGGCCGTCCTTGTCCGGGTTGAGGTGAGCGCACGCGGGATGGTACAGATGGCATGCATGAAGATGAGCCGAGTGATGAAGGATACTGTATGATGCGTGATGGATGATGACGGAAGCCGATAGATGTGCCCTTGCTGTCTTTGGACGACGACTTGACGGCGACGATGCAGCGAGGGCGGTCAAGAGACTCAAGACACGGATGAGGAATCGACCTTGAAAAGAAATCACCACGCGCCAGCTTGAAAGAAAGAATACCGTTTTGCTGATGGCTTCGATGACCCGATGAACCCGATGACCCCTTTTTGTTGTCCGCGCCGTTGCGTTTCACTCGTATTCAAGGCGTTTCAGGTTTCACGTCTGGATCGCGTTGTGCGGGATAAGGGGTCGAGAAATTTGGTAGAGTTCAGTTCGCTACATGAGAAACAGGAGGGTTCAGCAAACCAACAACATAAAGGTCGACCAATACACCTGACCTCACCAGATACTGTCGACCGTTGTAGTGTGAATTGGAGGAGAAGGAATACGGCGTGTCGAGAGTGCAGATAGATGACAAGTGCCGTGGAAGCGACGTTCAAGGTTGAAAGAGTGTGTCGTTAATGCTGTGTGGCTGACTGTAGCACCGGGATGTAGAGAGTAGTCCGTCGTCGGAGGCTTGCTGGAAAAGGGTCCTAGAGATCCGCCGTGCTGTCTTCGCTTCGTACGTCCAAGGCACGACTAAAGTCTTATCAGACGAGCTTGCATCAGCAACATGACCGAATACATCAGCAATAACAGGTTCCTAGCAGATGGCTACCACCTGTTCAATATACTATGCTTGCGAAAAAAAGAGTAATCAATCCCTCGCCTATCCGCCCTTACTATGCAGTCCGTGTCCGCATCAGCAGCTGCTGAGACAAACTGCAATGCCATCCCGACCGAACTCCTCCTGCATCCTCCAGCTACCCAGCTAGTATTTCGTACACTGTACTCGCGACACACATACCTGGAGAAAGCCCAGTCCAGATCGCCCGAGACGAGGGCACGCCACTGCCTAGCCCAGTGCTTCTTTTACACGCACCAGACACACGCGTGTACCCCCCTTGATCCGATCTTTTTTTTCTTTTCCTTGCCTGGCGTTCTTCATCCGGTTGCGCGACGGAACTGTATCTCAATTGCGCAATAAAATCTCTCGGCGGTGGGCCACAGCGGGAGTTTGCTGCCGTGTATTTCTCGCGGAAAAGGATCCAGCAACTCATTGTGCATTGTTCATTGTTCATTGTTCGAGCAGAGGTCGAGGGAGCTTGTGCAAGGTGCAACAAGGGTCTCTATTCTACGGTCTTCTCTTTTGCTTCTTTGCAAAGCAACTGCTGGCATGTCCGAACAGCTGTCTGAGCTCCTAGATGAATGGTGAAATATTCGTCCAAGTGTTGAAACAGCTTTCTCAATGATTAAGTACGTACGTTCTCCTCTTCATTTCAAACGCTGTCTCGGCTTTTCACCGTGGTCATGTGGTCAACTGAAAAGCTAGTTACTGGCAGCGTTCTTGTCCTCTCTCGTTGAAAGTGTAGATTGCCCGTCATCGCGTCCGCCGTCGACTTTCGTTCCCTTCTTCCCCTTCGATTACACCCGCCTCGACGGCATTCAATCCCCAATACACCTTCAAGGCTGTGGCAAGGACCCTGCAAAGGTCTGCGTGAGCAAGATCCTGCTGCTATTTCAAGCGGTCTTTACCATTTCCATTTCTTCCAAGCACAGTAACGGTGCACAGTCAGCTCGTCGCGGTCGGTGGTCGGTAGTCCTTGCATTGCAGCTTCCTTGCCTTCCGACCTCTACAGAAACCACCAGTACAAGACGAGTATCGAGTATGCGCGATAAGTACCGCGCGAATAGTCGCAGATATTCCGGTGTGTCAGCTCGGAAGCTCTCGGAAGTACGGTGGTCAATCACCCTCTGGTAACGTCATGCGCACTACACGCGTTCCGCAACTGCCTTGAATCATTCCTGAGGAGGGAAGAAGAGAACCCGTGTGTGCTGCCGTTTGGGCTGCCGCTTTCGCTTGCCAGTTAAACATCCCGGGTAACGCCCAAGCTACTAGTTGTCCAAGCTGGTGTTCATCAAGTATTCATGAGCTCGTCCTTCAATTCTTCATCGCAGAGGCCGTTTGCACGATTCTCAAACCGTTTTGCGACACGATGGTCGCAATGATGATGCAAGCGACTGATGACGATTTCACGGGAACGAATCATCATTCTTTCACTATCAGCCTCGCTGGCTCTCAGGTCAGCAATATTAGATACCCATATATCGCTAATCACGAGGTTGACTTGTGTGTGGTTCTCGGATTTAAGCCGTCGGTAAGGACTTGACCTGATATATGCCCGTGCCACTCTATCTGCGTCGTCAATCGTCAGCAAGATGGACCTGCCAAATCGCTTGCTAAAATCGCGAGCCACGTGGTGTAGAGCAATCTGTAATCTGTGATCTGAGCTGCGACTGTCGGCCATTCCTTCCTACCACCTGCATACCGCGTTTCACCTTACAATCACTTGGTTACTATACGTAGCAATACCGGCCCGCAAGCGAGCGCAAATCAGATCGCAGAGGGTTGTACCAGCTGTCGTACCGATGGAGGTCGCGCTCGAGATCTGCGGTACGCCCTGCAACCTGCACTGATATAACAAAATGCAGACATTAAAGAGCACAGCGCGGCACAGCGGAAGGGCCGGCTTGGTAGAACCCGAAGTAAGGCGGTGCGGAAAGCGTCAATCCCTAAGGAAATGCACAGCGGCTCGGACCAGTAAGCACGGCTCCGCACAATAAAATTCTTCTTGCCTCCGACTTATCTTGGCGTCATACGTTGTAGTACCGGAGTCGTCAGCGAGTATCGACGCCCAAGGCTACCGTAATCATTCTGTTGAGATATGGCAGCGGATGTGGTCCTGGGGAGGAGACGAATGTAAGTTTATCTCCGGGGCCGTCGCTATATCCACTCGGCACCGGTCATTCAATCCGCGTTGTGGTCACTTCGGAATGCGTTAAGCCATGAACATGTGAGCCACACGAGTAGTCCTACCCTGCGCATATCTCTAAGCTGGTCTTCTCGCAGCAAGGCTGAGCAAGGTACTTCTTACAGGGACAACACGCAACACCTTCCCTGATATTTGGGTTCTTCAGACTTTCTTCCCTCTGTCCACATCGAACAGCAACGACCTCTTTTGCGTCAACCCGCCATTATCTTCACGCACTCTTGGCTCCACGGCGATCTGCATCAGGTCATTGACTTCTCGTATGCGACTCTTCCGCCGCTATCAGAATGTCGAAGCGACCGACTGACAAATGGACGGCCGATCTGCCTGGAGCAAGAATGATTCTTTCGTGATTCTTCCTGAACGAGAAGAAGGGCCGCGTCGAGAGATCATGGACGCTAAAGTCGCATCAGCTGAATATGATCTCAGTTTCCAGCCGATATCTCATGATCACAAGACGAAGGTCAGAAGAACCGGGGTCCCTTGTTGCCGGCCTGGAGTGGCTTTTGACGTGTCTACATGAAGTATCGCGATGCAACATATGCGTGAAACACCGTAAGCACTATGTCGATTCACTCTAGGGATTGTTCCCTGCTATTGTGCTGAGCGTTTCCCCACGGCAGCCCACACTTTTCTTATCTCGGCTACATGAGCAAGCAAAAACTCGCCGTGCAGTTCTTTTTGGGACAGCAAGGTAGGTTATTCACACCCTAATATATACTCGGGGTGTCTTTTCGCAGGGGTCAGTCGTGGGTTCCCCGTCACCCACCACCCCCGCAGACTACTAAGAAATTAGGTAATATCAAAGCCATCCGGATTGATCCCTATTTGGCTTGCTGACACAGCACCACCTCCTAGGCAGGATATGCCAATGCGACCCCGCTTGATACAGCCTGTGTCCGTTGTCGGTGATAAGGAGGCAGGTTCGCCATTGACCAGATGTAGAGAAATGTAAGGGCGATGGGTTGCATTGTCATAGGTTATCATCTGGGCATCGAAACGCTGAGTATGGTGGCATTCGAAGAGCAAGAATTTATTCGTGTCCCAGGTTGCAACATCGGCGACGCCACAATTCGCCATACAAGCCATGCTACTCCGAGAACGCTTTCGGTACATACGCTAAGAACATCGATCGTCAAACAGCGACTTGGGTAGCAACTGCGTACCTAGACCATCAGATTCCTGAAAGCTCGACGGCTTCTCATCCTGAAGGCATCTATCCAATTGCGTGGACAACGACTCTTCCGATGCTACAACCTTTGTAACATTTCGTCTTTGTTATGCAATTGCGGCGTGTGTTCTCTTGCTGCTCTTATTCAAGGACACGCTGTATCATGCTTAGTTTTCCGCCCCATCCACGGCGACTCCCGTCACAACGTGACATCGACTGTTACAGCTCTTAGAACTAGGTTGCATGAGCTATGCCATGGATATCCCTTTTCATGCGTATCTTCATTCCTCTGTACTCGGGTCGGGTGGATGGAGGATCGTGCATACATTAACAAAGCAATCCACTGGAGCATGTCGTGCAACGCAAACTCATGATTCTCCTGTCCCTCAGCAATCGATCTCTTCCATTTGCGCACCACTTACGAGGTCTGCCAACGACAAGTGGACAAGTCTATGGAGCGATAGCTGCGCGTGAAGAACGCTTCTGCCAACGATGATACCGACGAAAAATTACGTTGATTCAAGCGATAGTATGTGACTTTGCCGCGGGTCGGGCTTGCATCAGTTTGATATTTCCATTGACGAGACAGCACAGCTGACAGCACGAAGAAATGATGAAATGTGAATGCTTACCATGTCATGCATGGTTATAGCTGATTTTCAACCGTGTTTCAAGATCAGGGAAAACGCCGACAAGGACGACTGAGGGGCGCTTGCGAAAAGCTCTTTCGAAACCGACCCAAAGTGTACATGTAGCTCAAATTGTACTACAGTCTAAAAGCGAGGGGGCTTTTCAAAGATCGGGTTTCGGAACGGAAGAAACCCAATGTCGCTTGCAAAAAGGTCTCGGGAGGGTGCGGGCACTAACCAGATGTCAAACATTGATCGACGGCGCGACAGTTGGGCGCAAAATGCTGCGCAATTGCTGTAAGTAGCTCTTCAAGCGCGTTGAACCTTCTACCGTGGTATTTGGGAATTCATTTTCAAACGGATCGACAATAGGCAGGGATTGTGTTCCCTTTCTCCCGTGGTATGCAGCCATGCTAGCTTTCTCAGACATTCCTGTCGCAAAACTTCCATGGTCATATGCTGCATATCTCATCATATAGCGCACAAACAAATATGGACGATGAATCTCGAAGGGGCAGCGAGTGCGTGCAGATGAGAAGAGAGATAGGGATAAGAATAGCAGAAGAATACGCCTGGGTTTCGCGGCTTCAGATCCGCGGGCTTGCCCTTGTCGATAGCTATGTAAATGTGGTCGGGCGGCGCACGATGCAACGAGGTGACATTACGGTTTCACTAGTCGCGGGAATCTTGACTTCAATGTCGAAAGAAACAACCGGCGAAAGTCCATTTGTCTGTTCAATGCCCCCGTCAGTGTGACATTCTACATTCTACTGCATCCTCAACTCAACATACGCTTCTACAGTAACGCTCATGAGGATCCCATCATTGCCAGGAAACGGTGGCTCCTTCATTCCTCCTTGCTATTCCGCAAGAGTAGATGGCAATTCGTACGCGATGCGCGAACTATCCTGATTGCTGAAGAACAGGACTGACAGGTGAGACCCATCCTCACAAAGTACAGTAGGGTGACTTACTCGCCTTTGTGACAGATTCGAGGAAACAAGGAATGTATTCCACAAGATTTGCGAATGCGACTGTGGCGGTCTCTTCCGCTTTCGTACCCGCTTCCCTGCCCGCTTTCCTACCCGCTTTACTTGGCGGCTGATACACACGTTGAGCACAGAATCCGATAGTCTACTACCTACCTGGAAATTTCGTGGTGGTAGTCGTTTGGAACCGCCTATCAGACGTGCTACTCTCGCTCTACAGTTCATACACCTGGACACCAACTTGGTAGGTGAACCCTATCCCTGTGATGGTGGAACTGAAGACATGGGCAATGCAGAACAGAAGGTAGGCAGCACAGCACCGGAAGCGGGCTGAATCTGGTTCCAGGTGTTATATGCTTCCGAGAACACTCTATAATTGTCAATACTTTAGCGTCAACCTAGAAACCTCTTATTCACCACCGAAGCACTCACTTCGTGAACGACCTGTTTCAACTCCGGAAAGCTTGCGATCATACCGCTGGACGCTTCTGAGAAGTCAACGGCGAAGCTTGAAGCTGCGAGAAGCCCACTATCATCCAGAATTTCAGCTCATAAGGATTGTCGATTGGATACCTAGGTTTAGCGATGGAAAGAGTTAGTCGAGTTATCCTTTTTTAGAGCAATTGTGTCAGTCCGGGAAAAGCAGTCTTCGGCTGTGTGGAGGAATTTCGGCCTTGCGACGTCAGGTAGAGAAGGGGAAGTTCAAGTCCCCTCCGCGCAAAACAGATTCCTGAAATGTGTGAATGTCCATAGAAACAGTCGTTGCCGTCCTACCGCGACCAGTGAATGCACTAGCGCTCTGTCCTTTACAACCACCGATCTACATTTCCTCCCAACGAGTCAAGTCCATCGGTTTGGCCAAAAGGGGCAGAACGTAAGGGTCGAAGGTCTTCCAGTAGGGATTGTCGAGATGGTACTGTTGAGATGATTCTTGTTCATATCGCTCGACGATAGCGAATTTCGTCTCATCCTGAAAGATATAGCAAGAATCAGTAATTCGCCGAAACTTCTTCCTCACCACCATGGATCATCGAGCATACCTTGGGGTCTTGCATGACATACCAGTCAAGTGTCTCCCTGTCCTTCTTGTAGACGGCAGCAGCCTCGACCAGCTTGTCCTTCAGTTTCTGAACGCAATCCTGTGTGGGCGTAAAGATGAGCGTCAACACTCGATGCGCGAAACGAACAGTTTCGCTGCTTACAGGCTTGCATTGCAAGTGTACGATGATAGTGTAGACCATGTTGAATGATGGAGAGGTTGATGTCGAAGGGGAAACGATTGATTGAGATGGAGAGACAGATATAAGAGTGGACTGAAATGCACAGGACAAAGGGTGTTGTTGGTCGAAGGAAGCCTCCAGTAGCTCTCCTCCAGTTCCGGCGGCGTGACTCAACTCGTGACTACCGCGTAAACTTGCCGCCGGTTCGCTTCCGCGCTTCTTTCAGAGTCACTTTGGCAAATGGGGAAACTCGGGCTAAGGGGAGCTCTAATGAGGGGTAGTAGTCCTTCCAAGAGCTCACCGACGTAAACAGCTGCCCCAACTTGCTTGTGGCAAGTCGTGCAAGTGCATTGGTTGGTCTTCTGCCCCAGCCGGCTCGAGGACAAGAAATCGCTTGATGGGAGCAACTGGAAGGCAAATGGACAGCAGGGCACCAACGGACCACACGGTTCAAGTGTTTTGAACATTGCATAAAGCGCGAATACAGAATAGCCTCGGTGACGAACAAATCGTATTGTAGGTACAAACCCCACGAATCTTTATGAATTACTCTCTTCTCTTCAAAATGTCAGCCGATGTCCACCTTCGAACCAAACGTGATGTTGAGGGACCTCTGGCAACGACTGCCGATCACCGAAGAGAGACCATTGCTCGCAGGCTTTCTTGCCGTCCTCCTGGAAATCATTCATCTCTCCTGCTTCGCCTTCCGGAACTTTCTCGTGTCCGCCGTCGGTCATCCTCGAGATGTTTAGGGTGCGCCATTACTGGATGAAGGGGAGTCATCGGTGGAGAGCTCATAGTATGATAATCCGGGGTATATGGATGAACGACACCATGGTTGGACGGGGGGTACTGGAATGTATCACCGCCACTCGTGAATTGACGTTGCTGGAACGTCATATCGTACCAAGAAGGCTGCGTAGACGAGGATGCATTGGTGTAAAGGTACGCTTGATTGGGACTATACGGGATGGCGAACGCGTTGCTGAAGTTTCCAGGAGGTAGACTTGTGTGATGCCTGGCTTGCACATCGGTATACTGACTGCCATACCCATGTCCAAGTTCGTATGGGCAACCTGTACCTAGTGTGGAACCGCTATCGTGTGCTGGAAGGAATCCGCCGCGAGTTCGCGGACTTGTAGGAGCAACTCGAAGGTGTGGAGACGCTGAAGTCTCTTCGGGTTGTCTGGACGAAATTGGTACATTGCCGGTCGTGGTCGTCCTGGATTGCGGCCGCTACAACATCTGCTTTTAGTGGTCTGGTCAAAACTGTTTGTGGGCACACTCACCTCATCCAAAGATCTCACCAGCCACACCGTCAACACCTGCATCACGGATGGATTTTTTGCTTTGCGGCTGACTACTGGACCGACTGCGCATCTCGTAAAGTCTGGATTCTACCAGATAAAGAGGGAGAAGCAAGTTTTAAGAATAAGCTCGACAGGGGAAAGCGGAGCGACTTACAAAGTGGCCAAACACCCAATGCTTCAGATTGGTCACGCAGAAAAAAAAACAATAGTTGGAATAGCAATCGTCGAAGACCTGCGCCTGCAGTAAATTCGCTTGACCTTCTTGCTTTTCCAGATATGTTGGCGAGCTTTGTCGCCAGCTGAGCTGCACAGTTGCCAGAAAGGATATTAGGGATCGGTCAGTACTCCTGGTAGTCTTTGTTGAAACTCACGGCAGCTTTTGCGAAGTCCTTCAACTCTGCGGAACCGATCAGCCATGGCGGTCGCACTATCACAATCATAGCTCTATCCTTTGCAACCCGCTTGTTCACCAGCACCAATGTGCCGCATCCATCCGGCATCTCTGCTGGCACATCGACTGAGTGACCACCGCGCTCGAAATGGTGGTGGCCTTGTTCACCGGTGGTCACTCGCGGCGCAAGGGATGCAGGAAGGACGTGGAAGCCAAAGTCTTGCGCGTTGTACCTGAGCAAATGTAAAGCGGAGACAGCAGTCTTAAGCACCTGCATTGAGCACTCCCGCGGTCACCACAGGGCGAAAAATACGAATATCGCGACAAATCATTCATGCACAATGTTAGATGGTGTCTTTGAAAGTTGCTTCATGCGAGCGCGGGGAGGAAATGTGACTTACGGCTCCAGTGAACCATCCTAAGAGCCCCGCATCTTCTGTCCGTACTGCAGCTTCGTCATGGAAGCGAAGAGTATGGAATCCATTGGCTTCCAATGCGAATATTCTGAAGCCGCACACAGCGTTGCAGGTATAGCGCGAGTGATAGGGAATCCGGAAGGGAGAAGAAAGAGGAACGGCAGAAGCAAAGTCAGTGAAGGTACTGCTCCCGTCTGCAGTTGTGGCCTAGACGTATCGCTGCAGTCGCGCCGTCGTTAACGGCGTAGCTGTGAATTTCACGTTACTGCCTGTCCCTTCCCAACGGCCTCGTGGCCGAAAGAGTCGCATTACAGCACTGATTTGTGCACCTACCCGTGCGACGGTACAAGGGTACTTACTGTTCTCCCCATCTATTCGCAGGATCGATCGAGTTGTAGGGCACGTTTTTTTCGTAAACTGCTAGGGAGAACGAGGCCAAGGAGGATGAAGATATACCAAACCGCAGGGGAGAATACCACCCATTATCCGCGACAAATAAAGGTAGAAGAGGACGTGATCAGCAGAATATTCTTTCGGCGAACGTGAGGGAAGTCCCAAAAATGTCTTCAGGTCCGTCCGTATACGATATCATTGCAGCTATTCAGCTCCCAGCTAGCTAGCCCTTGCCGTCACCATCGCCAAGCTCCTTGCCAACGAGATCTGCACCTCACGACATGCAGAGCATCCGAAACTCTCTCTTATGGGGAACCGCACAGCTACCCCCACCGAAGAGAACGGAGCACTTACAGTTCTCTATAGAATCAAGGAAACCGCGACGGGCTTCCCACGATTTCAGGAACCGATAACCTCCTGCTGAGCTACCTCCTGCCGCCTGCTTAGCTCCTGATTCACGCTTTCCCGGATCCAAATCCTGGATGTTCGCCGTCAAGGAAGAAGAAGACGGTCGAGCTTGTACATGCCGCCGCTGTCCTTCACCACCACCACCACTATCAGCAGCATTACACGTCTGATTCGTCACTACACTTCGAACAAGCCGGTCGATCGTTCGCACCCGCCCGGACATTTGTCCAATACTGCGCGACGAGATCATTCCGGATCGAGGGTCTATCGCTTCGGGAGAGCTTCTGGGCGCGACACTGAACGACTGCGGATCCTTGAGCTGATCTTTGGTACTGTGGTGTGCACGACCTGTACCCCAATTCGAGGTATTGTGCCATCTACTTTGAACATTTCGGTCCGGGTCGATCCACCGCGTCCATTTCGGAAGGTGAGCATGTCGTAGGTAGATGTTGAGGTTATCTGCTGGATCCTTGAGTGCGGCTGCTTCTGTGCGCTGACGTGCGATGCTGGGAGGCTGAATCGAGTGATGTCCTTCCAGTATCCCTGCCGCTCTCGCTGTGGATGAAGCGACTGGCTGGGGACGGCAATGATAAGTCTGAACCGGCGGGAACGCATCTGATGGTGAACCGACGATCTCCGGACGTTCATAGGCGCGTGAGGCGCCAATATGCGACGGACGAGGAGCATGGATCGACGAAGATGAGCGCAATGCAGCGCCGATAGAGGGAAGACTCTGACGCAATCTCTGAAGGGAGAACGTTTGTGAGTGTCGTCGACTTCCCGTTCCTCCACCTCTTCTCTCGCCAGTGGCGATAGGAGGCGGAGGTGGCGGCAAAGGTTTCGCTTGACGAGAGGTATCTGAAAGCCGGATATTCATCTCGTCCTCCACCTGCATCGTCTCCACAATACTTCCGAATTGTTTATCCCCTGGCCTTTGGGATGCGGGAGCCATATCAATCTGAACAACACGTAGAGCCGGTCGAAGCTTGCCTGCTGAATATTCCCGGTGCAATGGCTGATTGCGGTGTTTCCCTCGCCGATTCTGCGAACCTAGGCCTGATGGGGAAGGGATAACAATCGCATTATCCACTAGACGTTGTCTGATTCGTTGGTCGGAATCAGTCGAATACCCTGCCTCCTCCTTTATCACCGTAGACCCGGGTCGACTGCCGCCTCCGAATGGACTTGACGGCGTTCCAGCACGAGAAGAACGAGACATTTGCCTCGATTTACCGCTGTTCGTTCTTCGAATATATCGATGATCCGGATTCATTGCGCGTTGAGCTCTTAGACTCGCTGTTGCGACAGATGGATCCGCGAATGCGTATTCGATGGTCGTTGGGGTGCTTTGCTGGGTATCAGAGATTACGGGGATGGAAAGACCGCTCGATGTTGCTCGACGGACTGTGTGATTTCCCGATGAAAGCGATGTGGCGTGATTGTTGGCGATGGCGTTCGTGATACGATCCTGGCCGTTGTCGTCGTCCGTGATTTCACTCTCGTCGTCTCGTGGCAGCCCGGGAAAATGAAATGGTGTCGGTGGTCTTCTGATTACGTGCCTCGGGTTGTACGACGGTGGCGGTGACTCCGGCGCAGGATTGGGCTGTTGCTGCGATTGATGTGGAGTACTCGGTGCCATTCAGCCTGTTGGGTGGTGTACACTCCGACTAATAGGAGGTCATCGTCAGTCGATCCATCTCATTGTCTCGCAGAGAACGACGACACTCACCTCTACTTTCTAATACGAGTAATGTGCGTCAGGCGCGTAGTACCCTCCGTGTGATGGATCCTGCCGCTCCTGCTCTCTCTCAAGCTGACGACGATTCTTTCTTTCCCTCTTCTTCTTGCGCGAACGCCGTCGCTCCTCGTGCGTTTCGTGATGATGATCGCTCGTCCCTGGATCGGATCCTCTGCGCCACTCGTCGCTTTGTCGTCGCTCGTAGGATGGGTCGGGGTAGCGAGAGGTGTGGTGGTGATGATGATGATGCTGAGAGTAGCTTGAGGGTGGTTGGTGATTGAGATGAGGTGCTGCAAAAGTGTCCGTGGACGGAGAGCGATGAAGAGGCGGTCTGTGTGGATGGGAGCCGTGACTGCCTGGGTAATGGTTGATGAGCGTCGGCGGAGGAGTTGTTGGCGCGTAATATCCTGGCGCAGGCTGGGGATAGTAGCCTGGTGGTCCAGGAATCGGAGGAAGCGGAAAATCGTTGCGTCCGTGTGGAAGAAAAGCTTGCAACGGAAGCGGTGTCGGCGGTGGAATCAAACCAGCTAGTCTGTTACTCTTGCTCACCCAACTCGATGCTCCTCCGCGAGGGAACCCGCCACTCGGATAGGGATGCGGATGAGCGAAGTGTCCTTGTTCGTAGCCTCCGTGGAAGAGAGGTGTTCGTCGGTATGCTGGATCTCCGACACAGCAGCAGCCGTAGAGGTCTCGGCCACAACAGTCGAGGCAGCACTGTTCCGAGCAAATGATACCCATAGAGAGGGTGGCGAATAGTGAGCAGAAGGCGTGAATATACCAAACTTGGACAATTTTTAAACATGATATATATGATCCAACTTGAATCTCCTATCCGTCATCACAAGCGAACAACAAGAATGACCCCATTTCCCCCTTAATTGTCCGTGATTGCGGCTTTCCATGGAAGAAGACAAACCTGAAACGTCCATATCATTGAGTGGCAACCAAAAATTAGCGCGGATGTTTCCAAGCGCGAGTCCGCGCTTGGCTTGAATTCAACTTTTTCGATCAATCCGCCGTCCAACGTATAAGAACACACAAAGTCGTCAACATCTACCTTGCGTCGGCGGTTTCTCTCGTACCGCAAACGCATAGTGTAAGTCATCGCGTATTGCTCTTTTTCTCTCCAACCTCGACACCATACCACACACTCGCGCACACCAGGTTCTACAAGATGACCACAAGATGACGAGACTTATCGCACGCCATCCCTTCGCGTCTTCTCCTTCGGCGCATCTTGCGTCCTAGCTGTTCTCGTCGGCTCGTCTTGAGTTCTTCGGGGATGGCGTTCACCCGATCTTTCTGAGACGGTGGGGATGTGTTGGGCTGGTCGGGAGAAGGTGTATATGGGGGGATACAGTGCATGCAGATACTCTTTTATATTATTTGGCGATAATTTCTGGCTGAAATGAACCAAAAGCTGTTGCGCGTGGTGTTTGGCGATGTCGAGGAGTTTGATTCCGTTTGATTTGGAACATCTGCTGACCTCGCTTTCCACTCGCAGTATTTCCCTTTCGCTCCTTGAAAATGGTGGACGACTACGACTCTGATGGAGGACTCTCCGACGCTTCGTCCGTCACACGCACAAACGTCCTGCTCGCAAGTATAGAACCAAAGCTCAAAGTTTCTACATCAACGCACACATCTTCCTTCGCCGGCGGCTACCCTGCCTTCCCTTCCCTTCCTTCCTCATCGTCTTCCTCCATCCCTGCGGATTCGGGCATCAAATGCGGCAACTGCCATGCCCCCATGCCGCTTCTGTCGCAGATCTACTGTCCGATGGAGCAAGGTGAGAATGATCGTACGTTGTATGTCTGGGCATGTCCCAAGGCGGCATGTCAGAGGAGAGCAGGAAGGTGCGTCTCACCTCCGTTTTTCTACCATCCAGATGTTGTATTCGCACGTTGTACCTATCCATTATCGCATGTCTGTAATCATGAGCTTATACATCATGTCCCTTTGCATATTATCTGTCAACGTGTCATGACGTAGTGTGCGAGCATTCCGAGCATCAGCGAGAAACGAGGTATACGCTGCAGATGCTGCTGAGAAACGGGCCAAAGCCGAAGCAGAGGTCAAACGACTCGCAGAGGCAGAGCAGAAAAAGAAGGAAGCCGCAAAGGTGAATCCGTTCGCTGTGAGTCTTGCTTATCCTTCCTCTTTCGCGCTCAATGTGGCTTAGACTGGTGTTACTAACAGATCGGAGCTGGTACCGCTTCCACCGAGACGGGTTTCGGCAACGCCTTGTTCGGCAGCGCTGGAACGTTTGGCACAACATCAGCCAGTAACCCCTTCGCCGCGCCTTCCACCTCTGACGCACCGCCAAGCGATGCCTTTTCCACAATGAGCATCTCGTCGCCTGAACCGGCCGGTTTATCAACTACCAAGTCTACTACCACGAAGACAGCTCAAGGACCGGCGACACCCGCAACGACCTTTGGTCCACCTTTACCTGCCTACATCCCTGCTCAAGCGATCGATTCATACCCGGAAGACATTCCGAAAGCTACATCATCGGACAAAGATGCTGCGAGAAAGGGTCTGGTGGATGAGGATGCAGCAGCGGACTTGGATGACGAAGAGACGGGTGGGAAGGGCGGGAAGAAGAGTGCGGCGAATGTGGCCGAGCAGTGGGAGAGGGTGTTGCCAAAGGGAATGGATGAGGTGTTTGAGCGGTTTGTGAATCGGTTGAACGTCGCCATAGATGGAAATGAACAGGTCTTAAGGTACGTTCTAGAGCCCCGAAACGCTTGGTATCCACGCATCTGATGACTTCTCTACGTATTGTAGATACGACCTTGGAGGCGTTCCCTTGCCGTATTCCGAGAAATCCGATTTATACAAGAAACTCTTCCCGCCAAAGTCCCTTGCTGGTCGCCACGTGCCCGTCATACAGAGCAATGCGGATGACGAAGAAGACGATGACGAGAACTCGTACGAAAAGCGATTCACGCCCTACCCAACCGTCCCCGTCTGTGCGAAATGCAACTCGAGGAGGGTATTCGAAGTCCAGCTCGTTTCTAGTATGATCTCCTACCTTGCTCCGGAACGCCTGAGTACGACAGGCAAAGCGCCGTCAAAGAAGAAGAAGAAGTCGGCTGCGGAAAAGGCAAAGAGTCTCGAGGAGCGGCGGAAAGAGGTCGAGGCGCTTCTTCAAGGGAAGAGCCTGGACACTGCCGAGGGCGGAGAGGTGGACCAAGCGCAGCAAGGTGTAGGAATGGGTATGGAGTGGGGAAGTGTAGTCGTGTTTGGTTGTGAAGGCGATTGTGTGGGATTCTCGGAAGAATGGGTTGGCGTCGAGTGGGAAGAAGACCAGTAGGGATAACATATGCCAATATACAAGATGCCGGTTTTACACCACGTTCCGCCGGGTACAAGCTTGGTTCCTATATTCTGTATTGACAGCCCTCTACGCCAACTACAGCTTGCTTCTGATCTTCTCCGCAAGCACCTCTGCCTCATCGTCGTCCAGGAAATCGCGATTCGCCATCTCTCCTCGAAGCATGTACTGATGGGTGTGCGCACCCGTATCCTTCTTCCCGCCGCTTTGATGAGACTTGTTCGGGGAGGTTTTAGATAGCTTGCTTGCAACAGACATTGTCGAGCTATTCGGCGGGTCAAAGATGGGTGCCGGGACGAGATGCCAATGTACCTGCAGAATCGAATGGACTGTGAATGAGCCTGTGGTCAGATTTGGAAGCGCCTATCAAAGCGTAGACTTACATGATGCACCGCCTGCGCGTAACCTTTAACGGAGTGGAATTTAGTCTGCATTCCAGCTGACGCCACGCATGCAAAAACATTCACCTTGATTACAGACAACGTTCAGATCGGGGTTCCCCGTCGCTACGCGGTCGATAGGGGCGATCAGCAAACCCACTGATACCAAGTACCCCAGGCCATAGCTCACCTTCGTTGATAGCCTTGGTGATTCGTGGCAGTGCTTTCCCCATGGCTTCTCCCAATTCTGCTGGCAAGTCTGCCAACCGCGCATAATGCTGCTTTGGAATCAGGAGCGTATGTCCCTGTCTCAGGGGGTAGATATCTGCAACAAGGTTCGGATATCTGAGCATATCATCAACGACTGCGAATTTCTGTCTTTTATCGCTCACCGAGGAACGCCATACAATTCTCATCCTCGTACACGACAAACGCTTCGCTCGGCTTGGAGATGATCCGGCAAAAGGTGCATGTGTTGTCTCGTGGCGGGTACGATGGCGGTCGGTCCTGCACCGAACGCAGGATGAACGATGTCATGCTTGCAGATGTTTTATTGTACGCCGGTCAAGTGCAAGTAGGTGTGTCGCCGCGTTCGAACGACTGAACCTACTTACTCTAACGAGTCTCGCATGGAATGCGTGAACGACATCGGGATCGATATCCTGAATTCTTGTTACAAACGATATGACGTAAGCTGGTAACCGGAATATGTGCCTTCCGTTCCGCCTTCCAGTATGTTGGCTCTATCATCTATCAACAACCGATAGTGAAGACATGGCTCTTCTTTGGCAAGAGCGACCGGCAAGGAGACTATTACAGATTCATCGCGTATATGCGTATATGCGTGTAGCTTTGCTTTCCGCCCACGAGAGAAGCGGTAGAACGGGACGAACAGGACTGGCTGAGACTCAAAGTCAGCGAACGAGAAGGCAAGTAACAGCCGCATATATATGATGTGCACAATTCCCTATCCTATGCGGTAACATCTCTATATGTCTATAGGTCCCTCTTCTCATCCGATACGGCCTGGACGGCAGCAGCCGGGCCTGCATGGTTTTCGACAAGTTTTTGTTCGACTTTTTCAAAGAAGTAGTCTACGGCGGTCTCAACTGGGTGATCGAACAAGTAGGGGAGGAAGGGAACGATCTGTCAAGAAAAATGACCAAATGTGGAATTATCAGTTGATGTGTATAGGATGCCTTGAAGGGATTATGCGTACCGCTAAACCTGTTACTGTAGGACCCCATGCCTTCACTCTCGGTGAGCTAGCGTTCCTGAACGCCTTGGTAGCTTGTCTGACTGCGGTATGGATGGTAAATGCTGGTAATGCCATTGAAGCCACACCCTGGAAACTATAGACCGCAAAGCAAGTCAGCGCTCACGACGAGAGAAACGCTAGAGACGTCCCGCAGCCTTCACTCACATGCTTCGCTTCGCAGCTACCATCCCCAACCGCGAGTTCTCCGACAGACCAGTAGCCAAATCCAGCGGTGATGGGCCTTGAACCTTTGCCTTGTACGTCTCATACGAGACATCACCAATCAGATACATCCATGAAACACCGTAGGCACCTTTTACAACCCAAGGTGCGACGACGGGTCGGAAAGCCTCTCCAATGTCCGAGGTGTATGCCGTGTACCGACTCGCGGCTCGGATTGCCGTTCGCAGACGGTTGGCGTATGCCACTGCGCGAATGAAGGGAAGAGTGTTTAGTTCCTGTTCACTGCGTGATGGCCGAGCAAAGAGCGCGTACTGTAACGAAGGTTGGAGTCCGTGGTGTCGGCTACGTAGGAGCAGAAGGAAAGATTAGATGAGGTCCAAATAGCCTCGAGGAAAAGGACTTGCCATTTTCTCTCGCGAGTTCCGTGATTTCCTGTTCAGCCTGCTTCTCGAGGTTGACAGCTTTTTGGACGGTAGTGGTCGACGACATTGTACGGGTGAATGCGGGCAGATGGGGTGTCCGGAGCAAAGACTTTGAAGAGGTAGCACATGGCGTTGACGATACCTGAAAATTGCTTCAACTTTTGAGGTGTGAAGACGACGAACGCAGGTGCTACGGCTACGCAGGTGGTCGATTGCACTGTCGTCATTACGGCCGAGCCAAGACAGACGGACAAAGTGCATTATGTCCCGTTTCCCGGGGCACCTCGTTCAATCGTTCAATCGTCCAATCCCTTCAACCGGGTATGCATTGTTCGGCTTATCGACGGGTTTGAAGGACAAACGAGAGGAAGACAGCGGCACGACAAGACACCCGGGTCAACCAATCAAGTCCGGTGAGAAAAAGGTTGGAGGCCTGCTTTCTAAATATCGTCTCGCAAACAATTCTTCAACATCAAGTATCCAGCCCAATACCTCGCATCTGTATCGACAACATGGCGAACGCTACACAAATTCCTGACCACTCACTGGACGTCGTGGTTCTTGGCGCTGGGGGTAGGTAATATTGGCGAGGTGTGTTCAATCCTATCTTGTGCTGAGACCCCATCCACCATCTCTTCTAGTCATCGGCTTGTCCGTCGCACTCGAGCTGGAGAGCAAGGGAATAAAAGTCGGCATTGTGGCCAAGGACTTTCCAACAGACATCCATTCCGTGGGATTCGCTAGTCCATGGGCTGTAGGTAGCATGAAGTCGCTTACACTTCTGAGTATGGAACGAGTGCTGAACCTTTTGTGCACCTGTAGGGCTGCAACTGGTACTCTTTCGCTGGCGACAATCCTATCGAGCAAGACTTTGACCGTGTCACCTTCGGACGGCTCGCCAAAATTGCCAAAGAACATCCGGACCTCGTGTCCGAAATCCCATTCTACGATGTATGGGAGGAAAAGCCGGGAGGAGAGACACCGTGGTACAAGGATCTCTTGCCGGAATTTACCGTGTTGCATAACAAGAAGAGCAACAAGAAGGGTCTGGCCATCCCAGGCAATTTCAGCAAGGGAATCGCTTTCAGGTCATTCATTACCAACGCTCCCAACTACCTGGCGTGGTTGTCAGAGGAGTGCAAGAAACGAGGTATTCCAATGGTGCGACATCGTTTATCGGCTTTGGACGAAGCGTACGATTTGCATGCGTTGGGATTGAGCCGGGAGCAAGGAAAGACGGTTGACTTGGTTATCAACTGTTCGGCACTGGGGGCTCGAAGTCTGGTTGGAGTGGAAGATGCAGGTTCGTGGTAGAAGCGGTGGTGTACTACGCGCGGGGACTGATGTATCCACTTTGCAGCCGTACACCCCGTCAAAGGTCAAACTGTCCTCGTGAAAGCTCCTGGTGTCAAAACCTGCTACATGAATTCCGAGTCAAAGCCCAACGCTGCAGTCGGTAAGCTGTTTACACACATTAAATCACTGCAACGATTCTCACAGAACACCAACCTTTGCAGGCATAGCCAAACAGCCAACCTACATCATTCCTCGACCCGGTCCGGGCGACCAGGTCATCCTGGGTGGTACCTACCTAGTAAACGACTACTCCACTCAACCCGACCTCCAACGAGCCCGAGAAATCCTGCAAGAATGTTACCGACTCTGCCCTGCTTTGGCAGGACCTGACGGCAAGTCATGGCAGGATATCGAAGTAATTAGCCATAACGTCGGTCTTCGACCGGGAAGGACTGGTGGGCCTCGAGTTGAGCTGGAAACAAGGAAGATGGATGGGGGTAGGAAGGTGCTGCACCCTCGAGCTGGGGCGAAATGGGGCAAGGATGCCAGTGTCGGCGTTATTCATGCATATGGTGTAGGAGGCGCTGGGTGAGTCTTTTCTCGCCATACTAGCCTTCATTCGGTAGGCTTACACGCAGCTGTTTTGTACAGCTATCAATCGTCATGGGGGATCGCGGAGCGCGTTGCCGCCATGTCGACGCAATACCTCCAAAGCAGAAAGCTTACCGCCAAGCTGTAAGGCGTGTCATAAACTTTCGAGAAGGCATAATGGATTATTGTATTGGAATTTGAAAGGGGACTGAATAAGGGCGAATGTGTGAAGTCGATATGGGAAATAAAACTGGATGCGGCACGGCATTATCAAGTCGTCCAACATGGTTTATTACCCTTAGCTTTGGGACGCCGTGTATGGACGCAGTGCTGTGTCAGTGTTGAATCTCGGTCTCATCCTCCAACGTCTTCGTCACCGCCTACTGTCTCCCAACTCCTCCTGCAATCTGAACAACGCTCCGTAAAAGCACGAGTGTCCGGGCGAGGAGGAGACGGCGGCAACCAGGGAGACACCACCGATAGAGGTATTTTGACCAGAATAACAACGTCCTTGCAGTGATCATGACAGTGGGAAACACATAACTGCTATCGCAGTCCTGCTTTGTTTCCGTAGGTTTTGGAAGACTACCCGATGCGACTGAGTAATTGAGAACCACAAAAATTAACGAGCTCAGTCCCGCCCTCAATCAGCACCGTAGGGTCAGCTGTAGGAAGCCCCCAGACGGGGATGGCAATCGTTCATTGCGTCAGACGATCCAACGTTAAGAACAAGTACGCCCAACCGGATCCGAAGGTAGTGATATCCCCTGGGCCGCCCTTGCTTCGAGTCCCGAAAAACAATCTATAAACCCATTTCGCGATTCAGGCACCGATAGATACGGGGTCATGGGGCAGTGGTATTTGCTCAGCATTGGTGCAGCTATAGCGATCAGCTGGACAACACCTCTCGTCGGTGGGGGAATGAAGAATGAGGGCAACGACGGGGATATGACGAATATATTGGAGAAGAGACATCCCCAACATCAACAGGGGAAATGGCGCAGTGGTAGCGCGTCGAGTTTGCATAACCGTTTCAAGCGTCATTGTAACATCTCGAAGGACCGGGGTTCAATCCCCCGTTTCTCCAACCAAATCTTTTGCTTCGTTTTTTGTTGTGGTTTCGCCCTTTTTTACTACCCTGTTCACCAGTGGGAGGCGCTCGAGAGTCGAGAGGTAGGACAGCCTTGCCAGATGTCGGAGCTGGTAACGGAAGCTGTAACGGGAGAGGAAATGGGTGGACAGTCGGTGTTACCAGATCAACTCATGCTCGACCAGTGGACTCCCGAAGGAGGATGATGGGCACTCAGTTTGGGAACCAAAAGGGACATACCTGAAGAGATTGCCGTCGAGGCCGTCAGCACGAAACCACAAGAGGTGAGAACGGAATGGAGGACACGATGTGCGCTGCTATTGAGTTCTCATCACAAGCGGCTTCGCTCCGCAGGGGTAAAACGAGTTGTGAAACGTCGGTGGGCAAGAAATGCATAGTGCGACTGAGTTGGTGCACTCTGACCTATCTTCGTCTTCCCTGCTTGATTCAGGGCAACGATCGCCGCAGATCTCAGAGATAATACGCCTCAAAGAAAGGAGAGCTGGGCAGCATCCTATGGTTTTGCCTCCTGGTCGCATCTTTACTTTACAGAAACAAACGCTTGGGCATGAAATACGCCATTCCCTTGAGATATAACCCGTTAAGGTACGTGATTCAACGGAGGTCGTGATACCCCTTTGTAGCCAAGACATAAAGGCCATTTTCAGGGGAAGGTATCGTACAGACGAAAGAATACCTCAGTGTCGGAGTATAAGAGAAGACGGATAGCCGATGACTGCGGGACTGTCTTGTTGCGCTCGACGTTCATCATCTATACTGTCTTACGGAGTTCGATAGCAAGCAATATCCTACTGGCTAGGACAACGAACCTGATACGAAATCCCAGCTCCTCGGTCTTCCGCAAGATTCGTCCTAGTATCTACATTACGCCTTCGTGACTTTCCAGATTACAAAGTTAAGGTATGCGGTTACACTCCGCGTTCAGCTATTTCGCTGGTGTGGTCGCTCTGTGCGGAAGTGTCATGGTTGAAGGGCATGGTTACGTATCGAATATCAATATAGCTGGAGTACGTAAATCTTGGCTCTTTCGCAATTACCTGTGGCGTACAAAGTAACAAAATCCCCCAAATCTCTGCCTCAGGTTGACCACGGTACTTGTGGTGGTCCACACTATAGCGGCCTTGGGGACAAGGAATGCGCGACACCTCTCAGAAACACAGCCCGCGAATCTGAAGGTGAGTTTTCGCGTCGGGTAACCGGATGTTGGAATCTGAGAGTAACGCTTTGCCGTCAGAATGGGTAAACACTCCCTTGTTCACCGACCTCGACGAGAGATTGGCGACTGGAGGGCCCGATGAGGGATTCCCAGCGACATTCCCCAACATCGTGAACAAGGCTGTACCAGCCAAAAAGGGAGATCTCGTGAAGGTGAGACTCAGGCCGCTGAAATTGGGATATTGACGACTTACCTCGCTCATTCGTAGATCCACTGGCTGAACTGGCCGGTACGTTCAATCTCATTGGTGAGAAGCAAACGACAGATGCTAATGACCCGGCTGTGTTTTCCATAGTCAGGACACATTGGACCGATTCTCAACATGATGGCAAGTTGTGGTGGATCCTGTAAGGGAAAAAAAGGAGCGAGCCTGGATTGGTTTAAGATTTCACAGGAAAATTACAACCCACAAACCAAGAAATGGCCCCTTGAAGTGCCCAAGGGGACCCTGGGTATCGACACCAAATTCACATTGCCGACCAATCTCCCCCGCGGAGAGTATTTGCTCAGTCAAACGCTCATCGCCATGCATTCGGTCGACGGACCTCAGTACTATGTCAGCGCCTTTGAGATTGATCTCGACAGTGACGGGAGGTCCCTTCCCGATCTCACCATGTGTGTATGAGCAATTGTTACGTTTGCAAAGAAGCTTACCTTCTTACCATCGCAGGAAAATTCCGGCCATGTACACCGAGCACCGCAATGACGTGACCCAATTCCCTAAGATGGTCGACAATCCAGTTTGCTACGACTGGGGACTGTTCAGAGTACCTGGTGTCCCCGTGTATGACAAGTCCGACTCCATTGCTGGAGACAGTGGGGGAAATGGAGCAGAAGAGTTTGACGATACGCCACTGATAGTGCCATCCACGTGTTCATGGAGAACAGAAACGGTGGTTGGACGTATCTTGGGTGCATCGGTCGGGACTTACATAGAGTCGGCTAACAAGGTTGAATCGGATGCACCAGTCGGCAGCTCTGCAGCTGTCATCATACTACCCTCACTAGCAGCTCCTGCTGCGCCTCCTTCCGGATCCCAAGCAAGCGGTACTTTGGCTACCAGCGAAGCCTCGGGCAACGATTGCACTAGCATTGTTGTGAGTTCCCAAACTTACCAGTTTTTGATGTAATCGGATTTTGACTCACACAAGGAGATCTAGACCGAATGCTTCAAGGCCGCTGCAAAGTTGACAGACCACACGGCTTCTATGACTGCCCACGAGCAATGCAACAATGACGTGAGTACCTCCGCAGGAATGAGGTTGCGGCTCACGCGTGGTCATTCGGCCAGCGCCTTGATCACTGATCCTCTCTGCAAACGATGTTGACATTGATAGTTTTCGGCATGCCAGCGAAAAACTCCTGCCAAAAGGCTTGTAAGAAAGCATCATCGACATCGTCGCAACGATGTGACGATGTGGTAATGGAATGAAAAGATATAGAAAAAGCGAATGTGCTCGCCATGACCCCTTCTTTACGCAGTTTCTCTTATCATTCATGTAACATACCCACCTCTGAGCATCACTGAGCATTGAGCATAATATGTATGGCGACCGAGACCGAGACTGTGTCCAAGTTTGATTCCGCAGCGAGTTTCACCAAAATTATGAGTGATCGAAGACCCAGAGCAGTCTTCTTGTGATATCTATCAATCCCAGCTTCAATGCCTTGTACTTTAGGAGCTGCCTTCTCACTCGTCAACCCAAGGTTTCTTACGAGAATCAGCGAAAATGGTATCAGTCAGCGCTGTCCAAGCGCCATATTTGGCGTCCGCAACAACGCTTATCAAAGCTCTCAAGTCTCCGCACGATCCTCCTCAACCAGATTGGCCGCATAAGATCGAAATCGCTAGTCAAGCATGGAAACAGAAGGAGCAGATTGGGCATGGGATAGGCGGACGAGTAGGTGATATTGTCAGGGAATGGCTATTGGAAAGCTGGATCAGGACCAAGGGCACGAAAGGGTAAGCTCGCGGCAGCGCAGGCCTCGAAGATGTAATCGACTTACATCCTTACTATGATAACAGTGCCAGGAACTCCCTGCTCAACTCGTCGTATCACGACCTGTTACGAACGATAATCCAGGATACACCATCTTCGAGCAGTGCTATCATCTCAACGACCCAATCCCACCAGTTCCTTACAGCATTCCTTCTCTCGTTACGCTTGTCGCCAGAGTTCGCAACGGAAGAGCTTCTATTTTCTGCGTCCCAGACTTTCAACGTCCTGTTCAGCTACGATGTTTCGTCTTCGAGTAAAGATGGAGCGTCCAAAGTGGTCGATGAAACGATGAGCGGTGTCTTGGTGAGGGCGGAAAGCTGGCTGGAGACGCTGGGTGGACTGCTCGCTCTCTGCTCGTATCTCGTAGATGCGCAGAGCAATGCCGCAGGAAAGGCTCAGCCAACAACCTCGTCATCTGACATCGATGCGGAGCACTCTCAAGGCCTTCTGAAAATCACGCAGTTGGTTGTGCTCGAGACGAATGCTAGTCTAGCAATCAGTCAAACGCGACGAAAGGTTAGCACTCTTATTACGTGCACGTCGCATCAACGTCTTTCATGCTGACTTTGCAACTCATAGATTACGCTCAACATAATCAAGCCTCTTGTGCCGACATTTCTCAAAGTCGTCCATTCTTTGCCATTGATACAAGCGTCGCTGCAGATGCTCGTAGGTCCGCTCTTCTGGCCACTCGCCATCCTTCAGCCACAAACTCAAAGCAGCCAGGCTTCCTCGACCGAAAGTATGCAAGATCCCTCCGAGACAATCATCCGAGAACTAGTACTTCCTACTCAGGCAGATAAGACTATCGACCCGCAGACCCTGCTTGCAACACTTTCGTTCGTTCCCGCGCTCTCGCAAGAGTACGTTAACGCCGTACAATCCAATCGATATTCAATCTTCCCGCCTCCTTCGTCATCGGGAGCTGGCAGATCCAAGATTGGCAGCAAGATCCCACCGGACGTGTATGTAGGTGACAAGGTCCGTGAAGCCGTTCGAGGATATGTGAAGGTCATCTCACAGTGCCTTGACGAGGTATGGACGAACTTACAGTCATCTGTTGAGGGAGGGAAAGGCGGCGCGGCCAGCACAACGGTATTTCAGGCAGACATCATGCTCGAGATCTCAAAGACGCGGTACGCCCTGTGGACAGTGGTGAAACAGTGGGGAGGGTATTTCGAAGGTGATGAGGCCTGGAGGCAGTTGGTGACCGAAGCTGTCGGTGTTGCTTCAGGTTGGTTGTCGGCGACTGGATTCCGAGTGCTCCTCAGCGAAGGGAAGAAGGCTACGGACAGATCTGGAAAGCCAGCGAGAGGAGGCTCAACGTCAACCAATGCCACCGAATCAGAAAGGGAAATCTTCACTTGGGTCGAGAAACTATTCTCAACTCTGTTGGAATTGGACTATGGCGCATGTAAAGTTAATGTGGAGGAAGAGGGTATGCGAGTACTCGCAGCTTCACTTCTGGTAAGTGAAACTCCTCGCATCTAGATATTCGATCTTGAAACCCGTCCCTAATCATGCATGTTCGACAGGCGCAACATGCCGGTCTGCCGAACGACGCCTTGCCATCCATTCAAGTAGCCCTTCGATACCATACACTCACACAATCGATCCCTGATTTCGCCGCCTTGATGGCGTTAGTGGTGCAATACTGTTTCTCATCCACAGTCACAACCACGACTCCGCGTGACATCTATGTTCGCCTGGCTTCAGGGCCTCTGGTCACTATTGAATTCCAGAACCAGTTGGAGAAGGCAGCTAGCGGCGCCTTTGTCGGTGGCGTCAGTGAGGAACGCGGATGGGGCAAAATTGTTATCTGCCTGGGAGATGCCTTGCGTCGCGAACAACAACTGTTGGAGGCGGCAACGATAGATACGCCAGTTCAAGCGCAAACTGAAGTCCCTTCAAAGCGAAGAAGGAAAAATGATGGAACATCAGCTCCGGTATCATCCTCCACGGTGGATCTTTCGGGTCCTGCTGGATCATTCGCTGTTCTCTCTAGACTTTTGGCGGTTGTGCTTCATGCAGCATACGCGAAAGGGCATGGCTTCGAGAAAAACGGGAAGGCTGACGATGTGATCGCGCTCGTTGACCGTGTGGCAGATGTGTGGAAGGTGCAAGCCGGCGGGACATTCGGGGATGAAGTCATCGCTGGCCTGACAAGACTGCGAAGAGTCGATCAACTACTTCGACGCGAAGTCTACGAGGTTGTGCAGCCCGTTGTTGAAGGACAGAATGAAGCGTTGTTCGAAGAGGTGGGTGTCAAAGTATGCCATATGGAACGCGCGACTGACTTGCCAACCTTTCCCGACAGACAAATCTTCAGCTTCAGACATCCGCGTTGACGAACAAACCAAGTTCTCAGCCAATTTCTGGATTGCTTACTCGGTTGGCAGCACAACAGCCGTCGGCGACATGGACAGGGAAAATTGTTGACCTGCAATCCGGGTCATTATCGACTGCTTTGTGGCACGTTGTAGCGCAAAGGGGGCTCAGCATTATAGAGTAAGTACAAGCCAAGCGCTCGGCCAACGTATCTCTGACTTGCCCTCCTTTTAGAGAAATCGCAACGGACGAAGAGTTGGATAGCTTCGCGACTCTGTTGTTGAACACATCCACTGCCTCTTCATGTGCGACAGCAGAAGTTCATCCGAACGAACTGCTTGTTTCACAAGCTATACAGCGGATATCGAGATCTGCCGAGTTTTGGGAATTGGCGCGTACACGATGTTAGTACTGTATCATCGCTGTCAACAGGGACCCCCAGCTAATCTAGGTCATTCCAGCTGCCGTTTTGAAGGCGATCCAAAGTCGAATCGGTGATGGCTCCTCAATCAATGATACGGCCGTTTTTGCTTTCCTCCTGGGGACGCCTTCTGATTTCTTGAACAGAAATGTGCGAAGTATGGCCATCAAACGCGCTTATACCATTGACGCTTCAAGCCCCGGCCAGAGTCCTGCGAAGAAAGTGAACGCCTCTGATAGAGCACTCGTTCGCCGGTTCATGGTCAAGGTTATCAAGAATACCGAGTATACTGGACCTTTGGTGAGTGCATGCTGAACGGTACAGGTCTCCGTCTCAATATACTGAAGAAAAAATATATGCGACAGGCCGAGGCGGACGTTGTCATGCGCCTAATCTCTGAAACGATCTCGACATCTGACGAGGTCGAGGGAATCACTCAAGAATTGATATCCCTCGCTATAAGGTGAGTCGGAACTTTTCTTACATGATTATTAAAGAACGAGCTAATCTATTATACGCTATTCCAGCGCTTTACTACGGGATAGCCGTACACCGAAATCAAAGGATGCTTTGACGCTACTCGTCGCCAGTTTACATCAGAAATTTGCCGAGGCATCGCCTCCTCTCCAGCAAGCTCGCCTATTTAAGGCGATCTACCAGCTATTCAATGATGCCATCTCGAACTTCGACGGCCTTGCGGAAAAAATCTTGTCACCAATGACATCCCTCAGCTCCTCTGTTCTATCAACGTTCACTTCTCAACTCCAGGAGGATGATCAATCGCTTTTCAACGATAGGCAAAAAGAAACTGTTATGCGAATCACCATCCTTTCCGCAGTAACTGCGTACCGATCCAAGCTTTCTCTTAAGACCGAAAAGGAGGAACGCGAAAACTTGGCTGGCCATCTCTGTGTTCGGGCCTTGCGAGAATTTAGCGTCAGCGACCGAAGTAATACGTCGAACACAAAGCAGTTAGCATCCTCTCTACTACAGTGGGTCACGGTGCAAAGCAATCCCAGCCAGAATGTTGTCGATATGAAGGCGTTTTTCAGTAAATGGATAGCATTCATTGCATTGCTTGGTAGGTTCTGGCTTAGGAGCAATTGTTGGTGAGGAAGGTCGCTTGCTAAACCTATCACTGGATACAGGCAAGTCACCCTCGCTCGAGGTCATCTTACAAGAGGTCTTCGCATCGGCAACGGAAGAAGTATTCGGAGCGCTTCTTGAATTGTTGACCAGATTGCTGGAACGTGAAAGAGAAGACGCACCTGGAGTGCTTGTACCTACATTGAGAGCCCTTAACGTCGTTTCTCGCTTGACTATTCCGCGTGAGTTGTGGTTTCGCCTATATAGCGTCTGCGCATCAACTGACACCTTTTTGTCTCGTCTTTGCGCCCACCAGATACAGGTCGGATTTATCGCGGGACTTTGGCTCGAATATTGAGCGGACTCAGAAATCTGCTGCAGTACCCGCAAAGTCCACAAGTTCAACTGGAGTCTCTGGAGCTATTGGAAGTCATAAGTGCCGAAAAGGTATGTTGCATAGGATCTGTCATACCATGGGCAACGGTACTTATCTTTGCTGTTATCGGTATGACAGACTGTCATTCTTGTACATCAGGATGTCAGTGATATGTTAGCTGTCTGCTACGCGGCGGTACTTCGGTCACAAATGAAAGCGTCGCCATTGAATTCCCGTGAATCGACCTCAAGAGATACGGCCCATCCACATTTGGTTTCTATATTGTCCATCGTAAACACACTGGTCCGGCACAGAAGGGACCTGGTCATCAACGTACTACCGCAAGTGATGAAGCTCTACGCCCGAATATTCGTGCTGTTTGGCACTCCCCGTGGTCGGGGATCTACGGGCGCTTCAGCTGACAGGGCACTTAGGCGGATCAAAAAGGATTGGCCCACATGGCTTGGCGATGAATCGGCAGATAGTTTGGGAGCAGAAGACGCTAGACTATTCGCTCGATCGTTGGTCACGTTAAGCAGCCGCACCACGATCCGGTCAACATCCACGTCTTCGACAAATACTGGAACCGAAACGATGATCGGTCAGCTATCGAAACACGCTCCTGTTCTGCTCATTGCCTATGTCCGAGCTGTCGCACATCCACTTTACACGATTCCTGCACCATCGCGACATGAATTGGTCCCAGGAATCGCCGCCATGTGTGAAGCAGTGGTCGCTGGAGGGAAATCGATGCTTGGTGGCCTTGGCGCGGGGGGCAACGAGAACAGGTCCGCGGAAAGTGTTGGCGAAGCCTTTGGTCTTGGTGAAGGACCCGGAGGAGAAGGAGAATTGATATTGTGGGGTGATATGTGGAGAGCATGGAGGAGGTCAAGATATGTTGGTCAAGGCTAGAAATGTCTCCTTGGAACACTATGGTATGACTTGTATAGAAATGCAGCAAGCCATGGGATATCTATACAGAAGGCTTCAATAACCTGATTTTGAGGTAGCTAAATACAGATTGCAGTCTACGGTCAAGCTTTGACCTTGTGCCCCAATCCCGTCTCGAAACGTCCTCGCGCTTGTCCCCTGCCTCGGTATCCACCTGTCGAGAGCAATCGTGTTAGTTGTGCATTCGTGATCCGACATCATCTGCATTTGAGACATACCTCTTCCTCTTCGCTCTCCACGTCCACGACCACCTTCACCGGTGCCCCTATCACGTCCACCATCGGCTCGTTCAGGACCTGAGCCAAGCTTGATGTCCAATAGCTTCTCGTTCTGTTCGACCAATGCCTCGGCCTGCCATGGATCAAGAAGTTTATATTTAGCATCGTACACCAAAGCCACGCGCGATGACAAGAAGGACTTACCTTGTTGGCCAAATCCTGCGCAAGCTGTTGCACGCGCGTCTGCTCTGTTCGGTGGAAAACGATCACACCATCGATCTGATCCAGAGACGCGGGTAGTTCATCCGACCAGATCATTTTCGAGGTGATAGCGATGACCGATCGTCTCGGAAGCGAGAACGTGTCGGCAAGCAGGTCCAGCGAAAGACTATCGTAGTATGGGGCATAGGTGAAGAGGTATGTTCGAAGACTTTGTTCCTGAATTTGTCTATGGGGCACAGGGAAATATAAGTGCATGATAATAGTGGATTTGTGGCAGGCAACTTACTTTGCAAGTCGTTCAGTAATAGCCTGACTGTCGTCCAGCAGACTCCAGAGCTTCATCGACAGGATCAAATCCCTCGCCTTTTCCCAATCACCCGTCCTCATTGCCTTGCTGGCTTGCATGATGTGATCTCTTGCACTTTCGGGAGCGCCCATGAAGGTCTGCCTGTCGGCCTGTTCGAGCAACCTCCTAAACGGTCGGCTGACAGCCTTTCGCTTCTCCTCATCAGTAGAGAGAGAAGCCAACAGCGGAAGTTCGATCAACATGCAAGACACGAGGTAGACAGTTTCCAGCAAATCGAGGTTGATGTGCATGTGGAATGGCAAAAGTCGTCGCTTCTCCAAAGCTTCTTGTTCAGGAGAAGTTTGCGAATATCGCTGTGTACCTTGTGCGAGGAGTTCCTTCGTTCGTTGCGACGAAAAGATTTCGTTCAAGGTTGACTGACATTCTTGGATGTAACCACGCTTGAAAGCGGCCAAACCAAGCTGAACGACCGTCCTGTTGTACAAGATCTGGGTAGCGATATCGGCGTGTTGAATGCTGTCCTGCAAGTGGGACATGAGAAGCATATCTCGGGCCTCGTGGTATCGACCGACCATGGCGTTATGGTAGATGTGAGCGAGCATAGCTCTTGTCCTCAGCAAGGCAGGAGCGGTCCGGTACAGGTACACGGCCAGAGCATAGACGAGGTCAGAAGCGGATTGAGGAACCGAGATGTCGGAAATCCCAGAAGTTTCGCCAGTCAAAGCCTTGGATGCTGTTCGCTCCAAAACATCGACAACTGCGGTAGGTTTCGAGTAGACGTGTTCCAACCGCCTCATCACTGCTCGCGAAGTAGGGTCCTCCCAGCCCTCTCGCTCAAACAAGATTTGGGCCTTGACGATGGTCTCGTACAAGGGCTTCTCCTCCCGTAGCCTTTCAACGTATTCACTACCGTGCTGATCGGTGTTTTGCAGGGTTTTTGTAAACTCGGTGTCAATGCTTTCGAGCAAGTTGATCAAACTACCTCCAATCTTGACCCTGGATTTGTCCTTCTCATCACCTTGACCAGGTACCCTCTCCACCATGTCATCGTACTCGCCAGCATCCTCAGTGACGACGTATTCCTTGTTCTCGGTAAGGAGCATGGTAATCAATTCCTTGAGCTCAACGAGAGCGGAACACCACGAGTCGTGAGGCATTGAGGCGAGGTTGGTGGAATAATCGAGACGAGCAGAAATGATGGCGAGGAGCACACGAATCTTTTGGTAGGGAGAAGTCGCAACTTCGAGAAGTTTGGACAGGATTTTGATGGTTTCGGCTCGATCCGTGTTCTGCAAAGAGGTATAGTCTTCAGCTCGACATGTTTTTCTCGAACGGAAGCAGTACTCACCTTTCGGCCTCGGCTCTCCATGATACTCTTCAACGTCTTGAAAACACCATCACTGGTCAAATTGAGAGCTCGGCCACCTCGACCGACGGTCATAAAGTCCTCGGCGGTGGCATCTCCACCAGCCGCCTCGGCAGCGGATTTTCGGGTAGCTCGCTCGGCGGCGGCAGCGTCTTTCGATGAAACGACAGTAATTGCGTCGTTGTATGCTTGAATGAAGGCGTCCGAGTCCTGTTGAATTGCCAATGCTAAGATCAGCCTCGTGCATGGATAAATTTAAAAGACATCCACTTACAGTGTTGTAGGCCTGGATAGGCGCATCAAAGTCCCTCAACGTCTTCTTGATCTTCTGCTTCATACTGTTCAACCCCTTTGCATTGGCAGCGTTCATCTTCTTCTTGGCGTCCTTTTCTTTCTTGGAGGAAGAAGTGACAAGGGCGTCCAGGTCGATGAGAGCCTTGATGAATACTGGCGGGTGCAGGGCAGCTGGGGAAGCGGTTGCAGACAATTGTCGGTGCTTTTCCATCAATCGGAGGAGCTTGTCGAATTCTATTATGTACAAAGAGAACATTTTAGTATCTTCCTGCAAAGCCATGACTGACAGATATATATGCCTTACCGTTGCTAATAGTGACCCAGTCATTGATCTTGGAAGCGTTTTCAATCGTCTTGATAGTGTTCTCAACTTCATCCAATCGCTTGTCCTTGGCAGACTTGACAACGGTGACACCTTCATCGTCTGAGTCAGATTCTTCGTCGGAAGAAGCAGCACCTTTGAGGAAAGCGTTGGCTCGCTTGGCCTGAGAAAGCAGGAATGTCAGCAAGGCTCGATTTTGTCGTGAGCTCGCCGATGTTATCAATGCGTTTTTGACCTCTTTTGCACACCTGTGCTATGCGCGGTCACACCAACGCAGGCAGTACCCTCTCGCTCTCCGGTTGCATCTGCTCATGAGTCCGTACGCCTGCATTGCAGTCGTCCAAACAGGTCGCCGACGAACTCCATCCGACAAAAGGACAAAAGTCGAACGCAATACTTACCGGCTTGGCGGGTCCCTCGTCATCATCACTGTCCTCATCCTCATCCTCACTATCCTCATCGCTGCTGCTCTCGCCGTCACTCTTCAAGAACTGGGAAGCACGGTTCGCAACAGGTTTCTTGCCAGCGGTGGTCGTCTTCTTCTTTTCGGCATCGACTTGTTCTTCCTCGTCGGATGAAGAACCGATAAGGGATTCTTCGTCGGATGATGAGTCGTCATCGTCCGAAGAGGACATGTTTCCTCGGGTGAAGAAACCTCCTGACATTTTGGGTTGAAAGATTCGAGTCTTGGGTGTTTGGCGCTCGCAAAGTTGACAGGTGGAAGCTTGAATCTGCCCGTATTTTTTAGTGGCAGTTTTTCAGGGAGTCGAGTACGTTGACGGCCTGGTAAAGTGCGATATGATACACAATCGACTCTTGGTTTACTTTACCGAGAGAAGTAGCAGTCTTCAAGTTTGCGAACAATTCAAACAGTGAGACCGCTTCGATCTTTTCTCGCGAGACTAAGCTAAGCGGGACTATGCGCCTTTTACCTCACCAGAAGTCATATTACGTAAGTTTTTGGCATGTCCACCGTGAGAGAAGGTAGGGGTCCCGCTTGACCTCAGGCTGACCAAGGTGCTCCCGATACAACCTCTCAACCTGGTCCTCGTTCGTTTCCGAGTTTCAGGCCGCAAAACTCAGCCAGACGTTGTTGGATCGGTGTTGTCAGTCAAGTGAAGAGTAGGAGGAGCCTCTAGTTACGACACCGACAACGTCTCATCACCACTCAATTCTCCTTTAAAAATGGCTTCCATGACCCGCTCGATGTTGGCCCGAGGCTACGCTTCCGCTGCCGCTTCTGTCAAGGTATGTACGACACGTTGAATGTTGGACTTGTCTTAACTAACGTTTTGTACCTTTACCTATCAGCCCCCTGTTCAGCTGACGTCCCTCTCCGGCACCTACGCTACTTCCACCTACCTCGCCGCCGCCAAGAAGTCTAGCAAGGATCTCGACAGCCTCGCCAAGGATTTGTTGGCTTTGGAAAAGAAGTTGAAGGATGAACCCAAGACTGCTGATTTCTTGAGTGAGTTTCTGGGTCGAGGATGATTTGGAAAAGACGAAGAATGATATGAGAGAGGAGCTGGGACGAGATCGAACAGAGAAGGGTGCGAGAGGGCGGTCAGCTCCTGGACGGAAGAAGCACTGGAATGACGGAGTCAAGATGAAGGAGAACCGGAGAAGCGCAAACGAGAGGCATTTGCAGGTACATCAGGATAGCACAAATACTGGGCAAGGCAGGGATGGCCAGGAAAGATGAAGAGGGCAGGCTCCGGAGCGCTAGCCAGGGAAATCAGGCACGAAATGGTCTTGCGTTATGCGTCTTGGAAAAGACGGTCTCTCAACGGATCGCAACGGTCTCCGATGATTACCGCGATATCGTTACTGATGTCGTTACTCTTTCCAGGCAACCCCACCTTGTCGGTTGACGAGCGAACAAAGGTCATCAACAGCTTGGCGCCTTCCGCTTCCTCCCCGATTCTCTCCAACCTCCTGCAGGTCCTCGCCGCCAACGGCCGACTGTCCATCTTCCCCTCCATCATCACCGACTTCGCGACTTTGATGTCCGCTCACCGGGGTGAACTCGTCGTCACCGTCACCTCTGCCGAACCTTTGGGCAGCTCAGAGATGAAGCGTCTCGAAAAGGCATTGAAGGGAAGCCAGCTCGCTCAGGGCAAGGAACTGAAACTCGTCAACAAGGTCAACGAGGGTATCATGGGAGGTTTGCAGGTTGATTTCGGAGACAAGACGATTGATTTGAGCGCTTCTTCCCGAGTCACCAAGTTCGGTGCTGCTCTCGCTGGTCAGCATACCTTAACAGATAAATTCATCGTGCTTGTCTAACCTCCTTACCTTTTCTAGAATCGATCTAAATAACCACGCTTGAAGGCCGGATTTCGGAGCGAGCGAGCTTTCGCTGGAGTACGATGTGAATTGTATACCCGGAAGGTCATCGCTTAAATCTGGTATAGAAGTAAATAGAAAATATGAGAAGCCGAATGACACGGACACCGTATGGGCCACAGCAGACAGGCGGTCCGAGGAGAGATTTTACTCTTAATCTGCTTCTTTGGCTCCCATTGCCTGGCGCATTGGTATTTGCGCCAGGAGTGAGATGTCGCCGTTAAAGACTTCGCTCCAATTCTGTGTACCTACTGGAACAACTCTAGCTACGTTAGCAACAGGACCCCCTGCGAGATTATAAGTCCTTAGCGACAGTAATTCTGGGAGCTAACAGCTGAGCCAACCCATAGACAGCTCTACAGACGACCTGACTACGACGCGAAAAGTAACGTGCGCAGGCGTGCATGATGATTCCCGAGCGATCGACGAGTGTTTCAGTACTCTCAGGTAGTTTGACGAGCTGTTTGACGTTTCATATTCGGAGACGTCGGTTGCGTTCGAAATACTGCGTTGCGTTAAGTCCACCAATAGCTGCTCGTGCCATCCATTATTGTGGCTGTCGGTACACCTAGTAGACCATTTGCGACCACAAGACATTATCGATACTCGAGGTACCTCAAAGCGCAAAATGTTGGACGATGCTTTAACCCTTGAAGAATATAAACGGTATGGACGCCAGATGATACTCGAGGGTTTCGGACTGCCAGGTACGATTTCAGGCCTCTAAGAATACTGCACCAGGTTTTCAAGCTTACTGTTGCATAGGTCAGCTCAAGTTGAAAAAGGCTAGAGTGGCAGTCATCGGGGCGGGTGGTCTAGGTTGTCCGGCCTTGCAATATCTGGTTGGAGCTGGTGTTGGTGAGCCGTTGTGTGCGAAAGGACACCTAAGAGGGAATTGACATGGCTTTATTCTCCGGTACTAGGCCATATAGGTATCTTCGACTTTGATCGAGTGGAAAGCAGTAATCTACATCGACAAGTGCTGCATAATACCGAAAGAATAGGATGGTATAAAGCCGAGAGTGCCAAATTGGCTCTGGAAGCGTAAGTTGATGCTGGGCTTCTATTCCTATTTTTCTAGTCTGGTATTGATGTATTCATTGTACAAAATCAATAGCCTCAATCCGCACGTGGAGATCATAGCCCACACAGAGCCTATATTACCATCGAATGCCATGTCCCTCTTAGGGTCATATTCCCTCATCCTGGATTGCACCGATCGCCCTACGACTCGATACCTCATGTCCGACGCCGCCGTTCGACTTGGTATCGTCCTTGTTAGTGGTGCGGCAATCAGCATGGGAGGGCAATGGAGCGTATATGGCGGTCACCATCGAGCCGGCATACCGCCGCCGCGCACCGGAAGGACACAGGAGAATATAGTAGAAGCGCTTGGCCATAAGCGACGGCCATGTTACCGTTGTATATGGCCAAAACCCTTGCCGCAGACCGGTGGGCCCGGGGCGGGAACATGCGAGGAGGAAGGTGTGTTTGGTCCTGTTGTGGGTATTGTTGGAGTGCAAATGGCCTCAGAAGCGATGAAGGTGATACTAGGACTAGATGGTGAGCTTTGCGTGACATTTCAGGAGAGACTCTCGAATATCTGAGCCTATTCTGCCGACTTATAGACGAAGAACCACGGCTCAATCTGTTATCGCTTTCACCATCCTCTACACCGTATCGTAGCGTGAAAACCCGTGGCCCTTCCATCAAATGCATAGCTTGCGGGCCGAACGCCACAGTTACAGACAACCTTGATGCTGTCCCATATGACGCGTTCTGTGGCGTAACAGGAGCGGCCGAGGAGGAGGAAGACAGAGGTGGTAGTCAAGTGGCTCGAATTAGGGTCAAGGCGTTACAAGAAGCCTTGACTTCGCATACCGATACAAAGAACGTTTTGATTGATACACGGCAGGAGACAGAGTACGGTATATGCTCTCTCCCTGAATCGCGCAGTAAGTATACATGTCCTTTCGGTAACTATTGGCGCTCACCATTAACTTGCTGTTTAGACGTACCTATGGAGACTTTCATGAAGAGCCCTATCAAAAACGTGCAGAGTCTGTTAGAGGGATCTTCCGCTCAGGACTCCGTTGGCGTGAACATATACTTCCTGTGCCGGCGTGGAAACGACAGTCTCGTCTCGGCGCTCGCTCTTCGCAAAGCTCTGCAGGAAGTCGATCCCGAGAATTCAAGAAACTGGCAGATCAATGACGTGATTGGTGGAGTTCGGGCATGGAGTAAAGAGGTCGACCCGCATTTCCCTGTCTACTAGTCTGTGATGTTGGTGCTGGCAGCGAAGGGACGCAGTGTGCAATTGAGTCGTCACGAAGCACGCTATGTGGCCGCCCTATCCATCTTTTCGCTCTTGCCGATGACCTTCAAATCAATGGTGCTGTTAAACATACGTAGGGGCCGTCTCACGCCATGAGTCTACGATCATCCGAGGTTCCGAGGATTTTGAAGCTCGAGGACGAAGAAGGTCCGCTCGGGACAGAGCCATCGAACCGTTGTATGTTGATGGATCTGAAAAGATAACCGGGTCAAAGTAAGCACGAGGCATGTATGTAGCATAGTGACACACCAACCCCAGCTGCGATTTCGGTATGCGCTTCGCGATTCGTACGTAGGATATCTTTGCCTGTCTTGTCAACTACATCCCATTTGGTTGCGTCATCGCAGCATTCCAGATCGGCAAGAATGTCAGGGTGTCCGCGTCTCCAACAACAATGCACAGTCGGGCAGCAGCTACAACTATACTTTGGAAAGAGATCCATATAAGCTCCGACAGTACAAGGCGAGTGTTTGCCAGCTCCGTATAATACGAGTGTTGTATGTGTATGTGACAGAAGGAGAATGACAGAAAAGACATCAACATTTTGAATGTATCTTGTCTCGCACTAGCGCGTGCCAAAAGGTAAACAAATCGTGTCTGAAGCGACATTCCACTTCCAACGAGTCACAGTCAATAATAATAATAATAATCCACCTGATGATGACTTTCACATGAACATCTACCTACTTCGCTTCTTCTTACTGCATAAGCCACAGGAGCGTACGTATTCACCGGGATATATCGACGTCTTGCAAGTCCGTAGAGGAGTGCATCCTCCAATTGCAAACCGTCTGCTCGGACGACACGACACGGCGCAGCAACCACGAAACCACGTCAACTATCAACTATCGCCTCTCGACCTTTGAAACCTGAGATCGAGAACATCATCGTCTAAAGGGTATGACATTACGAGCCTGAACGACCAAGTATCGGCAATCACCAATTCATCATCCTGAACATCGCGCAATCACTCTCAATAGCTCTCTTCGCCTACCTATTTTACCTCTGCCAGTTGCCCTGCAATTCCAGCCTGTTAGGTCACGAACAGGCTCTTGATCGGATCGTTTGAACTTCCGGCTCCAAAGCATGCAACAAGCAGTGAGTCCTGCGCCATCTGACATACAGTCTGCATTTCGAACTCATGTTTTCTCTGAAACTAGGCTGTGACCGAGAATTCTCTATAACCGGGAAAGAACAACGTTGACAAAAGACCTGATCCGTGCTACAATTGATTTCCGGCTGGACCAATCATTCACCACTTCCGTTATACCGCAACATTCGTTTACAATCACGTCCAATAACACGCTCATTTACGTATATCTAGTATCAAATCAGCCCGAGATTTACCCTCAACGATCTACAAAAGATGTCACAACATACAGAAGGACCGCGAACTCGATCACGATCTAACGCAGATCAGACTGTCATGATCGATCCAACTTCAACCAAAACCCTTCGGTCTTCAGCAACCAACGTCAAGCCCATGACCGTTTCAGATATCAAGATTGGGCAAAGCGGTCGGCCTAGCATGGGTAGAAGAGCAAGCAGTCAGCAAAAGGCGAAGCAGAAGGAGGACATCGAGCAGGATGATCCTATCGCCATTATGGGAAGAACGAGGACGCCTGACAGGGAACGGGAGAACACAACGGAAGATGAAGACGATGATTTCGTGATGGTTTCTGTTTCACCTTTACCGACAAAAGGAGGACAGCATCTCAGCACACAGAACATACGCTTTAACGGTACCCAGGGACCGCTCGTCTATCGACAGAAACCAGCTGTTCGTAGACCGCTCAAGAGTCAACGAAGTCTATCGCATTTTCGAACGTCCTCAGGCGGACACGACAATAAACGTGCAGGATCTCCTGGTTTAGGGAATGGAGGCGCTTGTGGAATGACGCAAGCTGCGGAACGACTCAGTCTGATGGAAACAGATGAAACCGAGGACCCGCTGGCTTTGCGATCTTCCGAAACTCGTAATGACGACGCTTTCGGCCCCAACTCGCCCATCCGGCACGTATTGGGTCAATCTCGTAGCCTTGGGAAGGCACTACTCAGCCGGACGCGATCGGGCGTGGACGATGAAGCTGGTAGCAGTCCGGATTCACTTAGGCGTAAAGGCGGAAGTTGGATCAAGCGGTCGAAAGCAACGACCTTTGAACCGTCAAGTCTCCATTCACCCACAGGGCGTCAGGACAATGCCGATACATCCATCTCCTCGATGGACAGCATTTACGCCGACTTGAACGTCACGTCGCGAGGTTCACCAGTCGGAAGTCACAGTAGACACACTAGCGAAGAAGATGACAGCCTGATGATGTCTAGTTCTCCAGCACTCGACACGCCTATACATCATCGAACCTACTCTGCCGTGTCGACTGCAGCTATCGCACAACCACGACCTAGCGTTTCTCAGCCACGATTCCCACCACCATCCACCATGAAGACTCATGCTTGGCGGGTAGCGTCAATGGACGCGGATTATCAAGCTTCCCCATTCTTGTCGCCAAAGACTGTGTTGGCTTCCCAGAACACCGGTATGATGCCCTACCCGATGCCAGGGCAGACAGCTGCAGAGAAGGAAGAGGTAGCATACACTATGTCCCTGAACAGTCCTGACACGACTCCAGCGTATCGCCGTCCATCTTTACCTCATGCCGACAGCTTGTTTGGTGGATCTGGACTCGTCCCCGGCAAGAAGACGGCCTCCATGGGAGAATTGCAACAAGCCGGTTATGGAAAGGAAAATCACATGAAGCGGCCTTCGTTAGGCAACTCCCCTGCAAGGATCGGTTCATTATACGGTATCGCTTCGAACCGGAATCGCAAGTCTGTTTCAGGTACATCCCTCAGCGAACAAAGCCAAATACCCAGGGCTACTCTTCCACGGTCACAGGCTGGATCACTATCTGCGTGGGCTAATAAACCACACCGTCGCACAACAAGTGTAGAGTCCTCGATTCCAGCTGTGTCATCAGGATTGAGTCACGGATTCAATCCAATGTCGCGCTCCCAAGGGCTAAAATCTGGCCTGTCTGACACCGCAAAGATCACTGCGAGCGGAACGCCTTTGGCAAAGTCCACCAGCACCTCTTCGCGATCTTCGTTGAACCCAGACATTAAACCGACAACAGGGTTAGGTCAGCCGAAAGCACGGGCTTTCGAAGAAGTAAAGCCTCTGCAGACGGCTTTCGAATCGCACGAAGGGCGACAGGTCTCCCGAAAGTTCAGACCGAGGGATTCCGGTCTCAGCTTGAGCTCTAGCACATTTGCTGGCGTCTTTGCACCCCCATCGCATGACGAACAGATGCCGAACGTCTGCGTACCGAGTATTAGCAGACCGATTCGACCAACTATGCTGAAACGAGCGTCCTCCTGTGGCGATGAGCGGTCTTCGTCATCGCAACCTCCAGAAAGGACGCCCATGGAGGGCCCTGGCCCCGGCAGTATGTGGCCTACAGCCTTTGGTTTCGACTTTGTTGCTGCAAGAGCCAGCTTGGGAAACAACGACGACAAACAACCCAGCATGCCGGATACACCCGTGAAGAAGGGTGCTTTCGGTACGGATGCCACGCAGAAACCAAAAGTCGGACACTCCACCTCTCAGCCACTTCTCGCCACGTCTTCCTTGTTCTCTGTGATTCGTCCTACCGTACATGCGAAGCCACGAGCTTCTGTCCCCTTCGGCCCATCACAGCCGACGTTCACAACCACGGATCCAACTGGCCGCACATCCTCTATCCGCGCTGTCGTGGCCACCCCTACTGTCAGCCTAGCTGTCAACGGAGCCTCTTCGCCCTTGTCGCCGTCTGACAGCTACGGCGCTCAAGGATCTTCTCCCACGGTGCGCGTTTCCTTGAAAGGCGCAGGAACGATCGGTACCGTGGAGCGTAATGCAACAGCAATTGCAACCTCTGGAGGAAATGTACATATGGGGCTCCTACGGCGATTAAGTAGTGGAGCAGCAAGCAGCAGTGAAATGAGCGAAGATGAGGGCACACCCACGAAAAATACCGGTTCCGAGAGATCGATGCTGGCCTCGCTTGGTATGTGATTTCGGTACGCCTCACCGTTATAGGTTGCTTATTCCTCCATCCGTCTCCTTCCAGCTGGAAGATCAAAGACTCCTACTCCGTTGTCCAAGATACAAACACACACAGCCTCGCAGCCCGGTTTACTCACGCCGCAGCATGCGTCAGGTATCCGATTGCCGTTCCACCTACCGCCGGATCCCTCTCCACTGGCACCTCGACACTCTCTGCCTCAGTTCTCGTTGAACAAAGTGACGAAGAGGCACCAACCTCGGGTATCTGCCCCGGGCGAACCTGTTCCTCAGCAGGGCGAGGACATCTTTGAGAGCAACTTCATCGTGCTGGAAATTATGGGTAAAGGCGCTTTTAGCCAGGTTGTCAAAGTCAAAGATCGCCAGACGGATACTGTCTACGCTATCAAGAAAGCCCGAGGGGTGTTTGAAGGTGTCAAGGACAGGTAAGCTGGAGTGTGAGAGAAGATCAGTATCATAAGCGCTTACGCGGTCTGTTCCGATAGGTTACGGCATCTGGAAGAAGTTGACATCTTGCGGCATCTATCCAGTCATCCCAACGAAAATGTGATACATTTCGTCGATGCTTGGGAGCAGGTATGGAGAGCTGGACCGAGGCATCGTTAGGCCTATGAGCTGATCCTTCTTCCGCCTCTAGAATCGTCAATTGTTCATTCAGACGGACTTGTACCTTGGCACTCTGGGTTTCTTCTTGGAAGAGTACGGCCGACATTTCGAGAGGCTTGATGAATCTCGTGCCTGGAAGATAACACGGGAACTGGCTGATGTCAGTATTATGAGCGAGCTCGATCGACGTCTGCTGACATCTCTCTGTGACTTGCAGGGTCTTGACTACATTCACACTATGGGAGTTATCCACTTTGATATCAAACCCGCAAACATCATGATCGATTCAGTTGGAACCCTCAAGATCGGAGACTTTGGTCTAGCTACCAGATGGCCTAGAGTGAATGCAGAAGCAATTTTGGTCGGGTCCGGACTTGGCGGCGATGTTGGTAATATCACTGGCATCACACGGCTTGCTGATAGAGAAGGGGATCGAATTTACATGGCACCTGAAATGCTCCACGGGCAATATTCGATGGCTGCCGATATTTTCAGGTAAGTGCTTCGGACTGCTGAACCGGTATGGTGACTCATACTCGTGTTATAGCTTTGGTCTGGTAATTCTCGAAACTTCGACGAACATTTGCGTGCCTGACGGTGGTGGTGAGTAGGCCTTTCTCGATGTCTTTGGACGTTTTCTGAATTCCATATGTTCCTTTGACTTAGCTCCCTGGCACGCCCTTCGAGAGAATGACTTTTCGGTTGTCGATTTCTCTGCCATCTCCCCTGCTCTGACGGATTTGATCACACAGTGCATGCGTGCCGACCCTACCGAACGGCCGACAGTCAAGGATATTGTCTCGCATCCAATTCTGCATCGAGCTCGTATCGCGGGACAGGCAGCCTTGACCCCTGAACCCGATGACTGGTTGGCCCAGCTTCTGACCGGCTTTCCAATGTCAGCCAGTGCGGACGCGGGCGATGTAGAAATGGCGTAGTTGCGCGCAACCTATCTGTATTTTTGCATGGCTTGAAGCATTTGATATGCTTTCTTGACATATGGTTGTATAGATATCAGAGAATATCACAGTGTATCAGATAACATCCGATAGTGACTTGTACAACGCGTACAAGATGTGCTGATATCATAAACGCGAAGCTTGGAGTGACCTGCACGTCCGTCCTCTCGACTCCGCGTGCTGTATCGAATCCGTTCTTTTCTTCAAACTCGGGACTGAAGACTGTTTTGGTTGGCACCATCCCTGATCGAACGGACATCGATCCACTGTCGAGCCTCTGCCCACCATTGAAAACCTAGATAGATGCGAATGCTACAAAAACTTACCGCTAGTGTGCAACGGGTGCGCTTTCGCACGCTTCAATGACAGACCGTCACCTTTTACCCCTTCTATACCGCTACTACCATACACCATACACCACACACCATGCACCATGCCCTCTCTCTCGCTGCTCAAAAATGATGACGATGGGATTCGAACCCATGCCCCGGAGGACCAGTGTTACACGACGACACAGGTCGACCTTAAACTGGCGGATTAGACCACTTTCCTACGTCACCCTGTGCCCCGGCCACGCTGTCGCAGGATCTCAGATCAACGCGAGTGCCGCGCCCACACCATCATTGCCAATTGCGGATAGAGCGCTGATATGATGCGGATAGCACAATCGGCTATACATGTACGGCCTGTGTTAATATTTGGATCCTTCAGCAAACAATCTATATTTCGAGACGTAGTGGTACCATTACGCTGCGTGATGTGCGAATGTGAGAAACGAGAAACGGACTAGAGCGCACGAGAAACTCGTTCGGGAAGGACAAGAAAAATCGGACATCCACGGGACAAGGTTGAACGGTCCAGCGCCGACCCGCTTGGTATATTCAGGCATCAGCTCTCCGTCATTCAGCATCTTTCGGCGACCTAGACGGTTTCTCAGCCGCGTCACTTTGGCGGTCGTCGAAAGTCGACGTCTCCGATAGCACTATATTATGTCACCACCTCATTTCCTTCCTCGAGCGCCCAGTGGGGCTAGCATTGAATCAACTTGTGCCGTGTTGACGCACCGTCTGTCAGCCCAATTCATTACCAGTCCTGACCTCTGGCAAGAGGTGTCCTGCTCCTGCTTGTCGAACGCAGCCCATTTGCGAGCAGGGTGGCAAAAAATGGGCGCATGCACCGCAAAAAAAGAGCCAAAAGATGTGTTTGGAGAAACGGGGGATTGAACCCCGGTCCTTCGAGAGATCTTACATTGTCGACTTCTCAGTCAATATGCAAACTCGACGCGCTACCACTGCGCCATTTCCCCTGTTGATATTGCTCCAGGTGTTGTGACATAGCTTCAGTGAAGTTCCTGACGAACCTGCCATGATGATGCCTCCTCCTCCTCCTGGTCCTTATCCTTCCGTTCCTGCACTCATTGCTTGCGGAGGTGTCTGACCGGCTACCCCCTATAGCTGCACCCATGCTCATTAACTACCATGTGCCATGTACCCGTGTGCATCAGTGCATGTGTCGCTGCAACGAGTGTAGGAACTGTTTTCCATGACCCGAACCAAAGGTGCCCAGGGGGCGGCGTTGACTTCTGATCGTAGTTGCCCATTCGTTTTCAGGATTGGACTGCCTCACACGACGCTTGAACATAACCGTTGGTCTTTTGACAGCCTGGCCGCCTCCTATAAAGTATCCCATGCCGAGTGGAAGGCGGAATTGAGCTGATCAATTTTTGTGGTTCTGGGCAACTTAGGCGCATTGGCTCCTTCTCACAAACCTACGCAAACTAAATAAGCAGCTATGTGTTTCTCGGATGCTATGTACACAGAAGGACGTTGTTATTCTCGTCAAATACCTCTATCAATCGCTTCTGTCGAATACCATCTCCCCTCAACCCGGCGCGCATCCGTCGCCAGTCATTGTCCAGCTACTCCCTACAGTTGTACCCATACTGAGCGACTACGACAGTGCCATCTACCGCTCCAATGAACCATGTTTAGACACTGTGTTTCCTGGCACGGACGGTACATGGCTCAGCGAACTTCGCTTGCTTCTGTTCTCGGTTAGTCGGTTGTGTGCACTCGCTCTGTTAAAGTCTGGACTGACTGACGCGACATCTGATTGTCGTTGTTCTGGCGGCTGTCGGTCTCCTGCAGATTACCCCATGCTGAGTGGAAGGTCGTATTGTCCTGATCAGTCTGTGCGGTGGTCGGCGCATCATCGGCTATTCCTCAGAAGCCTGTACAGACAAACACCTAGCAGCAATGTGTAACAGCTGCGGCTACTGCTTGCTACGCTACCTGCTGCCTGCACACAGGAGAGACTCACTTACTCACTTCGTCCGGAAACTGTAAAGGTTCCTCAATCTTCATAATGTCTTGTCTAGTTACAGGAATGGCTTCGTGACACGAGCGTGGCGAATGCGAGAACCAGGCTGGAGATTGCTCGACTGACATTGCTTCATTGTGATCATGTCGCATACGAAATACTACACAACTGTTTACAATGGGTTTCTGTTCTGATTCGAAAGTGTTCATTCTTTGTTTTTCGCTCTATGAAATGCATCCGACAACCGGTGCGAAGGGAAGGGTGCTGAGGGTGAGAAGGGGTCGGCAAGCCAGACATTTAAAGGGCACCGTCGACCTTCGCCATGTAGGCGATAAGGTCACAGACTCGTCGAGAGTAACCGTATTCGTTGTCGTACCACGAGATGAGCTTGACAAAGTGGTCGTTGAGCGAGATACCGGCCTTGGCGTCAAAGATGGAGGATTCGGTGGATCCGACAAAGTCGGTGGAGACGAGCTCGTCTTCGGTGTAACCCAAGATACCCTTGAGCTCACCCTCGGAAGCAGCCTTCATGGTAGCCTTGATGTCCTCGTAAGAAGCGGGCTTCTCGATTCGGGCGACCAAGTCGACGACGGAGACGTCCGAAGTGGGAACTCGGAAAGCCATACCGGTCAACTTGCCGTTCAACTCGGGGATGACCTTACCGACAGCCTTGGCGGCACCGGTGGAGGAAGGAATAATGTTGGCGGCGGCGCCTCGACCTCCTCGCCAGTCCTTGTGCGAAGGACCGTCGACGGTCTTCTGGGTAGCGGTGGTAGCGTGGACGGTGGTCATCAAACCTTCAATGATGGTGTACTTGTCGTTCAAGACCTTGACCAAGGGAGCCAAACAGTTGGTGGTGCATGAAGCGTTGGAAACAATGTTCATGTCCGACTTGTAGGCGTCCAAGTTGACACCACAGACGAACATGGGTGCGTCGGCGGAAGGAGCAGAGATGATGACCTTCTTGGCACCACCCTTCAAGTGGGCGGAAGCCTTCTCGGTGGTGGTGAAGACACCGGTGGATTCGACAACGTAGTCGGCACCAGCCTCTCCCCACTTGATGGCGGCGGGGTCTCGTTCACCGAAAACGTGGACGGGCTTGCCGTTGATGACGAGCTTGCCGTTCTCAGCGGTGACAGTACCCTTGAATCGACCGTGGGTAGAGTCGTACTTGAACATGTAGACCATGTAGTCAAGGTCAATGAAAGGGCTGTAGGGAAGGAAGACGGTCGTCAGTACTGGTGCGTAGACCCACAAGCACAGCAACCACTTACTCGTTGATGGCGACGACTTCAATGTCTCCGTGCTCTACGGCATTTCGGAAGACAATTCGACCGATTCGACCGAAACTGCAAGATGAGATGCGTTAGGGGCATATCTAAGTCAGGTTGGCAAGGTGTGAACCTGTACGTACCCGTTGATACCGACTTTGACAGACATTATGTAATGTTTTGTGGTTTTGTTTTAAGGATGCTAACAAGGAAAAGACTAACGAATCAGCAACAGTCTTCTTCTAATTGCTCTTATAAGACACCTGATTTCATGCTCGTGTCTGACGTGGATGGATGGAATCATGCTCGAATGATGGGCATCCCGACCGTCGGAACCAAACGACGGTTTCACACCAGCCGGCAAATACCAACCGTTACCCCGCTGACAGCTTGATGTAGCGAACTACGCCTTGCCTTTGAGTGCGAGGATATCTTCGGTGCTAAGGCACACCAAGCAGAGAAACGCTCGTCCGAGGTTCCCGAACGAAAAGCGGAAGTCCGCCTTGCGCCTATTATTGCCGAACACGAATTCGTTTAAATAACGAGCGAGCGAGCGGCGAGCGGCAGCGAGTTGTCACCGCTAGCCGACAGAGCTCATGTCCTACTATCGATCGTCATGCATCCAACCCTTTGACCATTCATCCACTGATCAACCCATCCTCTTAACAGGAATCGCTGATCCTTCTTGATCTCGCTATGATGAGCCGTCACCGTCGCGTGCCATAGTCGCCGTATCCTGGCTCCGCTGCCCGGCTGATACCAATAGGCATATCAAAGGCAACTGGTCTCCTCCACGCCAGCTGCACCTCTTGGTCTCTCCACTCGACCTCGGGGTGCCATCACCTTCACCTCCACGACCAAGACTGATCCGCCTGCAGCCGCCACACACACACGCACACACAGACACACACAAGTAGGAAAGACGGCAAGATCAAGAAAGATGAACTCACCAAAAGCGACGAAATGTGCGTTTGTATTCTAAAAGCTTTCGGGCGGCTGCGTGTCGGGTCAAGAGTATGGTTGTGTGTATCGGTTTTGTAGTGCCGCGCCAGACGGCCAAAGGATGGTTGGTTGGGGAGGGGAACGTTTGCTGACAGAGCAAAAGACGGCCGCCGTACCCTACAGAGGGCCTGACTCACTCGGACACGTAATCCAAACAGTCACGCTCATTGGATCACGCTTGCATCCGCTTCACCCCAAAGCGCTTTACCTCTGTTCCTTCAAGCGCAGAACCTTCTCGCCACACATCCACCGATACCGATATCGGCTTCCGGTGACGGCGTCGTGCAAGCGAATCAGCTGCTTTCTTCGTTTAGGTAAGTACCGCCGGGGCACGCGGAGGAAATACTTGGGCCATGGGCCGTGGGAACTGTATTCCAAGCTCCGGACGGTGTACAAGTAGGAAAACTACAACCGTTATCGGAGAGTCACGTGATGAAGAGGGAAGGAGAAGGGTATACAGTACTTGATACTTGACCTCGCACTGATCTGGTAGCTATGGGCGCAATCGCACCCGGCACCCAGCACATCACCCAGCACCCAGCTCAGCACCCGGAAATTCTTTGCGGGGTGGGTAGACAGTTTGGTAACCGAGCTGGTAAACCTCTTTGTTGCTCCCTATGTGGGCACCGTGAAGGAATAAAGAGGGTGAACATTGCATCGCTGACACAAGTCGTTTCAGGACTCATCTCAAGGGCGAGAGACATTCGAATACTCGACCAGAATACAGCGAGCAGCGTAGCATGCATACAGGGGATGTATATGAGCTAGAAATTCTTAGCTTGTCGCCTTTCCGTGTGGAACAGGCCCCTTCAGGCAGGTACACATGATCTCGCCTACCTGGTGCAGGGAAAGCCATGGTCTAGATGCAAGTTACAACGAGGGGTATACGGACCATGGCAGAAGGCTCGTTCAAGCATCAATGCTGGACAATGGTGACGAAGCGGCGACCTCTTCCTCTTCCTCTTGGGTCTCCGTCGGCTCCATCTCTATACCTTCCTCTTCGCCGGTTTCTGGGTCGCCGGGTAAAACAACTTCCGCAAGGGCTTGCTTGGCCTTTGCCATCAACTATAGCGAGAAATGCTTTGTAAGATTATGAAAAGAGGATGGCTGTGCGCGTCAGCCGTTGACGTACCTTTTGTAGATCATCCAATGTTGAGTCCGCCAATATAGCTTTCCGCTTCAGCAAGCTGGAATTTCTTCGCATGTCTTCCAGTCTCGTCTGTAAACTCGCAGCAAGCTCTTCACGTCTGTCAATCGTGATGCCGGATGCATAAGTCAGATATTTCGCTGCAAACGAGATTTTTCGGCCAACTTACTCCGCTATCTGCTCCAACTCCCACTTATACCGTGCCTTTGCCAATGCTTGGCCGTAATACGCATCGTCAGGACTGGCTGATTGGCGGGTCAACATGATGCATCAGGTTAATATCACACTTCAACCCGAACGCTGTCGTACGTACGTAATGGATCTGCACGATTTTGACAATACGTTAGGAACTCGTCGGTATGTGGTAAGTCTGACGAAGAGAGCTTGTTATCGCTGAGCGAGTCAGAGTCACATGGCACACGAGCTGTTAGATGTGGTTTCACGGCAGAGGCACTTGAACAAGGCTTACTCGACTCGCAATGTCGCCACGGCTCCCTGCAGACTCCTCTTTTCCAGCTGTAATCTCGAGTATTCCAAATCCGTCTTCTCCAGTCCAAACTTCACATTTGCTGTCTTTGCGCACTCCTCATTTAAATCGGCCTGGGCGGAGCGTAACGCCGCTCGAATCAAGGTGGTGACATGTATCTCGGGCGGAATCGAGGATGATAATGAAGATGACTCTGGAAGGAAGGTAAGGACGAGATCGGTGGCTGATGCAGAGTATGGTCCTGTGATTGGCTTGTAGCTTCCTTCGGCAACAGAAGTCGACATTTTGCAGGTATGTGTTAATTGTCCTGATTGACGGCTGTTTGTGGGTGGAAGGATAGGACACAAGAAAGAGCAACCAGGTGCATTCCAAAGGCATAGTATGAAGAGATCTCATACTCGACGACTACTATCCCGTACTCGAGGAAGCTGGAAGCCCCTCCAGATGCTGCTGATTAAGCCAAGAAGCCGTTCAGCTCGGCTCCGGCCGCCTTCCGAGAAGGAGGCCTTTACCTTAATGTGAACACCATCAACGCGCGACGCGATCGATTTCTTGAGGGAGTAGATGTTAGATGATGTTCTCATCCTCACCTGTTCAAGTATTCGATACAAGGAAGTTTGCATGAGAAAGCAAAACTTGATCCCTGACTCTCTGGTTACACCGACCCAATCTACGGAGTAATTTCACACGGAATTCCATATCGGACCGAACGATGGGCAAACAATCAACGCTCGGTAAATTCTGGGGCAAGGCAGGAGCCAGCGATCAGATCAAAGCCGACGAGGAGAAGAAGACGGATGAAAAGGTAACAAAAGCACAGGAAGCTGAGGGTAATGGAAACGTAAAGGCTGTCGAGCGTGCGGCTGAATCTCCGGTAGCTTCTGCTGTCGAATCGAAACCGCTGTCCTTGAACCAGCGTACGTACCCAAGACGCAAGTTCAACGGCTCTATTAATCATAACCTTGCGTTTTTGAGATAGCTCTCTCCGAGACGAAATCCGTCTCAAGCAAAGCAGAAAGCTCCAAGAAGAAACGTCGAATTGTAGAATCAGATGATGAAGAGGAGCCGGTGGAAGGGAGTGGTGACCTAGCGATGGAGTCGGCTTCCCAGGAGCAGACAATAGAGTCATCGTCCAAAGTGGATGAAGCAGACGTCGAGGAGCCGCCCAAAAAACGAGCTAGAACCCAAGACAAAGCGGGTGAGAAACCAGCATCGGAAGAAGCCAAGGCAGAGAAGATCCGTGAAGAAGTCAAGGAAGCAGCCAAAGCGCAGATAGACCAAATCAAAGAAGCGCCTGAGAATAGTCCAGAAACGGTAGCGAAGAAAACAGCAGCATCGGTCCCATCGGCATCCAAAGGCATCTCAACAGCAACACAAAAGTCGGAGGGTAAAAATTCTGCAGCAAAAAATCCATTCTCACTTGCCAAGGCCGGAACAACAAGCAAAGGACTGGCATCAGCTAATACGAAAAAGCCGGCAGCAGGCGTCGCCAAAAAGGGCACGATTAAAGCTAAACCGGATCCTGATGACGATGAAGATGAAGGCGAGCAACCACATGACAAGAATTACCAGCCTGTTGATGGGAAGGAGACGCCGAGCAGTGATGAAGATGATGAAGATTTGAAGGCAAAGATTGCCGAGGATGAGGACGAGGAGGACGGGGAAGCTGTAGACGATGAAGAGGACGAAAAGACTGCCAAAGTTACTGCATCAAAATTGTGAGATAACTTTCGCTCGGAATTCGAGGTACCATTACTCATCAGTCGATGTTCGTGTTTTCTCTAGGGCCGCAACTCTAGCTCTTTCGTCGAGCGCAAGTCTGGCAGGAAAATTGGAATGGAAAAAAGGCGACCCGTACGTCAGACATCTGAACTCTGTTCTTGTCTTTCTTTTAGCTGACCCTCTGCATCTCTAGAGTACCATATTCGGCTTTGACGGATTGCTTCGAAGAGATCGACAAGACTACAAAACGAACCTTGATTTCCTCTCTCCTGACTACATTTCTGTTGAAGGTCGCGATAAACCCTGGAAAAGACGGAGGCGACCTGTTACGCGTTGTATATCTGTGTATCAATCGGGTATGTCGGTTTACTCACCTAGTTCTTGCAATTCAAGGGTTGCTGACGCCTAATATCAATTCAGCTCTGTCCCGATTACATGGGTGTCGAGCTAGGTATCGGTGAATCGCTTATTATCAAGGCTGTGGCGCAATGTACGGGGAGGAGTGTTCAACAAATCAAGAATGAACTCAGAACAGTCGGTGACCTTGGTCTGGTGGCTCAAGTAAGTCCACTGCCAACAAGTTTTCTATATAAACGACTCAACTTGAAATCAATCGCCTTCAAAAGCAATCAAGAGGAAAACAGAAGACGCTGTTCAAGACAGCTCCTTTGACAGTGCCATTTGTGTTCAAATGCTTGACCGATATCGCAAAGGCGACCGGTAATGCCGTGAGCAATTTGTCTTCTTTTTCTTTGTTTCTGTATTCTTATCGCTACATCCATCATTCCTGTAGTCACAAGCCAAGAAAGTCGGAATTATTCAGAAACTCTTGACACCTTGTACTGGATCAGAAACAAAGTTTATCGTGCGGAGTTTGGAAGGCAAGCTTCGAATCGGTCTAGCAGAAAAGACGCTCGTGACGGCTTTGGCACATGCTATCGTCCTGAAGGAAGTTGGTGAGTATCATGCGCGCGACTCCGATGTCATAGGCTAACCGTCTGTTCTCGTCCTAGGCTCAAAGAAGCTTCCCGAAGGGAAATTGGCTGAGAAACTAGCAAAGGGCGCAGAAGCTGTCAAAGCTGTTTATAGGTAGGTACCATGCAACTTGCAAATAGAGTTTGTACTAACACGTCCTCTATAGTGAATTGCCGAATTATGACTTGATTGTTCCAGCACTAATGAAGGGCGGTATCGAGGGACTGAAAGAAGCATGCAAGTTGACGCCAGGTAAGCAATGCTGTGTATCGGAGTCAGTGCAGTCACTCAGTAGCTTTACCGATACAGGAGTTCCCTTGAAGCCCATGTTGGCCAAGCCTACCAAGGCCATCGGAGAAGTGCTGGACAGATTCGAAGGGAAGGAATTCACCTGCGAATACAAGTATGATGGAGAACGAGCTCAGGTATGTTTTTGGCGCCAGTCTTGAGCATGCTTAATACTGAGCCATCGGTATCCAGATACATATGCTGGAGGATGGTCAGATTGTGGTGTTCAGTCGTAATTCGGAAAACATGAGCGCGAAGTATCCCGACCTACTCGAGTCGATACCGAGAGTGAGTGTGCTGCAGACACATCGTTTCAGCTGCCGCAAATCTAATCTTCTCCCTTTGTAGTGTGTTTCCAAAGACGTCAAGACCTTTGTCATTGATGCCGAAGCGGTTGCGTACGACATCAAGGAACAGAAGCTATTGCCCTTCCAGCAACTTACAACGCGTAAGAGGAAAGACGTCCGAACAGAGGATATCACGGTCCGAGTGCACATTTTTGCCTTTGACCTGTTGTACTTGAATGGAGAGGTGAGTGGATACCTGGTATTCAAGCGATCAGTCTGGCTAATTCTTTTCTCGCTTTCATCTAGTCATTACTGCAGAAAGAGCTCGTAGAACGTAGACGACTACTCCAGGAAAGCTTTCATCCCGTGCAAGGCGAGTTTGGATTTGCAAAAAGCTCGGACGGGTCTAGCAGCGAACAGATTGCCGAATTCTTGGACGAAAGTATCAAAGATGGATGTGAGGGTCTTATGGTGAAGAGATTGACGTCTGATGACTCGACGTACGAACCGAGTCGACGGTCCATCAATTGGCTCAAGGTGCGTAACGTAGGGAGTCGAGGGAACTCGTTACTTCAAACTGACATCGCTTCCTACCCACAGTTGAAGAAAGATTACCTGGCTGGAGTTGGTGATTCTTGTGATCTGGTCGTGGTGGGAGGATACTATGGCAAAGGAAAGAGGACCAACACATATGGTGCTTTCCTGCTGGCTTGCTACGACGCAGACGCCGAGCAGTTCCAAACAGCATGCAAGATCGGGACGGGTTTCTCTGACCAGATGCTGGTGGAGCTCTACAATCTTCTCTCACCTTTGGAGTTGGCATCGGGAAAACGAAGCGATGTTCAGGCAGACATGTCGAAACCACCTGATGTGTGGTTTGAGCCAAAAGTCGTTTTCGAAGTGCTCACGGCCGACTTGACGTTGAGTCCTATTTACATGGCGGGCCACGGATTGGTAAGTTTGCAATGCGCTCTGCTCCTCTCAAGACTTTCACTCACGCCTTGCGGTACAGGTTGATGAGAGAGGCATTTCTTTACGTTTCCCACGATTTATCAAGATTAGGGAAGACAAGGACGCCGACGACGCTACCACATCGGAACAGGTGAGTCTCACAAGGCCGGTTCGCTAGAGCAGATGCTGACTGTTAGTGGCCGCGTTTAGATTGCTGAATTCTACGAGGCACAAGCATTGGCATCTAAAGGAAATAGAGGCGGAGGCGGCAACGACGAGTACTAGCAATTTCGAGACATCATTTTGTACACATCAACCATTTTTGTAGACGGCTCAGAAAGCATTCATCGCGCATCATATAAGCATTCATCGATTAAATAAGGAAAAGAATGGCGTTGGTGCATTGCACGACAACGTTATACAACTGGAAACCCGAATGGAAACGTTACATGTTCTTTACTAGACTACTAGACTACTAGATCACCCGGCATTAATGTTGCGCCAACAAGATCAGGCGGCGACCTGTACGGCCTGACTCGCCGTAACAGCTCCTGACGTGACTTCAAACAGCTTGGACTTTGCTTGTACCGAGATATCACCGTATCGTTCCGGTTGATCGAGGGTGATACAGTCCCGCGTACCCAAGACCAACAGTTCAAAAAAGAATGACGAGGCGGCGCGTTTGGATGCCTACCGTTGAGGCAAAGTTGATCAGCGGGAGTCTATGAAGGTAGGAGAAATCGCAAAACGTACATTCTTGGCCTTTTCTTGGAAACTAATCGTCTTGCCCTCCTCCACCTGACCATCCTCGGCGGTAAACTCGCTTCTCAAGAAGGCAGCAGCCTTGACCGTATTCTGGCTATACCCACGCTGCCTCGCATCGGCCTGACTCGCTTCCCCCTCCGTCCCAGCAAGAGCAGCATACTGCGAAAGAGAGCCAGCTTGACTCGAGGTGACTTGTGAATCGGTGACGGGTGCGCCGTGGACTCGGTGTCGTGCGTCAAAGAACCCGATCGGACAGTCATCCAGCATTGCATCCCCACCCGAGATGGATGGCGCAATGGAACCAGCTCGGACGGATCGTGCCTCAATGGCAAGTCGTTCTCTTGCTGTTCCAGTAACCGAGAGCGCAGGCGTGACCGAGCGTCCACGGATCGCGTGTTGCCCCTCGTCGGCAACATCACCCATCTCCAACGGAAGATCATCAAACCCTCCAGGTTCCGCGGAAACATCGAGCCCTGCGTCGGTGCCAAATGTCACGTCGCCCATTGGGTGGTCTTGCATCTCTGAAGGGGGGAATCGTTCACTCAACCCACGTTGAACACGTCGTGCAGCTTCGATCGCTTCGTCGTCTTCGTCCGCCCCTTCCGCCTCTCCAGGAGCCAACCTCGCGCGTTTCCTCGACTCAGGTGAAGCACCGTCCCCTCCCTCTGCGCGTCGTCGTCGCAGAATATTGGTGGGGATCATAAACACGGCTTTCAACTCGTCGGCCATCTGAATCCCGGCAGGTGTCGCCATGAAGAACGTTTGGTTGCCTACTTGGACTGTAGGGTTGTAAAACGCCGCAGGGTCCGCTTGGATTCGTTCAAGCGCGATCTCTGCTTCATTTGCCGAAATGTAGTTTTCCTGCACCGCTCACATGACACGCCCCGTATTAGCCTCCGTCACTCGCTCGCGATGAAGAATCACCGGACTCACCTTTCCCAAGATGGAGGAAACATCCCTCCTGCCCGCCGAGCCACGTCCAAGCGAGGCATCGTCCATCTCAATATCATCATCAATCGCATTCTTGGCCGCCAACGCCCCCGCCGAAATCCTCACCGTCTTCTTCTTCCCGCCTGCCTCCTCCTCGGCGGCAGCAAGAGCAGATTTCCTCGTGGCGGCCTTTTCCCTTGTGAGAGCCATTTGAGCGATCCGGTTAGCTGTGCGTGGGGTGATTTCTGCCATTATTGAGGCCGTGTCGTCGTTTAGGTCTTCCGGAGGCGGTGTAGATAGACCGGTGGCTGGCAGGGAGGCAGGAGAGTTAGTTTCTAGAGACGAAAATTGGTAGGTGAAAAGGCGGCTTACATTCCCGTCGAGCTCTTGCTCTCGCTTCCTCATTCTCCCCCTCATCCCGCACGAGCGGCGGCAAATCCACTTCGACATCCATCATCATCTGCCCAGCATCATCATCCTCGAGTGGCGGCAAATCAAACCCTTCCCCCAAATCCAACCCCAAATCGCCGGGACCTTCATCAACAATGCCTTCCTCCCCGTCCCTACCCTGCCGAGCAGCCAACAAGACCTCCCCAGCACCCAACACTGATCCACCGAGCCGTCCCGATGTGCCACTTTGGTCGCTCAAGACACTCGAAGCCCGGTGAGAGCCCATCCTCATACCCGAGGCGATGGAGGGAGGAATACTAGGCGCACGTTCAACACCGGCTTCCCTCCCATACTCGATCGACACGTCACCGTCACCCGCTCCCGCTCCCGCTCCTCCCGTGGTGATATCCCCGAAATCAAGCCCGAGGTCGATTCCACCTTGCTCGAACGGCTCTACCGTTCCCGCTCGCCCGCCGCCCCGTTCGGACCCCCCGTACTCGGAATCACGGGAAACACTGCTCGATCGAGCGGATGCTGCATAGTGTGGTCGTCGGTTCGGGAGGTTGATATCCGCCTCGTTGGCGAGATGCTGCATCAGACCCAACGGTTGGAAATTCTTGGCGATCTCTTGCCATGTCATGTTTAATGTGATGGTATCGTTGCCGCCGCCGCCGCCGCCGCCGGAGAAATCAGAGGTGTATTCGTACGCCGAGGAAGGGTGGGATGCTGTGATTGTGATTGCTGATTTAGAGGCGTTGAGTTGGTCTGGTGGGAGATCTACTTGGCCCGGTCGGAATGCCTGCGGGAGGGAGGGAGCGAGCGAGCGAGCGCGCTGATCAGCACAGATGACACATTGCAGGAGGACGAGCGGGGCGCGCGGACTTGCCATCGTAATCTTATCCCTAACATCCTTGCAATCATCAAACAAGTACTGCGTTTTTCTCGAATAGATGCGCACGACACCGAGCATGAGTTGTCCAGACATACGGAGGGCTGTAGGTTCAATATTTTCCTTGAGGATGTCATCTGTCGTGCACGGCGAGGAAAGGGAGGTGTTAGTGTACTTGTTGGAGGGAAGGAGAGAGAGAGACAGAGCGACTCACGAACCGACTCTTGCACGCTAATCCTCAACGCCTGCTGTTTGCTCAATTTCCGTTCATAATGGGCCGCTATCCAAACCTGTGACAGGGCTGTATCCTTGCTGAGTATCAGTTCAGTGAGGAGCATGGTGTGGAGGGTGGTAAAGGGGTGGTTTGCAGTGAGGATAGGAGAAGGGATAGGAGAGCAGGGATAGGAGGTGTACTGTAGATGGATAAAATAGCGAGATGAAGAAGGAAGAGATCAGATCAGATCAGATTGGGAGCAATCGCGTCCAGCCATCCATCCTATTACGCGCTCCCCTCATGTGCTTATATCCCTCATGAGCACATTAGGTAATCACGCGCTAACCCTTCCTGGATCTGAGGGGTTGATGTGGAGGCACCACACCATCCCTACGTCATTTCCCTGCCTTACTGGATGGATTACCCGCAGCAGTACACCATTTACTGATATATAAACCCCTATCGCTTATCTCCTTTCCTTCCTCTCCCTTTTGCGCCTTGTGTTTCCCTTCCCTTCCCCATACAAACAACCTTCCATCATGCAATCATCAAACAACCCAATCAGTACTCCAGCGGACGAATGGAGTCAGTCCACATTGGCAGCCTTGAATAGCAGCAGTGCATTAGCAGCAGCTGAAGATGGCGCGATTGCTACCGGTGGATCACCGTGGAAGAATTTGAGTGGAAGGGAGCAAGCAGCGGCACAGCTGGCTGCTAAACTCGCAGCTGGAGGACAAGGGCAAGGAAAAGAAATGACAGTCGATCAACAGCTCGCACAAGAACACCCTGTCATCCCAACCCGTCATGCCGAACCCGCATCCGCCGCACCCGTCTCACACGCACAAGCACAAGCACAAGCACAACAAGCACCAACCGCCATTCCAGCAAAAGCAATCGCTGAAATTCCCGTCCTCGTCGAGAAACTCCCAGTGTCGACTCAAACCAACTCGGCACCTGCCGAACCCGCGTTGTACGCCGTCACAGACGCTCCCTCCGCCGGCCTACACTCGACAGCTTCAGGAATCCCACATGCGTTCCCCATCTCCGCCTCTGCCCAGACCAGTGGGTTCACTGAACCTTCTTCTTCTGCTGTTCCCGCAAGTGCACGAGCCGTAGGTGGGCAGGAAACGTTGGTTGCTGTTCCGATCAGTACGGTCGTGCCTGGACATGCTCAGAAGACCGTAAACGACCTGTTGGACGCTTCGCCCTCTGTTCCTGCGCCGGTGACGTCTGTAGTAGGAGCGGGAACCGGGCTACCTTCGCATAACCCGTTCAACCCGGAACATACGCCAGGGTATTTGGACATTCAACAACGCGCCACGACAACGGGTGGAATTGCTGGAGAAATGACGCCAGGTGGGATGACTCCGGGCATGGAATTACCGGGTGGTTGGGGCGGTACGTGTTCCCCGTCCTTCTCCTCCCTTTCGTCCTGTTCCCCTTTCGTCCTGTTCCCCTTTCGTCCTGTTCCCCTTTCTTCCTGTTCCTATTCACTAACTTTTGTTTCTCGTTGCCGTGCGGCGTGTAGCCGTTCTGAAAACACAAGGCGCCGCCGCACTCCCGCATACCGAAACAAGCCTCACCCAGGACGTCACCACCGCGCTGCACGAAGTCGGTCGAACAGCATTCGGCCTACTCCCCGAATCCGTCGTCGACAAGTTATCCGCACACCATCAACCCGCCGCCGGCACGTCCGCGACCACACCAGCATTGCCTTCCTCCGGTGATGTTCGGGAAACCGCAGTAAACGTCGGTCATACGCTCGTGGGTGGAACTATCAATGCGGGCTCCGCGCTAGGTCAAGGCGCCGTAAACGTCGGTTCCCAAGTAGGTCAAGGCGCAACAACCGTTGGCTCGCAACTCGTTGGTGGAGCCGTAGTCGCTGGTCAATCCGCCGCAGAACTATCTACACAAGTAGCTGGCGGGGCTGTAAACCTCGGTTCTGCCGTCGGTCAATCCGCTGTGAATGCAGGTTCAGCAGTGGTCGGTGGTGCAGTGAACGCTACCACAGCCGTTGGTCAAACGGCCGCGAATGCCGGGTCTGCGGTCGTGGAGGGAACGATGAATGCCGGCGCTGCAGTAAGGGATACCACGGCGGGCGCTGTGGGTGGGATTGTTGGTGGTGTGGAGAGTTTGGTGGAGCAGGCGAGAGAGGCGTTGGGTCATATGCATTTGCCGGGACTTGGAGCGATTGTTGGTGGTTCCGGTGCGCAAGAGGAGCAGCGTGAGGCGGGTGTCAAGAGCGTTTCGGTGCAGCATCCCACTACTACTCGTACCGCGGGTGTTCAACAAGGCGGTACGTGCTGTTTATTTTCCATTCTCACACTTTGCTGGAAACTTGCTTACTTTTCGTGGGTTGTGTAGATACCATTGTCGACCATGCAAAGAACATGGCTTCCGAGTTGATGGGAGCATCGCAGAGCAAGGCGGAAGAAGCGTACAATGCCGTTCGACAGGGCGTCGCCCCGGCTTCTACCACGACCACCACGGGAACACGAGGCGTGGAGCAGGGTGGTGCGGCTGGATGGCGAGGGACGTTGGAGGGGCTGGGAGAACGAATGGTCACCTCCGTCGCTGGTACGTCTTTCTCCCTCGTTCATGACTAAGATGCCGCGCGACTAAGTTGCTTCGCGATGTTGTAGATTTCGGAGGACATTCTACGAACCCTTCTTCCACTTACGCAGCGGCCGCGGACAAGGAAATCAACGCCTCGCTCCCGAGTGAAGAGACGACTGGTGCTCATCCAGGGGAGCAGAGTGGCGGTGTCGGTGCGCTTCCGGGAAGCAAGTTTGCTACCAGGGTCGCTGTTTTGCCTGAAGAGCGTGAGCAAGCCCAAGAGGAGAGGAGGGATACTGTTGGCGGTGGTTCTTCCAATGCGATTTCTTCTGGGCAGGGTGAATCCCAAGAGGGATACGCGCCTTCGGGACCTGCAATGGCGCTCGGTGGTGCTACCACTTCGTCTCACTCGCATCACCACGGTGAAGGAGGACATCGATCGGTAACAGAGATCATCAAGGACGGTGCGAACAAGCATTCTTCTTCGACACACACTACTACCGACTCGAGCAAGTCCGCTACCGGGCCTTCGGCTACTGTCGTTGCGTCTTCCAGTGAACGAAGACACGATGGTTATGCGCCTTCGGGTCCCGTCGCCGACCTCGGCTCAACCGGCACCACAGCTACTCCGTCCTATTTGAACGACGCCGCTCACCCGAGTCAAGCAAAGAAGACCGCATTGGGCGGGCAGTACGAGCTTGGTGGGCTTTCGAGCGGTGGTGTTTCCAGTGGCTCTTCTGGCATCAAGGATTCTTCCCGAGTCGCAGATAAAGAGGATGTCAAGTCGGGTGTTGCCGCATCGGACAAGAAGGTCGAGGTTTTGGCATCGAGCGGTGGTCGGCAAGGAGAGTTTGGCTCGTCGGGCGCTCGTGAAAGCGAGTCTGTTTCGTCTAGCGCTCGTCACCTCGAGTCGGCCGCGTCTGGCGCACGTTCGTCCGACTCTACGTCGTACGATAACCGTCAAGTTCGACCTACCTCTTCAGGCGCTCCTATCGGCGCTTCATCGCCATTGGGTGCTTCTCAGCCCGTGACCTCGACTACTTCGACCACGACTACGCACATCAGCCATGGTTCGGGACCGATGCATGATCTCGCTCCTCCGTTGGGCGTTATCGTTGGTGCCACCCCTATCATCAGCTCGCACATCCAAACGGATCAATCAACCCACGAACCGATCTTGCCTGGAAACATTCATGCCGCGTTGCCCAAGGAACCCATCGCTGTCGTCCACCCCACGGAAACCACTGGCTTGTCCTCGGTTGGTGATTCAGGTGTCAACACGCCTGGATCAACTCTCGAGTCTGAGCACACGCATGGAACGCAGGCGACTACTACGACTGCCTCTGCCTCGCCTTTGGCAAAGTTCCAGGCACCCAGGCCTGATCGAACCGATTCACACGCTTCAACCACCGCTATCATGCACGGCAAGTTGGGCAACACTCATCACGAGCAGGAAACGACGTCTACTCTGAAGGACACGTCCGCTAGCTCGTCGTCTGGATCAAACTTGAAGGCCGTTGCTGAAAAGGGTATGTTGTTCGAAAGCTATCCATGTCAAAGGTACTAATCGCTTGATTTACCCCTCTAGAACTTCCCAAGACCCCCGCGTCTACCGGACAGTCGGCTCCTACTTCGCACTCGACTAGCACCAACACTGCAACTCGTGCGCCTGGATCTGAAGCTGGAGCCGTAGGTGGCCTCGCTTCATCTGGAACTGCTTCGTCTGGCCATGCTTCGTCTGGCTTGGCCTCTTCTACGCAGCACACTTCGACCCCCGCCGCCACCACAGCTGCTGCTGTCATCGGCAAGGGCAAGGATATGACCACGCCCAACTCGGAACCGCATCACACCGTCAAGGAGGAATTCGCAAGCGTTGGCCATGGTACACTTGATAAGCCCGCAAGCTCGATTGCTGCCAAGCAGGCTCCCAAGACAGATAGCTCGGCCGCGCCTGGACAGGGTCGACCAGTCGCTGCTGCCTCTTCTCCTACTTCTGCTACCTCTGGAGCAGATCACACGGCTTCTGCTCATCAGCGAACCGGCAGTACCGAATCGGGCGGAAGCAAGCGAAGTTTCCTCGACAAGGTGAGTGGTCGACCGTTCACGTGTCGTCGGCGACGGAACTAACAGTCTACTCCCCAACAGATCAAGTCCAAGCTTCATCACAACAAGCACTAGATGGATGTTACCGTAAGAGAATTCTTGCTTTTTCAGTGGTGTTTTGCAACACGTTTATAATGCGAAGAAGAAGAACGAAATGTCTTGTCTGAATCTGTTTCCGAATGAGTCAATGAACAATGTAGAAAACTAGCGAAACAAGTGAATATCATATGCAGAGTTGAAAGTCTTGGACCTCTCCGCGTCCCCAACCTGTTGTGCCGGGAATATACTTTATCTTTTAGTATGATTGTAGACAGTAAAAGAGGACATAAAATCCATTCGGTCATACAGTAACCTCATATACTTGCGATTGGCTTCAAAGACGTTGTTTGACTACACGTATCACTTGGCCATCTATGGCATCGCCGCAGTCCTATACATGATCTCCTGCCCACCGCACATCTGCGTGTTCCTCCAGGAAATCCATCCATTTTTTGAGATACCCACTGCCCTTGCCAACTGTTCCCGAGTCTCCTACAACGCACTATACAAAAGTCATGTGGAATATGGTCAGAAAATGCTGGTGCGCCAGCTTGGCGATTACCTACTAGTTGTCTTTTCGCTCGCGTCATTGCGACATTCAGACGTCGATACTCTGCCAAGAAGCCGACCTCGCGCTCCGGATTGCTTCGCACTAGACTCAGGACCACAGCCTCCAGGTGTTTCATGCGAATCAGACAGGAAACGATGCTGCATAACCTGAAGACAAAGTAGACTCACTTCTCGCTCTTGACCCTGCATTCCATCTACAGAGCCACAAACAAGTTCCGGAAAGTCGTTTCTAAGCAGCGATGACAGATGCGCGACTTGCGCCTGATAGGGTGTGATGATGGCGATATCCGTCTGAGGGATTCCGAACGATATCTAGAAAGGCGACAAACATCAGATACGTGTTGCGACACAACATACGTCCCCGCGCGACTCACAAGCTGTCTGACCCATTTGCTCACGATCTCCGCCTCATTCTCGTTATACCTTGAGCCTTCACCAACGGTGCTCTTGTTCACACTAGAATCTCCGTCATCCCCTTCCAGGCGCTCATACATCTCTGTGCCGCTTGTATCGAAAAATACCAAAGTAGGCGACAAAACATCTTGAGCATCTTCAGACTCTTTGTCGTTGATGAAAGGCAGGTCTATCAAGCGGCGAGAGGCAACGGACTCGTGCGAGATGAGGGCCGAAGAGTAAAGAGCTTCCGATGGGAATTCGGCAATACTGGCGTGCATTCTGTAAAGCTTTTAGTCAGTATACTAGCCGCGGAAACTCTCGAGTGTTTTGAAAATGATACTTACCGGTATTGAACGGCGAGGAGCCGTTTGATGCCTGCGCCGTACATCTTTTCCAAGCGATCAAACAGAGTCATTTCTAGGGTGCGCGGAGGACTGAGCTTAGGACGTTTCGAGGTGGTTTTACTCTTTTTCATGCCGTTTGAGGGTGTCGCTTGCTCTTTCGGGGCCTCGACATCCTCTGCAATCCGAGCTTCTTCGGGCTTTTCCTCATCATCTTCGTCCGATGGCGTGTTACTCTGTTCCATGCTGTCCGAGGAGGGAGCGTCCTCTTTCGGATCCTTATCAGCTGTTGCAGCTTGTTCCGGCTTTTCCGTGTCGTTGTCGTCGTTCACAGGAAGATTTTCGGTGCCTTGTATCAACGACGCCACAGAGGTTTCATCCGTGGCTTGACTAGCTACCTCCACCGTCGAGGGAACAGCGTCAGCAGGCTGTACAGTAGGTTCGGGGCAAGCTCCCGTCGAGTCGACTCCAACAGGTTTCGCTTTTTCGCAAGCAACAAGTTCAGGAAAATTCAATGGCTTGATTTTGACCTTGGTGGGTGCGGCCTTTTGATTTGCGCTCAAGATCGTCGGAGGAAGCTATGGGGACAGTTGCAGGGGTCAGCCTCCGTGCGCTCATAGGGTTGCGTGCTAGGCACCCACTTGAAGAGGGTCTCCCGCCAGAATGAGCTTTTTGCTCTTCAAGATCGGTATCCAGCAAACCTGCACGACATATGTGTCAGCGTATATTCGAGTGTAAAATCTTGAAGACTCACTGCCTCCATTGCTTGAGTTGCCTGGGAGGGCAGAGTGGTCGTCAGTCAGCCCGCCATCATCGGCATCACCGCCCCATAAAGAGCACTCACCTCATCAATGATGCAGACATCAAAGTTCATGTTATTTACCTGCCGACTTCCAGCTCCGTGACAGGTGGAGAGCACAACCTGAGTCGCGCATAGCTCAGATTAGCGTAGCATTGAAGTCGCTCAAGGACATGGACCCACCTGCGCTCCAGCCATCACATTTTTCACCACCTTCGCCTCTCTTGTACGGTATCTGAGCGGGTAAAAGGCTCCGTGAGCGCTGTTACACCTCATCACGAGGAAGGGCCAACTCACTCTTTGCGCAATTCCCTTACGTCATCCCATTTCTTAGCACGCTCCCTCCCCTTGACCCACCCCTTCTCACCCTTCTTCCGGCTCAGTTGCTGCATACTCCCTTCCAATTCATATTTGACATCTTTCGCAATCTCCGCGTCATCCGAGTTTGCCGCTCGGTAGTCGAGTGTACGGATTAGCAGGGATTGTGTAATTCGGGCTGGATGGCCAAGTCGTACGACAGCCGAAGGCGGGAGTAGAGGTGCGAGTCTGGCAAGAAGATTGTCTGTGGAACACGATGTTGGCATCACGAACGGTCTGCCGATACAGACTGGAAAAATGGTACATGCCTACGGCCAAGTTGCTCGCTCCGCAAATTAAGACCTTCTTCTTCTGAACCAGAACGAGCTGTCTTATGATTTCTATCAGAGTGAACGTTTTACCCGTCTAAGAGCAGAGAGACTTCAGCCTACAATTCCCAGCGGGATTATACGATGAGAACTCACACCAGGAGGTCCATGGATACAGGCGACTTCATTGGCGCAAAGGGAAAACTCTACCGCTCGTCTCTGGCTATCATTCAGTGTCGTGTCGAACCACTGCATTCCCTGTGCATCAGGTCCAGCGGAAGATAAATCGGGGCTCGTCTCCTTGTTCAACATAGCAGTGTCTATCCGGGATGGACTGCGCAGTCCAAAAAGCACGTCTAGCAGATCCGCATTGTGTTGCCGAGGTGTACACTTGCTTTCGGTCTCTTCGTTTTGTTGACCAGGAGGCGCTAGCATGATTCTCGCTACATGCCGGAGTGTAGCCTCCATGCTAGATAAACTCGAAGTGTTTGAGCGAGTGGGTATTACGATGATACGTTGCAGACTTACCGATCGAAAGTTCCACTATTAGCCAATTTCAGACTGTGATCGCGTACATTAGCAGCGTCTAGCAAAAGGAAGGCAGAAGCCAGTCTTACAGTCGAAGCCGCTCCGGGATCTCGAGATCCTTCCCGCTATCCACCGTAAGAGTAATTCGATCACTGGTAACCTAAATTTTCGAAACCGGAACATTCAGCACAACGAACAGCCGCAAACAAGCAGCTCACGCTGTACCTTTGAAATGACGCCTTCCATTCCCTCATCATCTCCATTCTTATCTGATGGCTTTGAATCCCCCGAGCTTTTTCCTTTCTTCTTGGTCGACGCAGACGAGTTGGCTGGATTAGCTTCAAGACGAGCCGGATCACCTGTCCTGAAACGGAGGAACTGCATCAGGGGATGAGCCGAGCGAGAGGCAGATACGTGATCTACCTAAATGTATGTGGAGGAAGAAGCGGACTGCTGTGGTGTGCAGATGGAAGATGCAGCTCTATCTGCCTGTGAAGAGAAACACGAGACCGAACGTCAGTTGCCGTTGCCAACGGCGCATTGTACTCACGTCTTTCCACCCAGCCCGACGGAGACGCTCGCAACACCCAAACCTGAAGCCAAGACACTGAACATCAGCAGATATTGTACATTGACCAACATCAGTACTCACTGCCGATTGCTAGTCCGCGTTTCTCCAATAGCCTAGGACTACAGTTGGAAGCCAACAAGCTTGTCTGATCGATTTCCGCTTGTCGTTCCGAGGCAAGCAAGTGCAAGTGGCGGGAGAGGAAGGCATAAATGTCGCTTCTCGTCGGTGGCAATGGATTCAGTAGCTCCGGAGGAGAGTGGTCGTAGCTTTGTGCCATGTTATTCAGATGCGTTGGAGGTGAGGTTGAGGGACTCGTGAGAACTTGACAAGTGATAGTTGGTTGTTCAGGATTTCATCTTCCCTTGAACCACGACTCGTAATCTGAGACAGCATTATTTACGCTCAATCACATTTTTACACGCCATTCCAATCTTGGTGCAATCGGTGGCCCGCATTGTCGCGAGTTCCCGTAGCTGTTCATTCTGTCCTTCTTCAACATGGAAGCTACCCGTTCCAACAAGGCACAGAGGCTACAAGGCATCTATCTAGCTTTACCATGGTATACATCAAGAACTGGTCAGACTTTGAGACGGTGAGTTTTGTGCGACCTGACGTGCCCGGTGTGAAGGTAGAGCGTCAATCGACAACAATCACTGACATTCCGTCTATCTGCGATATAGGCAACGACGGAGCTGTACAACAATGCACCGCAAAAGGTATGCGAAGACCAGAAGCTTGCGATACAGGCGTACCGGAAAGGCAGCTGAGCGGAAAATTGTGTTAAATAGGTCAGGTATTGTGTAAAGTTCAGGCCGAAGGAGGGACATCTGGTGCTGAAAGTGACGGACGACATCAAGGTGCGTTCACATGTTTCACCAAACACATATCCACGGCCAACCGCATGACTGACATCTCATTACTGCAGTGCCTGAAATACAAGACCTACTCATCCATCATCCTCAACCGCTTCGAATCGCTCAACCTCCGGCTCCTCACCTCGATGGCTTCACTACGAGCGCGCGCAGCATCAACGATAGCACCGGCAGCAGCGTCAGCGCCGATGGAGGGCAAGGTGGAAGGTAGCAGCGTTGCAGAACCAACGACGACGGGAGCGGCTGTAACAGCTGGAGCAACGGGGAAGAGCGCGTCCAAGAAGAAGAAGAAGGGAAAGAAGTAGTGGCCTTGAGGGATCTTACGAGCGCAATGAAAGGCCTCGTGCTATGCCCGCGACATGGTGTTGGAGTGTACCAAGCCGAGTGACTACATCACGAAAAACGAAAAACCCACCGACCGGACGAATCGGGAAGACGGTCTTGTAACATTATTCGACAAACGAGCGTTGTACCTCATCATTGATGCATTATTCGGGAACAGGTCTGATACGGATTGATTTACAAGAATTACCCCAACAAAGTCGGTCTACGCCTTTTAATGCAGCAGACCTCAGAGCGCGACCGAGTGTAATGATGTAGGGGGATTGCAGCGGTCTTCCGCCTGCTTCTGCATGAGATGCAACCGAGCTGCGTCCCCGACCGTCATTACAATGAATGCCGCGGTGTGTGCTCTGGAGGGTGGTGGAAGGGACCACGTTAGTCGACCGTTGAGAACAATTCTGGCGTTGCGAGTCGTTTATCAGTCGATGCGGCGGCGAAGAGTTGGTGTACAGTGAATAATCTTTCATACATGCCTTCCCAAACACTATCCCTGTCTACTCGCCGTTGGAGCTGGTGGAAAAGAACTGTCAAAATGTGCCATATTATTGCAGTTCTATCACGGCATTTTGCATAGTCGGAATTCGCTATAGTCTGCGGTTCCGTTGTTCCAGCTGTTGAGCCGGAGCAATGCCGGAGCACTTGTTTCGTGTTGCGATCCAAGCTCCGGGTGAAGTTTTGGAGGACGTCCAGTTGTCACTTTTGCATAATGTGCCCCAATAATTTGCCTTGGCTCTTTCCAGCTCTCTTTCCGATCGGATTCCCTCGATCGGCCCCCTGGGATACAGCTCAAAATCAGTAATGACGGATGACGGATCACAGTACAGTTAGGTCAGATGTCAAATATAGATGGCAGGATGACCTTGCGCCATAGAAGAATGTTTGCGTGACAACAGCGTTGCGAGCATTCGTTGGCATGAAGACCTCATGTATTTTCCCAAGATAAGGGCGTTGCAGTATCACCACCATCATAAGCTCGGCGTTTGATCCCGTTTCAAAACTGGCACATTGAAAGGACCGCGCGCCCTCTCCAACTGCCGAGATCTCATCGGGCGGAAGCAAGCACGAAGTCACCGCAGCGAAGCTCCCTATCGATAGGGACGACGTTCAGCCCACAACCAACAACGTGGTCCCCCGGAGCTAATTCGTCCATCGCCAAGGGGGTAGGAGACCTGCTGGACTCGCGACTACACTTTCAACGTTTGTGCAGTGGTAGGGGAAGTGCTGTCGAATGCCTACAACCGCGCGCGATCTTGTCTTCCCGCTGACGATTTCGATACAACGCACTTTGCAACGATTCTGAGTACGATCAAACAAAGGTCGGTCTCCGTGCAGCGGGAGCTGGAGAGATGCACCTCATGACCAATACCAAGAAAGCGGAAAAGGCTGCAGAGGAGAAGTATGATGTCGTTTACCATTGTAAGCCGGTCGCACAATCCATAAGCCTGTTCGCCGGGTGAGCTGAATCGAGTCCTCTCTCGCTAGACCCGAATCTCGATCTTCATACAGCGGCAGTCACTGGAAACGTCGGACTCGTGCACTAGTCAGTCTCTCGAACCCGACCGCTCACATATGGTGCTGACCTCGTCCGACTTACAGTGCGCTCACCCATGGCCAGCCGGTCAACTCGATACTACACGGCCTTCTCCCAATACACGCTGCCTGCTCTGGCGGATCAGAGCAAGTCGTCCGAATGCTAATCGACCGCGGCGCCGATGTCAATGCACCACGTCTGCCGCGGCGGTATTTCGACCCCAGGCAACAATCTACCATCCTCGGCCAAACGGGTTCTACGCCATTACATTTTGCTGCAGCCAACGGCCATGACAAGATCGTTCGGATTCTCTTGGCATGTGGCGCTGTACAAAGGCCAGATAAATGCGGCAACACGCCAGAGATGGTTGCCGAGCAGGTCGGGCATAAAGATGTCGTTGAGACTTTCCGGACATGGGAAGCAATGTTGGAGGAAGAGAGGGAAAAGGTTCGAGAACGCGAAGAGGAAGAAAAAAAGGATCTCTCGAGAAACGGAATGGAACACAGTTCATCCTCGATATCCGAAGTCATTGTCGACCAAGACGAAGATGGCGACCACGTTTCACCCATCTTGGAGAAACAGGCTTCTTGGAAGGGCAAAGGCCGAGCGGATTCTTTCGCGGACCGGCAACAGAAGCTTCGAATCCGAAAAAGTATAGACAGCATGTTCGGTGGGAGGAGAGGTGGATCTTTACGGATCGCGTCTTCCAAGACTGATAAAGCAGATGCTTTTGAACCGCGTCGGTCTATGGAAGAGCCCGCTTCTAGCAGTTCGGCAAGCCTGGCTGCTCTGCGCTTGGGTACCGATGATCGGAAACCTTCGCTGCCAGGATTCCTCGGCAGGGCAGCGCATCCGTTCCACTGGAAAAGTCATACCTCTGAAACAGACGATCAACATGCCAGAGGCCGGTTGAGAGTACAACAGTCTGATGATGGCCAAATTCCGGGGCCGCCGTCAATTCGCCAAATGTCGAAACACACCTTGTTACAACTCTTTCGTCGTGGCCATAACGGATCGCCACCATCGCTTTCACCTTCGCCACCACGTACGACAATACCCATTCTGCCGACGGATGACTTGAACGAATCAGTGGAAAGAATCAAGAGGCTCAGTATGGACGGCATTCGTCCGGCACCGTACAGCCGACCTCGGTCAAGCTCTCAGGTCAGCTTTCAGAACCCCTTGGTATCGCGTCCTCCATCTACCGGAGGCAGTTCGGCGTCCCATGACCAGCCGAGATCCATGTCTGCGCCATATATCAAGACAGAATTTGGAGAAGGGACACCGTCGGACTCGGCTGTGGAAACGGAATCGTTCACCACAGCACGAGATAGACCGGGTTCACAGTCCAGCCTAACAACGAGCTCTGAAACTGGCACGGCGTTGAAGCCACTATCTCGAATAGATACACAGCTCTCAAAAAGCACGAGTAGTGGCGACGTAAATTCAGACGAGAAGAAGGAACCTAAATCTATCCTCAAGACGCGTGCGGAAACACTATCTTCGCCAACTTCTCCAAGGGGGTTCGCCAGGTTATCACCTTGGCACGAACCGAGTACACCCTCTCCCCTAGGTGGACCGAAACCGCGATCTGCCACGATGCCAACATCCTACTTTACAAGTCCGTTGTCTCCTCAAAAGATACAGTCGAATCAATCGAGCACGACTCTCGGTTCGAAAGGATCCGGCACATCAGCAAATGAGGAATCGCCAGATTTTGATAGGCGAGAGAAGGAGGATGGTATTGGGGAAAGTATTTGGGACCGAGCGGCAGCCAGGAACTCGGCGAAAGGGCGCAGTCGAGGTGCTAGTTTCACTTCCATGACTTCCACCAGCGTTTCTGGCATGGCTGCTCCGTCTACAATGGGCATGTCTCTTTTGCAGGAGCCTGAAGGCACAGACTGGACGTTTGCGACACAGAAGCCCGTCATGCGATTACCCTCCTTGCGACGTTACGGAAGATCGCGAAACAACACTATATCTACGATGACCAGTATGGCATCGAACGGCGCCTTTTCTATTGAAACGATGGAATCGAATGTGACGCCGCCGTCCTTGTCATCCTCCCACTTTGCCTCTGGCTCCTCTGGTCATCCCAGATCGGAGGATGGCATGTCGGTAAGAGAGCGCGTGGTCAGGAGGGTTGGCAAAAAGCGAAGAGATGCGCCCGAATTACTATATGCAGTTCCGACCAAAGGTCATGCCGAAGAGCAAAGAGAGGAACAAGAAATCGAAAAGGCCAAGCGAGAAGCCGTGGAACGTCGCAAGCGAACCGAACAGGAAATTCTCAAAGCGGCTGCCCAACCTGAGGCCGATGATTCCTCGTTGAGTTTGGCCGAACAGTTGGCGGCATATGGAGATATCATGGCGATGCAAGACAGTCTCAGCAGTGACAGTCACGATAGACCTCCTTCGAGTGCATCTTCCTCTGCACAAGTTTCTCGCTCGTATGCCAAGCGGCCGTCACTGAAAAAGACGGATTCGACGGATAGTAACGCAACCATCAAGACGGAGAACAGTCGACATCCAAAATCTCAGGGCAGAAAGGCATCCAGTGTGCCCGTCTCGGCCAGTCATAGCCGTGATGGAAGTGAAGTCGGGTCCAAGATCGATCATGCCGGACACAAGAAGGACGATGAAGCTCGTCAAGAAGCCTTGCGTCGTGAGTATCAGTTGTCAGTGCTTTGGGAGAAACCTGCTAATTTCCTTGTACTTAGTCATACCCGGCCTGGATACCTTGTTCACGACCCATGCGCCCTCTGCAGCGATCCCTTCCATCAACCGGATATACGAAACCCGTGCGGCTGCATATCGCGACAAGGGTATGGCGCTGAAACGACAAGCACCGCTCTACGGGTCCAGCGCAAAGAACCCGAATCGACCTCCTGTTAGGATTGAAGATCACTGGTTGATGGCCGGTATCGAAAGGAACAATTATGGTGTATCGGGGCATGCACGACCACATCGTGCAGCTTCGATGGGCACGTATCCTGTCTTAGAGGAACGGGAAATCAATAGACCGGCGATCTCTGTGCCGATGATGATTTCGCATACGGACGCGCCGATGACAACGCCTCGCAAGTTGGGCAGGAGCAATGAGACTGCAGCTCCATCGACGAGTTTCCACGGCAAACCTACATTGAAATCGGGCGCGGCCGCCAGTAAAGTCGAGACGACCACTTCGGTTCTTTCCCCAGCAATGGTAAACGCCCGCCCTTCTATCGACCCCGCATTCGATGCCGCCGCGACTCCGTCAAACGGCTCAAGACTGGGCAAAACACTGACCAGCTTTGGTGCATCCGCATTCGGCGTCGGCACAGGAGCTGCGCGTCGTCGTGCAAGTGGACCACTTTTGTTTGACGAAAAGACAAACAGCAGCCCGGATGCTCCGACGTTGCTCGGCAAGGGGACAGTGGAAGAGCCGCCATCTCTGGGCACGACGACGAAAAAGGCAGAAGTGACGATCGCGAACCATTTTGTGCCGAGCGGCACCTCTGATGCAAAACATACGAGCGGAGGAGGAAGTGGAGGTGGTGAAGCAGAGCAGACAACGCCCGCCGCTGCCGGAGTGGTTAAACATCGATGGGGGGACGGCTTGAAATCTGCTATGCGCTTGGGCAAATCGAGGTCTTAGCGAGCTTGCCCTAATGATGCAAAGGCGGGACGGGTGAAAGAAGAGCGCGCACAAGGGTGCGTAGATCATATGTATCCAATTACCAATAAAACCGAGTACGATAAGAACGAGAAAGCGGGTTGTAGCAAAAATAAATCAAGGGCTGGGGGTTGTTCACGTCGGGCATCTGTACTGCATTATCGGGTCGAGTAAATATAGCATATATACAACTGGAATTGCAAGGTCTGCGTTTCATGATGGTGTGGCGCGCATTTGTGTGCAGAAGAGAGCATGTCCTTCCGGGCAGTCTACATGATCGAGCAAGCTTCCCCTCCACCAAAGTCCTGCAAACAAAATCCCACCACACGGTCAGAAAACGATTCGGTAAGCCGGGAGAAGAAACGGAAGCGGGTACGTACCAGTCCTTCCGGCATATCACCCATAATCTCATCAGGCGGCGATCCCAAGTCTTGCATCTACAAAACAAAAACACATATATCAGCTGATCCGCATCTTTGGACAGAGGATGAACAAAAGGGCTGGGAGCACACGGACCTTGGTCATCAACGTCGTCACCTCACTCCGCATCGCAGAATCATCATCACTATACCCTTCCTTCCCAAAAATCTCGACAATCCTCGTAACAATCCCTGACTGCTCCGCGTACTTGTCGTACTGCGCAGCAGGGAGGCTGGACTTGTGCGCGAGAAGGTACGGTGGGTACTACACGAGGGAGGGTTCGTCGTCAATCGGTGCAAAGCGGAAAAAGAACCAAAAAAAAACAAGGCCTCTCACTTTTTCGGACAACTCGACGAGTGGTTCTTCCAGGATTTCACGCGTCATGAGCTGCTTCATCATCCCATCCAATAACCCTGAAAAGTCTTCCCCTCCCGGTCCACCCTCTCCCATTCCTCCAAGACCGCCTGCACCGGCGGAGAGGCCCGGAATATTCAAGGATGCGAGGTCGAGGTCTGTTGGGTCGATGTTTAGTGATGCGAGGAGGGCTGCGAGGGGGTCGTTTGCCTGTAAGAGGGAGTCGGTGAGGGTTAAAAGGGGCGCAGCGAGAGGCAAGGCAAGACGAGAAAAAGAGGGAAAGAGAGGAGACTTGCATCCTGTTTACCACCGCCATTCCGTGATTCCTGCTCGGAAGCCTTCATATTATTCATAGTCTGTTTAATCGTGTCCTCGAACGACAGTTTCCCAGCACCAGCGGCAGACGATCCACCATTCGAGGATGTCGATGGTGGTTTGGTTTTCCCGTTGTTCGAAGTGGATGCTGGGGCGGAGGGGGAAGAAGCAGCGGGTTGGTTGTTTGTTTTCGGTTTTGCTTGGGCCTGCGGTTCGGTGGACGGTGGTGGTGGTGGTGGTGGTGGTGGGTTTGCGAGAGAACCGGTGAGACTCGCCAACAATGCATCCAGTGATTCTTCACCTCCCATCCCTCCGTCGGACAACCCGCCTAGCCCTCCTTCACCAGAAGCACCAGCGAGCGCCGGATCGGATTTCATTAGCTGTTGGAATAGCTCTTGTAGTTCAAGTGATTCTTTGTCATTTAGCATATCTTGGGCTTGTCCGTTTCCCGCTGTGGTAGGCGAACCGGCGGAAGGTGCTGCCAGTGGTGGTGAGCCAAGGGAAGCGAACAATGCTGCCATGTTTCGTGATAATTCATCCTCGAACGAGGTTGATGAAGGGAGTTTGGAATCATCCGATGTTGGCTGTTTTACATGCGGTTGAGGTTGTTTTGGCGGTGCAGCGAAATCGTCGAGCAGATCATCCAGGTCGTCCAAGTCGTCTATATCTTGTTCTTCGGACGTGTTTGTGACTGTTGGTTGTGGCGGCGACATGTTGATTTGAGTTATTGGTTAGGAAGCGAGATGAAAGCAGGAGTACATGCAAGGTGAATTTCTTCGTTTGTAGGCAAAGAGTATTATGGTGGTGGGCGGATGAAGGAGTAGCCGGGGGTGGGAAATGCTGACTAATACCTTCTACCCCTTATTTCGGCTCCGTCAGCGCGTTGTCCTAGTGTTCCTTTTGTGTTTCAGAATGTAATCTACTATTGAAATGATCAACAACCCTCCCCTCCTTCCTTGCTTCTTTACAAGAATAGGAGCTAATCATCAACCATACCATGACCCCTATCCAGTATTCTCCATAACGACTACCCCACCTGCCACCACCACCTTCCCCGCGAATGACCTTCCCCGCCGCCGACTTTGCCCGAATGGGTAAAGTCTCCCTCGTAGGCGCGTTTGATGGGATTGACCTTTATTCTGCTTCAACCGACTTGTTCCAATATTCAACAAACAGTGATTCATTTGTCGTTCTGGGACAGCAAGGAGGAGTGCAGGATCTAGTACAGGCCGACCGAGGAGGGTCCATCACTACCCTTTGTTTTATGCCAGACGCTTCAAATGGAGAACAAGGCACATACTACCTCGGTGGAAACTTTACTTCCTTGATCGCGAGCAACGATACATCACCCACAACATTCGCAAACATTGCATCATACACCTCTTCCACCACCTCCTCGACACTCGTTCCACTGGGTAAAGGCCTCGACGGACGCGTACGGACGGTACACTGCGACTCGAAAAACAGAAAAGTCTGGGCCGGAGGAGATTTCTTGGCGCCGGTGGATGATGAGCAGGGAGGGTATAAAGGCAGCGTTGCGATTTGGGACACACAGGCGGGAGTAGGAGGAGAATGGCAGCCAGCCGCGTTTGGAGGTCTTTCCGGTCCCGTGGAGACGATCACGCCAAACCCGAATGCTGGAAACGGAGACGCAGAGCAGTGGCTGTTTGGTGGTGAATTCGTGACGCGGTTGGCTGCAGGGAATAGTAGTTGGATGAATACCACGACATCGTCATCATCAACGAACGCAACAATAATACCGGCCGATGGAAACGGAAACGGAACAACAGTCGTCTACCTGAATAGCACGACCAGTTCCCTCCCCTCATCACCACTAGGAACACTCGGGAACGCAAACTCCCCTTACCTGACGCCTATACCGCTCCTCACACCAATCTCTGCAATAGACGCAGGACCAGCCACCTCCTCGGCAGGCCACACAAATGCCTCGTCCCTCCTATGCGCCAACTCGCTCTCCGCGACAACCCAACCTTCCACGCGGGACCAGTTGGAGACGGATGCGTGGTGGGTGCGTGATGGGAGTGTGGGAAAGGTTACAGTTAATCTGTATAGGGTTGTTAGAGCGGGTGGAGTCAGGCTTGGGAACGCGTTGGATGGTGGGAGGAGGGGCACTACGAGTTTCCGGTGAGTTTTTTCGAGCGTTCAGGGGCGTGTATCGTTTGTGGGAGTGCTTGGTTGCTGATTCCGTGCGGGGCATTGTGATGTGTAGGATCGTGACGATCCCCGATAATAATGTGCGGACATTGCGGTATACGGATCCGGCAACGCTTCTCAGTACGACATGTACTTCCTCTTGCCCGCTTTCGCTACTCGACAGTATCAACGCACAAGACTTTATGTTTGTTTCCTCAAACACTACTTCCTCCTCGTCCGCGTCCGACGATGATGCAACAGAGCTGGAAATCACTGGGTTTCAGATATACCTTGAGGGATGGACGGGCGACGGTGCCGGTCTGAGCTTGCTACAACTCCTTAGTGGCGGAACGGCATCAAGCAGCGCTGTAGCTGAAGAAAATAGCGCCGTTTGCACTGGCAGCAATGCGGTCGGTCAAGCAGCAACAACCACAACAACAATCCAAACAACGGGAAACAACTGGCAGGTCGTCGAAACCGATACTTCCATCCCAGGCACCATCCGACGCGTCTTGACCACCCAAATCGACACTACATCAACCGAACGCCCATCCGTCATCTATTACCCATTTATCGCGACGAACGGTTTCTACGACCTGTTCGTGACGACACCTGGATGCGCGAGGCTGCCCCCGGCTGCAGGCACGTGTGGCGGACGGACCGGGAATATTGATGTTGAAGTGTTTTCCGGGAGGCGGGCGTTACCGATCGTTACGACGCTTGATGAACGTTCTGCGGGTGATAGTAGGGCCCTAATATATTCCGGGTATCTGGAGAGGTCGAGTGAGGCGTTTGGCGTGACGGTTAGGCTCGCGCTTGCGACTTTACCTTCCGGTGCGGATGAGGGTGTAGGACAGTGGACGTTGGTCGCAGGCGAGGTGGATGCAGTGTTTGTTGCGCCGGCTGTGAATGGTACTCTTGGAAATTCAAGCTCGATACCTACCGGACCGACAACGATCGCGAGCGGACAAGTCGCGGATGGGCAGGTTGTGCAGTCTGTTTCTTCGGTCAATACGACGACGACGACGACGTTGATGGGGCACGCGACGTGGACGTTGGGGTACGGGACGTTTGCTTGGTCGAATACGACCATTGGCGGTAGCGGCAGCAACAGCAACAGCAAGACGGGAACAACGGACGGAACTGCTTTGCTCCTTCCTGCGAATCAAACGCCGCTCGATGCACTCGCTTTCACTTTCTCCAGGGACCAGAACGCAACATTCGGGTCAACAACTGCCGCATCGGGATGGAGCGTCAAGGCGTTCACAAGCGTTCCGGCAGCGTCAAAGACGTTGTTATTCGTCGGCGGAAACTTTACAACGGGAAACTACTCGAATTTGCTCGTTTTGGATACCTCTAGCCATTCGGTCGCTGCGGTGAAAGGTGGCGGCGTGGATGGTCCTGTCAATTCGTTGATCGGATGGGACCGGTTCCTACTCGTCGGCGGGGAATTCACCGCCCTGCAGCAGTCAACAAGTGGAGGTTCGGGCGTCGTGTTGAAGAATTTGGCGAAATACGATACCCAGTCTGGCGAATGGACAACGTTGTCCGGCGGTGTAGATGGTCGTGTGACAACGATCACGCTTGCCGCTGATGGACACACGTTGCAAGTGACGGGAGACTTTGGCACTGTGTTTTTCCGTAATGGAACACGGGTAGTCAGTGGTGGAGTCGCAATGTACGATCTGGAAGCCGATGATTGGTCGTCGTTTTCCTCGTCTGCTGGCAGGGTGTGGGGATCCGTACGTGCTCGTGCCAACGGCAGTGCAATCGTCGGTCGGATCGGCGGGGTGAGCGCGTATGGCGCGAGTGGACTGGTTTCGCTCTCAGGTGACGGGCAGGAAGCGGGTCTCCAGGTTACTGGATCGGCTATTGGGTTCGCAGTGAATCAGTCTGGACAGCAAACGACCACAACGACGCCCGGTCGACGAAGCGTAGCGGGGTATGATGAGGCATTGGGCGAGGGAGGGCAAGCATTCGCGCTTGAGATCTTGCCGCATCATGTTAGCACTCGATCTTCCGCGCCATGGTTTGATCGACGTCTTTCCACCTCGGTCCTCACCAAACGACAATCATCCTCTTCCGCCCAGACATCAAATGCAGCGCTCTCGGCCATGCTCGCGGATTCGTATACCGCTCCGTCGATCTTGACCGCGGCATACTATACCAACGCCTCGTCGTCGTCGTCCGAGCCATGGACAATCGTTGGTGGAAACTTCACCACTGCTACGGGCGTCCGAAACCTCGGCATATGGAATATGGCGCAAACGATCGTTGCGCCTGTTGTTTCCACCTCTAGTCGAGCGCCGGAGGATGTTGTGGGTATCGTACGAGCGCTGCAGGTCGTCAATGATGTTAATCAGGGATGGTTGTTTGTGGGTGGGGATAGAGGATTTGGGTGGGTCGATATGACCGCGCAGGGTAAAGCGGGAGACTGGAAGAGTGTACCGGCGCTTGGGAATGGAGGTGAGTCAATTCCATTGGCCTCACTTACCCTTGTCACTCATCCCTCTTGCTATTTTGTGTAGTCAACGGAAACACAACTTCAGGTGCCGTCTATGCCATCGGGCATCGGGGATCGTCATCCGGTAAAACAATCAACGAACAAGTGATTGTCGCGGGCGCTTTCACTACCGCGGGGTCACTAGGATGTGTTGGTGTCTGTAGCTGGGATCCGCAGGAGAACCGGTGGAGTACACTCGGTGATGGTTTAAGGAGCGGCGTAGTTTCGACGATGCAAGTTGGCGGGCAGGTGAGTTACACGTGAAGTTACGTCGAATATTGGTCGCTGATCTGCGCGCCTTTACCACATCCGTTCTAGAATGCGGATAATCTACTAGTAGCCGGATCTTTCGTACTCTCGGACGGAATGTCGGCGGCGGTCGCGGTCTACTCGTTCACTAATACATCGTGGACTGCTCTTGGTACGGCTGATACACTGCCGGGGCCAATTAGGGCCGTGACGATGGACAACGGAAACATTGGTAGCGTATGGGCGGCAGGGCAGTGAGTATTCAACCCCGAAGTCTTTTAACACGCTGTTGACATTTTTCGCGGGACTTGCCAGGTCAACTAGCGATAATCAGCCTTTCCTCATGCACTGGGATGGCAATAGCTGGGACGCGCAAAGTAGGTAGTTCAGACTTGCATCTTTATTGACGCAAACTGAACTGGACGCCTTGTTTGCCTTGCAGCCTCCGGTCTGGAAGCAGGCACAAAAATTTCGCAACTCGTGTTTGTGCCTCTTTCCAAGGCGCACACCTCTACGGGCAACGGAAGCATGGAATCCGATCGTCTACTACTTGCGACGGGAATCATACGTGTGCCAGTGCAAAGAGTGCAAGGCAGCACCACGTCGACAGTGGTGGTAAACGCGACCACGGCGCTGTTTGATGGTCAAACATGGGTTCCAATGTTGGTTGGAAAGCAGAGTGATGGATCGCCCGCCATGGGCAGCGGTCTATTCTACTCTCAAGAATCGTTTACCTTTTCTACAAAACGTTAGTTCCGCCAATGTTTTGGGTGAGATCACGAAATACCCAGTGAAGCTGATCCTCGTCTTTGTAGATTACCTTGCACTTGGTTTGATCGTGTTGATCGCGATCGCCATCTCCACTGGTCTTGTGTTCCTGATCACTCTGGTAGGACTGCTCGTCATGTTTTGCTGGAGACCAAGGGATAGTAGTCGACCACATGGTGCTGCCACCAATGGAGGCGAAGGGCACGAGTCCGAGGAAGAACGACAACGGAGACTTGATGCTATTCAGGCAGCCATCTTTGGTGAGAAAGCTGCAGCGGCTGCAGGCTTTGGCACACGGACACGCAAAACGGAGCCAGTTGCTCCTGTTGTTCTTGCTCCGCCCATACGCACACGCTCGTCCTCGTCTTCATCTATAACCTCATCGTCGTCGTTGTCAAAACATGAACCAGAACCACTGGGCAGGCCGACGACCGTCAAGTACTCGTTTACCGGGGAAGACGCGCGTGAAGTGACCGTGATGGCCGGCGAGCGGATCCATGTGGTAGAAGAAGCCGAGGGGGAGGAGTGGTGGTTTGTGCGTACGCAGGACGGACGAGAGGGCGTGGTTCCTGCTGCTTATATCTGGTGATACCGACGGGAGACAACCGACATGGCTTTGTGACGACCTTTTACGACTTATATTACGACTTGATTCGGGCATTCTGTAAATAATGATGAGCTGCATGTATAGAAGGAGCAATGATATCTTGATTGTCCACTCGCTCGGATTCTTGTCTAGCTCCTTTTTCTCAAGCTCCCGCCCAGCATGTTAAGCTAAACTGAACCAGACTAGGCACGTGCGGGACTCTTGTTTCCTGGTTCGTGCATTACTGGGTCCCCCATCAGCTCCTTGCGACGGGTGCAGGAAATGCCATCGGCGGACCTGAGGCGAAGCTGCTCCAAAGGTAGACCACGTTTCTAGCATTAGCACTTCAATCCGGTACATATATGGCGGTACCACAATTCTACAACTGACAATCTATGGATACAGATACAACTACCCTGTCGCAGTCGGGAATTGGCAAGCAGTCCGATATAATTTCCATCATGGGAACGCCTCACATGCTACATCTTTCCAGTAGTCGACTTAAAAGACCACTAATTGTTTCTCGACGTCCCAGCCGAGTTCAGTCTATGCGACGGGTATGAACAATGATGGATCAGCAAAAACAATCAAGGTAATGGACGCCAGGCGGGACTGCCGACTCACCAACAAAGGCTTCGCGGTTTGATTGATCATTGCCTCCGGTCCGCAAATCAGTATGAGACCATCCTCGGAAGGTGGCGGCAAGTGATTTTCGTACATCTCACGCGTCATCCGACCCTTGGACCCCGTCCAATTGTTGGGGACGGCACTGAGAGTGTGATGAAGTTTGAAACGGCCGTTTGATCGCTTGACTAGATCGTCCAGCTCTTCTCGGCACACTAGCACACGGCAAGAACAGTTATAATCAGTCAACATGTTTGGACTCCATCTGCCTGAAGACTTACATATATCTTCCAGTGATTTGTTCGCGTCAATACACCACATTTCAGTCTCGGCGTCGGTAGAGTCCTCGATGACTCCTTTCAAAACTTGGAGGATTGGAGTGATACCGGAACCCCCGCACAGCATGCCCAGTTTACGAACTTTGCGCTCAACTCCTCGCCAAGCGCATGTACCCTCGCCTCGCCAAACGAAGGAACCCAGAGGGCCTTTGAACTCTACGAAATCGCCCACTTCAAGCTCATTGAACCCGCTAGAGGATTGCGCCGGACGGTAAGCATTACTGAGACACTTGCTCCACATAGCTAGAGACTCACCTTGTCATTTTACCACCAACGCTATACTTGTCGTTTGGCAAATACAGCTTGATCAATAGATCGATGTACCCCTTGGCATCAGCCGGAGAGACTGGAGTATAGGCTCGCTGCACAAGTTCCCCTTCGACCACTTCCGTCTTCCCACGCTGGTCGTGTGGCACCTTTCGCCTCAATCGACAGAATACATGCTGTCCTGTCGGCAGGCCCAGTGACTGATCGCCGGCTTGTAGAGCAAACCGATATACTCGGGAATCATGCGAAATCACCTGGATGGTTTCCAAGATCGCCTTCTTCCACTTGGTTTTGGAGAGGAAGATGGGTTCGATTGTCGCTTCTTCTTTGTTTTCGTGTAGAATCTCTTTGAGGTCGAGGGTACCGATGTGAAATTGTGCGAGTTGGGATTTACCTTGCGGCGAGTGAATGGCCATGAAATCCTCTGTTGCATCCTCGCCAGCGACAAGAGTGATTGAATCCGCACCGCCGGGATGGTCCTTCAGGAAGCCTGTACCATCGTAGACCTCTCCAGCTACAACGAACCAGGGCTCGTCTACGCCAGAATGCGCCTTGAGCTCTTCCATTGTGATCAATCGCTTGACCCCTTCCTTGGTCATCTTGACCTCTGCAGGTTTTACGACCGCCGGTGCTTGCTGTGCGAGTTTCTTCGAGGCGTCGCCAAAGACGGGTTCCAGAACATTTTGGCCTTCTGTTTTGAGACGTTCCATCCAGCCACCGTTCGTTGTACCGGCCATGGTGGGGTGTTCGAAGCGCAACTTGTCGCCACCCTCCACATGAATGGCAGTCCGGAACCACCAGTTGTTCATCATGGAAGTCGCGTTCCAGCACATGTCCCTGGGTTGACCGCTTAAACCTTCGTCCATGGCCCGGACCATTACTGCCGGGCTGCCTTTGAGTTCGTGGGTGCTGATAGGGAAGCTCCAGAAACACCAGCAGAAACAAGTGTCGCGATCGGTCAGGTCGAGCTTACCGTAGACGTCGTCATTATGAGTCACGGCTCGGTACAAATCTTCTGGGTAACAGATCTCTGCCAGTTTCCATGTGATGCCGTCGTCAACTGAGATTTCCACTCGATTCACTCGCCGCCCTCCACCAGAATAAGCATAACCCTTGAGCGTATACTCTGGCGTCATGTTGATGTCGACAATTTCGTTGTGATCGGGTTTGGCAATAGCTGAATTCGTGTTCAGTTCGTTGATGATGTATCGGGGATCATACCACCATTTTTTCTCGGCCCGAGCTTCTTCGGGCATGACTTGGGTAGGGAGAAGTTTGTTGTCCCAGAAGTGCAGGTAATGCTGGCTTTCTTCGTGTGAGACTTGAATCTTGGTCAACCACTTGACCATTCGTCCGCCGATATTCCCGGGTGAAACCAGTCGCAAAGGATATCCATGATCGGCGGTGAGAGGTTGTCCGTTCATTGCCCAAGCGATCAACATCCCTCGGGTCTTGTTCCGAGCCCACGACAGCAAGTGACTTGTGCCGTAGGGACCGTTGGGAAGTTGGTCCGCACCTTCAAAGACAACATGACCGGGTCGTTTACCGTCCACAAAGATAGGCTTGGCGGCCTCGAGAATGTCGGCCAAGTAGACACCAGTGAACAGAGCGGTCGACACTCCTGCTGCACCCCAGTTGAAGCCGAGACCCTTTCGAACGACGTTCTGTTCTTTACGACGATCTACCGATATGTGTTAGGTCAGTATGGGAGAAAGTGTTGAAGCGACGCGATTCTCACGACTTACTACCGGCACAGACGAGCGTTACGGGTAGTGTTACAACCTCGAAGCGATCCTTCAGGTCTTGTATCGACAATTGCAAAGGATTGGCGACTTGCCTATATCGAGGTCATTCTAGTCAACGTCTTGCCTCAAAGACTCTGGTCAGCGTGAAAACCTACCCTTCAATGCTGACTCTCCAGTTACGCGCTTCTTCCACGTCAACTTGAGGGACCGCACCATGGTTACGGACATAGAACAATTCCGCAGGTGTTAGGAAACCCTGGATAGCAAAGGAGTTTCAATACGGAAGATCTGCATGGGTTAATTGTACTCAAAAGGCTTACAGCGGTGAACAGATCGTCCAGTTTGGCTTCGGAATTCAGTGGATGCTAAAGGGGATACACATGCGTCAATAACACTCTTAGGCAAGCGCACCGATCTGGACCGACCTTTCCCGTCAATCGAACCATTCGTGGATCTCGCTTGATCCAAGCATCGGGCGTGCCAATATCTTTGTCGTCCCCTTGTTCGGCAATTGTGTGACTTGGTACCACGGGTAAGATTTCAGGTAAAGGTAAAGTTTTAGGATTCTCTTTCAAGGATAGCTTTTGAAGGTCGGGACTGGAGGGGGGCGTTGTGTCAGGTGAAGTCTCAAGTGAGGACCGTCCGGAAAACGAGGAAATCGAAGCTGTCATGGAAGACATTGCTGAAGAGACGGAGTCGGCCAATGTTGGCGATGCGGGTTTGTTTGACATCTTGCCCCGAGTATGATTGTCGAGCGTAGAGGCAAGGCAATACTAGTTGGCACAAATGCAGTTGCAAGTCCTTTGTGATGTTCAAGAATTCGGACCTCGGATTCTGGCCAGACCTGGTGGATTTGGGACACTTCAAGCCCTTGTAGAAGAGGAAGAATGCTGGAAGACGCTAGGGAGGAGTCAGCAATGATGTTGCAAAGGAAGGTTGATGATTCGCGAAGAAATGGGATACAGCCTGCATCCTCGCCATCGTGGACAGGCATAGCTACCGACATAGACTCCAACTTGCTAGGTACCCAGGAGTGGGGCAAAGATAAGGTGCCCCTTTCAACTTGGTATTGGATTGCATTCCAAAAAGTTCTTATCACTTATCAGAAGCCGGTACAGGACCGGGGACCCCGCGCTAGGAGACGCGACTGAGATAAGGGAAACCTGAAACACGTACGAAATAAGTCAAAGCGCGAAAACAGTAAAGCACCAGTTCGCCGTTGGCAGCACATGCGCGATAAATGCACAAAACTGTTGAGCACCCCTAGGACCTAGGCAACTCCCTTGAGAAGAGTCGGTGCCGGGATTTCCACTTAAAAAATTAGCGCAGAAATCGACGTCGGTGTCGAGATTTCCACTTATTTTCCTCCGGCGGCCGTGTGTCGGTGTCGGGAATATCACTATTTTTTTGCGTTGGGAGCACCCAAAATCCATCACGTGACCATACGATAAGATCAAGACGCTTCTTTCACATTAGGATGCGACGAGGCAAGGGAACGCGTTTGCTCTTGATCACAGCACCACCTCCTCTCTCCTCTCAGTCTTACTCGGTGCACTCGGCCCCCAAGCATCGACTTCCCCACCTCTCAGACCTCGCAGCCACCCACCTCCATGGTAAGTGATCAGTGATCAAGATCACGTGAGTGCACGGTGCTCATCAGTCTGATCAAGCAGGTCCTCATCAAGCTTTTCACCCAATCGACTCCTCACCGTGGCCCGGACCACCTGGTTGGCTCCCACCAGCTGCCGGGATCCGCCACCCAACCAGGTCTCGAGTCATGGTAAGCCTCGCTGGTTCAGCTGCTGGTTCTCGCGACGTCGCTACCCAGACCCCTTTCGCTGACCTGCCACTGTTATGACAGCACCTCTTACCGCTCCCACCAACGCCAACTTCAAGAACGCCTTCTTGCTGTCGCCCACCTCGAATCCGCCTTCGGTTCTCGGTCACCAAGAAGGCAGCCACTAGGCCGTCTAGGCAACGGCTTCGGATACCAGGCCAAGGGGCCGACAACTCTCAATGGTAAGCCGGTTAGTCTCGTCTGGTCTCGGTGCCTTCTTCTTCATATCTCTGACACTCATTCTGCACATAGGTATCCTCGCCCTGCAGTCCATCCTATGCGGCGGCGATGCAGATTCCCCCCGACTCGGTCTATGCCGCAGTCAGCCCCCAGCTACCCGTTCCAGAGCTGTTGGACGTACCGGACCTCAACATCTATCCCTCCGCCCCCGACCCCGTATTCTCTAAACAGCAACCTCAATACTGGCCTCCGAACGACTGCTTCCCTCAAGAACGCCGAATTCGGATACTCGATGACAGCGTCAGGGAGAGATGGGAGGATGGATACCGGTCCCTTCTTTTCATCACTTCGGAATCCGGAACGCAAGTGCTGGTACCTCTGTGGTCGATTCTCTACTGGAAGCATGTCTTCGAGGTCATGCACGCGAAAGCTCGTTGGCGGTCGACTATGGGATTCATTCCCGACGTGATATTCAGGCTCAGTTTTCGAAAGCCTACCGGATCGGAAGAGCAACGAATCGCCACCAGAGGTTGGCATACCTTCAATCAAATCGGTTGGCGTGTTCCCCTTTTCACGGCGCAGCTTCGAGTCAATCACCACAGCCTTCACCTGGCGTCGATCCTCCACCAAGCCAACTGGTACGACTATGGACATATGCATTGTGGCCTAGTAAATCTTCGTGCTCGCTACCAACATCGCCTGCCTTACATCGAGCTCGCCCACTCAGAACTTCACGACAAAATTGTTCAGATATTCGGCCAAGGCATGCCCGCTCCTCACCAAATCCCCAGCGAACTTCTTGGCGTCATCATGTGGCTTCGTCAGTATCCTGACAGGCACATCGCTGCAGTAGTTCACTTGGAAGAGAGGCAACACTGGGCCGTCGTCCTTGCCGGCTCAACCGGAAAGGTGAGAGTGGCAGATAGCTTGACTGGCGATCACCTTCCGAGCTGGTGGTTTGAGGTGAAGAAGGCGTACCAGCGGTTCCTCGAGACCGTCAACTCCTCCTACGTGATGAGAGCAGAAGCGGCGAACCTGGGCAAGCAGAAAGACTTCTACAACTGCGGACCAGCAACACTCACCGCCATCGAAAACTTTCTGGATGACAACTCTTCAAAATGGGAAGAGCAAGACCCGAATTATCACCGACTTCGCATAGCGACTGAAATAGCTAATGCAACCAAGGTGAATCCCGCACGAAAGAACTGTCCCTTTGTAAATGACGAACTGACTTCCAACGTTTCTGCCAGGACTGCCCATCCGCTTTCCCAAACGCCAACACCTGGGCCATCCCTTGGCCTCGCCCCGATGGCACTTTCGACAGTCAGTTGAATAATGCGTTCCTGCAACTGCAAAGGCAGCGACAGACACCACGTATGCGGGGCGGAGACCCCAAGAACTGGGAGTTCGTACCGCTGACGGAGCAAAAGGCCGAAGAACGTGCCGTCAAGGCTGCTCCTAGCCCTGTCCTCCAATACGCCTCAGACACATGCCAGACTGTCGGTTCGAATTCGGCAGGACCGTCGGACGTCAGCATGACCGTCAGGGCGGATTTTGCAGACTCGGAGAGTGACGACGAGCCCTTGGCATCGGCCACGTCTCGCTCAAAGACTTCTATCTTGGGTTCGGAAACCGTAGATCTCACCTTGCACACATCTTCTGAGGTCGAAAAAGCGGAAAGTCAGGCCTCTTGGATTCCGGAAACCAGTCGTCAACCCACCAAGAGCCTTGAAGGCGCCCAAGGGCAAACCAGTCACTCGCCACCTCACAATATTCTGGACATCGTTTCCCCACCGCCATCCAGTGTACTTGTAACGGACATGCATGCCGGACTCGAAAGCTGCGATAGCTACGATGCCGATGGGTCGTCTTCTCCGGAGAGTCAGATGGGTGTCATAGTCGACCCCCATAGGCGAACGAAGCGGAAACTAGAAGCGGACACTTCAGCAATTGCTGAAAGTTCGGGAGGAACCAGCTCCGACACTGCCACCAAGAAGAAGAGGGTGCCTTGCCGCAAAAACAAGAACGCCGCTCAGCGGTCAGATGTCTTTCGCACGGCGATGACTACTGGAGAAATCAAAGCTTACGAAAGACATCAATTCACCTGCAATTGCCCCAAGGCTGGTCCGCATCGAATGAATGATATCGCTTTCGACGTTTTCAAATTAAAGCAACACCGGAACACCGCAGCCCACAAGCGATGGTGGGACCGAGCACAGCTCGAGGACGGCAATGGATCGCAGCTCGACTTCTCTGCACTGCCAGCTTGCCTTGGTCTGAGAGGCGAGACGTATATCCCCTTGTTCAGCAGTATAACAGATTGGGGTGGAATACAAGAGGGCTGCACCATCTGGGGTCGGCTTTCACTGCGATTGTTCCCATACAAGCATGGGCTGCGAGATATCCAGCCTCAAGACGGCGACGCCAACACATCGCCTGCCTATGCTTGCTGGACAGACAACGAGACCGCAATTTTCGAAGCCGAGCGGGCTCTGAGTGCTTTATGGCAGCTTGATCGAGCAGCCAAGTCTGTTCGTTCGACCTCCTGTGAGCGGAGGGTCATGGGAGACAGCACGGAGCGGATCTGTGAAGCTTGTCGGAAACTTCAAAACGACGAAAAGTTCAAGCGGGCACTGAGAAAGGTAACGGGTCTGTAACTTGTCGATAGCCAATGAGCTATCTTGTATTGATATCCATATTCATCTCTTCTTCTCTTACGGGAACAGAAAAAGTTCGTGGAGAACCAACTCAACGCCATGCCACTGAACGAAAGGGAACTCGCAATTAAGAGCAAGATCCGGAACACTCCGAAAAACCAGTGTACACCTTCGATGCGGATAGCTCAGGTGTATCTCGAAAACCGTGCTGTTATGAGATTCTACCAGCTCATGGAGGATACTGACAAGCCGACTGCCTCCATCTTCCGCAAACTCGAGCAGATGGCCAACGCCGGGGAGTTCAACGACGACGACACCCTCCAAGGGATATTCAAATTGATTTACGAATCCAAGAGTCGCCGTGCTGACCCCACCGGGAAAGCTATACATGGTATTCGCTACAGTGAGGACGTTATGCATTTTTTCGTCCTGCTGCGCAGTAGGGGGATTTCGTCGACAGGTCCCTTCGCAGCCATTCGAGGGATATTCCACGGGGGTCCTGGTGACCGTTACATTCGGTTAGTCTACCATCTTGAAGCGGCTTCCGTCCCAGTAATTGACAATCTCTACTCTCGTCAATAGAGCATGGATTGCGAGCCGCCAGACAGGTTTTATTGTCTTCGGTGCTATAGACAAGGATCGAGTCAAGAACTTCATGGACCGCATGAAGAAATGCGGTCTGATGGATGTGCCTCTATGCGTGTCCGCCGATGCAACCGTGGTTAGTGACAGAGAGAGTCCGACTCTGAGCCTTTCGTGGCTGATATCACTGTCCTTCACAGTTACCTTCCGACGAGAAACGTCCTGCGTTGGCGTTCGTCAAGTTATTCGCGAAGGAAGGCATCAAGGGTCATCTGGTGGGCAGTGCTCTCAGCATGGCCGAAACGGCAGTCAAGAAAAATGCAGACCTAGAGACGATTTGCGACAATATTGACGCCACAAAGAATTATGCAACCCAAGTGTTAGCTGTAATGATCACCGTGAGTTTCCCGATTTCTACCAGTCCCCGTTCGCTGAAACCCAGAACGTGCCGTGCATTAGTGTCCTCTGGATGGAGTCCCCCCAATGGTAGTAGCACTATACCCAATCAAGAAAAGTGTCAATCAAACAATATTATCGAAGATTCTGGAAGATGTACGCCTGGAGATCCAAAAGCATGGAGGGAAGGTTATCGCATACGCTACCGACGGCGGCTCACCCGAACGCGGAGCGCAAAAGACTCTCAAGGCCCGATTCTTATCGAGGAAGAAGGTGAAACACTTGGAAGTCTTCGTACGGGATCTTAATTTCAAGCTCACCACACCCGTGGTCGACGGACACCCGTTGATCATGATACAAGATCCCGAACACGCAAGGAAGACCCTGCGAAACAACTTTCGCAGTGGCGCAACTCTTCTCGATCTCGGTGGGGCGGTCCTTGCGTACGAGACTCTCCTGGGGATGCTCCAGTATAGCGGACATGGACTGGCGATAACGGATCTAGTGGGCGGCGATAAGCAAGATGACGGCGCAGCTTTGCGTTTGTTTCATTCGATCGCGTTGCGATCCTTGGTAGTTGACGGCAAGGTCAGGGAAGGGATGGAGGGTCTATTCATAGTCTTATTCGTATTCGGTAAGTCAAAAGAAACCATCACATTATCACAATCCAACGTGTAAATGCTCATGTGCATTGTGTACATTCAGGGGAACTCTTTGATGCCTGGCTGCATAGAACCCTGCCTCACTCCATCCGCTTACTGAATGCGTGGAGAGCATATTTCTTCCTCAAGGGGTGGAAAAGGAATATCTTCAACCTTCATAATCGCCATCCGCAATTCGTCAACAGCCGGTCGTCACTATCTCCTGCCGCTTGGAAGATAATGGAGACCGTCTGCACAAGCCTCATCCTCCTCATCGAGGCTTATTCTCAACATTATTCGCACATCCCTTTGCAACCTTGGAACCTAACCACACGCAACCTGGAGCACTGGTTTGGGGTGGCACGAAGGATGCATGGCGCCAACTTTACGCTGGCCGAGCTGTTGTTTGGCGTCAGGGCCCAGGACATGAGGCACGATATTTTCCATTACGGCGACCCAAAGCTTCGCGGCCTGCCAGAGAAGAAATTCAAGGTCGGCTACCAGTATCTGGACAAACCTTTGCAGAGAGATACGGAAGATTGGAACCGACTAGCTATCTATCCTACCCACCAAGACCGAACGGATATCATCCCCAAGGCCGCGCACAAACAAGCCTGCGACCTTCTTCGACGCCTAGGCATGTGTGAGCCACCGAGGGATGATGACGGAGTTAGCGAGGTTTTTCAAAAAGACCCGGAGAATGTTGAAGAATCAGATGGGGAGAGCGACGATGAAGACGGGGAGGACCAAGAACCAGGCGAGACCCAAGGAGATATCGACACTACAAGAGCCCGTGTCAACGCCGTCGATATCCTAGGCGTTGAGTCCAACATGATCAACGAAGATGTCCGACATGCCGCCGCCGAGGCGGCTTACCGTGCGGAACTCAGTCAGAAGATTGATGTCCTCGAGGATGATGCCATCAACTTTCTTCAGCATATGGGGGACATCGAGCCATTCGATTTTGACCTGGACTTCCCTCCCGACTACGCCTACGACCCCGTGACAGGAAGGGTATCTTGCCCTTCCATCTTGCCTTTGATATCGACGCACTTTGACCCGGACAAGTACGTGACGATCAGAGAGGGAAATGACAGCGCTTTCCGGCTCGCGACGGAGAAACCCAAGGCATGTGAAACGCTATCCCTTGATCCGGATGCCGAGCCTACGTCACAAGAGGCAAATTCTTTCTGTAAGAGCGTTCGGGAGGTCAGGGCAGGGAAGGCGGAGAGGGCAACACGTGCTCGGACGATCAACTACCGTATTGATCGCTGGATTGTCAAGGATGGCGATATCCAGGAGGCGCAAGAGGAAAAGGTATACAGTACGTCTGGCAAGCCGGCATTGTGCATGCGTTCTTCTGCTGACCACCCTGTGACTGTTCATTTGCTATCTCTTAGTACCGGCAAGGCAGGAAAGGAACGTAACGGAGGAGAACGCGTTACGCCCGGGATCGCTGGTCTTGATGCATGCGCCGAAGCATGGAAAGACGCACGCCTCGCGTTTCTACATCGGGAAGGTTATCGGGGTGTTTTGGAAGTCCGGAGCGACCAACGGGACACACAACCGAGCAGAGAAGCTCAAAACTACACAAGAATTGTCGTGCCTTTCGCTCATGGTGTATGACAAAGTAAGTCCCCGCCCGTCACGTTGACAAACATTTTGGGAAGAGAAACTGATGCGATATTCTCCTCAGCTTGGGGGAGGTGATTTGTTCACCTTAGGCCAACACGATCTTCGATATACCCAAGGCTTAGAACATCATCTGATCTATCATATTGGCCCGGCCGATAAGAATATACGAAAATATGCTGATAATGACTCCCTTTTCGTGCTGGGTGAGGAGGCTCAGTATTTGTGGGACAGTTGGGCAACCAAAGAAGCTGGGCTGGCGATAGACCGGGCGGATTCTGCTTGGAGGTCGACGCAAAGGGCTCAAAAGGCGGCCAGAAAGCGAGGACAAAATAGCAAAGCACAGGGAGCAGAAGAAGAATTGGTTGTAGAATAGAGCAATAGAGCACCGGACGGCTTATCTGAGACATAAGCTGCCAAAACGCAAGTAAGTGACACATCTCAGAAATCTGTTGACGAATTACGACAAAGACGCGTCCTGGCGTGATCGGGATTGTTCGCTCATGTTCGGATTTGATGGTGCGCCCAAACGTTGGTGTCGCAATACCCACTATTCTGGAATGTTTTTTTCACTATTTTTTTCCGAGTTTGGCTGGGGATTTCGACACCGACGTACCCCCGAGTCGCCTGGGTCCTGCACCCCTTTCTATCTCCCTTTCTCGTCCCTGTCTTTTCGTCTTCCTCCTACTTGGTCCAAGGCGACTGACAACTGGCGCAATCGCGAAACATGTCTTCGAATACGCTTTCGACGACTTGAACCAGAGCCACAATCACGCCCTCGTCGACGATAAAGAGGCTAAACCTCAACAAGGGAATGAATGTCCTCCTCATGATGCGAAAATGCAAGATTGTTATGGATACAACTGTGGTAAGAAACTTCCATCGTACACCCTCGTGCGGCAAGAGACCTGTCTGCGGTCGATTTTTGTGTTTAGAATGACCGTTATACAAAGTATGAAGGCAAGCCCTGTTAAGGAATCTGGACATTAGCTTCCTGGGAAAGACGCAACGCCCCAGGATGGTACTTACCCTTCTAGCTGCTTCATTCTTGCTGTCCCGCTCGTTCTCCTCTGCCGCCAAGTATACCTTGAAATCGGTCGTTCCATCCTCCTTGACCTGCATGATACTTGCAGAGTTGCCACACCTGTAGCAATAATTTGGCGCGGACCATACCGTCACTAGTTGGTTGTCGAACATGTGTTTGTACCCTTCTTGCACAAGTTGATGTGCTCTTGCTATTAGTGATAGGCCATTGATATGGTTAAACTGGACAAGGGAGGCAGGTCAGCAATTTGCGTTCAAGCCATTCTTTTCGAGTAGCACTCACCTCCTGTGTGACTTTTGCACCAAACAACCAACCCGCGCCTCGTGGACTGACAGACCATGTGTCTATATCGTCCGGATCTGACCACATGAGATCTAAAAGGGATTCCTGATTAGCGAGACGAAAGCTATTGAACGCCAGAATATTCAAGCGTACCACAGAATGCTCCCTCATGAGGGACCTCTTGCGCCCTTGCTATCACCCTCACTTGATCCAACGTTCGGATATCCGGCGAAAGGCCTCCGTGCACACAGAGCACGCTCCCATCTATAATCTGTAAAAATCGCAAAGCTTGAGTTTCGCTTCCTTTCCGATTTAAAATCCGACCCTGGACCGATGCACTCACCGCCGCAAGATTTAGGTGATCAAATACCTGACAACACGCTTGCCACACCGACGCGTTTCCGTATTTATTTTGACATTCATCTGAGGGATCGGAGGAGGGGCAGGTATTGGCGGGTGAGATCGCGCGAGAGGAAGAGTAACGCGGCATTTACCATAGAAGCCGTAGACTTGGGTGATCTGCCGACTTTCATGATTGCCTCGCAACAGGGTGACACGGTCGGGGTGCCTGAAAGGGTTTGAGATGGTCAGTTCGAGCTGCAGGCGAAGGAGGTCCCGAGGATGACATACCTGGCTTTTAGCGCCATCAGTAAGGAAAAGGTTTCCAGACTATAGTATCCCCTGTCCACGAAATCACCCATAAAGATGTACTTTGTCCCGGGGACCATCCCGCCCTGCCGTAATAGCTCATGCACGTCCCAAAATTGCCCATGGATATCTCCGCACACGGTGACTGGAGCTTCGACAGGTTGAACGTTGGATTCCTCCATTAAAATACTGAGTACGCGTTGACACAGAACCTTCATTTGGCGTTCCGGCAGATGTTTACATTGCAGAAGCTATGGCGAAACGATTTCATCAGTATACAACATGTGGATAGTAGTAGGCAAGAGTGGAAGTGGTCCTACATGATTTATCCACTGATCGGGATCGCTCAATGTAGCTCCCGTCATTATGTTGTGGTATAGCGAAAACGAAAGACGTTTGGGCTGCGATAGCCCAAAGGCAGTAGCGGGAGCAGTATATTCCGAGTGATGGGATCCTTGACGACCTGTGTGAATGCGTTGCACCGGGTTGAGGTGCTTTGACTTGAAGGTTGAAGATAGTCTGGCTGAAGAAGAGGTTGTCGTGGCCAAGTCGACGAGGAGGATCGGAGGAGGAGGAGCTGAGCTGAGCCAGCTTGGTGAGCGGAAGCTGAATAGAGAAGCGCATGACAGCAGCAGCTTACCTAAGAAAGCGCGGCGATGCCAGAGAGTGAGACATGATCGTTCGTCGTCGCTGGTTTGATGGTAGTCAGGTCAAGTACTTGTGCTGTGTACGCATGTCAGACGGCGACTGTCTGCTATACTCAATCATCAGACAGTAAAGCTTCAGACATCCAAGTTTTTTGACAAAGAAAAAGAGGCTTGTCGATAACCCCGGTCTACCAGCATTTTCGGCTCTCCAGATATGGCGTCATCACCGTCGAACAATCAGCACCTGGCTGGCAGCGATTCAGAACGAATGCCATCCGGAGAGAGCAATCTCGAAACGAACGATTACGGGTCGCAAGAAGACCAGCAGCCGGATGACACTGAAAATGCAACAAAAAAAACCCCGTTGACAGCAAGACAGGCGGCGAAACTAGATCCATCCACGTCCACCAAAGCGTGCGATCAGTGCGGCAAACCGAGCGACGTCTTGATCCGCTGTCGAAAGGACGAATCGCAAAAGTGGTTTCTACTCTGTCCCGGAAATTGCTGGAAGGATGCGTCAGGAGGAAAGGTAGACGGTACCAAGGACACTCCTTGGTACAGATATGGCGGTGTGTGGAAGAACAAAAAGGCGGCAACGAGTGGGAAAAAGCCAAAGCATGTACCCTCATAAAACCTCGCAGCGCCGTGCTATGCCAATTCCGTGACGATGGTCGCCAAGGACCTTGCCCTTTCTTCGTCCCTCGGTTCGGCTGAAACGATACAAAGCCGGAGAAGCAATAGAAAGGACGGTTCCCAAGTCAAACCGCGAATTTGTGTATCCCTTTGAAGATTTCCGGGGTGCGAGGCGGTTTCAAGCTTCACAAAGAGCTCCATCCATCAAGACACTCGAGTGCTCGACGATATAAACCCGCGTATCTCAGTTGCGCCGCTCAATCTTCCTTGACGGACAGGCACACAATCTTCGATAAACCCTTTTGACACAGATTGCTGGTCATTCTGTCACTCAATTCACAACCTCGCTTGAAGCTAGGGCACTACAATCGTTTTGACCAAAATCGATTTACATCATGCGCGTCTCAGTACTGCTCGCCGCTCTCGCCTCACTTGCCTTTGTAAACGGCAAGGATCGAAAATTCACCTTGATAAACCAATGTTCGCACACGGTATGGCCCGGTTTTCAAAATAGCAAAGGTCCACCCTTGATTTCGGCAGAGGGATCCGAGCAACTCATGGGATTCGAATTGGCGGATAGCACGCCCAAGACTATCCCAGTCCCAGAGACATGGAGTGGCCGAATGTGGGGACGCACGGGATGCAAAATCGTCAACGGCCAGTTCAGATGCGACACGGGAAATTGCGAGGGAACGGATGCGAACTGTTTGACTGGTAATCAACTGGCAACCGTGGCCGAGTTTACTCTTCAGACGCCAGGGAGTGAGCAACCTGATAATTACGACATCTCGCTAGTAGATGGTGAGTTCATTATGCACGCTGTACGCAGTTTGTCAGTCGCTGACGCCAAGCTTTTCCTCTCTGGGCGTCTGACTCAGGCTTCAACCTGCAAATGCAGATCAAACCTGATAAAGGTTGTCAAGAGCTTTCTTGCACGACTGATATCAATGCCATCTGTCCTAAAGAACTTCAGAAGGATGGGGGATGCGTCACCGCTTGCAAAGCAGGCATTTGTGAGTAGTCATCAAGGACTTTTACATTCCCAAAAACGCAGGCCTGACTCTTAACTCTTTGACGTAACCTCGTCAAAGCTGAAGGAATGTACAAGAACGCCACCGGTATGTTTCGAGGAAATCGTAACTGCTGCTCAGGTGAGTTGCCCAAGTCGGACGCTTTCCCGCTTTCCCGCTCACGTGCCCTCTTTCCAGGCCCATTCGACACACCCGAGTATTGCCCGCCGGAAATGAACGACTACTATTGGTTATTCAAAGACGCATGTCCAGAGGCCTACGCTGTAAGTCATGTCGGCTTATCGGTGTGTACCACGCAGGAAAACTGACGCCTGCTTTCAAAATGGTCTCAGTATGCCTACGAGTGAGTGAAACTACAGCCCTCATTTCGAAGAAGTGGAAGACGACTGACATGCAACTGCTAGTGATCACGCCTCGCTGGTCACTTGTGACCAGACGCAGCAAGCGGACTATACCATCACGTTCTGTCCGACAGACGCTTCGAGTGCCGCGGGAAAGAAAGCTGCACATTCCCCAGACCAGTATCCAGCTACCCAGATCTGCGTCCCTGTAAGTATATCTATTTCTCCAGCCTGCGAAAGCTGGTCCCTAATCGTTGACCTGCCACACGGCACAGCCCACATGGTCATGGGTTTCATGGGCCGATAAAGGAAACACCGAACCCGTCACGGAAGTATGCGAGAAGGCTAAGAAAAATGAGGCACCACCCCTGAATGGCGCACATACCCAGTCCGACCGTTCAGCAGTGAGTCTTTTGCGCTGACTAGATCCATGCGAGGTCATTAGCATTCGCTCGTTGAATACTGACCATGTACTTCATAGGAAACTTCCACTAGCGAAGACGCTCCATCTCCCACAGGCGAGGCACCGGGCGCTACTAAGGCCCCAGAAGGTCCAGCAAAACCAGAGGCAGGTCCTACCCCAAGCAAGACAGGCGCTCTCAAAGATTCGGAAGCCCCATCAAAAACGGAACCTGTATGTTGCGGCAACACTGTCCTCAATTACGAGCTGCATGCTGACCCCCTTTACCGTTCACAGCCTCCCGCACCCCCGAAGGCCCCATCTGGCTTGGACGGCGAACCCGTGGAAAAGGTCGTCGAAGTAGAAGGAAGCGGATCCCCGCCTGTGCTTACCGGAGGACCGTCTGTTCCAAAGAGTACTACTGCTGCCATTGTGAGTCCAACCCTCCCGTCCTGCAGACTACATTCCAACCGGAGAGACTCATGGTTTGGTTGCTGGTTACAGGTTGTCCCTTCTCCCTCTATGCATGGGGCCGCAGCTTCCGACCACCCGGCCAACGGTCTGCCCGCTGCAAACATCAAGATTCCCGTTCCCACAAAAGGCGCGGCAGACGTGACTCCTTCCAAGTCCTCTTGCACGCGAAACAAGAAACGCGGGATGAAGAAGCGATTGTTGGAGTCTCGACAGAATGTGTCTTTGTGATGAGGAGAGAATCCAGTTCAAGGTTTCGGACAACGACGAAAATACCGACAACTTGAGCGTGTCCTCTGTGTAAAGTAGCTGGTGTGCTTTGACAGCAAGCCGGTGTTTGTATCAATTACCGTAAGACATGAAGACATATACATGGCGTCTATTGTCGCAGTCGAACAAATTGCCTGTACAGCTGGTGGTGGTATCGATTTCGAGCGGCTGGTGAACTTGTACAGAAAGCCACGATGATGGAATATTCATCCGATTCATCTAGAGATAGACCTCGAGTGACAAGCGCCATGGCAGACACACAATCAAGCAAGTCGGAAGGTGCAACGACGATATCAACCATCATTCAGTAGTGGATTCAGATAGCTAGATAAGTGCCAAGTGCTCCGATATCAACGATCGACGGGACGTGCACGCAGAGTTTCGGATTTGGCGCTTTGGCGCGGTTATCCAAGCCGGTCCGACCGGAGGTGGAGCTGAGTACTTGTAGCTAGCTGACTGAGTGGACAAAGTTCTGAGACGATTCCGAGTTGCTGGGCTACAGTATATAGGCTCAGAGGTCGAGAAATGTCGCGAGGCCTCATAGTTAGGAAGCTTGGCTGCCTTTCACAATGTCAAGGAATACACTCTATTACGGTTCTTTCGTTCATTCCACCTCGCTAACGCAACTCGAGTACCTCGTCGATACTCTCGTCTACGTCTCAGATGGCAGTATAGTTTGGATCGAAATAGATGTCGATGCATCCCAACTACAGGAAATTACGGCCAAGCATGGCTTGGACCTAGAAGGACTAGCCACCACTCATGATGCAGACTTTGTACAACTGGATGAACGTGATTTTATCTGCCCTGGGCTGATTGACACGCATACCGTGAGTGACTTCCTTCTGGAACCCAGCGGGTTGCACTTATCGCAGAATGATTTCCCTCATACAGCATGCCCCGCAGTATCCCAATCTAGGACTGGGTCAGGAGTACGAGCTTCTGGATTGGCTGCAACATTTGACGTTCCCAAGAGAAGCTAAATTCACAGACTTGGAATATGCTCAAAAGGTGTATGACCAAGTTGTCAAGCGGAATCTTAATGCAGGCGTGAGTATCAGTGCGCATAATGTTCGGACCACGTCTTATTCGCCCGCCATTTTCATTAGACCACAACATGTTCTTACTACGCCAGTCAGCATGTATCGAGTGCAAAGGTTCTTGCAGATGTGGTTCTTGAACGAGGTGAGTGCTACTTCGTAAATCTCAGCGCAATGTGCGCTAAATGACCGATACATTTCTACAGGTCAACGAGCTCTCGTTGGGAAATGCAACATGAATAGAAATTGCCCCGATTACTATTGCGAAGCCTCTCCAGAGGCGTCAGTCGAGGACACACGAGCTTTGATATCCTACATCCGAGATCTACAACCGTCAAAACTCCCATGGAAAACTGCAAACCCGTCTCCACTAGTACAGGCAGTCATTACACCAAGATTCGCCTTGTCATGCACATCAGAACTCATGCAAGAACTAGGACAGCTCATGGCTAGCGAACCCGATGTGCACATCCAGACACATCTATCGGAAAACCGTACAGAAATACAGGAAACTTTACGCTCATTCCCGGAATGCACGTCGTACACCGAGGTGTACGAAAAGTACGGAATGCTGCGGAATGGTACCATCCTGGCACATTGCGTTTGGCTGACGGAGGACGAAATGGATATCATCAAACGCACGGGAGCTGGCATCAGTCATTGTCCGACGAGCAACTTTAACCTGATGAGTGGAGGAGCACGGGTAGGAGCCATGTTAGATAAAGGTCTCAACGTGAGTCGAATATGTCGCCCCACAAAGAGGGAGAAAGTACTCATGTTTGGTTTTGGACTGCAGGTTGGACTGGGCAGCGACTGCTCAGGAGGCTTTGCGCTGGGTGTCCTACCACAATTACGAAATGCGTCCATGCTGTCCAAGATGTTGGCCGTTCAGCCCGAAAAGCCAAATGGGCAAACGAATGGTCATGTCGGCCAGTTCACCAACAAGCCATTATCGATCCCGACGTTGTTCTACCTCGCGACGATGGGCGGGGCAGCGCTTTGTAAAATGGCGGAAACCGTAGGCAATTTCTTACCAGGGAAGGAGTTCGACGCCCTCCACGTTACACCAGGTCGATCCCCCAATTTCTTTTTGGATGTTGGAGAGAATAGACCCGTGGGTCAGACTCGGGACGAACGAAGGAAAAAATTGAAGGAGACATTCGAGCGATTCCTCTTTGTCTCGGACGATAGAGATATTGCCCACGTTTACGTTAGGGGACGGAAAGTAGGCGGATCGAAGGTGTAGCAGAGTTGACTAGGCTGCTTGTATACCCAGTCGATTGAAAGGACGATGTGAAGCAGGACAACATTACATGCTTCAATGTCATCCCGTGAAGTAGGACATGTAAGAGCCGCATGCAATACAGTGGTTCCGATCCACGCGTGTCCCAAAACATGAAAATATACAACCGTATATTATCTTGATACATCGAACTATGAAGGGTTCAACTATTTATGCGAAAACCCAGCTACCCACGCCCCTTCGACTGTGGCGTCTCAAATCGTATTCCACCATGACCGCCTCCGTTCCCGCATACAGGAAATCGCCGGTCGGATCAAAGTCGATACCAGCGATACCGATTCGCCCGCCGTCGGGTCCTACACGTCGCGTAGGGGAATACGAGGGGTGATGGGCATTGCGCAGACGCTCCTCGCGACTGATGATGGGAAGTTCCAGACGGGCTTGCACGTCAAAAGTTCGAGCATCTACTACGTGAATCGCTTCTCCTTCCTAAAAGCGGCGCAGCCGTGGATAAGAACAAGTCCATCACGGGATTGGCTGTCATTCCCGCTCACCTCCGAGAACACCAATAGGTCACGATCACTGCCCGGTGGACTGAATTTGACTACTCTGGCAGGATCTCGTCTACTACCATCGGCTGCAGCAGACCGCCAGTAATAGGTATCCTCATAGTCGAATCGTCCAATGTCATGGCGTGTCCGAGTATGTAATTTTGCGAGCGGATCAGATGAGCTGGTCCAACGAAAAGTAGGGGCATTAGAGGTGGGAAGGAATCTCTGCGACGCATTGCGTACCGATGGTCCCAAACTGTAACGACCCCGTCTTGGCTAGCGACGGCAAACTTCTTTCCATCTTTACTCCAGCTCGTGGAGAATCCAGCGTCATCACTCGCTCGATACGTCCTGATCAGACGGAAGTCGCTCCCTCCGCTGATGACTTCGTATAGATAGACTTCATGATTATCTCCGACACATATTAGCGTACGTCCATCCGGAGACAATGAAGCTGAAAGAGCCCAAGCAAATAGATGAGAGACCTATAATATGGACTGTCGGTCTTTACTCACAATGATTTGCAGCAGTATTGATCTTGACACCTCCAATATTTGTCAATCGTTTCGACCCGAATTTGGACTCGTTGACCCGCGCGGGTTGAGATGGTCCCGTATTACTGGTCGACGCAGGTCTGAGTGCAAACAACTTTACGAAATGATCGTTATTGGACACCAACAGCCTAGGTTCCCCAGTAATGACGGATTGAGGAAGGAAGCTCGAAGGTGGTGGCAATGGTCGCTGAGGAAACTGACTGTTATCCAGCAAATTCGAGTACCATTCCGGCGGTGGATTGCGGGAATATGGTTGACTGGACCCAACTGATGTCCGAGAGCCAAACGCTGTGATCCCGCTGTCGTATACGTAGACATCTGGCTCGACTTCACCTTGGACGAGACCGCGCAGCTGAGGAGGAACACCATGGGATGAGGCAGAGCTGCCATGCTGACGACCGGCGTCGAAAGTGTGTCGAGGTCTGAACCCACGACCTCCCCTAGGACGTGTACCCCAGAACCCTCTTTGACCCATCGCTTCTGGGCTTCGCGTTGGGGGAAGCCTCGTCATCTGGTTCATAAAACTCATACCGTCGTCGCCTCCCGCCGGATGACCATCACTGGACCGTCGGGAATTGTCCGTCTCTGTGCTTCCAAACGACGGAGTTCTTACATCGTCTTCGGCGGAAGTCGGTTCCCGAACTATATGGCGATCAAGTCGGTTCCCTCTTGGCAAGGAATTGGGAAATGTTGCTACTGGTGGGCTTGTAGTCGAAGATGCGTTCCGCTCCTGATATATACTCCCTCCTCGAAGCTCCTCTACTGGTGAACTAGCGCGAGTCGGCAATGGCGTCTCGCCCGGGTATGGCGGTAGCAAGACGAACGAATTGTTGATGGAAGCGTGAGGAAGAGTGACCGTCATGGACCACGAAGCCCCACTGCGATCTCCGGATGCTAGAGCAGGTAACTGTCTACTTCGCCAGGGATTGATTGGCGTCCGAGATGTCGCAGTGCTGGTCTCGTTGCGACCCATGTTGGGAGCCGGCAGACTCGTCAAATGCAACTCTCCTTGCTGACCACCGCATGCTAGAATGTTTGCGCTGAGATGATGGCGGATCACAGTTGGCTTGGCAAGAAGTTCTTGACATCGAATAGAGATGGGGCTTACGAGGCAGTCAAGCAGTTTGGTATGAACGCCAAAGCCGAGATCTGTCGTGATCGGTACTGTAGTCCAGTCAAGAGTAAACCAAGGTAAGTCGGCCTTCGGAATCGCTCAAAGAGGGACGAGGTTCACTCTTCAAGCAAGCTCGAAAGCTTACCGAAGGACACCAAGCTTCTTTATTCCTCGAAGGCCTACTTCCTGCTCTCTTTCCCTCATCCGGTCGCTCCTCGTCCCCACTATCATCGGGATAGTCGTTGACATCGACCGTCAACTCGACAATGCTCGAACCTTTGACATGATATATGACGCCTCTCTCCTTGGGACATGACACAAGGTCCCGAAGTTGCGGATGAATGACGGTCACCGACGCAGGGACCACGAAGCTGGGTTCAAGGTCCAAATCGGCTAATTCAGAGCCTTGAATCCTTTTGTCAGCCACGTGTTGCGGTATCGTTGGAGATGAGTTGGCGACGTTTGAAGTGGCTGCAAATGATTCGGTATGGGGTAGTACGAAAGACGCATGGCCTCGTAGTCGACGTTCGGGTGTCCTACAAGGGAACCGGCGAGAATTCAGTGCCGCTTTACTCTTTGACTTTGCCGACACAGTCTTAGAGGAGTCTTAGAGGAGAGGGGAATACTTACCGAACCATATTGCTCTACGGATCTACCTGTGATCTGGAGCTAAAAGATGTTGCGTTTCACCAACCAGCAAAGGTTCATGTAGCGCTTTCCGCTTTGTAGATCTGAAATCCTGGCCCGACGGTCGTTGCTGTGTAAGGCTTTACGTCCGTTTTCGAATGGTGAATGGCGAATAGAGGGGATAACGGTGAAAGTCGGGAGTATGTTTGCGGTCGAAATGATCTACACCAATCAAATGTTCCTGTATCCGATGGACGAGTAAACGACATTCCCAAATCTCCTCCTCCTTGACAAGAAATCGATGAAATGCTGACTTGGGCTGGGACAAGCAGCAGCTGATACCATAGCATTCCACCCCCGCAATCGCGGATCCATTTTTGCCACGGGTCTCCGCATCGTGACGAATATATTGAACGGTGGCGAGTCGTTTTTGCTTTTCACTACTATAACACCATCGTGCTTGGTGGAACAACTTGACTGCATCGCCAGACGCAAGGCGTACAATCCTCTCTACCATGTCACAAACCACCCTCCTCAATTTCTTCTCGGTGCCTACCCCTACAACATGCGGAACGAAACTTCCATCCGCATCCACCACAAAACGACAACCACAATCGAAACCGAGGCAGATTTTCTCCAGTCCATACGATCTATCATCGCAGGTGCCTGGTCTTTCTGTCATCTCGGAATTCATCACACAAAATACGGAAGAGGAGCTGTTACGATATCTCGATAGACAGCCCTGGCGGACTGATTTGGCTCGCCGTACTATGCATTTCGGCGGGACATACTGTTTGATGAAGAAGCCTGGTTTGCAACAGTCCAAGGCAGGCGAGAGCGATAAACCAGAAGTGATTCAAGCACCACCAATACCCTCAGAGTTCAACATCCTTATGCAGCTCTTTTCCGAACAAGGCATCTACCAAAGCGACAACCTACCAGAATACTGTATCGTCAACGAGTACAAAGTAGACCACGGAATCTCTGCGCACATCGAAAACTTTACATTTGGCGAACCCGTCTGCTCTCTCAGCCTGCACGACGGTGACTTTATGCGATTCCACCAACTCGAAGCGCCAGATGACGGATCCGTGAGAAGCGGCAAGAGCAGACTGGCGAAACGAACGGGAAGAAAAGTGGATGTTTGGTTGCCGTCCAGGAGTTTGGCTGTCTTGCGAGGAGATGCTCGGTTCAAATGGCAGCATGAGATCGTGAGGAGTAAGAAGAGAAGGGTTGCTAGCTGCCGGGGAGACGAGTGGAAGAGAACAAGTCTGACATTTCGGGTAAAGCGTTGATAATTCAAAAGTCTAATTACGAAGAATGCATGTATACCCCCTATAATACTTGCATCATAATGCGATAATCATGTCAATGCTCAGACAGACATTCTTTTTGTTGCGACTCTATACTACACGCTGCCTTTGTGTTGCCAAGAGGCAACTACCTTCCTGCGGTTCCAAATCCCCAAAAGCCCTTTCGATGCACGTGGTAATCTACGACGTTTCCTCCAGCTTTCGTTGCATGATGTGCGGGTTGATAAACTCTTGCTGTTTCAACTGAGCAAGAGAAAGATGCTTGGCACCCCGAATCGTTCCGAGGCAGTTCTAAGATACCAAAGATACGTAAGCCATCCACTCTCCCTCGTAACCGAAAAACAACACAACACATACCGATTCTCCGCAGTTACAGTCGAACGGAGCACCCATGTCCCATTCGGTAGAAGGGTAGAAAAAGGTCAAAATCTCTCCTTTGGCTACCGGCCTTGACAGTGTACGAAGGTTCCATTCTGCAGGGTACTTTCCCTGTTCAACTTCCGAAGCAGACCGCGGCTTCGACAAGTCAAAAGCAACGTTGGGCGAACAAGAGTGGTTAACTACGTGCGATGAGGAGCATAAGCATCAAACAAAGGGATAATACAAGGTAGCGAGCTAGCCAGGCATTTTTGGTACTTACCGAATAGTAGATCGCTGTTCAGCTCAAAGTGGTCATGTTCACTGTTGCCGTATTGTACACTCGAATACGCCTTAGTCCCCGGAGTCAAGTTCGTTAAATGAGTGATGACAGAGTTTGCTGGCAGATCCTGTAGTTTGGGATCTTATCTTTTCAACATGAGGCAGCGAACGAGCATAATTTCCGAAAGACTGACCTTCTCCGCAACCAAGAAGCTGGAATACGAGTCTTCCCCGTCAGCACCTTGACCCTGTTGCAAGACGACTTTGAGCAAACCGGGATGTGTGGGTGCATACGATGACGCATTCGCGGGTGTAGGCTTGGTGTATGGCACAAGGACATTGTCCTGCTGTGAGGTCGAGTTCAAAGCGATTGTCATGTCGGAAGTTGTAAGGAACTATATTGGCGTTCTTTCTTTCTGGGCAAGTTAGCGGTAATCGTAGAGCGTCAATGGTAAAGGATCCTCTTTAAGTAGATGTAGTCTTATTGGGTCTTCCTTTCTTCTAGCAAGAAGCGGCGACGAGAAACAACTTGCTTGCTGCTTGCTGCATCATCTCCAGTAGAGCTCCCGGTAGTGCCTCGTCCTAGCGAGTAGTCGAGTAGCATTTGCTGGGCGTGGCATTCGTTTCGTTCGATCGCTCGTCTCACAGACGACGGCCGGTTTGCGTTGCGCTATGACAATTCACTCCACTCCGGGAAGAAGACACCGGCTGATATCCGGAGAGAAAGGATCCGCCGTTGTTTTGAATGTCGTCGAACAGTACAATTGTCGTACAGCTGCTCAAGCTGTCGCTCACTAACTCACTAATCTCAGTTCCTCACTAATCGCATACTGCTCATAGCTGCGCCAGTATGAGAAACGAGGAGCACGAGTAATCAGCGAATGTGGAAGACTGTCACAGAGGCACAGAGCTCATTCGGAAATTTACAAACTGAGCAGCAACAACTCTCCATGTATCATCCACGCCAAGTCCTGGAAAGTGACATTGACGACCTGGACAAGTAACAGTGATCCGCTATGCAATATTTCGCTATCCGTCCATCCAGTATAACGACAGAATGTGTCCATCTTCAGTACGAATGGTTTACCAACCCAGGCAATCCACTATGTCTATTGTCGATGCTCAGGTCTGACGCTGCTTCTGCCGTGCTCTTTCATGCTTGGCTTCCATCTCGTGCCACTCTCCTACAATGCTAGCGATGCTGTTCAGAAAGCAAGAAAGGTCAAATGACGTGAGGAATATGTATAACGGGGTGGGCGTACTGAGAAGGTATTTCTGGAGCAGGTTCTTCGGTACTGAAGAAGGCTGATTCTAGAGCCTGATCAGCAGTCAACCGCTTAGCTGGGTCATAATGTAGCAAGCCTTTTGCTAGTTCCGTTCCAGCAGCGTTTAATCGCCTAAAATACCAGACAAGTCAGTTTGCGACAAGTCAGTTTGGAAGTCCACCATGTTGTTACAGAGACAAGGGATCTGCACTGACTTGGCAAAATACTCCTCGAAGCGAGAAGGGAGCACTTCCTTTGGCTTGACCAATTCGTACCAAGGCATACTTGCCAGTCCCGGCCATTCTTCTTCGGTTGGTGTGCCCATGATCTCATAGATGACCTCGAGCTGATGGATTTCATCATTGCCCTGGAAGACGGGTTTGCGAACGAAAAGTTCCAGCATGATGCATCTATAGAGACAGGATCAGCTTCAAAAAGATGTCACGAGAGTTCAGCAGAAGATGCTTACCCTGCACTCCAGTTATCGATGCAGACATCATACATAGTTTCACCGAGTAACAGTTCCGGACTTCGATACCACAGTGTAACAACGCGGTTCGTGTAGTCATTACGCTTCCGTTTGGTGAAATGACGAGCCAGACCGAAATCTGCCAGCTTCAACTCGCCACGACTGTTGATCAGGATGTTGGATCCCTTCATATCTCTATGTAAAATCGCTTTCCGATGCAGATATGCGAGACCTCGAAGCATTTGTTGGCAAAATGATTTCAGGTTGGCCACTGATAACGTTATCTGCGGTTGCGAAAGTATGCCAGAAAGGTCGTGATCCATGTACTCCATGACCATATGGACAGAGCCTACGGGAAAGAATGTCAGTACGATCCTCATGGGGTTGTTTCAAGAAGAAGACGCTCACCATGGGAAATCATCATCTCGTACAATTTGACAATGTTTTCTTGGTCCAAACTTTGCAGCAGTTTGATTTCACGCATCGCCGTGACGGGGAAACCGTCCTTTTCGCCTTCCATCCTGATTCTCTTGAGCGCTACCAAGCCGGTACCGTCGCCATTGCGAGCTTTGTATACCTTCCCGTACGTGCCTTCGCCAACCTGGGCGATCTTTTCGTACGGTACAAGCGCCTTTTTCTCGGTCAGGCGCTTCTTCTCTTCTGACTTCTTCTTTTCTGATCGACCAGATGGTCCCTGTTCCTGTCTTTGGTTTGTCTGGATCGCCCTTGTGTCCGTCCTCTCGGCTTGCATATGTTCATTTTCGGGCCGGCGCGGTGCCAAGTCCTCATCTCGGCGACTCTGGTGAAGTGGACGCTGCGGATCTTCGATCATTGCCCATGATTCATTCCGAAGAGGATGCATGCGGGGTTTGGACTTCGGAGGAATGTCCTGAGCTCTTTGATCATCTCGTGTCTGCTGACGCGAAAAAGAGCCTGTTTGATATCTCTCGCCGTGGGTACCGGTGGAAGCAGCGTTCGCATGGCGTGTCTGTAGTTCCTCCTCTTGTCGCTCGAGGCCCGAAACTATCATGTACTGTCCTTGCAGTACACGCAAGTTTGTAAGCTGGTCTTGAGTGGGTTGCCTTTTCAAAACTCTTCCCCAGAATGCTTCAACATCAGCGTGCAAGTCGGGGTCGCTCTCGATAAGAGTGCCAAACACGTGCTGAACATCAGCTGAGGCTGCCCCCCGCATTCCGTCATATATTTCATGCTGGAGTCGGAGTGATGACCGGACATTGTCGAGGGCAACCACGTCACTATCGCTGGGTGTTCCTGGAGTCCCCCCTTGTGGAGACGACATCGCTCGCGGGCCTGAAGGAACAGCGCGAGCGGGAAACTGTTGTGGATTTAAAGGTGGATTGCGATAAGCGACATTGGGCAAGATGTGAATCGGTTTCGGTCGGTTCCGTGCGGATGCGGGGCCCGAAGGTACTTGTTTGGTTTCTGTTGGTGGCAAGGCAGTCCTGACAGGCGCCGGTCTAGACGAAGACGAAGCTGCAGGAATTCTGCCTTCGGCCGAACGGACGATCGGAGAAGTCGGAATCTGCCGCGGAAGAGCGGGTGCATGAGGCGTACGAGTCCCTCTGTCTTTAGGACGATTCTGGCCACGAGAAGGGCTACGACTGGAGTCTGAGCGAGTCGACGACCGATTGAACCTCCGCCTCGTCCTGTCGCTCCGCCTAGAGGAGGATGACGAGGAGCGCCGACGCCGTCTGCTGGATCGTGGAGGCGACGAGCTTGAAGATGTTGAATACCGTCTCCGATGCCTGGATCGCGCTGGAGAGCTTCCACTGTCCGATGATGAAACCGACCTGGAACGAGATCTGCGGCGCTGATTTGAGGCAAGTGAACGACCTCGATCTTCATGTACGCGATCCTGCCTCGACGGCTCATCTTTGGCCCTCTGCGATGTATGTAACTTGTCTCGACGGCTTTCCGGTGATTGGGATCGCGAATTCCTTCGATTCTTCTTGGACGCTGCCGGCGATGTAGGAAGTGGTTTCCGTGCGGTTGAAGGGACTCCTAGCCTTTTGGAAGCGTTCCCTAACCGATTAAATACGTCACTCTGCCCGGCAAGCGATTTTCGAGGGAAACCTCCCGCATAACTTTGTGTTGAATTGGGTCGTCGGTCCTTGTGATCTCTGTTGTTTCGCTGGTCCCATTTGTTGAATCGCCCGTCTTTTGTATTCACTCGATCTTGCCCACCGTTGTTATCACGAGTCACAAATTCAGATTGATTGTTGCGGGAAGTGAAACCACTCGCCTCATGCGTATGACGCTTATCGCGATCCTGAGCCGGGTCTCTGGGAGGCATCTTCTTCGTGCCCGTAGGAACAGTTCTCTCTGAGGGACGGCTGGTGGTGGCTTCCGTTGGTCGGTATGGCTCGTACGATGGTGAACGCCGTACCTTTTTGCGGGGCGGAGATGAACCACCGTTCAAACTCGCGTTGTTGGGCCGAGTGCGGCTCCTGGATCCTTCTCCTAGGGTCTCCCCTGGTATGCGGTCACCAATGCTCTGCCTCTGCACCCTTGGTAGATTCTCCCTTCGAATGCAGAAGCGGAACATTTCGGGAATTTTCGAGGATTCGCGGATCGTCAGTCGATCTGACTACTCGGTACGAGCACATCACGAAATGGCACATACCTTGCACTTTGTGATTGCTTTGAGACCCGTTGTCCATGCTGACCATTACCGCTCTGTGAGCCAGGGTTTCCAAAGGCACCAGACCTCTCATTATCAATCTCAGGTAGTGACGGTTTGCGTCGGTATTCATTCTTTCCTGCAACTTCACTCGAAATGGTGTCATTTCGCTCAAATGAGTTGATATCATAGGGCGGCCCTCTTTCAGTCGATGGGTGAGAATTGTTGTTATAGGTTGTGCGCTGTGATATCGGGGCGAATGGCGAGCTCGCAACATCATTATTGCTTCGGGCTGCGGGATACCTGTAGTCGTCACGCCTCGGGTCTCTGTTAGAGTCGCCTGGTACCGTAGTCCATGTTCTTCGATCTCCAGAGTATTGCCCTCCTTGATGTCTACCTCCGGACAAGCGCGAATTTCTCGAGTGTGATGTCGCACCAGCTGGACCAGTTGGACGGTAATTGGACATCATAAAGACAGCGGACTACGTTTGTCATCGATTTTTGTGTTTCGTCTGCACTATGATCTGACCTATGCATAACATGATTGTCAGCAGTCGTAAAATTACCAAAGCGAAGTTATGCCGCCGGGCCTGGCTTCATGAATCGGTGAAGATATTGATGAACTTACCAGGCGTTACCAAGAGAAGACGCGAATAAAGTTGAGGACCACCGTGAGTTTGAATGCGCTGTCGTGTTGCCGATACAGGACTAGACAGCCTTGTCCGCCACCTTCGTAATGTTCTGTCCTGCTAATACACTCGTTCTCACTAAAGTTTCCGAGGCGACAAGATGGGACACAGGCTATATCCTTTCGAAATCATTGCCAGCCCATGTATCCAGCCACAAAACAGCTGTCCATAATCCATAACCTGCTGGCTGTTGACGCCGATCGATTTAACACCTTTCACGTGAATTTCTGACGTCGGCTTCATCAACTTCGAAAGTTCGAACGCCATCACAGCATACTCTCAACGTTCACTCGATACGGTTATAATACGTAGCATCCTACACTCGCGAACTAGGATATCATTCCACTCGCTTAGCATCACGCCGTGACCCGACCTGGAAGACGATCTGCAAAAAATGGCCATGTTACGAAACATGCTATACTCGAGAACATTCTCTACCAGTATACGTTCACTCAATGCAGCTAAGACAAGTCCGGTGGCCAAGAGGTTGCCTAGATTGACTCTGTATACGGGAGGACCTGAATGCAGTCTTTGCGAGGTACGTGACAACTAAGTGGCACGACGGATCCAATGATTTCACGAAAACTCAACGCCAGATTTATTTGATGCTGTAGATCATGAAGCAAGACCTCGAGGTGGTCCGCTTCACTCATCCCTTCCAGCTTGAGATTTTCAACATCCGAGAGCCACCCAAGGATGTACCAGAGGAAACGGCAAAGCAGATAGCGGAGCTATACAAGAACGATATTGTGAGTTCCACAAATTTCTCGCCAAGAACTTTCTGCAGTGAACTTATCTCTGAACGTCTCAGCCGATACTTCACCTGGACGGGCACTACATACAAAAACACAGAATCAACTCGAATCCGTTGAAAAAGCTGATAGAAAAGTACGATCCGGAAGAGGAAGATCCAATTTACGCTCATAACAAATTCAGGCCATTCACCGTTGTGCCAAATGCAAAGCCTAAAAGGAGGCAGGCCCTCAAGGCACGGGCGAAGTATGACCAAGCTGTGCACCGACTAGATAAAAGCGCAGGGCAAGCCTCTACATGACCCTTCGTCATGGTCACGAATTATTATGAGTTGTACATCTGCTTGGGCATATGTGCCTTATAACATAGCAATTGACGCAACCTTGTCCCGAACTAAAAACTCGGACATATTATAATTCGGAGAAGATCCTGCGCAGCGCGGAATAAACGTGAGAGACGGGTCAGAGATCGAGGTGACAGGGATATCGAGTACTTACTCGTCGACCTCCCAAGCACCTGTCCAGTACTTGACGCCAGCCTTCAGGCCAGCTGATTTACCTTCCTCTTTGATCCTCAAGTCCAATTCGAACCCCTTCCTGACGAGACAGAGGTCTTGACTATGTGAGAAGACCTTATTTAGTTGAATAATCCAGCATGCTCCGACCGCCGTCGACTTACGCTCGCATCCTTAACAGAGGGCAAAAGTCGTTACCACCATCACCGATGTAGACAATCTTTTCGAAATCGTCCATCTTCTTGCCGTTCTTTTCCAGCCAGCTTTCCAGCTCGTCGCCCTTGCACATGTTGACCAAGCATCCGACCTGACATGTGTGTTGGTTCGGTGAGTCGGCAGGGATACGCCGGCCGACCAGCAAGCAGTTTCGGTCCTCCTCGGACCAGTGAGCGGGATTGGTGATAATCGTATGGAAAAGCGATGTCAAACCGTGTTCCTTCCGAACGAAAATGTCAGTGTAACCGTACTCCTAGTATCAGTTTATCGAACACACCTTTAGAATGGTATCAATGTAAATCTCGTTTGAATTCGAGATGCAGAGGAAAGTCGTGTCGGGAGACCTAGATTGAAGAGATGTCACAGCGCGCTTCATGGCGGGGTGCTGATATTTCACACCGGTAAATCAGCAAACAGCAAGGAAATCTTGAGGGTAGTAGGATACGCACCAACGGCAGGATACGAAGGGCGTCCAGAATTTCCTCCTGGGTCTTGCCTTCTTTGGCAAGGTCAACCATGCACTCCGCGCTGCGGAACAAAGAATAATCAGTCCCGTTCACATGGCGAGCTTCTTGGAGCATGTGCTTACACGACATCAGGCGTGCATTGACTTCCACCGCTCTTGATTGTTTGCAACTTTCGTCGAAGCTTTGTCGACAGTACTTCGAAGACCCATCGATCCGTATCCTGGTCAACGAAGGACCAGTCAAAATCAAAGACGACAAGTTGTTTTCCTGGCATCCTGGTATATTGGGGGTATACTGTATGAATACGTCGATGTGAGATAAAGACGATCAAGGAAATACAGGGGCATTAGGGTACAGAAAATCGAGGACCATGAAAGCAACATCACCGCTTGGTTTCGGGTTGGGAAAGATATTTCGCGGCTCGATCGCTTTTCTATCTGCTCTGATGGGTAGTCTCACCTTCCTGACCACTGCACAAATTCCGCCATTTGAGCCAGGATGAGGTGAACTCCGACTGCCGACACGCTCTGGTTTCGGGCAAATGGAACAAATGCGAAGTGATTCTACTGTGCTGTTACATAACTATAGCAGGTCATGATGTGTAGTATCACTCCCCCGCATAGAAGGGTACAACGGGTATAGATTCATTAATGATGTCGTGAGTCATGTCCTCTACAGCGACCGATCAATTGAACGCCTGCAGGGCGAATGATGTGCTCGCCACTAACAACAGAGCCATCAAGGATGATACAGCCAGAATACCTGTGGTTCCTGATGTTTGAGCGCTGCCTTCACTCGTGGCACCGGTCGCTGAACTACCCATCTGACCGTTCCCCGTAGACAGTGCTGCGGGATCGACTGTTGCGCTTCCAACGTTGATATAAGTAGTACCAAATGTAGCCGTAGCCTGTTCACTACCGACGGCCTCTTGCATGGCGCCAGTGGTCAAGAATACCAATGCCATCGAGGGCGCGTATACGGGAACAGAACACGTTTTGGCGGTCATGTCACACTGGATCGATACGGTTTCCTGTTCTCGGTATAACCGACCGTCGGAAGTGTACGCAGCTCCCATGGTTTGGTTCGCCCAGGTGATGTCGTACTTCTCCGCAACAGAAGGCGCTCGCATGTAACTAGAAAGGGAATGGTAATTCAGCAGAAATTCGACATGAAATTCACGGTATCCCAGCTTACCGAACTGAAATATTTCCGCTTGGCAGATCTGCTCCTCCCAGCGATATTGTTGCAGTGTAATCGCTCGCTCTGGATGAGTCGCTGACGTAGTTGAACAATGCGAGCCTTACGGGAGCCCCGTTTTCATAGATGGCGTACATCGGGGCGTATATGTTGTCGTTCTGCGGACTCATATCGACCACTTGCGAGGTGTTGGACGGACCCAGAGCCTCTGCTATCGCCAATGTACTGTAGTAGATGGACCCTGTCGTCCATTTCCAGGTGGCTGTCATGTTGGATGGAGGAGGAGTGAATGGCTGTATGTGGAGAGATGCCAGTCAGTCGGAAACACGCAAAAGCAGGGGAGGCATCGATGTAACCATGAGAAACGTAACGTACGTTGTAGAATACACTTTGTCCACCGACGTGTATCAGCGCAGCGGTAAAGTTGCGGTATGCCATTTGAAGGGCATAATCTGCCATCCTACGGTACGAAAGCAGACTCGTTATTACCCCGCGTCGTCACGCGCATGGTAATTACATACCAAAGTGAAGCGGCGAAACTGTCGCTCAATCCCGCGAAACCGCCACAACTGGCGGTATTCGTCTCAAACATGATCATCTCCTTTCCGGCGGCCAGAGCTGCGCGAGTGCCGTTAAAGTACGGCACCGTCAAATTCGTCGCCGATGTATGGTTGAGCCATTCGCTATAGATGTCCTGAGGATTGAGATAATTGCCGTTGACTCCACAGTTGTCTTCGGGGTAGCTACGTCATGGCAAATGAGCTCTCATGCCCTACTCGAATCACTGTCCTGACTTACTGTTGAACGGCTACATAAGCCAAATTATCCTTCTCCTGATCGAGCCATCCCGTAGCAAAGACGTCATCTAGCTCGAATCCAATTTTATCGCAACACACCGACGGGCCGATCAGGAATTGCTTATTCTCGAGTTGGGCATCGTTCAAGATCTCCGTTCTGACCTCGGCGTATTCTGTCGTAAAGTTGTCGACAGTCCATCCCGCAGCACGCTTGTTGTGATCGGTATAACTGCGAATAAAGCTATCAGTTTGGGCGCAACACCTGTGTTTGTGTATTCGGATTGCTTACAGATCAGGTTCATTACTGAGTTGCAAACCAAGAAGGTGGTACCCCAGCATCTGCTGAGCGGTTTGAGCTACCAACGGCACGTTTGGACTCATTGTTTCTACCGCAGACTGATTGAATGAGAGACCAAAGAACCAATGGGCGTCAACTGTGCTTGATATGTTTGACATCATATAGAAAATGTCGGGAGAGTAATTGATCGTCGGTGTGACGGTCTGTGAACGGCTGAGAGTAAGCATATTGTAACTACTAGATTTGAAACGCCAACGTGCCACTTACACCGTCCACTTTGACTTTCTGAATGATGGCATGTGCCGCGAAACCGTCTGGATACAGTGTCGAAGCTTCCTGCGAGTTGCCACCTACTCTGACCAGAGGTCCCATTCCAGCACGATTCCGGATGTTCGCAAGGTAATTCAGGAAGGGGACTTTCAGGTTGACCGGGTTTTTGCCCACTGAGTGACAGGATAGGAGTTAGACAGCAGCGCCTGAAGCTTTCGGGGAGAATGACACGTACTGATCTGATCTGCTACTGACAACTCAATGCTAAATCCAAGGAAATTGCCTCTCTGCTTGACACCAAGCTCATAGCCTTGACTTATCAGGCCATCCTCGGTCGACGGCACAGACCATGCAATTTGTGTCACAGCTGGTTGCGGAGGGGCAGGCGGTGTCAACACCGTGTTGTCGAAATTTGGCTGTATTCATGAAGTTTGCGGTGAGCCCGGATAAAAACTGATTCCAGATTGTTCCTCGAAAGGACTTACTAATCCAGTGACCTGAGTGGCATCGTATGCAGCTGTAGCTGTCGAATCGGAATTGTAGACAGTCACCGCGGCGGACACCTGTGAGCGTTCAAATAACGCGAGAAAAGAGACGGCGAAAAGAGCGGTGTTCCACATTGCGTACGAAGATCAAAGGGCGGAGAAAGATGTAGAGAGCGTGTCCGTGCTTGATAGATGCGGTGTGAGGCTGCGAAGCTACCGTTTCGTAGAGAATTTATAGGATTGTCGTCGTTTGTTATCCTCGGCCACGCTGCATCGATTGTGGAAACAGGATTTAAGATCGTAATTCGGCCGAGCAACGCCTGGAGGTTGCCGTACTCGTTGGATTATCTTCAGGCTGACAACGGTGATGAAGTCTAGTCAAGGTATAGGTATGGATATAGGCCATATCACGACGTAACGAGCAGCTGGACAATGAAGATCGCACAAAAAGCTACATAACACAGAACGCGTAAACCCAAAACGTAAGGCGACCGTCGATCGGAGTTGTCACTTTCCCTGCGGTTCGTAACCAAAAGGCAAAAAATGTAAGGGCGTTTCACATGCAATGATGCTGTACAGTAAAACTGCGGGATCCTCCAATAATATGCTGCGTAAACGACTCCGGCAGCTGACGATACTAAATTTGGAGTAGAGCGGCAGTTATAGCAACTCGTCATCGTTTTCGAATGGTGCATAGCTGACGAGGACCACAATGCAGCCGCTCGATATACCCTACACGCACCCTACGTTGCGACTCGTGTGCTTTTGGCTGCCATGTATGCAGAGGGACCGCGGAGCCATGGAAAGTATATGAAACAATGTCAACTGACGACAGTTCAGATGAACGTGACAGTCCCGTGTGTCTTTTGAATGATACAACAATGTGCAACGAGCCGAGCAGAAGCGAAGAATCTATAGATGGCGCCAAACAGGAACAAGGTGACGAGCAAGAATGCCGTCGAGCAGCAGTACCCAGAGGTGGTCGTTTGAGAGTCTGAATCGACGTCGAGGCTTGTCTGGATAGTAGGCAGGCTGTTCAGGCTCCGGCTTCTTGCGCGATCTTACTCTCCACGTCCCGGTCGAGTAATCCTGTCGTTTCCGAGGTCCCAGAGCTTCCTTGTACGGTGTCCGGGGACGAGGTCGAAAGTGGCGCGCCACTAATACCAAGTCGATCCTGTAGAACCGATAGTCCGGAGACAGGCGCCTTGCTGTGTACTTCGACCAATTCCAGCATGACTTGGGCGGGCGAATCTTGATTCCCGACTCGGGTTTGTTCATCCTCTTCGCGGTCGTCATTCTCCCTGTTGGTTGTGGCGATCACACGAGCAATGACAAGTGTCTCATCGCGTGCGCGGCCGAGGCCGTTATGCGACGATGTACCGCCAGCTACAAGTCCAAGTGCAAGGAATACACGAAGGCGAGTCTCCTCGATCCAGTCTAAAATTCCTCCGGAAATGTTTGACAGGCCGGCCTTGTTGACGCACACATACAATCGGGAGGCTAGGAACAGCCAAACGAGCGAGGACGTGGCGAGGAATGACATGAAGGCCGTAAATGCTAAGATTGGTGTCATGATGAAGCCTGAATACGGATCAAGTGACCAGTCAGTATTCTGGTCGCCATACTCGAATGAGTTTAGTGCTCCGGCTCACCGGCAACCAACAGTATTCCGCTGATGACTGTCAGAAAAACAGTGAACAGAGTCACAAGAAAAACAGATGTCAGAAAGGTGATGGTTCCACTGTAGATTGAAAGGGACGAGATGAGCATCTGCGTGTACCAAGCTCTGGTCGGTTCAGTCTCTCACAGTGCAATGAACAGAGGAATCGCGCTGAAGATGCTGAAGAATGTGAGAAAGGTCTAGAGACACACTTGAATCAGATTGAGAGCTTTGCAGAATAGTGACAGTCGGAACATACGAATATGACTGGATGACTCGATGCGAAGGAACCAATAGTATTCGCTAGGGGAGTAACATAGTGGTGCTCGACCCTACAGTGTAATGCACAGAGCTCGAGTTGAGCTAATTACGGTACCGCTTTACAACGGAATCCGACTTACTTATCAGCAATGCCTTTAACCTTCTTCACGCTATCATCAAACATGATCTTCAATCCATCTGTGATATCTTGCATGGTTTCTGTGACATCGCTGGGAAGAAGTGGCGCCTGCGCTTTCTCCTTGTCAGTTGGGTGGTGACGGTGGTGGTGGTGCTTTGTTTTGATAGGAGCCATTTTGGAGAGAAGAGGATCCGGAAGATCTGGACGTGAGGATTATGCCTTGCGTAGGGACGAAGAGAAGTGCCTCGGCCGTGGCAGAAAGTATTGTCGTGGAATTTGAGATATCCGTATTTGAGTCGTGGGTCAAAGGAGAAGGGTGTTGTTATCTTGTTGAAGCTGTCGGAATTCTTGAGCTATTCTTCCTAGAACCCAACAGTCTTACGTCATCATTTCGCGAACCCCCCACCAACCCCCTGTGTATCGGAGGAAGATCAATTAGTCATCAATCTGTCCATCCCCTGCTGGCCATCTGTCCTCATTCAACAGCTTTACATGTAATAACCCAAGTCTTTCCTGACAACGCTAGCGATATCGCCTTCAGAGACCCACATAGTACTCGTCAGCTTCGATGCCGGACTCTACTCAAGTTCACGGTCAGGAAACCACAGACGATACTTCTGTAGTGGATACAGCATCCGATGTCGAAATAATAGAAATAGGAGATAGTCCTGTCAAACGGGCAGGCCCACCCAAATCATCGCACCAGCAACGTAAGCCTTTCGCTATTGACAAGGCAGAAAAGCAAATGGCGCCAATGTTCTCGCAGATGGCTGCCTCTACCTCGACATCGACTAGTACTCCGCTCAAAAGGAAAAGGAACGCCCACGAAGAGTCCGCTAGTTCGACACCAACCGCATTTGACAAGAGCATACACACTGCGTCATCTGCTCAACCTTCTACAGTCAGCAAGGCAGCGAGGCTTGATCCTTTGAAAGCAGTACAACCGTAAGGCTTCGTCACGGGGACTCTATTTCTGCCACGCATGTCATGTATCTTTCTGACGAGATGCTCATTGTCCAGCTTAGCAGAGCGAATGCGTCCCACTTCGCTATCACATTTTGTCGGACAGAACAGCGTCGTTGGCCCCGGTTCCTTGTTAGGTAGTCTGTTGGACAATGTCACCAAAGAGGGGTCAGCGGTCGAGAAGAAGGGACAATCAGCACAAAGGATGAGCCACGAAGTGTCCTCGTCGCTCGGAAGTATGATATTCTGGGGTCCTCCGGGATCAGGAAAGACGACTTTGGCCAGGCTCTTGGCCTCAAAGATCGAGGCAGACTTCAAGGAGCTGAGCGCAACTAGGTGTGTTTTCACAAACGTACAATCGAGCTTTGCTGATACCTGGCTTTTGTTCCCAGTTCAGGCGCTGCTGATGTGAGGAAGGTTTTCGACCAGGCAAAAAATCAGCTTCGGCTTACCGGAAGGTGAGCCTGTTCACAGCAAACCGAACATCCGAGACGATGTCAATTCCTCCCCATCTCAACCCTCAAGGCGTACAATCTTGTTCATAGACGAAATCCATCGATTCACGAAGCCTCAGCAAGATTTGTTTTTGCCCTACGTGGAGAATGGCTGGGTCACCCTGATAGGTGCTACAACCGAGAATCCCAGTTTCAAGGGTACGAGCATCATCGCCTGATAATCTCGATCCTGTACTGAGATGATTTGCGCCGCAGTAAATGGCGCATTGCTTAGCAGATGTCGGTAGGTCCAGCATCCAGGATCAGGGCAAACGTCCGGCATGTCGTCTGACTGCCAGATCAACACATTCTAGCGTTTTCACACTCGAAAAACACTCTGTCGCGGAGCTAGAACAAATACTCAGGAACGCTGTATCTGCCTTACCTCCACCGGTTCCACGCATTCCTTCAACCCTGATACCATTCCTGGCAGATGTTTCCGATGGTGATGCTCGACAAGCTCTCAATAGTCTCGAACTGGCATTATCGGTCTGCAAGAAACGTGAAGCAGAGGACAAACAAAACGCTGTAAAGGACACCGGAGATGAGGAGATGTCTGCCAAACCTGAAGTTTCCGACGCACAGGATTCGGAAGAAACGGATGAAGACCGCATGCTTATGACCGCTATCAAACAAGGATTAAGAAAAGGCTACGATCGGACTGGCGAAACGCGGTATGACATGATCTCCGCCATGCACAAATCCATCAGGGGAAGCGATGGCTCTGCGGCCCTATACTGGCTGGCAAGGTAGATTCATTCCCGTGCATCTGCAGCACACTGACAACTGATAAACCTGATTGGAATAGAATGCTGGAAGGTGGAGAGGATGCCGTCTATATCGCGAGGCGTCTTATCGTCTTTGCAAGTGAAGACGTGGGATTGGCGGACCCTCAAGCGCTCCCTCTTGTACGCTCTCAGCCGCAAACGGATGTACAAATTGTATTGACTCCCTCCTTTTCCCGCAGGCCATGGCGTGTTATCAGGCTTGCCAAGTAATCGGATTGCCTGAATGTCGCATCAATTTGGCAGTAAGTCCCTTCGAAACCTTTTTACCCGATTAGAGAGATTGACCTCCCTCTCAGCATTGCGTTGCATACCTGAGTGAAGCCAACAAGTCCACCAGATCTTATGAGGCATATAAGAAGGTTGGCTGGTTTTTGAGCTTGTGCTTTCAATTGCGTCGCTAATAGTTGTCTCTTTACAGGCAGTAGCATTGGCCAACGAGACTCCTCTACCTGGCGTACCATTGCAAATCAGGAATGCTCCCACAAATCTCATGAAGCAGCTTGGTTACGGGAAGGATTACTCGTATAATCCAGATTTCGCACATCCTGTCCACAACGTAAGTCGTTCCCCAACGTCTAGGCTTTGACATCTGGGGCCACTGCTTTGCTGACGGTTGGGATCGCAATCTGCCCTTACAGGAATATCTCCCGGCAACTTTAGCAGAATCATCAACATTTGGAATTGATAGTCTGTTACATACGGAAGAGCAATACCGGAACAGAGTAGGGAAAGAGTGGGATGAAAGCCGTTTACGGGACTGGGAGTTGATGCGGAACAAAGGTCAAGACTGGGAAGGCCGCAATGGCCGATAACAAAAGTACGTTGACTTTGCTTTATTTCTCCTGCTGCAATGATCCTGACTATCCTGACGTCTCCCGCCTGAATCGCGTGTGCATTAAGAACGATGCAGGCACGATGAGAAGTGCGACAGGCTGGTAATTAGTAGTCCCACGGTGTCGATAGTACTCGACAATCTGTAGCGATACTGGCCACAGTAAGCCATGCATCGAGTAGGATTGCTTGCATTGCGACTACAGCAGTGGGCAGCAAGCAGATGTGCTATACTTGCATCAATATATATGTCAACGATTCTTCTTCAAAGTCGAACATAGTACCCTTCACCGTGACTCAATTGATGTCCTCGAAACTGCACTCAAATAAAAGTGCAGCAGAATTGCAAACCAACTTGCGAGGGGGCAGATCGACGGGCCACGTATAATTTCCATTAATTCCTCCATCCCGTCGTCACTCTTCACTCTTCTCGCGCTTTGATGAATATTTGACTGCCACTCTCCCATTCGTTGGGTTTGACTCTAAAGCTTACTTGTCGAGGACGCATCGACGACTGCATTTGATAAAGACCGTTTTTTCGGAAGGAGGGCTACATGTCAGGAGGTGTACGAGGTGTACTGTGAAGTGAATACTACATGTGCGAAAGTATTTGTCTACTAATTGTACAGCATTTTCTTGTTAGCGGGAACAGAAGACGCGTTAATAATTTATTATTACTAATAAAATGATCGCGGCTCGCGTTGAGGAGGTCTCCTGGGTAGGGAGTAGGAATAGGGATTCTCCAACTGATTGATTGTGATTGGCAACAACAGGTTGCAAACACTCACATCAAATTATTAGTCCAGACCAAGGATCGCCTACTGTCACTTCCCGAATGTGGTCAGTCACAACTCACTAAGGAGCGAGATCCGTTCTGGCAAGATCACGCGGCAACTCGATAAAACAGGCGAATCTCAACACCAGGAGACGAATAAACTCAGCCAGATCGGTATAGGGTCGCAAGTGATACTGTCTCGGCAGAGGCGGGTAGCACGACATTAATCCCAGTGACCAGGAATATCATCGTAAGGAAGCTTTAGAAACAAGGGTGAAGCCAAATCGTCGGTTTCAAGTGAATCAAAGGAAAACAGATGGCGGAAACTGTAGCAACTCCCAACACATCCGAGGACGGGCACCGAATCCTGCCCATCGTACCAGAAGATATCACATCTCCAGATGGATTTCGACCGGTCAACGTCGGAGACGGATGGTTGACCCCTAGTGCGGTGCCCAATCGCGCAGACGTTAGATCGCATCCGCACAAAATGGAAGATCCAGCCAACACCCTAGTCGGTAAAGCTCCAACTAGTCCGAGCTTCCCGGCGTCGGAGAATGAGCCTCCTCAGACAGTTCGTCCAAGCTCGACGGCAACGACTGCGACCATAACGTCTGGAGCCGCTTCAATGTCCGGGAAAAGTGTGGAATGTCCTGGCTGCAAAAAAGTCATTGATCAGAGCAGTGGAGGTGTCGTTGTTGCGTTTGGGTGAGCCACCGGTCTGTTCGATATGTTAGGCATCGCGTACCGACTGACAAATGTCTCTTTCGCAGGAAATCACTATGGCACGTTGACTGTTTCCGATGTGTCAAATGCCACAATCGAGTGACGGCGGATACCAACCTCCTCCTGCTTTCGGATGGAGACCCGGTGTGCGGGAACTGTTCGTATCAGTGCTACGTGTGCAAGCTTCCCATCACCGAGGAAGCCATTATGACAGGGGATGAAAGCTATCATGCTCACTGTTTCACGTGCCGAGCGTGCTCCAATAAAATCGAAGAGCTAGTGTTTGCAAAGACAAGTCAGGGCATATACTGCATGGTGAGTGAATTGTTCCGTCCGTTGTGCTGACGATTGCTAAGTACTTGTTCTTATACAGTCCTGTCACAATGAACGCGTGGCCAGGAGTCGACGTCACGCGGAAGCCAAACAGAGAGCCAAGGCCAAGAAAGAGGAAAGAGAGAGGGAAAAGGCCAAATCAACTTCCGACCAGGTGGCTGCATCACCCTTGAAGCCGCTGCCGCCGATGTCGTCATCGTCCTCCACAGCTATCGAGGACGCAATGAAATCGGCATCCACTTTTGGGCCAAATTCACTTGCTTCACAAGCTCTGAAATCCCCCATTGCGGGTCCTACTAGGGCACTTTCACCCTCCAGTCAATACCCAAAACTATCACCCGATGGATCATCATTTGCTCATCCGGACGGTCAATATCCCAAAGTTCACGAAAAACTATTGTCATTATCGCCCGTACCAGACGCTCGCGAACGCACGGCTGCGAGACTCGAATCACGTCGTCGGAAAGAGGAACAGGTAGACTTGAGCAGCTACTCTCCCACGCCTTCGCCATCACCAGGAAGTAGGTCTGTGTTTGACGACGGTCGCCTGGATCGCTTATCGCCAAGACCAGGCAGCGACTTGGGCTCGCCTCTGGAAGCGAAATTCAAGGACGATACATTGAGAGCACGGAGTCCAATTCTCACACAGGACCAATCGGCAAATCCGACAATCGGGTTGGGCGTTGGTCCGGTATCGGGACTTGGTTTGCCAACTGGCAGAGCTGAAAGGCGAAGGTCAATTAATCCTGCGATGATGTTCAATTATCAGGACCATCAAAATACTCCCGAGCTACCTCATTCGCCTTCACATCCTAGTTTCGTTAATCAGCACGTTGAAGGGGCAACGGGAAGCCGAGGATCCCCCTTGCCATCATCGCCACTTCGGTCCTCCTTCAACGACGGAAATCCTCGAGCTCAAAATGGTCCTAGCACGCGCGGTACTAGTCCGATGGGCAACAGCGTACTTAGCCCAATCCCCAATCGCCTGTACAGTTCTGGCAGCAATCGGGAAAATTCAAATTCGAGGAGTGATCTGGCTGCCGTGGCTAGCCAGGACGACTTGAAATCAAATACGCCGCCAAGATCAAGTTCATTGGCCGACTCACTACATGCAGCAACCGCCTTTGGCAGTGACCGACGCCCCTCTGCATCCACAGAGTCGACTCGCACAGTCTCTCCCGGCATTCGCCGACTAGAAGCAACTCCAGGCGCATCAATGGTCCCTACGCCTGTGGCCGGATCACCATCCGCTCCGCAAATCGATGCCCCAGAATTACCGTCACTCAACTTCTCGCTTTCCGATCCGGATTTTGCAGTCATCTTGAATGAGCAAGAGGAGAAATCGGCTATCAAGGCAGATCAATCCTTCACTCGACCATCTCTGCAAAACAACCGCTCGAACGAAGGCTCTGGGCTTGCATTCCGCCAGCTCCCGAGTATCTCGAAAATACAACCGCTGAACCTGCCTTCCAAGGACGGGTCGAGTCGACCTTCGCCGAGCTCCCCTGCATACTCCCCACATGGTGGAGTAAGCCCCAAGCTCCTCAGCAATGCAGCCAACCGGGTCGCCCACGACATCCGACAGACTCCGTCTTCCGAGATGAGCGATACATTCTTCTCTTCAGATTCTGGTCATAAAGACGATAACGAATCTCAAGATTCGGCCGCATCCCAGCTCGATCACGACAATTCTTCTTCCCTGCGGGTTGAATCGGCTCTTCCGCAACTGCAACTTCTGCTCGAAGCAACTCGACAGCAAAGCGGCTATGTTGCGAAAATCGAGGTTGCGTTGCTGGCAAAAACGATTCAAGAGATTACGGAACTGACAGAGCAAGTAAGTGTGTTCTCGCAAAAATACACTGGAGCAAAGGTAAGTCTTCTCTTTTCATTCCATATTGAATCTCGAAATGTGTGGGTTAACCTTCGATGACATTTCAGCGCACTAGCCAGCACTACATGGAGGGTCTAGGCGTGGCGCATGAGGAATACGCAAAGGAGGTTGCCCTCAGACTTGAGGCGGAAGCCGAGATCGCGCGTCTCAGAACCGAGCGCCATGATCAACATGCCCGACTGTCGCTGATAGTCAACGAAGAAAGGCGGCAGGAAGATTTAAAGCGAAGGTCGAATGACCTAGCCATGAATCTGAGTGGGCTGGAAAAGGATGTCTCAAAGCTCAAGGTGGAGCGCGATATTGCGTTGGCAGAAGTGGAAGAGTTGGTGGGAACCAAAGAGTAAGTCCACTTTCACGTAACCATTGAACACGGGCGTCGATTTAATCCTCATCTTGCCTACAGCGACGTAACAACGCAACCGGCGGATCCAGCCGAGCAGCATGCGACACTCACTCGATCTATTACCTCGAAGCTAAACAACCTGAAAGACAAGTATCGTCGTGAGCTGGAGCCATTAGACGTGGAAAAGCAGGTCCTCAAGCGAGAAATAGGAGATCTGAGAGACACAAGAAACCTCTATCTGGAAGAATCTGTAGCCTTGTCCGCCAAGAACGAGGAATTGGCAGATCTCAACACCCGACTGTCGAAACAGACGGAAGCCATGCAGGATATGATCAACAGGCATCACCGCCCACCGCATCTTCGCAATGCAAGACAGCACATCAGCGGTTCGCCATCAATGTCTTCTTTAACGACGAGTAGCACCCTCCATGAACTTCCTGACGACATGCTCAAAGGTATCAAAGCAATGAAACTGGAGCCACTGGAGACGGCACCAGCAGCGCGTCGCTTCAAGAACAAATGGTACAAATCGTCGAAGGGCCCTGAAATACAGCACACCACTTCGGCATCCATCAGCAAACCGCTGACCGCGACCACTGAGCGAATTAAAGCTCGGCCTTCACATGATCCTGGCATGCGCGAACATGTTTTCCAACCCCACAGCATTCTTCGATTTTGCAAGTGCGAGCATTGTGGCGACAAGATGTGGGGGCTACAAGAATATCGCTGCGCAGGTAAGTTCTCCTGCAAGAGTTGCATATCGTAAGGTTACTGAAGTATACCTGCCTCTGCTCAGTTTGCGGCATATACTGTCACACTAAATGTATAGAAAAGTTAAACTTGGCTTGCAATGCTGCAAATTCGATTCGTGAAGAACCGGTCGGCGACGCTCGTAAGTGCTTGCCAAGGCTTATCATCAGTCAAAATGAACTTACGGACCTCTCGGCATTGTACCTCTAGCTCCCTCGATGTTCGGTCGGACTTTGAACGAGCAGATTGCCGCAGACGGCCATTCTGTTCCGGTTATCGTAACCAAATGTATCGAGGCAGTTGAGGCGCAGGGTGAGTCGGGTTTGTTGTCTTAGTACATCTAGCCTACGTTGACACTCATTGCACTTTAGCGATGGATCATGAGGGAGTTTATCGAAAAACAGGCGGCAGCAGCCTCTCCAAACAGATCACCCAGCTATTTGAGCGAGGCCAATATGATGCGTTCGATTTACAGGATTCTGACAGATTCAACGATATCAACTCGATCACGTCAGTGTTGAAGAATTACTTTAGGCAACTTCCAAATCCGCTCCTGACGTACGAGTTACACGAGTCTTTTGTGACGGCAGCAAGTAAGTAATGGGTTACGCGATGGTTAGTGTGTAGATGCTTATTACAGGCAGGATTGCAGGTATCAAAGACGCAGAGGCTAAATCCGAAGCCTTGACGGACTTGACCAAACGGTTACCGAAAGAGCATTATGACGTCCTCGGTTATTTGATGCTACACCTGCACAGGTACGTAGTGGTCTCCAACTTTTCGTGGTAGATATCTGATCCTGCCATTCACAGAGTGAAAAACAATAGCGGAGAAAATTTGATGAACGCGCGCAATCTAGGCGTAGTATTCGGACGTAAGTCGTGACAAGCGCGTGGTCAATCTCGGTCATATACTTATACTTCTTCCGTGCTACAGCTACATTGATGCGTTCGTCCGATCCAGCCAGGGAGTTTGCTGACATGGCCGGGAAAGCATTATCTATAGAGTGGATGGTAGAGAATGCACCAACTGTATTTCAGCGCACGGAAAACCCGTGACAATATACACAACTGATACCACATAGTTGTAACTGATTCATATGCAACCACAATATGTAACTGGTTGTTCGCACGTTGTAGAGACATGGATTCATGGAATTTCAGGCTTCAGATAAAGGTGAATGGATACAACTTTCGTATCGTGGTACAAGGAGGGGATACAGTGCGTACGTCGGCTAAACAGCAGATCCAGAGGAGGTTGTCATCGTGCCCGTTGTCGACGAGCCGGAGGTAGGAGATTGGACGGTCGCAATCTTGGAACAAACCGCACTCGGTGGCAGAGACGGAACGGTTGCAATCTTGCCATCAACGGCACTCTGAGGCAGTTCTCCAGAAATGGCGGGAGGAACGTTCTCTTGCGACAACAGGCTGCTGGGATTCGAGGTGATAACCGGCGCAGCAGTGGTTCGGACTTCGTCGCTTGGGGGATTTGAAGCAACTGACATCTCGGAAGTCGTCTTGACAGGCATGAAGGTCTCCCCAGTTGAAGGCGCGGCGGTGTAGGTGGGCAAGGTACTGTCTTCGCTGCAGTCAGACATGTTGTCCGAGAAAGCGTTGCGTTTCTCGTTTTGTGCTCTGAAATACAAAAAAAAATCAACCATTGCGCTGATAGCCAACCGGCTCGTCGAAAGACTTACTCCTCGTCTTTTGAAATCTGCCTCCACGAATCCTCGACGAGGCTGGGGGACTGGCCACCAGCATCTCTGCAAGATCGGGAGGACACAATGTAATTGATAGGTTGAGTGAAGAGCGCCGAAGCATGGTAAATGGGTGGTAGCGATACACACCTTTCCATGTCGTCCGGATGACCTATGTACATCATCCATGCTGCTGGTTGCCATATTCCTCGCTTGAGATTGAAACGCCAAGTTTGCCATGTGATTGCGCTCCATAGCATAACTAGGACCGGTACACACGAGTCAGTCGCGAAGATTCACTCGCGGCCTCGAATTAGACAGGTGGGTCATACTTACCAAGCAGCGATGACAACATCAGCCAAACTGAGGTGCTGTCATTCGAGATGGTCGAGTGCGCAAGGCGTCAGTCGGATGCCTTGCTTTAGGACACTTTTGGGTGGTCGTTCTTTACTTACCCAAGCTGACAATCAACGAAGTCCTTCATGTCAGATGAGGCGACGTTGGTCTTGACCTTCTGGAAGAGTCCGATCATGAGACCAAGCGAGATGCTCAACCAGATGATAACTGCCCATGTCGAACATCCATCAGCAATGTGTTGCAAATAGCGTGAATCACATTGGACCTACCCCAGTGAAAGCAAGCCATCGCAGCGTATTGCCATTTGACTGTTTTCCTCAACTTTTGTTGAAAGAAGGTGCATGACCATAGGGCATAGATTGCGCCAAAGTAGATGTAAGCATTTGCTATGGGAGGGGAGAAACGAACCAAAATTTTAGTGGGGAACATTTTTACTTATTTCACCAAAGCGTACATACCGAAGATTGGGAATACGCCGGCAGCATTGAGGAACGGCTGCGGAATCTCTCCCAAGATTGATGTTCTTAATTATAGACGATGTCCAATTTAGTGTAAACTCTGAAATGGTTGTCCTACGACAAACTTCACAAGAGGAAGAATACTTACAGAGGCGAGAATCGTTCTGGCAGGGAAGCGGTAGCTCCGCCGAAATTTGAGAAGACACCCCTAAATTTGGAGCAATCTCTACAAGCCATTTGGGGAAACAAGAAATCTTTAATACAAAGGTCATACAAACGTGTAAAAGAAATAACCACCTACCCGTCTTTGCCATCCCAGCAGAGACCCCAGAGACCGATTTGGACCTTTTGAGAAGTTCCGGAACCGCCTGGGTAATCGGGTTTGACATTCATCTCGACCAGAGCCAGTGGCCCAACCAGAGGAGTCGATAGGGTGGCCAACAGGCACATTATCAGGGCCGCAAACGCCAGGGGTGCCATCCAGCTCCCATGGTTGCCGTCGAATCGGGTCGTAATTGTGTTACGAGGTGGCTCAGCGTGATCTTCAGGTACTTCAGGGACAGAGCGTCCCCACTCCGAATCTCGTTTCCAGTTTTCTCGGAAGTTGGAAAGTCCCATCTTGTAAGACGCTGTGACTGTAATCGAAATTTGGTAGGGTATTTCTAATACGAGAGGATGGGGTTGTTTATCGATACGGTTTCTGAGAAAGTGTTATCAGACAAGGGGGATTGTTTGAGACAGAGATGGTACATAAATAGATAGATTTAGCCAGGAAGATGGGGCACGTTCATTATCTGGACTAGACCCACAGGCAATACAGGAGATATGATAAAGGGAGTAGAAAGAATGGTATCAGTGGAGTCCCAAAGGCGAAACACGACTCCTTTCGCTTTTTGATACACGGCTGCTGTTATCCACACAGCCCATGGCGCTGCTTTCAAAGCAGCGAGCAGAGACTTCTGCGTTGGAACAACAGTATAACGTATGCAGCATGCTGACCTGTCAAAGGGAACATATGTTAGACTCCGAATGGCACCTCGCACAAGAGGGTAATCAAGAGGGTCTACACATCGACGAGGTTTGTCGTCAGTCAAGCGCGAGTAGTAGAAGATGGGTCGTATGAAGGCGCCTAAGCAGGCCTAATAAGCGCAAAGACCGATCGAGCTGAAACACCAACTTATCTAGTTGTACTCTTCTATCCCTACCTGTAAAACGTAACCTCGTCTGTCGCTTCCGACTTAGGAACCTCTGTGCTACCTGACTTCTTGTGATCCGCTCCTACTCGCCAGTCAGTAATTCGCCGTCTCGCTACCTTGAAACCGTAATCTCCGTCCACCACCCTGAACGGAACATAACGAGATGTCCAAGGCTGCCCAAACTGCAGCTCAAACGGTTGTAAGCAGAAATATTTTCATTATACATAGCTCTCGTCTTGACCATCCGTCATCTTCAGAAAATCCTGGTACCCGCTGGTAAAGCAACACCATCGCCGCCGGTCGGTCCAGCATTGGGAGCTCGAGGAGTGAAAGCGATGGATTTCTGCAAAGAATTGTACGTATACGATGCACGGTCGATCCATGTAGAGTGCTTATGGACCGCTTTTCCTGGCACGGCTACAGTAATGCTCGTACTGCCCACCTGAAGCCAACAACGCCAACACCAACAACAATCACAATCAATCCTGATCGAACGTTCTCATTTAGCATTCGCACACCACCGGTTTCACATCTCCTGAGACACTGCGCCGGCATAGAAAAGGGGTCACAAACGCCACCATCGTTATCTTTACGGACAAGCAAGAGCTCGTCGACGGGATCGACAGCAGGTGCGGGTGCGCCGCCTGCTCCAGCGGCCGCAGGCAAGGGTGGAGCGGCTGGGACTGGCTTTGTCGGAAAGATTTCCGTCAAACAGATATACGAGATTGCAAAGATCAAGATGGCCGATGAAGAGCTCAAGGTCCTAGGCGAAGAACGAGTCTCACGATCGATTGTAGGCAGTGCACGTAGTCTAGGACTGGAAATCATCCCATGAGGAAGATTGATGATATCATAGGCTTTCACCGGTTTCACTGGCATGGACGTACTGCACATGGATGGACCTGCGCGGTACATGCACCATTCTATGACTGGAAGGGAAAACAGTGTGTCATCCTGTGAATTACACTGATACAATGAGTTGCTCATCACAAAAGACTGTCCGTAAAGGAGGCGATTCGCTACAAGTGCTGGAGGCGAGGTAGAAATACAGTAAACATCGAAGAGACTGTTTGTGCCATGCAAAGTTGTTCCCTTCTTCCCGTAGTGCAAGTGCTCACTCGACGCCTCGCACAATATCCTCAACGCCGACGAAGGATGCTGGAGCGAAATGATGCGCATTTCCGAGATTTCTCAAGGTCTGATCTTCACGTGCGAAAGCTTCCTCCAGCGCGCTTTTGACAGGCTTGCCTTGATGTTCTGTTGGTGAAGGGTTATCAATAACGCTTCACGATATGCGACTGCACTCCAGATGGAATGCCTTACCTCTGATAGCTCTGACGAGTTCTTCAGCCTCTTGCGTTAATGCCGTTTTTGAGATGCGGCCGTACATTTCTGCAGGCAAGTCTGAAGTGCTGACATATGGCATGTACGACAAGGCTTCGTCGACGGCTTGCTTCACTAATGGATTGGAGCTGTCTCCATGTATGTCCCGCAAGTGGTGCCCCAGAGCCAGAAGTATTGAAGACGCATCGAATTCGTGTGACGTCCCGGATTCTAAAAGACCGCTGAGGTCAAGGTCTCCGAGAACAAACGTCTTGAATTCAGGGTCCTCCTTCAATCCCGGCAGATTCACCGTGATTTGATCGACAGAGTCCGTCGCTTTCGAGTCCGTGCAGTCAAAGCTGTCACATACGATCTTATAGAAATATCGAGTTCGAATCCGGCACGACCACAGGCCGTCATAGGAATCGAGAAAGTCCGGATAGGCGATGGACGGTTTGACATTGTCCCTCAATGTGTCCCATACCTTTGAAAGCCTGTTGGCTTGGTAATCCCGCTTGACATTTTGCAGTTGGCGCCAAGCATCTTCCTGCGTCTTGTACCATTTCTCAGTCTTGGCCATTTTCTGATGTCTTGCGCTGTTCGAATCCTCGACCCCGGTATCTAGAAGTCGTTTACGAGAGCTCATATCCTTGCGCATGGCAGCGGCACTTCCGAAGAAGCCATTATGCTGCAAGTAAGACAACACTGCAGGTGCAAGAGCTCCATCGATGTTCCGTATGACCTGTTGCGGTGGTGCAGCGAGTGTTGTTGGCTTCTTGACCGCATTTTTAGAACTGGATTTCCCAGAAACTAAGATCGGAGTCGGTGTTGGTTCAGGCTTCACAACCTCGCTCGTGCTGACATCAGCCCGGATGTCGACCGAATCCTTCTTCAATATAGTGTTCAGGAGATCGCGCTTCACTTGGCGCACGTGCGTAACGATATCATACGTGAACGGGCCGGTGAAATTACACTGAACCGTTTCGCTATATCGCCAGATGGTTCCCAAATGATTAGCGAATATGCGTATCACGCAAGAGGCACCAAGCTTACCCTGGAGTGCGCAATCCGATAGAAGGATAAAGTTTATCGGCTGGTCCTATGCTTTTGAATGCGTGCCCGATCATTTGCCCGTTCTTGGTGAAAAAGGCTTTTCCAGTGGTAAAGTCCACACCGCAGCCAATGACATCGCCCGTCGTACTGGTCGGCCATCCTTTCGAAGTGCCTTCCCCTCTGCCCTCGAACACAAAGCCATCATCCATATGCCAAGCATAACTTCCGGGTTCCCAGCCCACAAGACGGGACAAATTGGTAAATCTGTTGCTCAGTCCGATGGAGATGTATCCGTCCTTTCCTTTGGATACGATGGTAGCTTCGTAGTAGTATATGCCACATGTCGGTGGAATCGAATGATCGGTCCTGACCGCTGCAGCATCGGCATCACCTCGCGCACCCGTCCCGATAAACTTGACTGTAACCAAGGGACCATAGACGATATCGGACGACGTTGACGGCGAGATTGTTAAACGGGCGCACTTGTCAAGCGGATTGAATGTAGTCGGAATCGCAAGTATCGGCGTATTGGTCAGCTGCATGTACTCGGGTAAACTGCTGTTCGGTATCGGTTCAGAGTTTGCAGAAGTCATGATTGGATACGGATATGAAATATCCATTCCGCTCTCGATTCGTCGCCTCTTGATGCTCTTCCGGCGTCGAAGACTGGCGCCCGATGCGCTTTCTTCCAACGGGACACTGCTCTCCCCTCTACCTGCTGCTGCCTGACCTCTACCGGTTGTACGAGTGTGAGATGTGATTCGGTTGCTAGATCCTACTACGTGTGGCGCATGTGATCCCCTGAGGTGTGCATTGGTTGCCGGACGAGACGGTACGAGCGATGGCAGCGGCAGGCTTTGTGCCGAAGCCAGGGGAGCTCCTCCAGCTGCGGAAGTCAGTTCCGCTAAAAGTTCCGCTGCATTCCTTGTGGCGCCTCTGTGTGAAATTTCTCCGGGTGACGAGGTTCGTTCCCATTCCGACTCGTCATCTTCTCCGTCATCACTTCCATCTTCTTCAAGCATCAAGTTCCAGAGCGCGTCACGGCCAGATGCGTCGAGTCGTCCACCATCCGCGGCCCGCCGACTGAGGAGAGCTTGAATATGCGGAGATAATGTGCTAGAGGCAGGAGGCATGCGCATGTACAGCATGTCGAGCCATCGCCTTTCATTTGGATCCATGTCTCGCTCGTTTCGTGCATCGGCAGGTGGATTCTCGGAAGTGGCGGTAGCCGAATGTCGAAGTCGTGATGGGAAACGAGCTCTTGTAAAGTCAAAGTCATCCTCATCACCGTCGCCACCGGTACCGAGGAGGCCTTCCAAGTCTCTGACAGCAAACGGCCTTGGCATGTCTGCCACTCGACGCCGAGTTGTTGCACTATCATCATTCGTTTCATCCATCCTTTGGTTGTTCAGTTCGATATCCATAGCTTCATCACTGTTATCCGGCAAGGGTGGCAAGATGGCGCTGATGAGGATGTCACGGTTGCCTCGCAGGCTCGACTGGTCTGGACGGCGGTATCCAGTTGATCGACTATGCTCTTCTGCCGAGACGAGGTTTTCGATCGGTGGTAGTACGTTTTGAGCGGCGGAGTCGTATGCGAGTACCCATTCCCCGGAAGAACGGTTGTTGGAAGCCGTGCTAGATGTAGAGGGTTGAAGACGTTGCTGTTGTCTTCGTCCCAACTCCTCTGTAAGTGAACGAATTCGCGAAACTCGAGTGTTGCCAGGAGGCGGCCGATCTCCGTGAGGTCGATGTCTGTCTCGATCCGATGAACTTTGGTTTCTGTCTGTATGTTCAGACATGGCAATGTTACTTTATGTCTGCTAATGATGTTTATAGTGTGGTGCAAGTATGTCCTCGATCAAAGATGCAGGAGGCGTTGAAGAGCATCCACCTTTCAGTCTTGGATAGGACGTAGGGGCGGAGGCACCAGCAAAGATCAGAGTTGGGAATGTTCCCCGCATTCCTGGCTTGTGGAGGAGGGAGCTAGGCTCGTCGCTCGTCGGTGGCTGTTGTCAAGTATTTCGAGTTTCCAAGAGAAGGTCAAAGAAGTCTACAATAACCGAGCATTCTGAATAGCCGCCTTCAGATCTATACTAAGTTGATGGTATATATACACCTTCGTAAGCATAGGCGGGCGTGCACCAACGCCTCACACTCCCGCTCAAGCTTCTTGACACTTTAACAGTTACCGGGCTCACCTCTGAAATTCACTGATTCAACATGGACAAGACTACAGTTCCTCAAGTTTATGCTGACTTTCCCCTTGGTCAGCTGGACGAGGTAAGCTCTACCAGCCGTTATTGTACCTCACATCGCAGGATATCAATTCGTCTTCAATTCGAAATACAGGTTCATGCATCGGTATCCAGCGTACACCTAGACAGACGATGTCAACCTTACGAATACCGAATGCATTATCTCAAACAATTGGGTTATATGATTCAAGACAACATGCAAGAAATCTGCAAGGCTGTCAAGGAAGATTTGGGAAGACGCAACGAAGAGACCGAGTTTGGAGAAGTGAATGCCGACATTCTGAAAGATTGTGACTCGGAACTTACCATTGCTCAACCCTGTACAGATCTGGACATCCCTTCGTGAAATCGATTTGGCGGTCGACCGACTTGCCGAATGGATGAAGGATGAATCAGGTGTACGAGACACGCCGGCCATGTTCAAGTTGAACAACCCAAGAATCAAGAAACAACCCAAGGGAGTCGGCTTGATCATTTCTCCATGGAACTACCCTTGGTTCCTGGTTCTAGGTCCCATGACCGGCGCTATCGCTGCCGGATGTCCGTTTGTGATCAAGGTCAGTCAATCGATGCATCTTCCGAGTTTTACTTTGGACTCACTCGCTTCATACCGCTGGATAGCCGTCCGAACACTCCAAGACGTGTTCTTTGCTTTTGGCGCAACTTGTCGCCAAGTACCTCGACCCGGAAGCCCATCGAGTCTGCTTGGGTGCCGTTGGACATTCTACCAGCCTTCTCGAGAAGCGATGGGGTCACATCTTCTTTGTTGGTTCGACCGCCGTCGGCCGAATCGTAGCTACCGCAGCTGCGAAGAACCTGGTCTCCTGCACTCTTGAATTGGGAGGCAAGTCACCTGCGATTATCGCTGAAGATGCAGATCTTGACAAGACCGCGCGAAGGATGCTCAGGTAAGTCCCCTAGCGATTCCGACATCGGTCGGCATTGACATGTACCTACTTTTGTGATTGCAGTATCAAGGCGATGGGCAGCGGACAGATGTGCACGAATTCCGACTACGTTCTTGTTCCGAAGCACATGGTCGAGAAGCTGATGACGGCACTCCGAAACACGCTAGCTGAATTCTACCCGCCTGGCACTGCGTACGGTCCGGAAAAGACAGAAGCGTTGAGCCAAATGATTCACGCTCCTGCGTATGACCGGATTGTCCGCTTGATCGATCAGGCCAAGGACAGCGGCTGCGAGGTTGTCGGAAACCAGAGGGATCCCGAGAGGAGGAGGATTGGGTTGACCTTGATCGAGTTCAACTCGACTGACGGCAAGAGTCCGCTTGTGAATGAAGAGTTGTTCGGACCGATTCTTCCTATTATACCTGTCGAGGTAAGTTTACTGAGTAATTGTGCAAAGAGAGGGCTAAACTTACATCAAGCTGTCCATCCTAAAGAATCTGGATGCTGCCATCGCCTACGTTAACGCCAAACCCAATCCGTTGGCACTCTACGTATACTCCAAGAAGCGAGACACCTTTGAATATGGTAAGGCGAATTTGCTACGCCATACCAGTCTCACGTTCTCACTTTGGTCCGTCACATTGTAGTCCTGGATCGCACATTGAGTGGCGGCGCTTGTTGGAATGATTGTAGCATTCAAACTATGCAGCGGGGTATTCCTTTCGGTGGTGTTGGAGAAAGTGGATGTAAGTTGACGCTGTGCGACGTTTACGCAAATGCAGAGGGCACTCGTTCTTTGGCGTTGCTGACAGTCGTTGATAATTTAGGGGGAGCTGGCCATGGAAAGGCAGCCTTTGACGAGTTCACCCATCGACGATCTACTATCGATGTTCCGTTCAAGTGAGTGGTGGAACATCCCGCTCGAAGGTGTTAGTTTGCGTGTCTAACGTTGCTATCCTTGTTCCCATAGCTTGGAGCCAGTCATGTCGCTCCGATACCCAGGCGCTGGAAAGAAGCCTATCTGGGGCCATAAGGTCTTCAAGTTCTTCCTCGGATACCGCTTGACGTTCTCACGTTCGGGCTCTGTTGAGCAAGAGCGACGTCTGATTCAGCGCCAGAAGTGGCTCAAGAAGGTCAAATGGGTATTGCTTCTGATCTTGCTTTATTCCCCTCTGCGATACCTTGGTTACGCATGATTCGAAATCTTTCTGCCACAGGAGGTTTCGCCTGCGGCTGGCCTGCATATTGTACAAATAGGTAACTGCCAATGAATATCCGATGCGTCCCGAGTTCCTTGGATCCGGCAAGAGCCGACAGTCAATCTCCAGTCGGGGTAAAGATTTCAAGCTGCTGATGCACCATCGTTCACCGTATGACAGACAGCGTGCCCGTCCGGCATCAGGATCCGTGCATGGGTACTTGATCTTATGATCTCGCTCTAGTTGTCAGCCTGTCAGTTCGTCCGCCTTCACTCGCCCTTCTCATGCTGTACAACTAGTATTGAAGCCTACAACAGTGTCTGAAGCTTCCGACGCAAATCTTCTTCTCGTCATGTTGGTGAAACCGGAGCGCTAATTTCACAGGCCTACTGACATTCGCCTTTTGAGGCTCCTTTTGCATTGTCTTTTGTTTGCGCTTCTGCTCTCCGTCACGTCGGGGAACAGGGTCCCGGGAGCGTGTCTAGCGGACCTTTTCTGAGCGTACTGTCGCCTCTCGTTAGTTCTGTAAGCAGCTCTGTAAGCTCTCTCGTATAATCGCTCAATTGCAGGGAGCCCGAGGTTGTGTTGGTGGAGCTGTATGGGTTTGGAGAGGTAGGGTATGGGATGTATAATCTTCTAGATCCGCGTGCCAGAGACGTGACCCAATTTGCGACTGGCCTTGCCAGCACAATTCGTCAATACATCCTCCGTGGGACTGTGTGTCAATACAGTACCATGATCATCAGCATTCGCGAAGCTTCCGCATTATTCGGGTGTCTTCGGTGGTGGGTTGAACAGCGGGCGCGATCGTGCTTGACCGCGATTCGAGATAATCGGGATTGAGGACAGATCAAGAACGGCCAGTAGCCAGTAAATTGGGCTCAAGTGTCTGGATGCCAGTACTTGTTAGGTGGCAGGATCAGCTCCAGGATCTCCAGAAAACGTCTGTCAAGCAGGCTGCTGTGGCGTCCAATCTGCGCCCTTCTCCTTTAAGAGCGGGACTGTGGTATCATCGAGGGTGGTCACCACTACTGTCCTTCTCGCACGAGTTCTGAATGATGTTTGTGAGACTCTTCCGGAGGATATCTCACGAATTGTAGGCTTCCCTCTCTTCCTGGGCGAGTTCACCATCATCGATTGGAAAAAGCTGTGAGCTGTGCAATTGAGTTTTTCCTGTCTAAGAGTTGCTCAAATCGCCCATGAGGTCCACAGTGGTTGATACAGGTCTTAGAAATTGAGTCAGCGCGGTTGTACGTGTTTTTGCTAACCATAGCGATCTACCAACTCAGCGCTACCAGTCGCCAGTCCAGTGGCCAGTCGCCCGCAACATGGAAGGGAGTCCTACTCCCGTCAGTTGGACGTCGTAAATCTTTGGGGAATTTCGTTGACAATAATATCTGGTGGACCTCGAAGGCCTCGGCCGGTTATACGTGTCTCATGCAGAGTATTCTGTGGCATTCTTGCATTCATAAAGTGTGAGAACGATTGTATGTACAACGAGGGATCTTCGTAAGGTATATGGAAAGAATCTTTTCGGAATTGTTACCGTTATTGGTCGGCGAACCAATTTCAGCCTCTCTAGTAGCAGTACCTGAAGTGGATGTTCTCGTCTTCTGTCATACCAGCCATACCGTTATCAGCGGCTTTGACGGGGTCAGCAGGTCCGTGTTCGGCATCCCTCTTCTTGTTGGATCGCCACATCTGTCCGTCGATCAAGTCAGGCTTGGTAAGCACAAGGAAGGCATATAAAGAACGGAATGCGACTCACATAGTAACCGAGGAGACAGTGACAAATAAGCTTTCCGGTGTAACCTCCCATCATGGCGGCTGCAGCTGATTTGTATCCAGGTGCTTCTTGTTCATATACAAAGGCGGGTCCTGCGGCGTTACCGGCGCAGTAGGCGACAAAGATCATCGAACTGGTGACACTTCGTTTGCTACGAAACGACGAAAGGAGAAGCCCGTGATGAGTGGCCTGTATTTTCTCGTGTTAAATCACAATGAAACCGGCGTACCTGTAAGATCCGATGTTACTGGAGACCATCACAAGACCAAGAGTGAAACCGATACTCTGGAGGTTGACCAACCAGAATCCGATGAGTCGCGGCCAGGTGTATTTTGCGGCATGCGGAAGGAAAGCCATCAAACCTATAACGAGACGAAGCTGTCAGACCGGGGTTTCTCGTTCCTGCCATTGAGTCAACCGGGAGACTTACTCGATCCCAGCACACACAAGACGTTACCTGCAGTAACACAGTAGATACGAGAGTTTTCGAATTTAGTCGCGATGATACCCGCGATGAGCAGCCCGATGATCTGTAGAGATCGCCCCGCGCAATCCAGGAGGGCGGCATTGAACGTAGAGAAGCCTAAGCCTTTGATTATGGGTCCCGAAAAATTCGTAAGCACTCCGTTGGGCACTGGCCACCGAAAACATGAAGAAGATCGGGGAAGAAATGAGGAAGATACGTCTCTTCATCAGCGTGAGAAACTTAGTCGCGTCTTGGCGCATGGCCATACTCACCTGAAGATCCGAACATTGCAAGGGTGAGCAGCCAGGCTTTGGGGTCCTTGAAGGCAGCAAAGCCTTGCTTTTTGTTGAACTTGGTAGTTTTGATACCGGTTCCGTTTGCGGCGACTCGCTTGACAGCAGCCCACTTCTCGTGCTCCTTCAAGAATTTGGCGTTGGAGGGACCGTCTTGGAGGAAGAACCAGAGAATGGCACCCCAGATGATCGTGAGAGCACCGAGGATGTAGAAGATTAACTTCCATCGAGGCACAGGGTGCTGGGATTGAGGAAGAGAAGATGAGCGCTACATGAACTTTGGTCGCGAAATGCAACTTACATCGCTCATCTTCGAGATACCGGCAGCCATCAAAGATCCGATCATGCCTCCCCAGCCGACACTCGAGTACCAGATACATTGCCTAATAGGCGCTTCTGCTCGCGTATACCAGAATCCAGTCATCAGGGAAAGACCAGGGGTAACAGAGGCTTCGAACACGCCCAAAACGAATCGAGAAACAAGGACACCGGCGTAGTTCTTGTTCGTGACCATGGTGATGACGGCAACACTGCATTAAAACATCGGTCAGCGGAGACTCCTGGCAGGAAGCACGAGTCATACCTACCCCCAAATCAAAGTGGAGATACCCAGAACGCGTCCGGCGGGGAATCGACCGATCATGTACGCCCATGGTGCTTGTGCTATAAAGACGAACGAGGCCGCTTCAGCATAAGACCGTCCACTTGCTTTTTCGGCAGACAGACTCACCGCACAGGTATCCTACATAGAAGATACTAGCAGCTACACTGAATTGGTTGCCTTTCAAGCCCATTGCCTTTTCCATGCCGAAGACCTGGAAAGAGAAAAGACGCAACGGTACGGGCGTGAGCACGTAGCATGAGCACAAGTAGTGACCGTGCAATAGATACTTTGGCATAATTTAGCGCTGTCCTACGTATTAATGCACGTTAGAGCCACTCTATGCTTGCGACGGAGTGGGCGGTACTTACTTGTCGAGGTACTGGATGGTTTGAGTGATTAAAAACATCGGGAGTATGAACCAATCAATTTTTCGAAGGACAGCTTTTGCTTGGGCAGGAGTCTGCAATGGACAACATCAGCCTCTGAAATCTGCAAAGAATGCCAGATGCTAGGGAAACTTACGAGCTCCTCCATATGCTTCGATTTCTCATACGCGGCGAGACCGACATTGCCTGACTCGTCTTCGTCGCCCTCCGAGATGGTTTCCGGCACGGCGAGCAGTTCGTGGTGTGCGATAGCACCCTTCTCTGTAAAGATCGAAGCATCGGTCTTGCTCATTTCCGACTCTTGTCGGTATAAGGCTGGGGTCGTCATATTTGCCGGTGGTGTTGCTGCCGATGGTGTGGTGGTGGTTTGTGTCGGAAAGATAAAAGAGTGAACCACGATTGGCGCTCTCCGCTATATATATACCCTCTTGAACTAACGGTTCACGTACCTGCCCTACATGGGCTCGAGGCTGCCCCATGGGAACCCCACTTGGCACCCCGGACATCTACGCAGATGTTTGCCCAATCAGGTCTAAGCGCATCTGGGATACCAGTCGGGTTTTAGGAGATAACTTCGGCAGGTTGCGGGGTTTCTGAGCAAGGCAAGCCCTATGCGACGTCAGAAACTGCTTACAGGCGAAAGCAAGGTAGTCTTTCTGATCTCTGAAATCGCACCTGGACGTGCTACAGTATCCCGATGTCTTCCGAGATTCGAAATACGATAATGATGGTTGGTCTCTCAAGCTGTTTTAAGACAGTACCGTTGATTGGTCTCTCGTCAAAGCTCTCGTCAACCATTAGCTCCCTTCCTTCTTTCAGTCGGTCACCGAGTTTGAGGGGTATGAACAGCAGAATAGCACGAAGAATAGTGGCAGAGAAGCTGGCAGAAGCTGAGAGGCTGTTGGGCAGTTGAGCTGGGGTAGCTGCTGGGGTATAGAAGAGTATGAGGACTGCCAGCTGGAACGCCGGATGTAATCCCCGTCGTTCCTAGAAGTCTTGGCGTCTGTGGCTATTTCTGGCTGAAAATGAAAATGCCCCCAGGCGTGGATCATGCGACTGACGCAACTGAGCTTCTTGGACAACTGCCGCACAGCTTGCCGCACCGAACAACTGCGACGTGATACTTGGCGATTTTCGCGGCGTAATTAAATGTAATTGTTGCTTGATAACTCCCACCTTGCAATAGCTTGACAGCTAGCTTGTTGCTGCCATATTGCCAACTCTACCGCCTCGCGGAGGCATTCCCGGACACTCTAAATACAGCGGGAGAGTTTGGGTAGAGTCATGCAGTTAGGCGTGCCCTCGCAAGCTCCCTCGCAGCTACCCTCGCCAACCACTGGTCAAGATAGCTGTCAGGATTCTCCTAAGCCAAGGGAATGTGATAACAAACCCGCCAAGAGGTCGATGCGGACTGCCACTGTACAGTATTCTCCAGCTTACTCTCCTTTTGGTGGGTAAGCTAATAGTGGCTGGTAGTCGGACATTCCTCATGCAGTCAGTCGCGTTCGGGCAATTGCAATTGGAGACCGACGGGTTGGGAATACATGTACATATGGGGGGGGGTGTAGGTAGGAGGGGGGGGGTAACATGAACATACATGCAATGATTGCGAATTAAAGTAAGGACTCACGAAAGCGTTGCGACCGACTTCCACCGAAGGGCCCGCCGACAGCTTGCGACTGGCAGATCGTTATGGTTAGAAAAAACACGTACAACCGCGCTAAAACAATTTCTAAGAGGTACCAGTGCGCGCCATCGAGTTTCGTACGGCCGCCGAAAACCGGTTCCACCCCCTCCTATGAAATAGTTTTCAAGTAGCATTCATTCATTCTGTATCATGCCTAGAGTCCTGTAACTCTGCATAGAGATGGCCCAAGATGTCATATAATTTATTCCAAAGACTAGAATTGTGGTGTGACCAACGTGAGCCGCTACAAGTTGCTCGCGCCTTTCTACAAAGCTGGCAATGAACCCAAAGAGAGCTGCTGACGTTCGCCTCGCGAAGAATATAATGCAAAGTGCCTAAGCGTTAAGAAAAAAAGGGGCAAGATGCTTCATGTTTGGGGTGCCATCATACATGGTCATAAGTTCCCACTCGTCCGTTTCGCCCCGAAACTGGCTCATCAAGAGGGTAGCAAAAGAATTGCGGCTCAAACTATTAATGCCAAAGTCTATGTGGCTCAAATCTGAGAGGGTCCTCTGATCGAAGCTATAGCATGGGCAAAGCAGGATGGGATGGAGGCTTTGGTAGAAGACGGTGCGCCAGTTCATAAAATTGAGAATTTGAAGGTGGAAATGGCGAAGGCAGGCATTGACAATGTGAAGCACCCAGGTAATTCACCCGACTTGAACGCCATTGAAACATGCTGGACTATGGTCAAAGACAGGCTCAGGCGTATACCTGGTAAGCCAATACTTTAGATGGCACAAGCGCTTGACGGATACCATATTGAACAGGGCCAGCGAGAGTCCGCAGCCGTAGGCACGACGATAAGAACAGTCGAGCAGCGCAAGAACTCTCGAATTGAGGTCGAATGTGCGACTCGGTGTTTGTCATGAAAGACGTCAGTCAGCATGCAGCCTCACCCGACATCCTGCCATCAGCTGACAGCCGCCTCTTCGGTTCAAGCGGATGTCCGATAACTCCGTAGTCGGCTTGTGGTGAATACCGCACTTGTAAGTATCAGACGTATAGTATGATGAATAACGTGTGAGGTAAAAGTACAACATACCTGTGGTGAATACCGCACTTGTAAGTATCAGACGTATAGTATGATGAATAACGTGTGAGGTAAAACACCACAGGGAAAATCTGCTGAGCATCATTGATGAGCTCCTATATACGTAGTGAAGGGCTCCATCCATCACAACAATCCAAAAGGTGAGAACAATGATCATGGAGCATTGATAGAAGTACTTGGAGTGAGTGGCGAAATGATGCGACTGATGATTCGGTATGACGTGGTTTCCAACACCCCCCCTCGAATGGAAGTCGCTTCACGAGTGTTTTCGTGCAGCAAGAGGCGAAGGTTGTAATCCCATTTCAGTGGCGAACTTGTGAGTCTTCTGTTTGTCGAGTGCCTTTGTAAGTGCATCGGCTATGTTCTCCTGCGTGGGAATGTAGTCGAACGCCACCCGCTTCTTTCGGACCTCATCCGTAACGTAATTCGCCTTCATCCCCATATGTTTCCTTTTGTCGTGCTGACCCGGATTGGCTGCGCCAGCTATGGCGCTTTGATTGTCACAGTGATATCGAATGGGTCCGTCGACGGGGATGCGGAGGTCGCCCAGAATCTGACGTAGCCAAGCTGCCTGTTTAGTCGCATCGCACATCGCAAGTAGCTCTGCCTCCATAGTCGAGAGTGCTACCGTGGGCTGACGTCGACTCCTCCAGGAAACGATCCCGCCATAAAACTTGTTGATATACCCGGAGGTGGAGCGGCGTGTATCAGCACAACCCCCCCAATCTGCATCTACGTAGCCTTGGAGTACGCGTTTGGTCGCTTTGGCGTCGAAAGTGAGTACCAGGTCCGAGGTTGCGCGAATGTATCGTAGTAGGTGTCGCGCAGCTTTGTATAACTCGACTGACCAATTACTCATAAATCGGGCTAGTAGGCTCGCAGGAAACGCCAAGTCGGGTCTCGAGATTGTGGCGGCATACATTACCGATCCTACGATTTCGCGATAGGGCAGATGTGCGGCTTCGTGGTGTTCCTCCGCAGTGGGTTGGCGAGCGGCGAAGTTCGGCGGAAGCGGTGTCTTGCTGGGTTTGCAGTCCGACATGCCAAAGCGGTCCAGCATGTGTTCGATGTAGTGTTCTTGGGAAATAGTAAGTTTCCTTTCCTCGACGTCTCTGATCACATTGAAGCCAAGGAAATAGCTGACCGGTCCATGATCTGTACATTCGAACGCATCGTTAAGGGTTTTCTTGAATTTGACCAGTGCAGTTTTGTCGTTGCCGGCAATGAGTTGATCGTCCACGTGAACAGTGAGCATCATGAAGATATCCCCCTTGTGATAGGTGTATAGGCAAGGATCGGCAGTCGCGGGAACGAAGTCTTGGGATCGGAGCCAAGCGTCGAGTTTGTCATTGAAACAGCGAGGGGGATTGCTTCAAGCCGTACAGCGATTTCTTTAGTCGGTAAACTTCCGTGCTTGGTGTATCTGACCCTTCCGCCGGTTCCATATAGATCGTTTCTTTGAGGTCGCCGTTCAGGAAGGCGGCTTTGATATCCACCTGGTCGCAATGAAGCTTGTGGTGATTAACCGCAGCGAGGAAGATCCGGATCGTGTCTTTGTGTGCGACAGAGGCGAAGATTTCGTGGAAATCCAGTCCTTCAACCTGGGTGTATCCTTTCGCTACCCATCTAGCCTTGTAAGCCGCTGCTTCTCCTGTGTTCCCATCAATCTTACGGGTGTACACCCACCTAGCTTTCAGAATACGCATGTCTTTCGTTCTAGGTACGGTTTCCCAGACATCGTATTTTTGCATCTTGGCCAATTCGACGTGCATGGCTTCCTCCCAGTGCGGTCGGTCTGAACTGTTGAGTGCTTGATTGTAGGTAGTCGGGCAGTCCGTCGCGAGCAGCGCAAAATGGGCAAGGTTGCTTTCAGATTGAGCGAGTAATCCCAGAACGTGAGTTTTGCCATCGTTTCCGTCACCGAGCTGAGCAGCGTTTGCTTTTGCCTGGCGTGAGGGCATAATGCGTAGACCCTGTTCATTCACGAACGAAGTTGGTCCGTCACCTTGGGGCGCAAGCGATGTCCCTCGTGGTTCGTTGGTCAATTCGTAAGTGAAATTAGGGTGTTGAGTTTTGGGCAGTGGTGGAACTACGGGTTGTTCAGCGATGTCTTCCGACTGTTCGTCGTTTACGTCTTCGTTGGACTCCATTTCCGTCACGGATGCTTCCTCTGCCATGGCTCCAGACGGAAGGGAAGGCGCAGGGGAAGGCACGTTAAGCCCCGGAGTTGTGCTTTCAATCCGGGATGTCTTCGTCGGGATTTGGTCTTTAAGGTCCGACGACAACAAAGTCGGGGGACTGCTAAGGGTTCTCCTCTCGAAGACGTAGTCTCGAGTATAGTTGAACTTTCCGGTAACAGGGTCGTAGTATCTGATAGTGTGTTCACTGTACGATCGATACCCAACCAGGATCGCTTCCTTATACCTTGGACTGAGTTTATCCGTCACGGTATGGTCCATGACCCAAACCCTGGAGCCGAAGGGCCGAAGGTGTTTATGGTTGGCCTGACGGCCCGTCCAGAGCTCTTGCGGAATGAGCATGGTTCCACCTTTAGGAATACGATTTCGAACGTATGCTGCATAACTTGCTGCTTCGCACCAAAAGGGCTTCCCGAGCTGTGTGTCTTCGAGTAGGGTGCGCACCAGATTCATGACTGTCAAGTGTACGCGCTCTACCCGACCGTTTTGTGCATGTGCCGCAGGAGGGATAGGATTCGGAATGATACCATTGGACTCGAGGAGCTGGGTGAATACGTGAGAAGTGAATTCACCACCGTTGTCGTTGCGTACGAGCTTGATGTATGACGTGCTTTGTGTTTTGACCAGCGCAATATACTTTCGGAACGCTGACAGAGCCTCACTCTTCTCTTTCATGAAGTAGAGTTGAATTCTGTGCGAATAGTCATCATAGCAGGTGAGGAAGTACTTGTTTCCTCCGATTGACGCCACCTTTGCCGGACCCCAGAGATCGATGTGCACGATCTCGTTTGGTTGGGAAGCTTTGACATCAGATACTGGAGATGGGAGCCGATGTCCTTTTCCTTTGACGCAATCTTCGCAAAGTATGTTCATCTCTTTCGGTGTTACAACTGTTTTCCACTCATCACCCAGTTTACCGCTTCTAGCAAGCTTCCACATATCCATCCAGTTCAGGTGACTGAGACTGCGATGTAGATACAGAAGTGCATCAGCTGAGTGTACTTGAGCAACGAGTGAAAGAGACAGTGTGCTGACCTCGATGGCGTACAAGCCGTGCTTGTTATCGACGTCGAGTAGGACTTCTCCGTGTTGATCGTAGACACAACAATTGGCGCCTTCGAAGCAAGTCTTGAAACCAAGTTTTCCAAGTTTACCGATGGAGATGAGGTTGAAACCGAGCTTGGGCGCATACAGCACGTTCTCGAGGTGAATCGATCCCACAGTGAGTGTGGCGAGGTGTGTGACTTGAACAAGGTGATTTCCGCCAGTTCTGATAACGTGTCCGGTGATGGGTCTGAGTCCTGACAAGTGTTGATCAATACAGACCATATGCTCGGACGCGCCGGAGTCAAGGACGTAAAAGGCATCGCTAAGGGGCTTGTTGATCAAACCGAGATGGACGATTGCGACGAATCCAAAGATGTCGGTGTAGCCGGTCTCACCCAACTCCTCGATCTCCTCTACTGTCGCTACCGCCGCCGTCGACATTTGCACGATGTCACTTGTCTTGTCTTGGAGGGCTTCCAGTTTCTTTCGAAGTAGGACGGTGCAGTGGTCCGAGTCGTGAGTCGACGAGTTGGGGTGTTCCGTACATTTACGGGGTGGTCGAGCACTCCTGCCCTGCTTGGACTTGTCGCCGGACTGATCACCGTTCTTTTGATTGACGACGACTAGTGCTTTCTCCTCCGACACCGGTTCCCCATCCGCTCCGGGAGATCCACGGCGCTCCCATTCTGCGATGATTTCGTTATACACATCTTCCGAGGTGAGATCTTTGTTGCGGTAAATGACTCCAGAGATGGTGGAATAACTGCTTGGCAAACTTTGCAGAAGGGCGTATGCGAGAGATTTGTCCTGGATCTCGTGGCCAGCAACAGCAAGCTCGTCGTTGATGGAAAGGATCTTGTCGAAGTGTTGTTGGACATCTCCATCGGCGTCCACCAACTTCGTCGTATACAACTTCTCCTGAAGAGTACCCGTCTTTATGCCCTCCGTTTTATCGAACTTGTTGTGTAATTCAGACCACAACAAGGCGGCCTTGTAGGTGCTTGGGTTTCGCGCTTCAGTAGAAAGGCGGTTGATGATCCTGACCTCCACGTTCTTGTATAGGAGGCCCCATACGTCCTTGGTGTCTGCTTCGAGTTTCTTTGCGAGCGCGGTGATGGCAAGAGCGTTCGCGACGTCAACATCACCTTCGGGTTCAGTACGAGGGAACCTTCGAGATGACGTAGAGGTGTGCGGTACGTCGATTTGTTCGAGGACATAGTATTTGTCCGCTGCGACTAACATGGCGATGAGGTGTTGTTTCCACTCAGCGAAGTTCTTGCTGCCAGTAAGCTTCGTCGTTTCCGACTTGGCGGCAGTAAGAGTGTGTGGAGTACTGTAAGTATCTCATACTTTACCCTTTTGTCCTTTTGCTAATTCGAACCTGTGCAGTAATTTTATAGTTCGCCACCATTTTGTAACAATAGTGGATAAGATTAGTAAATTATTGGTATCTGGT